>CM035161.1:152672138-153300278 GCA_020205615.1 Panax quinquefolius
AAAATACTTTGCCCCTAAGGTCAAAAATCCTGGATCAACATCTGCTAGAAAGGATTTGGGAAGATTGCAACTGGAATATTATAAAGAAAGTGTTTCAGTGGAGAAAAATAAAGTATTTTTGGAAATAAAATTGTAAAGGTTGAACAGTGGAAGAAAAGTTATTTGTACAACAAGTAAAAAGAGGGAAACTGTGGTACACAGTGGCTGGTGAATTTGTTTCAAATTGTCCAAGTTTAGTGTTTAACTTGATTTGTTCTGATGATACTTCTAGTGAATTGAGCTTCTTATGATACAAGTTTAGAGAGTGTATTTTTTGCTTTGGGAAAATGTTAGTTTATTACTGAACAACACACCTACACATAGAGCTCTAGGGAACAACCCCTCCCGGCCTCAACAGCACAGTACTCCTAAAAGGAGCGCAACATCGAAACTAAAATCTCCAGTAAATCCCTAATATTGACAACAAAGCCAATTCCTAAAATTTCTTGGAAAACCCTCTCCATCTATAAACTGAAACCTCTGCATAAAGTCTTCATTTCCTTGATCACTAGTTGCCATTAATTTTATTTCATAGACAAAAATTATATTCAGATTGCATGAAGCAAAAAATATGGGGAGAGTACGTATTTGAACCAATTTATTCTATACCAAATAGAATAGGGACATCCATTTCTCATAACTGATACAACTTTGTGATGAATATAAATTTAGGAATAAATCTTATTTGTATTTTTATTCACTTGTTTATGACATATCTTATCCTAGACTATTTCCCTACCTTTTTCAATTTGTTTTTGAACTTGTATTGACGAAAGATTTTGCAGAGGACCCAGCAAAAATGCCAAGAAGTATAGTTGATGTTGGGTGTGGAATAGGAGGCAGTTCAAGGTATCTAGCTAGGAAATATGGGGCCCAATGTCAAGGCATCACCCTGAGCCCTGTCCAAGCCCAAAGAGCTCAAGCTCTTGCTGCTGCTCAAGGATTATCAGACAAGGTATACTTGATGTTGGTGCGAATTCGACGACTTATCCTTTCCTTTCAAAATCTCCTAACAAGTGTGTGGATGGAACTAAAAGTAACAATGTTTAACATGCAGGCTTCATTTCAAGTTGCAGATGCTTTAAATCAACCTTTTCCTGATGGACAATTTGACCTGGTTTGGTCCATGGAGAGTGGAGAACATATGCCTGACAAAATGAAGGTTCATTACAGTTTTCTGCATGTGTACATTTTTCCCGTCCATTGCTTAGTTCAACTCATCGAGAGCCATGTAGATTATGGCTTGTATAGTTTTCTTTTGCTGATCGAAGGGTGAAGACATTCTCAACTCATGTTAGGTTTGTTTTTTGTTTTTGTTTTTTTTTTGTGTTTTTTCACTTTCTGAACCGGCAGTTTGTCAGTGAGTTGGCTCGAGTGGCTGCCCCAGGAGCCACAATAATAATAGTTACATGGTGCCATAGGGTTCTCTCCTCTTCTGAAGAATCCTTGCGCCCTGATGAGAAAGAGCTATTAAACAAGATCTGTGATGCTTATTATCTTCCAGCTTGGTGTTCTTCTGATGATTATGTGAAATTACTTCAATCCCTTTCTCTTCAGGTAAAATTACATTGCTAATTGACTATAAACCCGCTGAATATATATTTTTAGTCAAATATCTTAATTTATATACAGTAGGTGTGTTTTTGTTTGCAATTATTATGGATGAAATTGGACTATATATTCGCTCATAATACCTTTATCTCTTGCACGGTATTAAATTTACACTGAACTATTCTACAATTTGTCATTTGATGAAGGACTACTTATATCACCTCCCTCGTAATATTGTCCCTATTCAAATGGCCTTTTGGGGTATTATGTTGTACTCAACTCAACCAAGCCTTTTTTATCGTTTTTATTTATGCTAGTTGGGTTGGCCTTCGGGGTATTATGTTAGCTAAAGACTTTAAATTTCATAGTGTAAATTTAATACCACGCATATTAAAGATATTAAATGAGTATATATAGTTTAGTCCTATCCATAATTATTGCAAACGAGCATGGCCCAAGTATGCATATGTATAAGTATGGTGGATTAAATCGCTAATCTATGCTAAACTACCAACTGCTTTGCCTATTCTCAGTGACATTGCTTTGTGAGTTCTTATAAAAAATGTGTAGAACAGAATAAACAAATGTTTTTATTTTTGGGTAGGATATAAAGACAGCAGACTGGTCAGAAAATGTTGCACCGTTTTGGCCAGCAGTGATAAATTCGGCATTGACATGGAAAGGTTTCACGTCATTGTTGCGAAGTGGTAACCTCCCCCAAAAAAAAAAAAAAAAAAAATGTTCTTCAATACATATGTGAAATATGCTTCTATCTTCAGTTTCATTTATTCCCTACTTTCTTTTTTTGTATTGCCAATTAACAATCAGGGTGGAAGACGATTAAAGGGGCGTTGGTGATGCCATTGATGATCGAAGGATACAAAATGGATCTAATCAAATTTTCTATTATCACATGTCGAAAGCCTGAATAATTTGATAGCTAATATATATATATATATATATATATATATATATATATATATATATAGTGGTTCCATCCACAACAACCGATGTGAAAGCAACCCTTTTTTTACTCGTTGATTTTTTTTTTTTTTTATTCCAAATTAAATTTCAATGGTAAAAAAAGTTTGTTTACACGATTCTTTGTGGATGGAACCCACACACATATATATATATATATATATATATATATATATATTGTAGTATTATTGTACTGTATTAATTGTAGTAATAACAGATTGATACTATGTTTACCATGTTAAGTTTGTACTTTTGTAGTTTACCATACTTAAAATCAATACTGTTTTGTCTAATCGTAAAATATTTAGAATTAAGAATCCTCATTCATATGTACGCCTTCCCTTGTATGACTTTTTAAATAAGCACCTTTTTTTTTTGTTTATTTCTTTCTACTAGACTCAATTAGGGGGGTTAATAAAGATATCCAACTTAAATTGTAAGAACCCCAACTTTTTAATAAAGATGATTTTTTTATAAATATTATTTTTAAATATTATGGAATGAATTTGATATAATGTTATAGTTGTGAGTAATATTTATAAATTTTACAAAGCACGCAAGTTGTTATATAATATTCGATTGGTTGGAATATTCGCTTTAACGAGAATATTCGTGACGATTTACACAATCATCGTTAATTGGATTCCTACAACGAAATTATTGTCGAATTGAGAAAAACGATAAAAATATTTTTATGAAAATAACGACGGAAGTTTTACGCTTAAAACCGTTGAACTACTCTTTAGTAGTAAAGACAAAGAATACGCTGCTAGTTGCATAATAACACACTAGATTGATTATCGATGCTTACGTGAGAAGTCACCCGCTTTTGTTCAATTATCGCTTCATGGAATTATTGCATAAGATCTCACGTTATTTGATTCAATTATCATTTATATTTTATATATTATTAAATCAATAATTGAGATGACAGAATTATTAATATTATTATTTACAATATTAACGATGCCTGTAAGTTCACGCTAAGAAGAGGTTTGATCGGCCACCTAATTATACATACCAATAGGAGAAATCCTTATCGAAATCCTCTTCCCTTTAAACGACGACTCATTCGATTAATATCATGAATTATAATAATAATGATAAATATTGTTAGATATATCGAGGTGTCTTTTTATGAAGTCACTTGAATTTATATATATATATATATATATATATATAAATTTTGTTTTATTAGTATTATTAATGTAATAAAATGTAAAAACTTTTTATATAAAATGTAATACTTTTATAAAGTTATTTGTTTTATTAGACAATAATTAGAATATATTATATTCTATTATTATATAGTGTTTTGCATAGTAAATTTTTTTATATAAAATAGAATACTTTTATAAAGTTATTTATTTTATTAGACAATAATTAGAATATATTATATTTTATTATACATGTGTTTGATAAGAAAATATTTTTATATAAAATGTAATACTTTTATAAAGTTTTGTTTTATTGATTATAAATAGAATATATTATATTTTATCGCATAGTGCGAAGATAGTATCCTTTCTATTTTCCTACAAATAGGATCTTAGTTAGAATTGAAACCACACCGTAAGTTCGAGAGAATTCTTCTATAATTTTGAGCATTTTTCTTTAGAGTTTTAAGAAGCTTTCGAAACGTGGTCTGAGTTTTCTTCAAGAATATCCTCGCCTCTACCAAATTTAATACTCTTCTTTTCACGGTAGTGGGTATTATTTCTTTCTTTCGCGTCTTCACGAAGAGAACTTACATTATTCCATTCTTTGTTATTATGTTGGAATAACTCCGCCTTATGTAAGCAATCGCATACTTGGTGAAATTCTTCATTATTCCATTCTTTATTATTATGTTGAATAACTCGCCTACGCCAAGATCTGCATATCACGGTGAAATTCTTCATTATTCCATTCTTTATTATTCTATTGGAACATCCTGTCTGTGCGTTTACGCATGACCTGGTTCCGTTGTTTATTATTCTGTTTGAACATCTTGTCTGTACGTTACGCATGACCTAGTTTTGTTATTTATTATTATGTTGGAACATCCTGTCTGTGCATTTACGCATAACCTGGTTCCGTTGTTTATTATTTTGTTTGAACATCTTGTCTGCATGCGCGCATGCATTTACCTGGTTCTCATTATTTATTATTCTGTTGAACATCCCGCGTGCGTTATGCGCACGCACGACTTCGGTTCCATTATTTATTATTCTGCTGGAATATCCTCGCCTGCTATTCTTTAATTGACACTTTCGTTATTTATTATTCTGTTGGAATAACTCCGTCATGGCCTATCGCACGCTCGGTGATTTCTTTTGTTATTCCATTTTATTATACTCACTTGGTTAAAGTTTTGACTTTTATACTCCATGAAATTAGTGGAATATCTTTGATATTTAAGGCTTCATCCAAAGATCTTTTCATGGAAATATTCTTCTAAGCATTCTTGAATTTTACTCCACAAAGCAAAAGATCACGTTGATAATTTGGACGTTATTGGTTCCTCGGATAAATTAATTCTTTAACTTGTTTTATCAATTTTATATCATTGTTATCATTCTCATGTTTATATTATGTTGAAAGTCATCTCGTGGCTCAGTAGTGCATGGGGATGGACTTAAGATGATTATGACTGTGATTATTCTTGATAATCACGAATCGTAATGTTACAAATGATGTGGTAAAAGTCATCATCGGCCCGTAGTGCATTGATGGACTGTTGTTGGCATGATCATGACAATTGATGAATACGTGAATATCCTTGGCCTGAAGTGCATGAATAATTTATGGTTGTGATACTAATGAATATCATTGGTCGTAGTGCAGGGATGATGTGATTTATTTATTAAGCTGAGTCTCAGCGATAAAAGTGATGAATTTTTTTTTTAAATCATAAAATATAGTAGATTTTATTCTCTACTGACTCTTTTAATGGATTGCTTGTTCACCGCAATTAAACTTGATGTCTATCAATTTTATCGCTTTAACATTGTTGAAGGCTAATGATAATTTATTCGCATTATCTTAGTCATAATATTTCTTACTTAGGCTAGTTGAGCTCACCCTTTTACTTTTATTGTTCTCTTCGAGAAAATGAGAACGTAGCGAGGAGACTAGTCGGGGAACCAGGAGTGACGGTCCCGCACGATAAGCATTAGTAGTCCCTCACTATTCTATGAAATAGTGTGTTAATAAATGTATTGAGGACTTATTTTGAGTTTTAATACTTATGTAAGAAGATAATATTTGTATTAAAACTCACAACTCATGTCAGATATTTAAGATTGTATTTGTATTCTATACCATGTATTTGGCGACTTCGTAATAGGTGATGTATACCTATTTTGAGGCGCCACGATTAATATCAAAGCTTAGGATATGATCCCGGCTAAGATGTGAAACAAGAACTAGGAGGGGAGAGACGAGGAATTCTTTCGCTAGTATGACCTACCTAAGTTTATTTGATATTTAATTGGTCGGTCAGAGTATGGGGATAATATGTGATATGTTAATTAACCCTTGTTTTGTGGTAGTATTTGAAAATGACATCCGAGAATGTTGAGAACATCAATGGAGCACAGGAGACCGTTGAGTCTCTACAGATCAATAATCAGGATAATGTGCATCAGGAAGGTGACAATCCTCAGGCAAACAACAACACGGACCAGATGATGAACGATAGAATGTTTAGAGGCTTTATGCAATTCATTCAACATCAGGCAAGAGCGGCTCCTGTCCAAAATGCGTGGAAAATATCGGCAACTCTCGACGGTCACCGCATTAGCGCTTCAAGGAACTGGGACCACCGGAGTTTTTTGGAGAGCCAAAACCACTTAAAGGCGGACGCGTGGATAAAGCGCACTCAAAAAGATATTTGATGTCTTAGGATGCTCAGGAGCAAAGGTTCCTTTGCCACCTTCATGTTATGCGCAGGCGAGCAGATTCTTCGGTGGGAATCAGAAAGCGTACTCAATATGCCGCACTGAAGATGTCTTGGGAGATGTTCCGAGAACTGTTCAATGACAAGTAGTTTCCCGAAAGTATTCTTCACATGAAAGAGGTAGAGTTCATCAAGCTGGAGCAAAACAACATGACCGTGTCGTAGTATGAAGCCAAGTTTGCCGAGTTGTCCCGATTTGCGTCTCATTTGGTTAATAATGAGGAGAGAATGATACGAATGTTTTTAAGAGGTTTGAAACCCGAGATACGTCAATATCTTATATGTAACGCCCCCAAAATAGGTATACATCACCCATCTTGAGTCGCCAAATACATGGTACAGAATACAAATACAAACTTAATTATACAACCGCCGTAATATACTTACAATACATAAACCGAGAGTTTTAATAGGAATATTGTCATCTGTATAATATCCACACTCAAAGGAGTCCTCATTACATTTATTGTCACACTATTTAATGTAATAGTGAGGACTACTAATGCTATCATCCTGACCGCTACTCCTTTCCCCGACTGCGTCCCAAATTTATATTCTCATTTCAAGAGAATGCAAAGAAAAAGAAAGAGTGAGCTCAACTAGCCCATTAGAAATATTATGACTAAGATAATGCGTAATAAATTATCATTAGTCTTTAATAATGTTAAACTGATAAAATACAATAAAAATCAAGTTTAATCTGCGAATGAACAAGTAATCCATTAGAAGTCAAGAGAGAATAAAATCTACTATCTTCTATGGTTTAAAATATTTTCATCAATTTTTATCGTTGAGACTCTACTTAATAAATAAAACATATCATCTAATCATCCCCGTATTACGGGCCAAGGATATTCATTAAATCATCAATGGTCATGACTACTATACCGAACAATCTCTCGGTCATAATCATACCAAAAACTCGCCCATCAATGCATTACGTGCCACCGAGGACTTTTTTACCATATCATTTATAACATTACAATTGTCATGATTATACCGAATGATCCCTCAGTCATAATCATACTAAGTCCATCTATGCATCGTAAGCCAAAGATGACTTTCATTTTAATATAAGCATGGGGATGATGACAATGACATAATAATTTAATAAAACAAGTTCAAGAATTAATTTATCCAGAAATTAATAACGTCCAAATTGTCAACATGATACTTCTTTGTGGAGTAAAATTCAAGAATGCTCAGAAGAATATATCCATGAAAAGATACTAGATGAAGCGCAAATATCAAGGATATTCCACTAATTTCATGGAGTATAGAAGCCAAAACTTTAACCAACTGAGTATAATAGAATATATGAAACTGCAAATGGATTTTCACCCGCCATGCGATAATCCACGTATACAGATCATTTCTACAATTTAATAAGGAATGAATACAAAGGATCATTCACCATGCATGTAGTAATCTACATAGATAGGTTATTCCAACAGAATAATAAAGAATGGAATAACAAAAGGATTCACCACAAGTGCGATCGATTAAGATAAAAGTTATTCTAACGTAATAATAAATAATGGAACCAGTCCCACAAAAAAGCACGCATGTGATATTCCGGCGTAAGAATAAATAATGGAATCAGTCCCACAGAACGCACATACAGAGATATTCCGAGAATAATAAGAATAGAATAACAACAAATCACCATGCATGCGATAGATCAAGATGCATGTGTTATTCCAACGTAATAATAAATAATAGAATCCAGTCCCAGTAAACGCACGTGCATGTGATATTTCACGTAATAATAATGAACTCAATAATAGAAGAATTTCACCATGTATGCAGATTAGATAAACAAAGTTATTCCAACATAATAATAAATAATTGAATAATGTAAGAATTTCACCATGATGCGCAGATTGCGATAATAAGTTATTCCAACATAATAATAAAGAATGGAATAACAGAAGAATTTCACCATGTATGCGGTATTTCGCATAACAGGTTATTCCAACAGAATAATAAAGTATGGAATAACAGAAGTTCTCTTCGTGAATACTAAAGAAATAATACCTCTTACGAGTACAACAAATAATATCCCTTATGTAAGACCCCAACTTATTATAAATAAAATTAAATTTCCTCTATTTATTATTTTGAAATAGTAAGGGTTGATTTGATTAATGTGGTTAGTTATGGGTAAAATGCGCAAATATTTTAAATATGCAAGTGGTTATAAAATATTCATTTTTATCGGAGAATATTCGTTTGGTCGTGGAATATTCTTATTTTCTGAAATATTTGTATGCTACAAGTACCTTATGTGGGCCTCATAACTTGAAAGCGATTGGATGAAGAAAACGACAAGTATAAGTTGTTTATAAATAATTCACGTAGTTATTACAAGTTATCATCGTTGGAATAATTCGATGGTTAAAACACAAGAAGACACATTGCACCAATTATTGATTTTTACGTAGGAAGGCATTACTCAATAATTATTATAGTAGTTATTGCTCAATATTTTATTTTATTGATTCAATAATTGATACGCTGATATTTTATATTATTGTTGTTTCAATAATTGTCACACTACACAAAGATTTTCATTATCAAATCAATAATTCATATTATTTGAATAATATTATTAGATAACATTATTGGCAATGTCTAGAAATTTCATCAAAGAGAGGTTTGGTCACCTAATTGCGCTACCAGATGAGGAGAAATCCTTATCAGAAAGCCCTCTTTCCTAAAAAACCGCATTCGTCATGATTGTGATTTTTAATATTATTTATGAATAATTAATTATTGATTTATATGAGAAGAAAAATATTCATTTTATGTGGATATAGATGGAGAAAATTTTTAATGTGACAATTGTTGAAAAATTGTTATTTTATCTTTTCTGATAAATAATTCATTTAAATATATTATTATATTTTAATAATATAATAATGGTGATATTTTTATAATGAATGTGGGATATATGAGAATATGAGGAGGAGGAGTATTTTTGTTACAATTAATGTTTAAAACATGTTAAACATGTCGGTGGACCCCATTTCCTGACTAAAATTTGATTAAAACCTGTAAAATCGTCCGTTTGTGGATTTCGGTCAATTTCTATTTGGAATTTGGAAAAACTTTCTTCTGTAAAGTTGTAGAGAATGAAATTTCCTATGGAAAGGACATAAGGTTAAAATTTTTCTGATAAAAGAGCTATTTATTATGAATTATTGAAGTTTTGAAGTTCCAAAATAATTAATTTTTGAAGTTTTAAATATTTTTTTTTACAAAAAACGTTTTTTGCATTTGTGGGACATGTGTTAGTTCTGAAATCAGATGGCAAGGTGTGCTTAGGAAAATAAAATTAATAAATTAATATTATATTAAATTTTCTACTTTGGTGTTCTAAGCATTTTCTTATAAATAGGGTGCTTAGGTTAGAATTGAAAATCACACCAGAAACTGAAGTTTTCTCTCCCTTTCTTTCTCTATATTATCAAGTGTATTCTTGTGAGTATTTTGATACTTTGAGTGTTGCTATACTATTACAAAAGTTCCTTCAAAGACTATATTCTAGATTCCAAATTTAAAGATACTTTTTTTTTAAATTTGATTCAAGATGAATATCGGTTGATGTTACAGGATAAAATATTGATGATGGACTTTTAAATTCATAGATTATAGTAGATTTTATTCTCTCTACGTAACTCTTTTATGAATTATTATTTTCATTGCGAATATTGATCCTCAAAACTTGTTATACATTGTATTTTATCGATTTTTCCTCGTTGAAGACTAACGATAATTTGTTTTATATTATCTTAGTCATAATATTCTTTACTCGGGCTAGTTGAGCTTACCCTTTTCCTTTTTGTTCCATTTTATTCTCGTGAGATTTGAGAATGTAGCGAGTTCTAATTCAAAGTGGAATGATGGTTCTAAAAGTTGTTTTAGTAGTCCTCACCATTTTTGTAAAATAATGTACCAATAATTATAATGAGGACTTATTTGGGTGTGAATATTGTTTAGACGGCAATATTTGTATTTAAACTCACAGTTTTTATGTTGTATTAATAAAGTTGTAGTTATTTTTGTACCATGTTATTGACGACTCAAAATGGGTGATGTATACCTATTTTGGGGGTGTCACACCTTACCTTAGAAGAAACTGGATATTGGAATAGAGAGGTAGCTGACTTCTCTTCTTCTTTCTCTTTATAATTTCTCTCTCAAGAGTTTTAGTGAATTCGTAAGAAATAATGAAGGAATGAGCTTCTATTTATAGGAGAATGGACTGAGTAATAACTAATTCATGAACGGTCCAGATTGATTTACTTTTAAACGGACGGTCCATATTGATTTACTATTAAAACTTAAAGCAACGGTCCATACTGATTTACTATTAAAAGTTTAAACCAGCGATCCATATTGATTCACTATTATAACTTTCCACCAGCGGTCCATATTGATTCACTATTATAACTTTCTACCAGCGGTCCATATTGATTCACTATTATAACTTCAACCAACGGTCTGAAAAATTAGCATACTCCTCATGGAATAATATTGTACCCAAAAATGATTTGGACCGAAAAGAAATATATTTTTTGGGTGAATAGTACCCTATGAATAGTAACTCGTGAATAGTACTCTGATACGAAAAGTGCTCCGAATACCCGATTGAACAATATAACCTCCAGACATCAATTATTATCGAAATAAATATCGATTTCTACTAATACTAATAATTTCCACACAATGGAACTATCAATTTTATCTTTAATCAACACGAGCTTATTCATCATCAATATTATAACGCACAATATTTAACAATCGTGTCGCTCCTGTGAAAGAGGGGCTTTCCTATAAGGATTTCTCCCATCATGCGCAATTAATTGTGACCAAACCTCTCATCGATGTAACTTCTAGACATCAGAAATATTGCAATTTAATAATATGAACAACTTTGTCGTCTCAATTATTGATTTAATAATATATCATTTTATGCAGATGATACTATGACAATAATCGAAATAATAATATGAGAGATATGATGCAAAGAATTATCAGTAGTGATAATTGAGTATAACTGAGTGACTTCTTACGTAAGATCAATAACCAATACCGTGTGCTACAATGCAACCAATGATATTATCGCATTTCTTTTACTACCGTAGTTCAACAGCTTTTAACGGTAAATACTTCCAACTTTATTTTTATAAAAGATAATATCGCTGTTTTGTTACTACGACAATACTTCCGTTGTGGGGTACACCAATGATTATGTTGTCGTACGAATATTCCCTGCTAAAACGAATATTTTCCGACCAATTGAATATTATATAACCACTTGCTTGCTTTGCAAATATTGTAAATATTACCCAGAACTATAACAAATCCACTCCATAATATTCAAAAATATATTTCGAGAGAAATTAATCTTTATTCATAAAAGTTGGGGTCTTACAATATCTCATGGGCTCAGAAGTGCATAGATGGACTTTGTATGATTATGACTGTGGATTAATCAAGATAATCATGACCGTAATGTTACAAATGATGTGGTAAAAGTCCTCATTGGCCCGTAGTGCATTGATGGACGCTTGTTGGCATGATCATCGACCATTGATGAATACACAAATATCCTCGACCGTAGTGCATTGATAATTTGTGGTTGTGATACTAATGAATATCCTCGGGCAGTAGTGTGGATGATGATGTGGATTATTTATTGTCGAGTCCCAATGATAAAAGTGATGAAAACCTTTAAATCATAAAAGATAGTAGATTTTATTCTCTACTGACTTTTTAATGGATTTTTATTCTAACAGTAGTTAAACTTGATATTTGTTATATTATATCGCTTTAACACATTGAAGGTTAACGATAATTTATTCTGTATTATCTTAGTCATAATATTTCTTACTGGGCTAGTTGAGCTCACCCTTTTACTTTCATTGTTCTTTTTAGGAAATGAGAACATAGCAGGGACTAGTCGGGGAATGGAGTGACGGTCCAGATAATAGCATTAGTAGTCCTCACTATTCTGTTAAATAGTGTAATAATAAATGTAATAAGGACTTAATTGAGTGTGGATATTGTCTAGATGACAATATTTGTATTAAAACTCACAGAATATATTTTGTCGTATTTTATATGACTGTTGTATAATTAAGTTGTATTTGAATTTTATACCATGTATTTGGCGACTCAAGATAGGTGATGTATACCTATTTTGGGGGCGTCACACAATAGACATCAAGTTTAACTGCAGCGGAACAAACAATCAATTAAAAGAGTCAAGTAGAGCATAAAATCTACTATCTTCTATGATTTAAAAAGATTTTCATAAACTTTATCGTTGAGACTCAGCTTAATAAATAAACCACATCATCCCTGCACCACGGCCAAGGATATTCATGTAATCATCAATGGTCAAGATTATACCGAATAATCCTTGGTCATAATCATACCAACAACTGTCCACCAATGAACTACAGGCCAATGAGGACTTTTACCACATCATTCGTTACATTACGGTCATAATTATATATACCGAATAATCACTGGTCATAATCATACCAAGTCCATCTCTGCACGTAAGCCAAAGATGACTTTTATCACAATATAAGCATGAGAATGATGACAATAATATTTAATCAAACGAAAACAAGGATCAATATTAAAGACTTTAAATTTATCAAAATATTATCAATCACTTAATAAACTCATAATCTAATATTATTAATATTATAACAATATTTTAATCACTTCTTAAACTTATAAACAATTTATTTCAATTGTTTACACTTTATCAAATAATACATTTAATCATTCAAAAATGTCATACTCATAAGATTTCATAACCAATGATCAAATCAACCCATATTGATTCACTATTAAAACTTTAAACCAGCGATCCATATTGATTCACTATTAAAACTTTAAACCAACGATCCATATTGATTTACTATTATAATGTCAACCAACGGTTTGAAAAATTAGCACATCTCCTCATGGAATAATATTGTACCCAAAAATGATTTGGAACGAAAACAAATATATTTTTTGGGTGAATAGTACCCCGTGAATAGTACTTCAGGAATAGTACCCCATGAATAGTACCCCGACACAAAAAGTGTCCCAAATACCCGAGTGAACAATACTAGAGTGAATAGTAAGCGGGTGAATAGTAACTCGTGAATAATAACCCGTGAATAGTACTCCGACACGAAAAGTGTCCCAAATACCCGAGTGAATAATACTAGAGTGAATAGTAATCGGGTGAATAGTAACCCATGAATAGTACTCCAACACGAAAAGTGCCTCGAATACCCGATTGAACAATATAACCTCCAGACATCAATTATTATCGAAATAAATGTCAATTTTCACTAACACTAATAATTCTAACACAATGGAACTATCAAATTCGTCTTTAATCAACACGAACTTATTCATCATTAATATTATAACACACAATATTTAACAACCCGTGTCGCCTTGTGAGAGAGGGGCTTTCCAATAAGGATTTCTCCTATCAAGCCGCGCATTAGGTGACCAAACATCTCCTTGACAAAACTTCTATACATTGTAAATATTGCAATTTAATAATATGAATAACTTTACCGTCTCAATTATTGATTTAATAATATAACATATTATACAGATGATACTATGACAATAATCGAATCAATAATACGAGAGATATGATGCAAAGAATTATCATGAGCAATAATTGAGTATAATCGAGTGACTTTTCACGTAAACATCAATAATCAATACCGTAAGACTACTATGCAACCATTCAGACATCAGTACTTTTTACTACCGGGTAGTTCAACAGTTTTAACTCAGAATACTTCCGCAGCTTATTTTTATAAAAGATAATTACATGCTGCTTTATTACTACGACAATACTTTCGTTGTAAGGTCCACTAATGATTGTGTCATCGCATTTAATATTTCCTGTTAAAACGAATATTCCCAACCAATCTAATATTTTATAACAACTTGCATACTTTGCAAAATTTATAAATATTACCCAGAACTATAACATTATATCAAATCGACACCATAATATTAAAAAAAATATTTCGAAAAATTTAAATCTTTATTCATAAAATTTGGGGTCTCACAATTTCCCCTTCTTATGAAATTTTTCCCTCAAAATTTACGTACGTACCTGGTATGATGAGGATACCTTGACTTCATATCAGATTCTAACTCTTGAGGTATAACCTTTGAGTGTCGAATAGGATCCTTCTTATCCAAGATTTTAACATGTATCTCCTCATACATTAAATCTTCTGCTATCTCGTCTAGTTCTAATTTAATAATGCGGTTCGGGTCGTCCACATATTTACGTAACAACGATACGTGAAAAACATTATGAACATGCAACATATTTAGCGGTAAAACGAGTCTATAGGCCATAATTCCTACTCCATCGAGGATTTCAAATGAGCCAATTAAATCGAGGGTTGAGATAACGCCTTCTTGAACCTTCTTCTTCACATTCATCGATTCGATGTAGTGAAGCTGGGCTTTAACTTTATCGATTAAAGTCGATTCTACTCGTATATTTGTTATCTTCACGTGGGTCCCTAGAGTTTTAACTCTATCTCCATCATTTGTAAGTTATACGAAATGAGTCTTTGTGTTAACAACATCGCACTCATAAACGCATACGATCTTCTACTCAACGCGTTACTTTACCACGTTCGCTTTTTCCACGATGATATTGAATGGTCGAATCCTTCAACAAATTCGAGCCATCGCTTTGGCGCATTATACGCTCGCTTTGGGTGAAGAAATATTTAAGGGTTGAAAAAATGGGTTTTGTACTAGGGTCAATACAAAATTCGATTTCACGTTCTGGGGTAGGCTAAGAAGTCTTTAAGAATACGTCAGGAAATTTATTAAAATAGAAATATCATTCAAAACTGTGACTCTCATCCAAGACTTGGATATCACATGTAATGAAGGTTTCTCCTAACAGAGTTTCAATAGATAAGTCAAAGTCTAACTTCTCCGGAGTTAAATTTAAATGTTGAACGCAAGTAAGAGATAAAAGAATGGGTAGAACAAGTATCTAATAAGGTATAAACTTCACAAAAATTTATAATTAACTAACCCATGCTAACTTCGTCGGGTTACTCGCTTTTGAAAAGTCACAAAAATGCTCTTCCCGAAACCACCGACTTTGTTTTGTCCAGATCCGCTTTTGTGCCATCGTCCCAAATTGACTTGAATTCACTATACGACAAAAATCAAGCTAAATGACCTTCTTTCTTAAAATTTCCACTTCTATTATCTTGGCTATGATTACCAATCAAGTGGTTACCATTCTTGCATGATAATTTCCCCACGATGGTCATCATTATTCCGATGGTCATTGCCCTTGTGACGATTATTATCGTGTTGTTGGTCGTTACCTTTTGGTTGTCTTAACTCATTATCGCGCCCAATAACTAAGCCCTATTCACAACATCCTAATATAAACAAAGTTTATGAGAAATGAGGTATCGACGATATATCGGGTTTCAACCTCTTAGAAACATTCGCGTCATTCGCTCCTCATTATCTACCAAATGGGATGCAAACCAGATAACTCCACAAACTTAGCCTCAGATCTTTGATATACTGGCCATATTATTTTGCTCCATTGCTTATCTCAATATTTTCGATGCCATTTTCAAACACCACACAAAACAAGGGTTAATTATCATATCACATATTATCCCTATACTCCTCAACCACCAAATAAATACCAAATAAGCTTAGGTAGGTCATACTAAAGTGAAGGAATTCCCCTGCCTCTCCTCTCCTAGTTCTTGTCTCACATCTCACCAGGATCATATCCCTAAACTTTGATACTAAACTGTGACGCCCCCAAAATGTATACATCACCCATCTTGAGTCGCCAAATACATAAGACAAAATTCAAATATAACTTAATTATACAACAATCGTGTAAAATACGACAAAACATAATTTAAGAGTTTTAATAATGTATATTGTCATCTGCAGACAATATAAAACTCAATGAAGTCCTCATTACATTTATTGTCACACTATTTAATGTAATAAAGGAGGACTACTAATGTTATCATTTGGACCGTCACTCCGTTTTCCGACTAGTCCCGACTACGTTCTAATTTTCTGAAGAGAACAGTGAAAGAAAGGGTGAGCTCAACTAGCCCAATAAGAAATATTATGACAAAGATAATGCAGAATAAATTATCATTAGCCTTTAACAATGTTAAACTGATAAAATACAATATGTAAGACCCCAACTTTTATGAATAAAGATGAATTTTCTATAATTATCATTTTTGAATATTATGGAATGAATTTGATATAATGTTATAGTTGTGGGTAATAGTTATAAATTTTGCAAAGTACGCAAGTTCTTATATAATATTAGATTGGTTTTGAGAATATTCGCTTTTAGCGAGAATATTCGTGATTTACAAAGACAATCTTTGTTGGACCTCTACAAATGGAATTATTGTCGAATTTAGTAAATGACAAAAATATTTTATGAAAATAACGACGGAAGTTTTATCGTTAATCGTTGAAACACCCTAAGTGTTAAAAATATGAGAATACGCGTGGGTTGCATAAGAAGCATACCAGATTGATTATTGATGCTTACGTGAGAAGTCACTCAATTTTGTTCAATTATTGCTTCAAAGAATTGTCAGATAGTATCTCACGTTAATTGATTCAATTATTGTCGATATTTTATATATTATTATATCAATAATTGAGACGACGAAGTTATTAATATTGAGAAGTCACTTAGTGATTTCTTTTGTTATTCCATTTTTTATTATAATCGAGTTGGTTAAAGTTTTGACTTCTATACTCTATGAAATTAGTGGAATATCCTCGATATTTAAGGCTTCATCCAAAGATCTTTTCATGGAAATATTCTTCCGAGCATTCTTGAATTTTACTCTACAAAGAGGTATCATGTTGACAATTTGACGTTATTATTTCTCGGATAAATTAATTCTTGAACTTGTTTTATTGAATTCTTATATCATTGTCATCATCCTCATGTTTATATTATGTTGAAAGTCATCTGTGGCCTATAAAGTATGATGGACTTGGTATGATTATGACTGTGGATTAATCAAGATAATCATGACCGTAATGTTACAAATGATGTGGTAAAAGTCATCATCGTCCCGTAGTGCATTGATGGACGCTTGTTGGCATGATCATGACCATCGATGAATACACGAATATCCTCGGACCGTAGTGTATGGATAATTTGTGGATGTGATACTAATGAATATCCTCGGTCAGTAGAGTGTGGGGATGATGTGGATTATTTATTAAGTCGAGTCTCAAATGATAAAAGTGATGAAAACCTTTTAGATCATAAAAGATAGTAGATTTTATTCTCTACTTGACTCTTTTAATGGATTGCTTATTCTCACGTAGTTAAACTTGATGTTTGTTATATTGTATCGCTTTAACATCATTAAAGGCTAACGATAATTTATTCTCATATTATCTTAGTCATATAATTTTCTTCTCGGGCTAGTTGAGCTCACCCTTTTACTTTCATTGTTCTTTTCAGAAATGAGAACATAGCGAGGGACTAGTCGGGGAATGGAGTGACGGTCCGTATAATAGCATTAGTAGTCCTCACTATTCTCATTAAATAGTGTGATAATAAATGTAATAAGGACTTAATTGAGTGTGGATATTGCCTGCAGATGACAATATTTGTATTAAAACTCACAAAGATATGTTTTGTCGTATTTTACACGAATCGTTGTATAATTAAGTTGTATTTGAATTTTATACCATGTATTTGGCGACTCAAGATGGGTGATGTATACCTATTTTGGGGCGCCACAATAATGTACATCAAGTTTAATCAGTAGTTTTAACAAGCAATCCATTAGAAGAGTCAAGTAGAACATAAAATCTACTATCTTCTATGATTTAAAAAGATTTTCATAAACTTAATTTATCGTTGAGACTCAACTTAATAAATAAACCACATCATCCCTGCACCACGGCCAATAATATTCATGTAACCATCAATGGTTAAGATTATACCGAATAATCCCTGGTCATAATCATACCAACAACTGTCCACCAATGAACTAGAGGCCAATGAGGACTTTTACCACATCATTCGTTACATTACGGTCATAATTATATATACCGAATAATCACTGGTCATAATCATACCAAGTCCATCTCTGCACGTAAGCCAAATATGACTTTTATCACAATATAAGCATGAGGATGATGACAATAATATTTAATCAAACGAAAACAAGGATAAATATTAAAAACTTTAAATTTATTCAAATATTATCAATCACTTAATAAACTCATAATCTAATATTATTAATATTATAACAATATTTTAATCACTTCTTAAACTTATAAACAATTTATTTCAATTGTTTATACTTTACCAAATAATGCATTTAATCATTCAAAAATGTTATACTCATAAGATTTCATCACCAATGATCAAATCACTCATGCATATACCAATTCTTCAATTTCACATAACATATTTAACTCATATGTTTGAAACTAAACCATTTTCAGGAAAAATTACCAAATCAACTTATTATTTTTCTATCCTTTGTCCAAACATATATAAATATATTTCATACACAACAAGTATTTTTTTATAATTTTTCAACTCTCTTAAGTATTTTTCGAAAATCAATTTCTAATTAAATCCTTAAGAAATTAGCTACCTCAAGTTTAACTCCAGAAAATCCCAAAAGGCCAGAATTTGTTCCACAAATTAAGTGGCCGAAAATGCCCTTTTAAATTTCTAGGCAGTAGCTTTTGGGTACTTTGCAGTTTTTGACTCCTTTGCTAAAAATCGCCTACACACGAAAATCTATAACACCTTTTCAAGTGATTCCACTGGATAAGTTAGAAAACTCATAGATCTAAATCTAGAACTCAACCACACTCAAAAATTCAAATATAATAGGAGATATGGTCAATTGAATTTCATGTTCCATTTTCACCAAAATCTGATTTTCAACACTTTGTGATTTCTAAGAAACTTTCATGTTTTCACATAATAACAAACATAACTTATCATAACACTTACTAATACTACATATACCCATAATTTTCATCAGTCCAATATTTTTATTATGACTTTCATCATAATCAACAGTCCAATGTTTATATTATGACTTTCCAGAATTTTTGAGGGTCAGAAAAATTACGAAACTGCAAATGGATTTTCACCCGCCATGCGATAATCCACGTAGACAGATCATTTCTATAATTTAACAAGGAATGAATATAAATGACCATTCACCATGCATGTGGTAATCCACATAGACAGGTTATTCCAACAGAATAATAAAGAATGGAATAAAGAAGAATTCACCATGCATGTGATAGTCCGCACAGACATGTTATTCTCAAAAGAATAATAAAGAACGAAACCAGTGTCAAAGCGTAATTCAAGACCGGCTGTGATATTCCAACGAGAATAATAAATACCGGAATAACAATGTAATTCACCACGCATGTGATAGATCAAGACCGATGAAAGTTATTCCAATGTAATAATAAAGAATGGGATAATCAAGAATTCACCACGCATGCGGACTTCACATGTATGTTATTCCCAATGTAATAATAAATAATGGAACTAGATCATGCTTAAACGCATGCATATGATATTTCCAATGAGAATAATAAAGAATGGAATAATAGAAGAATTTCACCATGTATGCGTAGATTGCATGACAAGTTATTCTAACATAATAATAAAGAATGGAATAATGAAGAATTTCACCATGTATACCAGAAGTCGCAGATACAAAGTTATTCCAATGTAATAATAAATAACGGAATTCAGTCATGCGTAAACGCACGCATGGGATGTTCCAAATGTAATAATAAAGAAATAATAATAAAAGAATTTTACCATGTATGCGGTGATTGATGTATGAGTTATTCCAATATAATAATAAAAAATGGAATAACAAAAGTTCTCTTCATGAATACAAAGAAATAATATCCCCTTACGAGTACAATAAATAATATCCCTTACGAGTACAACAAATAATATCCCTTACGAGTACAACAAATAATATCCCTTACCTTAGAAGAAACTGGATATTGGAAAAGTAAGGTAGCAGACTTCTCGTCTTCTTTCTCTCTATAATTTCTCTCTCTAGAGTTTCAGTTAATTCGTAAGAAATAATGAAAGAATGAGCTTCTATTTATAGTAGAATGGACTGAATAGTAACTAATTCATGAATGGTCCAGATTGATTTACTTTTAAACGGACGGTCCATATTGATTTACTATTAAAACTTAAAGCAACGGTCCATACTGATTCACTATTAAAACTTTAAACCAGCAATCCATATTGATTCACTATTAAAACTTTAAACCAACGATCCATATTGTTTTACTATTATAATTTCAACCAACGGTCTGAAAAATTAGCACATCTCCTCATGGAATAATATTGTACCCAAAAATGATTTGGACCAAAAAGAAATATATTTTTCGGGTGAGTAGTACCCCATGAATAGTACTTCGGGAATAGTACCCCGTGAATAGTACCCCGACACAAAAAGTGTCTCAAATACCCTAGTGAACAATACTAGAGTGAATAGTAACCAGGTGAATAGTAACTCGTGAATAGTAATCTGTGAATAGTACTCCGACACGAAAAGTATTCCAAATACCCGAGTGAATAATACTAGAGTGAATAGTAATCGGGTGAATAATAACCCATGAATAGTAACCCGTGAATAGTACTCCGACACGAAAAAGTGCCTCGAATACCCGATTGAACAATATAACCTCTAGACATCAATTATTATCGAAATAAATATTGATTTTCACTAACATTAATAATTCCAACACAATGGAACTATCAAATTCATCTTTAATCAACACGAACTTATTCATCATTAATATTATAACTCACAATATTTAACAACCAGGTCGTTCCCAGGAAAGAGGGGGATTTCCAATAAGGATTTCTCCCTATTGGCACGCAATTAGGTGACCAAACCTCTCCTTGACAGAACTTCTATACATTGTAAATATTGCAATTTAATAATATGAATAACTTTTCCGTCTCAATTATTGATTTAATAATATAACATATTATACAGATGATACTGTGACAATAATCGAATCAATAATATGAGAGATATGATGCAACAATTATCGTAGCAATAATCGAGTATAATCGAAAGACTTTTCACGTAAGATCAATAATCAATACCGTGTTTACTCTCAAGAACCACGCCAGACATTGTACTTTTTACTACCGGGTAGTTCAACAGCTTTTAACTGAACACTTCCGCCGTTATTTTAATAAAAAGATAATTCATCATTTTATTACTACGATAATACTTCCGCATGGGGTCCACTAATGATTGTGTCGTCGTCAGCATTTAATATTCTCTCGTTAAAACGAATATTCCCTACCAATCTAATATTTTATAACAACTTGCATACTTTGCAAAATTTATAAATATTACTCACAACTATAACATTATATCAAATCCACACCGTAATATTAAAAAAAATATTTCAAAATTTTAAATCTTTATTCATAAATTTTGGGGTCTCACAGGAAAGTCATAGCCTATGCCTCTCGACAACTCAAAGAATATGAGAGGAATTATCCTACTCATAATCTAGAGTTGCGAGCTGTTGTTTTCGCACTTAAAATTTGGAGGCATTACTTGTATGGGGAGAAAGTGGAGATCTTTGCGGATCATAAAAGCCTCAAATATTTCATCACTCAAAAGGAACTCAACATGGGACAACGACATTGGCTTGAACTGTTGAAAGATTATGATCATACCATCCAATACCATACTGGAAAAGCGAACGTGGTAGCTGACGCATTGAGTAGAAGATCATATACGGGTACGAGTGCGATATTGACAACGCAAAGGCCCATTTTGTGTGACTTGCAAAGGATGGAGATAAAGTTAAAGACTCTAGGGACCCATGTGATGATGGCGAATATACTAGTAGAACCGACTTTAATTGATAAAATTAAAGTCGCTTTCGTTATTCTGATCCGGAGCCGATGCGTATGAGGAAGAAAGTCAAGAAGGTGCTATCTTAGGAAGCAAGAATCGATGAAGAAGGAATACTTGAGTCAACTCCAGACTTTGTGTTCTAACGACCGACGATTTAAAGTATAAAATCATGATGGAGGCGCACACCGCTTGTAATCCATCTCAGAGTACCAAAATGTATCTTGATCTTCGCCATACATTTTGGTGGAGCAATACGAAGAGAGAAATAACGCTTTGTTATCTCAAGGTGTCTAACTTGTCAACGAGTCAAGCGCGAGCATCAAGCACCAAAAGGTTCATTGCAGAACTACTTGAAATTCCGAATGAAAGTGGGAGCACATTACCATGGATTTCAAGCATCGGTCTTCCCAAGGTTTCTCAAGGCATAGATGCAATTTGGGTCATCATTGATTGATTGACCAAGTCTCGCTAATTTCATACCAATACGAGAAACTTATACACTTGAACGCCTTCGCTCAGTATGCATATAAACGAGATTGTAAGACTACATGGTATGCCAATATCCATAGTTTTTGATCGAGACACAAGATTCACTTCATGATTTTGGGTTAGTTTGCAAAAGTTATGGGCACGAACTTACGATTTAGTTCTATATATCATCCTCGCATCGGACGGACAATCGAGAGAGGACTATTCAAACTCTTAAAGATTTATTAAGACTATGTGTCCTCGACTTCAAGGAAGTTGGGACAAGTTCTTACCATCGGTAGAGTTTTCCTACAACAACAAATACCAAGTTAGTATCGTACGCTCCATTCAAGCGTTGTATGGAAGAAAGTGTCATTCTCTAGTATGCTGGGATGAGGTGGGTGAAGCAACGTTGTTGGGACCGGAGTAGGTACGTATGATTATGGAAAAGATTCAAACGATATGACAACGTATAAAAATCTCACAAGATCGACAAAAGAGTTATGCTGATCTTCATCGAAAGGACGTGGAATTCGATATTTGAGATAATGTGTTGTTACGTGTTGCTTCATGGAAAGGAGTTACGAGATTTAGAAAAAGAGAAAAGCTCAATCCTCGATTCATTCGCCCATTTTTAATCCTCGATCGAGTAGGAACTATAGGCGATAGACTCGCTTTTACCACCAAGTATGTCTCTGTTCATAATGTTTTCATATATATCCATGTTACGTAAATATGTGGAAGACCCAAACCACATTATCGAAGTTAAAAAGCAGACGAAATAGGGAAGATTTGACGTATGAAAGAGGTTCCCTGTTCAAATCTTGGATAAGAAGGTACATATTCTACGCCTCAAGGTTATATCTCAAGTCAAAGTTTTGTGGAGAAACCAAGATGTTGAAGAAATGACCAGGAGTTAGAATCAAATGAAATCAAGATATCCTTACCTTTTCGACATACCGTATCGTAATTCTAATTTCGAGGGCAAAATTTCATAAGAAGGGAGGTTGTAAGACCCCAACTTTTTAATAAAGATGATTTTTCTATAAATATCATTTTAAATATTATGGAATGAATTTGATATAATGTTATAGTTGTGGTAATATTTATAAATTTTGCAAAAGTACGCAAGTTGTTATATAATATTCGATTGGCTCTGGGAATATTCGCTTTTACAGAAATATTCGCATGACGACACAATCATCGATAGTGGACCCCACAATGTAATTATTATCTGATTGAGAAAACAACAAAAATATTTTTATAAAAATAACGACGAAAGTTTTACAGCTTAAAACTGCTGAACTACTTTCGAAGTAAAAAGTACAAATGTCACGTGTGGGTTGCAGAAAGAAGACACATCAGATTGATTATTGATGCTTACGTGAGAAGTCACTCGCTTTTGTTCAATTATTGCTTCAAAGAATTGTTGCATAAGATCTCACGTTATTTGATTCAATTATTGTCGATATTTTATATATTATTAAATCAATAATTGAGATGACGAGTTATTAATATTATTATTTGTAATATTAACGATGTCTGTAAGTTCTCGCCAGGAGAGGTTTGGTCACCTAATCAAGCTACCAATAGGAAGAAATCCTTATTGAAAGCCCTCTTTCCGGAACGACACTCGGTCGATTAATATTGTGAATTATAATAATAATGATAAATGTTGTTAGATATATTGATGTGTCTTTTATTAAGTCACTAAGTTTATATATATATATATATATATATATATATAAAAATTTTGTTTTATTAGTATTATTAATGTAATAAAATAGAAAAACTTTTTATATAAAAAATGTAATACTTTTATAAAGTTATTTGTTTTATTAGACAATAATTAGAATATATTATATTCTATTATGATAGTATTTTGCATAGTAAAATCTTTTTATATAAAATGTAATACTTTTATAAAGTTATTTATTTTATTAGACAATAATTAGAATATTTTATATTTTATTATGCGTAGTGTTTGCATAGTAAAATCTTTTTATATAAAATAAAATACTTTTTATAAAGTTTTGTTTTATTTGATTATTAATAGAATATATTATATTTTATCAGATAAAGGCAAAGATAGTATCCTTTCTATTTTCCTATAAATAGAATGCTTAGTTAAAATTGAAAACCACACCAGAAGTTCAAATAATTCTTCTATAATATTGAGCGTATTTTTTTAGAGTTTTAAGAAGTTTTGAGCGAAGTAAGAAGTTTTCTTCAAGAATATCCTCGCCTACCAAATTTAATACTCTTCTTTACTACGGTAAGGGGTATTATTTCTTTCTTTCGTCTTCATGAAGATAACGTCTCATTATTTCATTCTTTGTTATTATGTTGAATAACTTGTCATGCAATTACCGAATACTTGGTGAAATTCTTCTCATTATTCCATTCTTTATTATTATGTTGAATAACTCGCCTACGCTAAGTACCGCATACATGGTGAAATTCTTCTCGTTATTCCATTATTTATTATTCTGCTGAACATCCTGCGTTCGTTTACGCATGACCCGGTTTCGTTGTTTATTATTCTCATTATATCCCATCCTGCATGCGTGCGCATGACTGGTTCCGTTATTTATTATTCTGTTGAACATCCCATACTACGCGCTTCGCACGACCGGGTTCCATTATTTATTATTTTGTTGAATATCCGCCCGCATGCGTTCTGCGCTGACTGAGTTCCGTTATTTATTATTCTGTTGAATAACTCGTCTGCAAGGGATCTATCGCATGCTCGGTGATTTCTTTTGTTATTCTATTCTTTATTATACTCAAATTGGTTAAAGTTTTGGCTTTTATACTCCATGAAATTAGTGGAATATCTTTGATATTTGCGCTTCATCCAGTATCTTTTCATGGAAATAATCTTTTGAGCATTCTTGAATTTTACTCCATAAAGTAGTATCATGTTGACAATTTGGACGTTATTTGTTCCTGGATAAATTAATTCTTGAACTTGTTTTATTGAATTCTTATATCATTGTCATCATTCTCATATTTATATTATGTTGAAAGTCATCTTGAAAGTCATCTGTGGCCTATAGTGCATAGATGGACTTGGTATGATTATGACCAGGAATTATTTGGTATAATCATGATCGTAATGTTACAAATGATGTGGTAAAGTCATCATCGCCCCCATAGTGCATTGATGGACGATTGTTGGCATGATCATGACCATCGATGAATACACGAATCTCCTCGGCCCGTAGTGCATGGATAATTTGTGGTTGTGATACTAATGAATATCCTCGTCAGTAGTCTTGCGGGGATGATGTGGTTTATTTATTGTCGAGTCTCAAATATAAAAGTGATAAAAACCTTTTTAAATCATAAAAGATAGTAGATTTTATTCTCTACTGACTCTTTTAATGGATTGCTTGTTCATTGCAGCTTAAACTTGATGTCTATCAATTTTATCACCTAACATTGTTGAAGGCTAATGATAATATATTCTGCATTATCTTAGTCATAATATTTCTTACTGAGCTAGTTGAGCTCACCCTTTTACTTTTATTGTTATCTTCAGGAAATGAAAACATAGCAGGGACTAGTCGGGGAACGAAATGACGGTCCAGACGATAGCATTAGTAGTCCTCACTATTCTATGAAATAGTGTGTTAATAAATGTATTGAGGGCTTATTTTGAGTTTTAATATTGTCTAAAAGACAATATTTGTATTAAAACTCACAGCTCATGTTGTATATTTAAGATTGTATTTATATTCTGTACTATATATTTGACGACTCAGAATAAGTGATGTATACCTATTTTGAGGGCGTCACATAAATAAAACTATTTCTTACTTAAAAGCATGTATTCATGTTTGTTTTTTATAGTCATTTATGAATAATTTACACATGTTTCATGTAAATGTGAGAATAAAGAAGATGACTTGGTTTGAAATGACAGAAAGTTAAATGTTTGCCTATGAAAAATTATGGGCTCGATTCGTACTTGCTCGACTCGAAATATAAATGAGTCAAATATGAGCATATTTTAAAGTTCGATAAATTACTCAAACCTCCTCAAATTATAATTTTCTATTGATATTCGAACCATATTCGTTAGAAAAGTCCAAACTGCTCGAACTAAATGAGTCTCAATCAAATATTATTTTATATTTGATAAATTTTGTAAGCCAAATTTAAACAACTCGATACTTGGATACTCTTATTTACATTATTTTAAAGCCCCACTCGAACTTACAATTACCTCGCGTTTATATAAAAATTTATTATCACACGGTATGTTAAAAATCTTCTCATGTCCCTCAAACTTTTAACCATATTATTTTGAGCCTAGCCCAAGCTCATCACGACTCTTCTATTTGACGAGCCCGCCTTTTCGATATATTTTATTTAATGTACAAATATTATCTTTGAAAATAATTCATCATTTGCTCAAAGAGTAGATAATTTACCAAATATCCATCAAGTCTCCTACATAAACAAGCCTACTTCATTATCTCATATCAAGAGGCCAAAAAGTGAACCACTTACTCAATGAGTTATATTGTCCATCATGCTTACATAATCATACTTATATCCATATCCTTATATGCTTATATTTAGGTCAAATCTTAACCCAAAAGGTCAATTAATTAGATATATGGTTTATTATATCACATATTTTTCCTTATGTTTTGATATAAGATTTTATTATTATGTGATATCTCAACAAATTTTTAAAATGTGATTCTTTTATCCACATCAACAATAAGTTTTGAACCATCTTGTGTTACAATGTAATAAAAACTTTATTATTACGTGTTATTTTAAGTATATAAATTCTAAAAAGATTATCATTTTGAATTAAATTATGAGCATACAAATTATTTTAATCCGCTTATGTCACATGTAATCTCCATGTAAATCATTTTTAATTTATTTATTATTATATGATGGACTAATAATACTCGAGAAATATGTTAACTTTTAAAGTTATGGAGTATGGTTTTGGAATATACTAATAAAAAGGTAAAATCTTCAAGACTATAATCATTGTAATTATTAGGAGTAATTTAAATGGCTGATACAAATTTTTTATGGTATGATTATAATATTAATTGAATAAATTATTATTATTAAAAATAATTAAAAAATTGATATTTCTTTATAAAAATTTGATATTTACACATAAATTGTGATAGTGAGTGGGTTTCCGATATTTGATGTATTCAATTTAAATAGGCGGCAACATATGATATTAGTAGTATAGAAACGTTCGAATAAGGATGGTCCGGATGGATGAGGGGGCAATATAATTGGATTTGGGCGTCTACCTTATGCAGACGAACTGAAGCGCCTGCAACTTCTTCTCCCTCTTCATCGCTTTCGGTACTTGCGGTGGCTACCGGAGCTCTTCCCCTTCAATCCTCGTCAATTAGGGTTTCGTTTCGCCGCCCTTTATACATTTGTTCCTCCTCGTCGTCTTCGTCTATTAAATTCCCAAGCAGTCGATCAATGGGTTCGGAGCAGGGAGAGATTGAATGCCGGCAAGAAGAGTCAGGGATACGTTCATCAAGTTCTTTGAAAAGAAAAACCATGTGAATTGGAAATCCAGTCCTGTTGTTCCTCACAATGATCCTACCCTCCTCTTCGCCAATGCGGGTTCGTTCCTTAATCATCCCTGAATATTCACTCTCTCTTTATAATAAGTATTGGCCGCATAACCCTAGTTTTTCAGTTGTAAATGAGTACAATTCACCAGAATTCCACCAACCCATCATTCCTTACTGCTTACTTGAAAGGAATGGTTTGAATTTTCTCAATTCTAATTCATTTTGAAGGTCAAAAGTATTTTCAAAATTTGCATGATATTTATAATTAGTCTGGCGAAGAATTATGTGTCATGTTATTTGGTGTTAACTATTGGCATGCGGTGTTGTGACAGGTATGAATCAGTACAAGCCTATCTTCTTAGGGACTGTTGATCCCAACACCCAATTGAGCAAACTAACTCGTGCTTGCAATGCCCAGAAGTGTATCCGAGCGGGTGGCAAACACAATGATCTAGATGATGTTGGAAAAGACACTTACCATCATACTTTCTTTGAGATGCTTGGTAATTGGTCTTTTGGGGACTATTTCAAAGCCGAAGCCATCCAGTGGGCTTGGGAGCTTCTCACTAAGGTTAGTTTTTTATTTTTATTATCATTCTTTTCTTTCTTGTGAGGTTTTCTATTATGTTGTTTTCATAACTAGTGGTATTGGAGAGTAGAGTGCGAGCATACACTAGCATTATTAATTAGCTTTTCCTTTTATGGTCTAGAGGGTAAACTCCTTTGAGTTGACCTTTGGTGTCTCATAAATTTGTAGATTGGATTACTTGTTTTTCTTAGTTTCACCTACACCTGATGGTAGAGTACTTAACAAATAACTACAAATAGTATTGATTTTACCTTTTGAAGCATTTTGCTTATTTGTTTTTAATCCTAAATATGAGATGATACTTGATAACTGGACATAAACGTGTATTTACTTGGCGCATTTATTCTATTAATTACAAAATTACGTTGGTGCCTTTCTAATCTTTCATTTGATTTATAGTTTCTATTTGGATGTTCTTATTTAGAGTACACTGGTCGACTTTAACTTGTTTGATTTTAATTTCTTCAGACCCAATAATCTTAACGAGAATTGCATATCTTGATAGTCTATCAATCTCTTATGTTTTAACTTTAATGACTTGCACAATGGATTGATTTGGGTCAACTAACACTTCCCCACCTCTTAGCTTCTTCTCACTTGCTTATCAATTTGTATGTATTGTAATCTTATACTTTAGTTTCTTGATGGTTATTTACAGGTGTTTAAACTACCTACTGATCGGATTTATGCTACCTATTTTGGTGGCGATGAGAAATCTGGCCTTCTGGCTGATAACGAAGCTAAAGATTTGTGGCTCAAATTTCTTCCACCTGAACGTGTATTGCCATTTGGTTGTCAGGTAAGGGTTGTCTTGTAATATTATTATTACTACTGCTACTTATTAGATAAGTAGAGATTCTCTTGTATTTGTGATGAGCAATAACTAGCATCTCAATACTTTTTGGCTATGACGCGTGCCACCATGTCAAGAGTGCATGTGAAGTGTAAGTAATTGTTATATGTCTGACACAAGCATCTCAAACTTTGTAAGTGTCTATGATTTCTAGCTATCTGGTCGATTTTGTCTTGTGATAATGATTTTTTCTTTGTGGAGTTGGTATGTAAGATTTCTTCCCTTTTGATGTGTACATACTTCCCAACTATCTAATAAATTTATCTTGCGATTGTGTATTTTGCTTCGTGCAGTTCTTATAGAGTTACTTTCGTCATTTTTAATTTAAAAGGTTTCACCCTTTATGGGACTAGCAAAATAGTTGCTCACTTCTCAATGGTAAAAAGGACTAGAAAAGGGAAAAATAATAACTGAAAGAAAGGAAACCCGTAACTTATCTTGGGTGGGCTTACTACTTAGTTGAAGACCAAGAAGTGAGTTATTTGTACCAAGCATTGCAAGAGTCGTGCTTTTAATCCTCCAAGCTACCCGCTGGTTTAGTGCTTTCACTCACATCAGACTATACTTGCTTCTTTCTAGGCTTGACCTTTGCCGTTCGCTTAAGTTTGAAGTCATCCTATTCCATTTAAGCTATGCTAATGGAACAGTTCATGAGACGGCATCGGAATGGAGCAGCTGCTACATGAAGTTCCAGATGCCAAGAAGCACAAGCCAGAAAACACAATATGTGCTCCGTCCACACCTTCGTAACTAAAAAAAAGACACGAGATAAAAAACCGAAAATGGGAACTGGCTGAAATATCCGATCAAGCATAGACTGGCCAATTATTACTTAATAGTATAAAGTTATCTTTATGACGTGCTAGTAAATCCTGTCATCTCGCTTGCTTTCCCAAAACACAAGTTTTTCTGTTTCCAAATGATATTGAAACGACTAATTAAAAAAGAATTTCTGATCTGTGGAAGTTTCTATTGGTAATTTGTGATATCTGGTATACCAGGTTATATTGACACACCATGAGGTTGGTTAAGATGGGGTCTCTGACCATGGATTGTCCAGTGCACCCAAGTGTTAATAGAGCAATTTTTTTTCTTCCTAATTATCAATTACCCTGAAAATATATGCAAAATAAAAGAATGATGATTTTTTTTTTCTGCTCTGCAACTCCAAGTAGGATAACTTTTGGGAGATGGGTGATACTGGACCTTGTGGACCTTGCACTGAAATACATTTTGACAGAATTGGCAACCGTGATGCTGCATCTTTGGTTAATAATGATGATCCTACATTGATTGAGATATGGAACCTTGTCTTTATTCAGGTAGCATTGTAGTAAAGTTCTCTCATGTCAGTTACCTGTTTCCCCCCCTTTTTTCTGACTACTAGTTTGGTTAATTGATTCTCTCTTTTTTTTCTTCCCTCCTTTTGTTTGATATTTATCCACAGTTTAACAGGGAAAGTGATGGCTCTCTAAAACCTCTGCCTGCTAAACATGTTGATACTGGAATGGGTTTCGAAAGATTGACTTCTATACTCCAGAACAAGATGAGCAATTATGATACTGATGTGTTTTTACCCATCTTTAGTGCTATCCAAGAGGTAAGATGACTATGCAATGAAGTTCTTCTTTTTGAAAGTACAGAATATTTGTTTTTACCAATTTTTCTAAATAAAGAAAAAGAAGACTTTTATATGTTGGTGTAGACTGTATAAGACGAACCTTGTGTTTTCTGGTCCTTTATTTTATTTTTCACAATTACTATTCAGCACATGGAGGCTCTTCATTGTTGACAACATGATATACTTGGTTAAACTTTACACAGTTAAACATGCCTACATTTTTTTTGTTGTTGCAGCTATCTATTAGTATTCGTTCCTTTGTTGTTTTATTCTAACTACAATACGACATATTGAGTTCATTTTTGTCTTCACTTTTCTACTACTGCCATGATTTGGCCCTTTTCTTGTTCTCTTTATCTTTTCAGAACTTGGCTTCTATTTGCTATATATTATATAATTATAGCTTCTCTCTTTGTGTCTTGGTTAATTAACTGAACTTTTTGATGGTCTGATTTCAGCTATCATTTAAACTGTTCTTGATGGGATCAGCTTTGTTTTGAACACATCATGTTATTCTGTTTCTTGAAACAATTGACCACGGATTTTAAAGAGTTGATTGACTTAAATTTCTAAAATTTCTGTATAGTTAGTGAAAAGATGTTTGTCTGGGCTTCTTATTTTGCGCATAACTTTTAGTCATAGAAATGATGTTGGACGGAAAAATAACATAGTCATGGAATAAATAAGGAATAAGTTGTACGACCATAACACTGTAAAATCAGTTTTAGCATGTTTCATTTTCCTGCCTGATCTTAATATGCAGTTTCTTGACATTACCGGGAAAAATTTGTTAGTAGTTTAAGTGTTTCTATCAATAGATTTAGAAAAATGAACAAGTTTCACGGGCTTCGTGCTTTTAATTTTAAATCCTTTCCCCAGGATAACCTACTGAGTAGTAACTTCCATCATCCTTTGGTTTTGTAACGTTTGTCTGTCAACTGTTGGTAACTGCACCAATTGTTTAGGCTTTGTTGTTCTGCTTAATATCCACAATAATTTGTCATACTTTTCTTACTTTATTAGCCCTGAAGAGTGGAGTTTATTTCATCCACCATCAGATTCAAAGCTTGTGCAGTCTTTCTTTTTTAGTGGAAGTTGTTCAGTCTTTCTTATGATCAAGATATAGGAAATGATGAAATTCTCGTGCTTAGTATATATATATATATATATATATATATGTGTGTGTGTGTGTGTGTGTGTGTGTAGTGATCCATAGCAAATGGTTGCTATGGATACTATTCCAACAAACAAATCTTACACCATTAATCTATAGATCCAACGGCTCAAAATGGATATTTTTTATTGCCTGCCACTAGAAAGAGTGGCAGCAAGAGGAATTTTTTTTAACCAGCCGCTACTAAAATTTTATTGTACTTGCCTCTACTCTTAGAGGCAAGGAGAAATGTCATAAATACCTCCACCTTAGTTAGATTAAGTAGCTTCAATGTATTAATTTGTAATGTAATTTATATTAATTAAATCAAATTGTATTACAATATGGAGTTTAAATTTTAAATAATCAAATTGGCAAAATAATTGACAATATTAAATTTTATTATTTAAGAAAATATTTATACAAATAAATATATTAATGTAATTGACAATTTTAAAATTTATTACTTGAAAAATTATTTATGAAAATAAATACATTAAATATAGTTGACAATTGTAAATTTTAGGCTTAAATATAAATTACTACCCTAAACTATTGACCTTTCAATTTTTCCAATCAGTCATTAAACTATCAATTTTTTAACTTATATCCAATTGAAATGTCACATCAAAATTGATGATATGGAATACATGGCAAATAAAATGCTTATGTGTTAAAAAAAAAATCTACCTGGCATTTCAATGTTATCGGAAAAAAAGATAAAAGAAAAATATATTTAAAATGAAAACATCAGTTTCATCAAAGATTGGTGATCAGCGATCGGAGGGTTGACAGTAGGCGAGCATTGCATAAATTGGCGCGAGCTTTATCTCAGGTTCTGGTGACATTTCTCAGTAAGATTAGAGCTTCTTGTTGAAATAAGAGCTATTGATTTTTGTAATGATTTCATCTTCTTCAGATGAATTATTAGGGTTTAAGGTTAGGGTTTTGACGTCGGAGGATGAGGAAGTAGAATAGCAGGAGGGACGAGTAGTGGTGGGGGTCACCAATTCCTCCGAGCTGCTAGAAGAGACATTGGCTCGACCATCGAGTCAAATCTGTTTCAGTCCGGGTTATAGCCGACTCCGGGGTTTTAAGTTTCAATTGGCAGATGAGATTTTGGGCGGAATGGAAATCGAAGGGTTTGGGGGGAGATTGGCACCAGTTGAGAATGGTTGATTTGAGGGCAAGGTTAGGGATGATAGTGGAGAGATCGGGGGTGGAGTCGTCGGCGATAGTGGGTTTGAAGGAGAGACAAAGGCAAACACAGACGGAATAGTGTGGCCGGAGGAGACAATTACATTGTCGGACATGAGAGAACCTGAGATTGCACAGATGAATTCTTTTGGAGGTTGCTTCTTGTTAAAGTTGGAGGATTTTTCATTATTCACACGGCGGTGAAGGACTCTTATAGCCTCAACCAGATTAAAAAAATTGAAAGGCCAATCACAGAAGTGGAAAAAGGTCAATAGTTTAGGGTAGTACTTTATATTTATGCCTAAATTTTGTTATTTAAGAAATTATTTATATAAATATTTTATACATTGAAACTATTTAAATATAACTAAAGTGGGGGTATCTAGGACATTTCTCTTTGTAGGTAAATTTATTTTCCACTTGCCACTACTCTTCAGGTGTTTTTTATGAACATTGGATCTATGGATTAACAGTGTAAGATTTGTTTGCTGGAATAATGTCCATAACAAGCATTTGCTATGGATCACTACCCTATATATATTTGAAGTTTCTTGTAAAATTTTGTAAGGGTATGTTTGGTTCATGGAAGTATGAGATTAGAAATCTAGGATTTTGAATTTCCAATTTTAGATTATGAGAAATAGAAAATTTTAGTTTGGATTATCACATATGAAGCTAATCGATTTGGATTATCACATATCTGCTTATGAATTTAAAATATTTTATTTCAAGGAAAAATCACATTAACAATGTCACATATATAAGTTTAAATAAATTCCTAAATTATTTAGGATTTGGGTATATTTGTAATTCTAAACTCTTAATTTATAATCCAAAACAATTTTGGTTTGAGGGATTGTCTCCAAATTTGACTCCCTAAGTAGTTTCTGTATGGCTCTGTTGAGTATTTAGGAGATTTGTCTGTTCGATGCACCATCAATTAGAGTACCTAATTACAGTTCCAATTATCTGTCAGTTTTTGAAATAAATGTATTTCTGCGCTTTATTTGTCTACTATTTTATAGGCAACTGGAGCTCGACCATATCCAGGAAAAGTTGGGACTGATGATGTAGACAAGGTTGATATGGCTTACAGGGTTGTGGCTGATCACATTAGAACTCTTTCCTTTGCAATTGCAGACGGTTCCTATCCAGGTGAAGGGCTAGAAAATTATACATATCTTCTGTTTTCGTGACTTGTTTTCCAAATAAATGGTTCTTTGGACCTTTCTTGTAATAAGCTACATAGACTTGTGAGCATTATCTCACTTATCAAGCCTTTTTGTGTTGGTGAATGGACCTCTACGTTTAATTTTGATGATATATGAACAATAATTGTTATGGCGCCGCCTATGCATCCTGGCGCAACAACAAATAACAACAAATAACATGGCGATTCTCACCTTGGGGGAGGCTGCCAAGGCGCTTGACTTGAAGGCTAGACGTCTACAAGTCGTAGCCAAGGTGACGCCGTGGACCAAGGACTTCACCCATGACCATAGTTGTTAAGTCGTCACTTAATCGACGACGTCCAATCGCTGCAGAAGCTACAAGTCGAGGGCTCGACTTGGGTGCTACATTTTCTTCCTTCGGCGACTTGTTTTCTTGATTGGTGTGGAGTTGGGTTTCTTGGTCGACGAGCTGGTTGACAATTCAGTTGTTAGGTCGGTGAGATAGGGTCGACCATTGATTACGACAAAGAATGATGACAACCCTTTCTTCTTTCTTCTTACTTTAATTACTTTGTGTATGTAAATATCTAATGATCTGAATAGATGGAGTATATAATATCTATACTATTATTTTATTAGTGACGTGAGGGTCAGACTTAGGATAATAAGTTATATATTAGTTGGTCATTTAGTACATCACCATCTGTCCCACTATGGTGATGAGTGGAAGGATAAACATAATATTATTTATTCATCTACATGTGCATATATAAACTTGTTTTGGTACTATTAGTTACATGACATGCAGTTAATATTAAATAGTTTGTATAGTATAATATTTATTTGTTACTTGCACTATAATAAATTATATTTATTATTCATAATAATCAAATATTATTTTGATATTTCTATTAAATTATTATATTTATTATTCATAAAAATAAATATTATTTTAAGATTATAAATAAAAATAAATATTATTGTTAGTAAATATGTTTTGATCACTATTAGTTACATGACATGCAGTTAATATTAAATACTTTGTATAGTATAATATTTATTTGTTACTTGTACTATAATAAATTATATTTATTATTCATAAAAATCAAATATAATTTTGATATTTCTATTAAATTATTATATTTATTATTCATAAAAAATAAATATTATTGTTAGTAAATATGTTTTGAGTTTTAATGTATATAAAATTTCATTTTTCAATGTACTTTTAAAGAAAAATAAATAATGTATAAATTGTTCATTGTGAGAGACTTGTCGCCATACGGACGCAATGGTGGGCGCCTTATCGCCTAGGCGTCCTAACAGTCAGCTACCACTGTTCCTCGCCGAGGCACTGTGACAACTATGATATGCACTAGACTTGACAATATAGGTCATAACTTGTTGGGTCAATCCAAATTAACTAGATCCATTTGGTTGGCTAACTATTTTTTATTATTTAGGTTGGATAAAATTTGAACGCATATTTTAGTGGGGTAATATAGACCCAAACTGGTCATTTTCCAACCACTTAAATTATGTATAAGCTACTTTGTAAATTGTCATGGAAGGAATTCACCTGCTTGCTCTCCCCAATTTGCTTTCATTTTCCTGCTTCCAATTTGCTTTCAGCAGCTTACCTGCTTTCACCTCTCCCCAATTTGATTTCAGCAGCTTATGTGCTTTCAATTTGCTTTCATTTTCCTTTTTTTTATTTAAAAAGAAAGAAAAATGTGTTCCTGATTACTTTTTTTTTTCTTTTCAAAATTATCCTTGAACAATTTTTGTTTCTATCAACCTTGTCAGCCATTTTTAATTATTTTTTCGTTCTAAATTTTAAGATTATTGCTAGATTGCTAGATTTTAAAAGTCAAATTGTAACATTTTCAAACATAAAAGTAATAAGATTCTTTGAACATTACGAAATAATAAATTTTATAACTAGTAGTACTTAATTTACAATATTCATTATTATATTATTTTGAGTTTGAAAATATATCAAGTTGATTTTAAAAAATAAATATTGATTTTATTTTTTGGAACGGAGTAATATTTTAGTAACTTTTTTTGTGCAACTCAATTTGTAATGTAGTTCCTCTGTTTCTAAAACTTAAGAGACAATTAGTTTTTTAAAATCAATCTATAAATGTACGAAAATTCGTGGATTTCCTTGAAACTGGTTATACTCTATTAAATTTTTTGCACTCTCCTTAATTATTATGGTAATCAGAATTCTTGTCAATCTTAGGTGTACGAATGAAAAGGAGCGTTCTGCACTGAGAGCTTTAGAAAAACAAGTAGTCCTTTGATTTGTTTCCTTTGCTTTTTGGGTTTACTGCCATACTGTGGAGTTATGCTACTATGAAGAAATAAATATGTTTGATTTGTCTTCCGTTCTTTATGACTTTGGATTGGACAAGCTATATGCGACGCCCCAAATCCGGGTTATCTTTACCTCGAGTTTGGTGCTCACTGTACTAAATATACCCATTCATAAACCAAATATAGTACTAAAGTATTTAATACAACACATTTTAAGCTTAGATTAAGCACAAACGCTTAATATTCATATCAATCTGTGACTTTGTCTTTTCCCTTATCTTTTCCAGAAGTTTCTTCTTCTCGGTTTTAACTGAAAGTATTATATTCAACGCAAGGGTGAGCAAAAGCTTCTCGACAAGTATTAAACAGTTGAATATAACATTATTCGAAATGAAGGAAGTACAGTTCATAATATACTGAACAAAACAGTTCTAACGTATTTCGAAATTTGAAATCAAATTTTTGTATGATGTAAGGTCAAATGACTAGTGAACTTTGTTACTAGAATTGATATCGCTGAAATTGCAATCCATGGATATAAACAGTTGCTGAAAACTTAATACATCTAGACTTGTACTTTAGGGGATCAACCTAAGTACACTATATTGTGCACAACATAACAGTCTATATGACATTTTTCGTGTCCTTCGGAATCATAGTGTCCAATATAATATGCCCCTATAAAAGGGTTGTTGGTTCACAACATGAAAATCCTCACCACAACAATATGGTTTGGAGAGCATTAACTGAACTTTTCATGAATGAGAATATAATTGTATTCGAACATTTGTCTAGCCGAAATAATGACATTGACATATTTTAAACAACATATGAATAACTTAATTGAAAAGCTTGCATTTCAATAGTATAAATAATTTGAAAGATATGCTTTAGTTAGAGTACTTGCCTTTCGCGTTGTTTAAACTCTTAACAATTCTAGCTTGTCACTGAATAGCCTGCATGTATATAATGTTGGCTCACTTAGTTACTTTATAGTAAAACTCTTATAATATCTTACTATGCACAGCTATAAGATAGCTCAACACCTTAGCATGCTGAATAATTAATGCTATACCTCACATATACCACATACAATTAGTTATTACTATTATAGACATCTAATGTATCTACCACATCATGCCATTTATAATTGTATGCAATAGACTTGATGGCATATATACACAATCATATAGGAGCACATATAGTATACATCAAAATACATAGTTCATATGCATTTACAAGCGTACTTATTTGGTCTGCCATAGCTTGTCATAGTTTCTGGGTCATAATATGTCTTAAACATCATCTTCAATCATGCTATGATATTTTCAGGAATCAAATCCCATCTTTACAACACAGTTTAAAAAAACAGAAAATATAATTTTCTAGACTACTTTGGGGATTTTTATAAATTTCTACTTTGATCCGTTAGCAATCCAAGTTGCACAGGGATATTGACCACACTACAAGGTCTTTAATCCCTCCTTTATTGGTCTGGAAATATCATCTTACAGTATTCAAGTTAGAGGCTGGAAGTGGGGGTCTGCAGACGACTTCTTCAGTTGAGCTCTACGATCGTAGAGTAAGCAGTCTACGATCGTTGAGCGGACACTCTACGATGGCTTAACCACTCTACGGTCTGACCAGTCATTGTGATATAGCATTCTACGATAGTGTGCTTCACTTGACGACTTCCATATTCACTCTACGATCGTAAAGTACTCTACGATAGACGGGATAGACGGCTTGTACTCTACGGTTTCTAATTATGTAAATACTTATCAATAACAATCCAAAAACAACACACTTGATATTAAAAATTAGTAAAAGAAATGAAGAATTCAACAAACACCACATAGAAAATAAAGTTGCAACCAACCATCACAAATATGTAGTCTAATAACTAATAAAACACCACCATAGCAAGTCAAAATAATGTTTAGACTCTCTACACTGGTCTAGAAACATCATTCAATCAAAATCATCATAGAAAAGGTCATCTCCATCTCTTCCACGAGAACTACTCTCATTCAAAGGTGTAGGTGGTGGTCTTTCTCCAAAATCATCCTCCACATCTTCATCATCATTTGGAATTCTCTCTTCTTCATCAACTTCATTATTGGAGTCGGAATCTATCAACCTTGATTCCCTTGAAGTTGAAGTATGTCATTAGATTATTACTAGTATTAGCACGAGCACTCCTTGAAAGATTGCGACCCTCAAGCGTGTTGGATGCACCGGTTGCTCGATCCACATCATTCCATGTAAAATCCCCCCGGGATGAACAACATCGGCATCATTATCGATCCATTCATTACCCCATTCAAAGTCATCAATAACTAATGGATCAAAATTATTGCCAAGTTCACGCCTCTTTTGAACTCTCGAGTCGATCTTTCGATTGTATTGACATACACCAAGTCACTCAATCGTTTGTGTTCCAATCTATTCCTCTTCTTCGTATGAATCTAAAATAAATAGAACAAAAAATAATAATATTAATGATAAAATTTTAATAATAGTGAATGATTTATTTCTTTTGAAATTTGAACTAACAATAGAATGTACTTACAAACTCAAATGTACTCCAATTGCGCTCACAACCGGAAGAAGAACAACAGAGGCCTAAAATTCTTTTTGCAAATGAGGATAGCTCAATAGCTCGCGCTCCAAAAGCATTCCACCAATCAACTAGCAAACATTTAAAAGAAATATAAATATTTTTAAAGGGAGGAATCTAGCAAATCTAACTCGGGCACAATCTTTGCAAGAACGTCATTGAAGTCATCTCGTAAAGCATTAACAAACAACCGACGTTCCTCTTTGATATCAAAGTACTTGCCCGGATTGAGAAACAACGTAGTCCCATATATTTTTTTTGTCAGATTTGATTTTCCCATCGCCTCAACAATTTCAATCACCTTCTTATACGCCTTTGTTTGTTATCAAATCATCTTTGATTTTTTTTCTTCACGATTCCATCGCAAAGAATAACTTCAGCATAGCGAAAGCTTCTCATCACTATCAACAATCCTCAAGACTATAAGAAGTGGTCATGTGGCGCCTAATGCAATCCTCAACAATATGCCAAAATGTTGTTGAAATAACAGCATCACATACTTTCTTCCCCGCTTTAGTAGCCGACAACTTTGATTTTGACCAATCCTCGCTGATGAACAAATGCCTCAATGCATCTTTATTCTTGTACAAACTCTGCAAGGTGAGGAAAGTTGTAGCAAATCTAGTAACTGCGGGTTACAAGATCCCTCCCATTCGTTTTCTCCCTCAACTCGTGATACGTTTGAGGCTTGAAACCCGGCCCATATTGCCCTATGGACTCGACCATTACTTCAAATCTCCTTGAATTTGCAGCATTGAATGGTATGCCACATTCGTAAAAAAAGTCAGCAACGTGCATTTGGACTCTCCTTTTCCTCCGGTGTCCTCAAACGACTTTCAATATTCGTTTGGCTCAAACGCTTGCTATGCCTCTCCTCTACAACTTCTTCGGGAGTCTTCCTTAGAAGTGCTTCAACTATCTTAGCTTTTGGTTGTGGGTTTTGGAATTGAAATACAACATTCTTCCTTTTAGAAGCCGTCCAAGAACTTGGGATAGTGTTAGAAGAAGTATTGGAAGCCATGGTTGGACGAGCAGATGATTGTTCTTCTTACACTTCTACTACATCATCATCATCATCTGGCTCAAGTGGCTTGTTCCTCTTTCTATTATTCAAAGCCGCTTGCATCTCCCTCATAATTTTTGTTATTGTTTTGGGACACTTAGCTACATCTCCATAATTTCCGGCTAGATGTTGTTTGAGCCTTTTGATGCCCGAATGTCATTTCTTCCCACAAAGTATACATTGCACGACATTCTTATTACTTAAATCCGGCCAATATCCATATTTCCAAACCGGATCTTTCGATTTAGCTTTTCTTTTAGGGTCCTTCGTTATATCATAATTATCGGCCACCAAACTTTCCACCATTTTCATGTCTACACAATACAATCAAATAAAAAATATAAGACAAACATATAATATAATATTTATATAGAATTCACAATCTCATAATGCACCCACAAATATCTCTGATGCTGACATTATTAATACTATATAATATATATATAGTGATATCAAATAACTAATAATAGTTCATATTATTTAGTCCAAATGATGAGTTAACCATAAAGTTAAGGTCAAAATAATAACTAACAAATCATGCATTATAATTAATAGTAGTACTAATTTACATATAATTAAAAAAATTCACAATCATTATTTTTCATGTTTGATAAATTTCTTTCTTTCAGTGAAATATGTACTTGCAAAAAATAAAAAAAAAGGATATGATATAATTAATAGAAATGAATGATATGGGAAAAAAATAAAGCCAAACAGAAAACATAACAAGTTAAGAACCAGCCTCAGCCAGTGGGTACTAATATATATATAAAAAGTTATAAACCCAACAAAAAGAAACATGCTTCAACAGTAGCTAACCAAAAAAAAAAGAAAAAGCCAACAGTGACTAAAGTCATTGAACATGCTTCAGCAGGCTCGGTATAAAGAAAAAAAAAGCACAACCAAGCCAGTAGCCAAGCTTGAAGTAGAAAAGGGGAAGTAAAAAAATACCTGCCAAACTACTTGCTCGGCGTCGACTCCTCGAACAATTCATTCGCTGCCGACTGTCGATCGACTCTCTTGGTCGGGTCGCGACTCTTTGTCGTAGCCTTTCGAAGTCCCAGTCTCTGTCGCGACTCTCTGTCTTTGATCTGATCATTCGTTGTCTCTCTCTGTTTTCTCTCGAGCTCGACTCGATCGATCTATTGTTCGTTGCCGATCTGTTCGATTAGGTTGGTTTTCTTCCCTTGCGACGTCGTTTTTTTTAACCCAGTTCAGTTTTGGGTCGATCCATACCCGTCGAAACCAAGTCGGTCGATTTCCCTGTTAGTCGTCCAAGTCGTCGCCGCGGCGTCCCAGGCGACGACTTTTTTTTCTAGTCGCTCGCCTTTCCACCATCGACCAAGTCGGTCGTTCGCCTTGATTGAAACTTTCCGCCTGGACGACTTGGTGTCGCCTAGGCAACGCCTTAACAACTATGGTTAAGAATCACTTTTAAGCATGTCCTATTATCATTACATAAGCTTTTACTGACTAACATGGTCAGGCACTACAAAAGGTCATAACAGCTCCAAGCTAGAGTTTTTTTTTAAGTATGGACTTAGCACATTGATGAGATATTAAACTATACTGAACTAAGTTAATCACAATAGCCTTTCATCAAACCTTTGGTTCTACCTTATTAGTTGATTAAAATGCCATAGTAATGTTACCAAAACAGAGGCTGAACCTAGCCTGTCCAAAACAGGTCCAGACCTTCCCTGTTTTGGGTTCTTAACTTGTTAGAAATTGTCATCATGCATCATTCTTTATCAGTCCTCATGGTTTGACTCTTGGAACACAATTATATATATCATGCGAAACTTATCAGAATAAAGGATGACCAGACTTCTCTAGGTTATTACCACAGTCCCATTACTTGGGTTTCTTATTCATGAACTTAGTTTTCCAAGTTATTCATATTCACTTCACATTCTGCATATAAGCATATATGTAATCATTTAATGGCTATCTTATCATATCAACATGGTCTTGGTCTTGACTGTACAGCTAGCATACATTTATCACATTCCAGTCCTCATTTAGTCCTTCTATCAAACACGAAATGTGCAGTCTATACTATCTCATTACATGGTTGCACATATACACATACAACACATACCTCCTATCATATCCCAACCTTATAACTCCCGGACCCTTCATGGTCCTCAAGTTAAACACAACCATCACAGCACAGCCACAATGCACATGATTAAATAATATTACTATTTACTAATTACCAGCTTGAATAAGAAAGGGGTAGACTAAAATTACCTTTTGTTTGCTTTAAAAATGATGGCTGATTAATTCGATTGGTAAGAAGGAAAAAGTTGACGGTCTTTACTGCTATCTCTTCTCTTCCTTATCTCAGCCGAAGCTCTCTTTCAGTCTCTCTATTAGTTATTACAGCTTTAGAACTCAGAAAACTCAGAGTAGCTACTGGGCTGTGGTGAAAGATCAAGTTATACGGCTGAGCTTCCTTCTTCAATGAGGCACCTACGTGGCCCTTAGCTGCCCATCATCATCACTCCTACCCAGCCCCTACGAGGTTCATCCCCTCTTCCAGCTTAATCTACACGGCCTGTCTAATCTCAGCCACCCTACTGCCAGCTATCCCTCCTAACTTCCCAACTAAGTTGCAACTAACGGTTGCTTACTAACTAACTGACTGTTCTAGCAAAACCAACTTAATTGGCTTGCATAATTACAATAACGCTCAACTTAATTGGCTTGCCACCATTTGGGCTTATAAGCCTACATGGGTACTAAGTGAATAAGCCTGGACTAGCATACCAATAATCATAGACTAGAAATCTCATATATGGTCTACAATATAAAACAAACACAACATATTAACTTAGTCTCAACCATATCATGAAACCTGATTTTACATTTAATGATCAAATAACATATAATGTATAAACCTCACATAGATTCTTTGTTCAATTTCAATACTCATCATACTAATACACATCACTTAAATGGATGTAACGTAGTTTAAGTACTTTTAAATAGATTAAATCTCATATTCACATAATCCATGAAATTAAATAAACATCTATTAAATAATTTCTTGTGGACATAACTTTATGTCAAAAGGTTCTTCGACTAAGCGATGTTGGCGTTCCTTTTCATTCATACTATAAATATACAATTATAATAATGTATATTTATTTCACCTTCCTTTACAATACATAAATTAAGATACTTAATTAATAATTATTAAGAATAGGATAGTAACATCTCAACAATTAAATATTAAACAGAATTTTATACTCAAAATTGTCATTATAATAATTAAATATTATATGGAATTTCTGTGTCATTACACTATATGCACAGTAAATTTTTATCTTTTTTTTTTTTTAATAAAAGCGATAAGTCCTTGAAGTGATAGGCTGTTTTTTTCCGCTTCTCTTGTTTTCTTTCTTTCATTCACATTTATTTTTACCGTGATTTTGTGATTTACTTATTTTAATTGTATGTCTGATTTATTATTGAATTGTGGTAATGGGATTGAAAATAAAATAGTAATAAATTATTGTCTTCCTGTTTTGCATCATGCTTGTAGAAGTAAATACCCTATGGACTTGCAGGGGTTGTTATGCCTTAGATTCTTGCATTCGGTTTGGGGGCGTAATGGGATTGAACGTAAAATAGTAATAAATTATTGTCTTCCTGTTTGTGGCCTTGTATCATGCTTGTAGGAGTAAATACCCTATGGACTTGTAGGGGTTGTTATGCCTTAGATTCTTGCATTCAGTTTGGGGGCGTGAGAGATTTGGCTTTGTTACTACTTGTTTAATGATATTATAATTTCTCTAGCTACAACTTACAACTAATGACAATCTTACTCTTTGCAGGAAACGAAGGCCGTGAATATGTCCTTAGGCGCATTCTTCGCCGAGCTGTACGTTATGGAACTGAAGTTCTAAAAGCTGAAAAAGGATTTTTTAATGGGTAAGATTTTCTCTCTAGATGTACTTGTAAATTATTCTTCCATAGTATCTAATGTAACATTTGGATATATAAGTTTGCACATATTGCCCCTAATACTGTGTATTTCAATATTTATTTGCTAATGAGTAATGACCATGGTGTGGAAACCAGATTGGTAAAGGTTGTGGTGGAAGTGATGGGTGATGTTTTCCCAGAGCTGAAACATTATGAAGAGCACATCATGGAAACGATTGCAGCAGAAGAGAAAAGCTTTGGCAGGACGTTGGTTAATGTAAGCTTGAGCCTGTGACATCAGATATATTTATTTATTGGTATTTGCTTCAAATCTGATGTGTTTCAGCTATTTTTTTTGGTGCACAAAATCGTGAGAGTATCTGCAAAGTAGTATCATTACTGTCACAGTGATCATAATGTTAATTCTACCTTTCTCAGTGCTGTTTCTCATTGTAGTTGTAAATAAAGATCAGTTAGGCCAAACAGTTGTGCTGTTTTCTCTGGTATAGGCCAAATCTCCTGATTAAATGGAGAAACAAAGTTTTAATCCTATTCACTTTTCACTCGCTAAGCTTATGAAGTATTGAAAACCTTTAGATATATCTCCGCAACAATGGCCTATTGCTGACACTATCATTTTATGGAAAAATTTCAAGTAGAGGAAACAGCATCCAAAAATGAGATGTATAATTATGTCCCAACTATCCTCTTAATTTATATATTTCCAAATAACTTACTGCGAGTTTAACATAGATTTAAATTTTTTCCATCTCTTTCTACTGAAGACAAATTCATATTGAATGCATCATACCAATGAAACTTTTTATGGAAGGAGCATTCAATAAACGAGTAATATATGGATTTTGTACTATATTCTAAATGTTCATGTATTAAAGATTATTACCTTGTTTTGCTTTTAAAGCATCTCATCTGAGTTATTGTTTACGAGTCCTTGCAAAAGGAGAAGCTTATAAATCATAAGAGGTAAATTAGCCTAGAAGTTTTAGATGATCGTGTGTGAGAACTCTGATTCATTTAAATACTGAGATTCACAGATTCAGATAATTATTAAAAGCCAAGCCCTTATCTTTCGGATGCAAGTCTAAACCAACGAAAAGAGAGAAGGAACATAGAATTTGAGTAATGAATAATTCTCTTCACATCGAAACCTTCCTTACTTTATCATGTAAAGGATGAATTTCAAGCCTTTCTATCAAGTCCAACCATTGGCAAAATTATCGTACTTCTGTGCTTAGGACTTTTTATAATTATAATACTTCTTTCTTGACCATATTGCCTCTTTGCATAGGGGAGGATATGGTATCGAAGTATCTTATCCTGAGGATTTTTTTATTTATGATTGTTGAGAATGAACCCTGGTTTGACTTTTAATTGATACTTGTATAAACATTCAAAATTCTCAGAAGCTGACTGAATGCTTGTCCACGAAAATTTAGGTCACACAGTGATTCACTTGATCGAATCATTCTTCTGATATAGTGTTGAAAAATGCAATAAATTTTTTCCCTACTGTTCTTGCTTCTTGTGTTTGTCATTAAAGGTTTGTTTTTATGTTGATGTTGACATAAATTCTTCACAAACTAAACTGAATATTGATCTGTCTTCAGGGAATTGAGAAATTTAAGAGGGCTGCTCAAGATGTTCAGGGGAAGATAATAAGCGGACAGGCAAGCACATGCCATATAGTTTGGTTTCATTTCCTTTTTACATTCATTGTTTCATCGTGGCTTCTTATTCTATACACTATGTTGAGCTTCATATTATGCAATAACTTTGACATGGTCTTTGTATGAGTGTTTTTTCGATTATAATTCTGTGTTAGTGGATGGTTTCAATTGTCTATAGCCTGATTAATTCTTTTGTACTAGGATTTATTTTTGCAATTCTATGGGCTTCATAAAGATCAGACCTTCAGCAAAGGACATTTATTCTATAACTCTTACTTGGCAAACATGTTATTACTTATTATCTGGTCAAAAGGAAATCAATATCTTTAAATTTTTTTTTGGATGACAAAATAATATATCCTTCTTGTTGGAAACAACAAACCTTTTGCAATTGCATTTGTCATTTATTCTCTAAAGTAGTTTATGCGTAAATTGTCAAGAAATATAGCCAAAAGAGACGCATTTCCTTGTTATTCATTTTTATGGCTTGTGTTACTAACTTATGCTCTCCATTTCATAGATCCTGAGCTTTTAAGAACACTTATTGGAGACCATAAAAGCATTCTATACGGACTGGGAAGCAAATTTGGACATCCTAAAACAGTAAAACAGAGTTTTACATCTTTTGAGGTTTTCATCAAGTATATGTGGTTTAGTTTCTAGTTGTTAAGAATTAAAGCTGATCTAGTTAAGGAGTAGCTTTTGTGTTTGGCAAATATGGGTGCTTTTATTCTTGCTCATGCATCTGCCCATAAAGAATATTAATGGAGTAACTAATCTTATCATTCTGTTTCCAATTCACAATACACTAAGTTATAATATCGTTAAAAAGTGTATTTTAACATATAATTTGTTTTTGATGGAATTATATTATTTGTTTTACGGGGCTAGTATCCTCCCCTAATGCCAATGTCACTAATATATTTTTAGTTAAAATAATGTAAATCTATTTTCATAGTATATAGTAACCCCTAAAGCTCTCTTTCATAATTCATCACAACATTCTCTTTTTTCCCCTTTTTAATGGTGCAATGTCACAATATTCACTTATATTATGAAGAATTACAAGTGGCATGTCATTCGATTTTGAGGCTTTCTGCCTTTTCTGTGTCATATGGGGGGCCTCCTTCAGAAAATCAATTATGATCCATTTGCATCCTCTGGTTTTCTTTCTTTTCTGGTCTAACGAGGAATTGATCCTTCGTAGAGTTTGTTGTAGTGACTAGTGACTAATAAAGCCGGTGAGTCATCACATAGATTTAATAGTGTTTTTCACTCTCCTTTTTGAAAACATGGGGTTTTAGCAGAACTAGAGTTGATTAATGTTATTACTTCAGGGACTCATACTTTATTCATCACTTTTGTTGCAGGATGCATTTCTCTTGTGGGATACTTATGGATTTCCATTGGATCTAACTCAGGTGAATGGAATGCTCTCTATTTAGTTCAGATTTTCTTTTATAACTAGCTACTCATGTCTGTTTTCAACTAGTTGATGGCAGAAGAAAGAGGCTTGATGGTTGATGTCGAGGGTTTCAACAAAGCAATGAATGAGGCAAGGGAAAGGTCAAGAAATGCTCAGAATAAGGTAGAAAGTTTTTCTTTGTTATTTTTGTTTTTGTCCATTCAGAAGAAGGCGATTACTCGCTCCATCCCACTTATGCAAGGTGTTGGGAAGGAAATAACTTTTGACATACATCAAGCTGTTAAAGTCTCGTAATGTTTTCTAATATTTTTTTGACAGCAAACTGGTAAAACTATTGCAATGGATGCTGATGCTACCTCAGCATTGCAGAAGAGAAGAATTGCTATGACAAACGACATATTCAAATTTACATGGGAGGTTTGTGCAAAATCATGGGTATTTTCGATTAGTATTATGCTGTTAGAAATGATCTTTTGCTAGCTCTATCCCCTGAAGGAGTGATCCCATATATATTTATTCCATACCAAAATAAGTCTTGCTGAGTCTCTTGTATTGGGGTGTGCTTGTGCGTACGTGTCTATTTGTGTATGCTGATGTGCTTGTATGTGTTAGTCCTTTTAAATGATTTGTAGGATGCACCTAACACATTTTTACTTTATAGCCAGCTCATTTGCTCTTTAAACACAATTCCTGCAATGCATAGAGTATCAATGATTGTATACATTTAATCTCAAGCCACAGTAAATAGTGGAATGTCTAAAGGTATTACAGACTTTTCCTTGATATGAATTATGGAAATATGAAATGATGAAGGACAACATAGATTACCACTCTTGGTGTTTGGTCTTTGGTACTTGGTTACTAAAGAGTTGGTCTATTCTATTATTTACCCCTCCTTTTTCCATTATTTTATAGGAGACCCCCATTTCCTACTTTTGTATCCATCCTTTTGTGCATCAGCTAACCTATTAGTTTTTTATTTTATTTAAGTTGAAACTAAAGTGGATATAAATGTTAACTGGCTGAGATTGTTGGCAGCTCAGCATAAATGTGCATAAGTTTAGAATAAACTATAACTTTGTCAGTTTGTTGAATGCAAGTTTTACTGGTTATATTGTACTCTGAGCGATCTGGTGTGTGATTATAAATGTTAACTGGCGGAGACTGTTGGTAGCTCAGCAAAAATTTAATATGTATAAGTTTAAAGTTAAAGGAAACTTAATTGAATGCAATTTTTAGTGGTTATTTTCATTCTCAGTGCCCTTTTTTTAAAGACTTCGAGATGGGCCAAGCCATTTCCTTCTGATAAAAGAAGAGTAGAAATTAATTCTAGTCTCTAGGAAGTTTCTGAAATCAAGGCCGGGAAGACTTGATTACTACACAGTAAGATTGCATACTCATTCATCTATTTTCATTTGGATTTTGTAAAATTTCCAACAATGGGTGTCTGACATGCATTCCGCAATCAAATCTCATTTATAAATGGAATTGTTATTTCCACAAAAAAAATTGTTAGTTCCACAAGGTTCTCTCACACGAGTATAAGACCCAGGAGACTTGGAGGAACTAACAAGTTGGCTTGGTGGAAATAATCCATTATAAATGCACTATCATAAAAATTGGCATTCCAATGCCTTGCAAAATCCAACAGGTTTGCTTATATTTTTGCTAAATTCTCAAAGTGATTATAAACTTTAAAGGATTTTACTGTATCAATCATCATATTAGTATGGCTCCACATTTGTCTGTAGTTGTATTGCCCCCTCACGTAATGATGCTGTAATCTTTGTTTTCATTTAGAATCATAGAAGTGTGATAAAAGCTATTTACACGGGGAGTGAGTTCTTGGAAGATGCTGTTGCTGGTGATGAAGTTGGTATAGTTCTAGAAACTACAAGCTTTTATGCTGAGCAAGGTGGTCAGGTTTGTATGCTTCATGACGTGTTAATTTTGCTATCGATTATTGATGCCACAATTGCTTGATGTTGTGGTTTTTGATGTGATAAAAATATGTAATTACAAGTGCATGTTGTCAAATTGAAGAACTGACAAGTACAAGTCGAACCCACATATACTAGATTAATTTTAATGTATCCTTAATATCTTTTTCAGGCGAAATAGAAATAAAAATTGAAAATCTATTAACTATAATTAAACTAATTAGAATTTGAAAACTAATAATAATGAAGCAATATAGGAATCCGAATCCATTAAATAATAAACATAATAAGTAATCCAATCTCTTCTATTTTTATAACTTAAATATGGTTTTGATCACCCTTCTCTTTAATTTTGTAATTTTACAATAAACGTGGGCACACATAGACTATGAAGATTTAATGATCAACTATGCAACATCAAATCTTTTTTGAGTAAGTATGGATTATGAAAAACTCATATCTTATCTTAATAATAATTTATCAAAACCTCTTAATTAATTTAAAATCACATAATAACTATAAAACGAAGGTATTTCAATAATGAAACATGAAGGAGAAATCAATTAAACATAAATAATAGAAGAGATAAAAAATATTATCATGGATAATTATTTAATGTCATCTTTATCTTAGGATTAAAGAAATTAACTAGACATGAAAATAAATAAGCGAACTAAAATAAATAAGAAAACTTCCTTAACGATCATCCAACAAGCGTACAAGGAAGAAATAATTTACTCCTACTCCTACTCCTAACTTAAACTAATACATCAAAAATACCTAATATCTAATTCCCCAAATCTCTCTTGGTAATCCTCTATTTATAGGCAACAAGGTTCAATTAATTCCTTTTAGGAATTAACTTCCTAGTGGCAATCAACTTCCTTCAAAGAGATCTTCTAGATAAATTCTTTTCCTTCATTTAATTTGACTTGCACACCAAGATTGTTCAACCTCCTTCATTCTCGTTATAGGATTTTTCTTGTATATTTCCTTACCTGAATAAAAACATAATATTGCTTGATCACCAATATATTGACTTCATTGCAATAAAATATTAAATCATACAAAACAAAATAAAACATATCAATTGAAAGTCAAATAATAATCTAGAAGGGGGTTGAATAGATTATTACAGGTTTAAAAATTATCTAAGACCTTTTTAAATTTTTTAATTTATCTGCAGTGTTAGAAATTATTATGCGAGATAATAAAAATTCAATCACACAATGTACAGAGATTTATCTGGTTCACAACATACAACCCTTGGCATGTTGCTACGTCCAATCTCAAGTCCCTACTTGGAACTTGAGATCCTATTACTATCAGTAATAAGTACTCCTTCAACAGGCGGAGAAGCCTTTACAAAGTTTTATAGTCGAACTTCCAACTGCTCCCCAACTAATCTATCTTGGATGATGAAGCTCCCGCCTCCTCCTCAAGCTTAGTTGTACTTCTTTTGAGTTCAGTTTTATTCTATGATCTGGTCTTGAAACAACAGTCTCTTCCTCACCTCACAAGTACACTAGAGACCCAACTTCCCGCTTACCTCTCTAAGATTATGGTCTTGGTTGAAGAATTACTCGCCTTTCTCACAGGTACATAAAATAAACTAACTCTACACCCTTTTCTGTTTACAAATAAGTTTACAACAAAGTTGCTTCTTGAATACCGATCTGAAGTTAAGTACAGAGTAATGCTTCTTAAATAAGCGAGATAGAAGGTTAAGAACAAATATTCCAAAGATAAAAGTTCAAGGACTTTTATATAAACTTCTTTAAAGCAAATAGAACTTTTGTTTAGATCCACTTATGCTTCTGATTAAGCAAATATATGATATTAAAACACTTTATAAAGAATTAACAATTTTATAAAATAAAGAGTGTTTTTCATGGATAATATAAATTGTTTCTTAATTAATCTTAATCAAATATTTTATGAGTTGTAAATAAATCAATACTTGCTATGAAATAATAAATCAAATCAAACAATAAGTATAATGTCAGTTAAGCACAATTTGATATAACAAATATTATTTGTTTAACTCAAATAATATATAAGAATATTTTATCTATTATGTGAACTTTTATAGATAATGTCACTTAAGACTATAAGAATCGTCTGCGGTTCAATTCCTCTTGGTAGAGGTGTATCTCCAAGTAGCCTTGCGGCGTCTAAGTGTGACAAAATTTATAATTTTCACAATTGATATTTATATAAATATTTTCAATAGATCACTACGATTCTCAAATCCGGTTCGGATGACTACTCTTTTTGAGCGAGATCTCAGGTGTTGTTTTGAGCTATCAGTGTAAGTATCTATTTTACAATATTTATATAAATAATATCAATAAAAGATTATCAAGACTATAAGGAATCGTGCGGTGATTCCTCTCTCGTAGAGGTTTATCTCCGTAGCCTTGCGGCGCCCAAGTATTCTTTTATTTGATAAATAGATGAAATATGGATATATAAAATTGTGTAGAACAATAAGTATTTGTATATCTATAGATATAACACAAGTAAGAAATAATTTAACAAAAATCAAACTTATCTCAATACTTGGACCAATTTTTCTCTTCAAAAAATTAATCAGCACTTTTGTATGAAGAGATATAAAACATAGAAAATGTAGGCAAGGAGAGTATGATTTTCTTTTCACTGAATTGGTAAAAACCAAATGAATGAAATACTCCCTATTTATAGAATTTTTGAAGTTGGGGCAAAATTGTAAATTCAAAAATTGTTTTTTGATTTAACGGTTATGATCAAGCATTTTTGAATTGAATGGTCCAGATTTAGCCAGGTTTTTTACGCGGTAAGAGTTTAAAAAGCGCCTGGGCAATTTTTAACCTTTAGATCATTTATTGTTTTTAACCGTGTGTTTAATTTCAATGCCAGCAAGCTTTACACGGTTGTCCCAAAAATGAAGTCACGGTTTTGACAAACAACTGAACAAGTGGCTCACGGTTTTAACACTCAAGTGGCATGCAAGCATTAATTTACATATGTACTTGGTATATATATATATATATATATATATATATATATATATTAGTATACTTGTCATATACTATATATTTTAACCATACTAATATACGGTATAATATATTATATATATATATATTATTTTTGATAGTTTTAAGTATTTTATAAAAATATTTTGCCCAACTTTAATTTTAGAAAAAGAAATAGGGTATCCTTGCTTTGAATAATATATGAATTAATTTATTTAACACTTGACATATAGTTTATCAAGGTTAGTAAAAATTAATTCAAGTTTAAAAACAGAAAAATAATAAAATAAATATTTATTAAAAACATAATTGTTATCATCAAAATATAAAAATAAAATAATACCTATCAATCTCCCCTTTTTGATGATGACAATTAAAAAAATATTTTTATGAAAACTCCCCCTTAAACTGTGAACCCCTTATAATAGTCATAGCAGTTAATAAAGTTCTTTCATGGCCGTTCATATATAGTCCATTCATGGCAGTTCATATATAGGTATTTATGGCAGTTCATATATAGTCCATTCATGGCAATTCATATTTTTCTTCTCCTCCTTTGTCATCATAAAAAAATGACGGGGTAGAGAAAATAACCTGTAGTAAAGGCTGTTAGAAATCCTGCAAAGAGAGTTAGGTAAAATATATATAAGCCGAGTATTAGTAAGTAGTAGTAGTAGGGGACAGGGATTAAGGATTACAGTAGTCGAATAGTTGGCTGAGGAGAGGGATTAAGGATTACAGTAGCCAAATTGTTAGTTGAGTCAGTATATAAAGTTAGATTTTCTCAAGATTGAGAGGAGAAAAATGTGACAGATCATGAATATTTCCCTCAGGATCAGCTAACGGGGGGACTGTGAAGTCAGAAGTGGTACTGACGTTGAAGGGATCCATGAACAGGTTGTTGTGCTCCAGGAGTAAGCAAACCACAGATTGAATTGCATGCAAAGATAATTGAACATCTTTCAGTTTTGCCAACATGAGAGACTGATTGTGCAACAAAAGTTGATTCATGCTATTGAGAGAATTGATTTTGGTAGCCAGAATGATGTTTTCTTCAAAAGTTTCATGATCAAAGGGTTTAAAGATTATGAGAGGCTGTGGTGGCAAGTTTAGATGAGCTACTATATTGCTGGTAAGAACTGTTTGAGACTGAAGAGTGGACAAAGGAAGATTTAAATGGTGGAAGATACGTGTAAGAAGGAGACCGAATCCAAGGCAATTGTTTTGAAAACAGTATTCGAAAGAAGACAATAAGAAATAGGTGAAATTATAGGGCAGACATTCATTTAACAGTCCTTTGATGAGTTCTAGATCAAAAGATAAACATTTTTCTGTCATCTCTAACAGGCATAACATTTTTCCCAGAAATTGACACTCAGCAGTTAAAAACTCTAGACCGACTTTGCATGGGAAGTCAAATAACAGAGCTGGTACTAGTTGGTCAGTAACCACAGATAAATTGAACTTAAATAGCATGCATTCTTCGACAGATATGCCGAAAGGATGAAGTTAGGAATTAATGCGAGGTAAGTCAAAAGTAGATGGATTCAACTGAAGAGCATGAACAAGAAACAATTCATCGATAATGTAAGTCTGGCCTTGTATGCATGTAGTAATGGTTTTTAACAAGCCAGAAGAGTCATGTAAAAATTCCATGTGAGCATAGAATTCAACCACAAGACTGGGATAAATAGACTTATCATTAAAAGAGATCAAACAATCCCACCCAACATTTTTGAAAATATCAAACAGTTTTGGAAAACGGTGAAATGTGATTACATTTCCTGGACACAAGTTGTGTCTCATAGACCGATATTTTGACTGGGCAGATGGAGTGGTAAGAGTAGGAACAACATTTGAAAAATGTAGTTCAGAGTTAAGAGACAAAGCTTTCCGTTTTGAAGAAAATAAGTTAGTCATGATAAGTATAGATGCAGGAAAGAGAGGGGAAAATATTAAGTGGAAGATTGAGGATATATAAAAACGGGACATTTTTGAAAGGCTTGTATATATATAGGTAGAAAAAAAAAAGATGCGGTGCGGCAGGTAATACATACTCAAGTAAGCAGATAGAAGAAGCATTTAATAAACTGAGTTGGGAAGAGTTTAAAACTGAAAACAGTAACAATATTTAAGTGAAACAGTATGATAAACAGTGATCAGTAAAAAAATTTCCACATGTCATTTGAATAACACAGAGTAAAACTTTCAGTTAAATATAAGAATGATTACTGAAGCAAAAAATTTGTGAACACGGCAAGAAATTATAATTTCAGTCATCAATTTTTCAAAGAAGCAGGTAAAATGCAAGATTTCAACATTTATAGCAAATCTTAGATGGAGATAGAGCAGTAAATGCAATGAACAACCCGGTGAATATCAGTATAGAGCAGTAAATGCAATGAACTCCCTTGTCCTAATTGAGCTCAATTCCAAGGAAGGGTGATGAAATCCCCACCTTATCTTGTTACAGAATTATGTCCTTAATGTTTGATTAAATATGAAAATGCACTAATAAAATAAAAAACTATAAACAAATAAAATGTCCTACAACTATGTGAATTACAAAGAAAGAGAAATTTGACGTACCTCAATCATCTAGTAATAACCATAGTTTATATTTGATAAAAAAATAAATAAAACAAGACTAAAAGACAATTTGCACCCCAAACTTTACTTTCTATTTACGTTTGCACCTCAAACATAAAAAGGTGTCTAAGTACACCCCAAACTTCATTATATGTAACAAAACGCACACTTTCTTCACTTAACCGGTCAAAAGTGACCGGCTAAGGCGGTAACACAAATTTGGGATGCAAATTGTATTTACAAAAAAAGAATTTTTACAAAAATAGATTTTTTTTTAAAACAAATTTTTACAAAATATTATGTTACAAACAGAATTTTAAAACAATTTTTTACAAAACAGAATTCTATTTTAAAAACAGAATTTTAAAATTTCAAAAACAGTTTATACAAAAATAGATTTTTTTTACAAAAAACAGAATTTTTCAAAAACAAAATTTTATTTTACAAGTTAAAATTTTTTGATAACAGTTTAAAATTTTGTAACAGTTTTAAAATTTTATTTTAAAATTTGTTACAACATTTATTTTAACTTATTTTTTTTAAAATTTATTAAAAACAGTTTAAAAACTTGTTTTAAAATTTAAACTGTTTTTGAAATTTAAAAATTTTAAAATTTAACTGTTTAAAATTTGTTTTAGAAAGTTGACATCACCAAACAAACTTATTTTAAAATTTGTTACAACATTTATTTTAACTTATTTTTTAAAATTTATTAAAAACAGTTTAAAAATTGTTTTAAAATTTAAACTGTTTTTGAAATTTAAAATTTTTAAAAATTTAACAGTTTAAAATTTGTTTTAGAAAGTTGACATCACCAAACAAATTTTTTTTTTTGTAAAAAAAATCTATTTTTGTATAAACTGTTTTTGAAATTTTAAAATTCTGTTTTGTAAAAATTTGTTTTAAAATTCTGTTTGGAACAGAATACTTTTGTAAAAATTTGTTTTAAAAAAAATTCTACTTTTTTAAAAATCCTATTTTTGTAAAAACAATTTGCACCCCAAACTTGTGTTACCGCCTTAGCCAGTCATTTTTGACCGGTTAAGTGAAGAAAGTGTGTGTTTTGTTACGTATAATGAAGTTTGGGGGTGTACTTAGACACCTAATTAAGTTTGGGGTGCAAACGTAAATAGAAAGTAAAGTTTGGGGTGCAAATTGTCTTTTAGTCATAAAACAAAAACCAAATCAGGATGTGCTCTACGTGAGTGAATGCATGAATGCGGCAATTAATTTTCTTACCAACAATAAATACAAAAAAACTAATATTTTTCGAGTATACAAAATACTAGGAATATCGCAACAATAATCGTGTCTTTCCGCACCTTTGATCTCCTTTGATAATCCTGAAAAATTAAAAATAATATTAGAACTAAAAAAAAACTAATTTGAAGAATAAAAATTAAGGAATACAAAATTAAATATAGTCCCCGGCAACAGTGCAAAAAATTGATGTGATAAAAATATGTAACCGTAAGAGCACAGTGTCAAATTGAAGAACTGACAAGTACAAGTCGAACCCACATATACTAGATTAATTTTAATGTATCCTTAATATCTATTTCAGGAGAATTAGAAATAAAAATTGAGAATCGATTAACTATAATTAAACTAATTAGAATATGAAAACTAATAATAATGAAATAATTTAGGAATTCAAATCCATTAAACAATATATTTAATAAGTAATCTAATCTCTTCTATTTTTATAACTTAACTATGGTTTTGATCTCCCTTTCTTTTAATTTAGTAATTTTACAATTAACGTGGGCAAACATAGACTGAAAATTTAAAGATTAAATATAACCCATCAAAACTACTTCGAGCAAGCATGGATTATGAAACATAGTTGTCAAGGAGTCGCCTAGGCGACGCCAAGGCGTCCAGGCGTTGGGAAATCTGCAAGGTGAAGCTCGACTTGGGACATACCTGCTAAGGCGACCTTTGACGGCTTCTACGACCTCATCACGCGACCTTCTTCTCCGATCGCTCAGACCTCATGCTACGCCTTGAACCTTTGACCTCAGACCTCGGTCCTCGAGACCTCATCGCTTGAACCTTCACGCGTCGTGATCGCTTCGCTCGACTTCTTCTCGCTCGCTCACTTGATTTGAACAAAAAACTAACCCTAGAACTAGAAGAGTCGATCAATGGATCGAATAATTCGCAGAACTTAGAAGATCGACCGAGAGAAGAAGAAGAAAGTCACCCGAAGAAGAAAGCGAGATTACGTTAGTCCTTTTGACTGTTGCTTGTTGTTGCCTTGTCCTTTTCTTTTTGTTAGCTTTTTGCTTTGCTGCTGGGTCTGTATACTGTTGGGTCTCTAATCTCTATATATAATATAAATGTATATATGTATAAATTTATACATCTATATATATATATATATATATTTATATACGTATAAATTTATTTATATATATATATATAATAAAATAAATAAAAATAAAAAATAAAAAATATTATATTTAATATATATCATATATATTAAAAACAAATTAATATATATTTAAATAAACAACAAATAATATGTTAAAATAATTAAATTTATATAAATTTCTATAGTTATTAATTAAATAATTATGATACCATAAAAATTAAGATAAAATAAAATAATATTATATACATATATTTAAATAAACAAAAATAATAAAAAGAAAATAAATACTAAAAAATAATTTTAATGATAATGAAATAAATACATAAAAAATAACTATGATATTAACTAAAATAAATACTATATACACTTAACTATTAACTATATATAATATTTTAAATAAAATAAAATATTTACTTAAATATGTATATTTTAATTTTAAAAATAAATATATTTAATATGTAGGATAGTTGCATGAAATAATTTGAAAATAAATACTATATACACTTAATTATTAATTTAATAATACTATATATATATATATTTATATATTATATAACACTATCAATGGGATTTAAAAATATATTTAATGTTATTCCATAGTGTTATGTTTTGAGTTTTAATGTATATGAAATTTTATTGCTAATATAGTTATTATGTAAAATAAATAATATATAAATTGTACATTGTAACGACTTGTATGCCATACAGACGCCACGGCGGTCGCTTTCAGCGCCCAGTGCTACCCATCGCCATTTCTCGCATTGATATACTGTGACAATTAATTATGTTATGAAAACTCATATCTTAACAATAATCTATCAAACCTCTTAATTAATTTAAAATCACATAAGAACTATAAAACGAAGGTATTTCAATAGCGAAAACATGAAGGTGAAATCAATTAAACATAAAAGCATAAATAATAGAAGAGATAAAAAATATTGTTATAAATAATTATTTAATGTCATCTTTTTCTTAGATTAAAGAAACTAACTATATATGAAAATAAATAAACTAACTAAAATAAAGAAGAAAAAGAAGATTAAAAATAAATAAGAAAACTCCTTAACAATCATCCAAAATGAGCGTACAAAGAAGAAATAATTTACTCATATTCCTACTTCTAACCTAAACTAATACATCAAAAATACCTAATATCTAATTCCCCAAACCTCTCTTGGTAATCCTCTATTTATAGGTAACAAGGCTCAATTAATTCCTTCTAGTAATTAACTTTATAGTAGCAGTCAACTTCCTTCAAAGAGATCTTGAGATCTTGTAGATGGATTTTCCTTTCCTTCATTTGATTTGACTTGCACACCAAGATTGTTTCCATCCTTCTTCCTTCTCGTTATAGGATTTTTCTTGGATATTTTCTTACATGAATAAGAGTATTAAATATTGTTTGATCACCAATATAGTGACTTTATTGCAACAAAATATTAAATCCTACAAAACAAAATAAAACATATTAATTAAGTAAATTAATATAATTAAAAGACAATATTAGGGATAATAAAATGTATAAATTATGTGTTTATCCGTTTTTCAACTGCATCTTGAACCCAAATGATGAGGACTGATTTACTAAAAATTTATTGCATTAAGAAAATGCTTGGAATATATAGTTGTATTACTCGTGTATTAATGTAAAGAGTTTGCTTCAAATCTTTAATATAAGGATACACTTGTGCACTTGTAGAAGAGTATCTTTGGAAAATTCCCTTCAACAAGTCACACATCAATCGTTACTACTACCACCTCCATTTCACAAAAAAATTCCTATTTTAACCTTTTGATGTCAATTCACAAAATCCTAAAATTTAAAAATTTTGTGATTTATGTAAGTTTTGAAAGCAACAATTTTTTTATTAATAGCATTTTTAGATAGTTTGCAGTAATTGCGATTGTAAAAAAAAAACTAGATGAATTCATATCAATTTTGAATTTTAGGATTCCTCCGATTAACTTCACTAAGTCAAAATGAGTTTCTTTTCGTGGAACGGAGGTAATATTATAATTTTTGGATCAAAAGTACATGTGTTGTTTACTAATAATATACTTCATTTACAAAAAGGCTTAAAATATATAGTTATATTGTTCATGTATTGGGATGGACAGTTTGTCTCTTTTACATCTTCATTTAAGTATATATATGGGTTGGGGTGGACAGTTTGTCTCACATCTTTAAGTATAACATGGGTCGCACATCAACTGCTATTTTTTTGGATGAGAAGTACTTTGGACCAGCGGTTTCTTATTGCTTTCTTCAAAGATCTTACTAAATGATTTGTTATCTAATGTGTTCATCTCTTCCATTATTTTGTAGCATCACAAAAGTTGCATTTCGTGAAACCATTGTTAGACTCCAATTAACATGTTTTGTAGGAATTGGCAAATTAGTACTCATTTAGCCAACCTCAAATAGTTGGGACCAGGCTTGGTGAGTTGAGTCTTAAGGCTGCAGATAAAGTAATTATTCCTGTGTTGCGGTCAGGATGTAATGACATGTCACTTCATCTATTTCATTAGATTGGTTTCTGTTCTTTGAGCTGGAAAGTTTCATGAAAGATGAATATGGACAAACTTTTGATCTTTTAGCTTCAAATTCAGGAACATGAATGTGTAAACATTTAATGCATAGTGTGTCCTTTAATTTTAATGAATTGTTGAAACTTTGCATCATATTTTGTTTAGTGTTTGAATTGAAAAATTATTATTCTACAGATATTATGATCTGAAGAAATGAAGTTCAATATAGAATAGCAGGAACATTTAAAAAACTTATCCCTATGTAAATCTTATAATCAATTTATTTTAAGGTGGTTTATATATATATATATATATATATATATATATATATATATATATATATATATATATTTTTTGGGCTATAGCGATTTCATATATTCTGGGCTATGGCTTATTTTATCGTCGCTATAGCCCAAAAAATATGTCGCCAAAGCCCTACTGTGTAATACACAGCTGTGTATATACATATAGCCCTATATATATATATATTTCTGAACAAGTCGTTAGCCTTTCCCTTCCAATTCCTGTTTTTGGCTTTTGATCCCAGCCTAGCATATGATCCATGTTATCAAAGGATTTCCTGCTAATATATCTAGTGTGTGGAATGAGTCAATCATCCACTTTGGTACTCAACTCTTCAATTAGTTGTATCTGTTAAAATATGTTCCTTTTTGGTGTGCTAAAATATATATGTTTCTAAATCCTGCATATTTTTTTGGGGATTATAGATATTTGATACTGGAGTACTTGAAGGCCCCTTTGGAACATTCCAAGTCTCAAATGTTCAAACTTTTGGAGGATTCATTGTTCATATCGGTTTTTTTACTGAAGAGAGTGGCAGATTCTCTGTGGGTGATAGAGTAAATTGTAAGGTAACATTGCTTTTGAACTTGAGCTTTTACATGCATTGTTAAACATAGGGCTGCAAATGAACTGATCTGTCGATGAACAGCTCTGACTCTATTGTAATTTAGCATTTTTCCAGTTTTTGTTCTAACCAAGCCAAAACATTGTACAACATCTTGTTCATATATGAGTGGAACCGAAACAAGCTTCTTCTCAGCTCATTGTTCTCTAACGAGAACCTCAGTCTTACGATTTATCCAAGTTTTCATTTTTCCCTTGTCCAGTCAAAGTGCTTCTATATCTAAATTTGTGGGAGAGGTGAAATTAACAAAGCAAGCAAGCAAAGTAGCAATGACCGCCTACTTTTAAACTAAATGCTAATGATTATTGCTTCAATACAATATTAATAGTTTACAAGTAGAAAAACTGATGTGCTGACTGGCATTTTTTGTTGTAGTACTTTTATTTTTTAAAACGGCATAAAAAAAACACTTGGAACACCCTATTAGAAAAAGCTGAAACTCTTATAACTTCCTGAACTAGTCAATCTGTCTCGTCAAATACTTGCATATGCTATGACTTGATCTTTCCTATCTGTATTTTTATGACCAGTATGAGCCAAGCTCAATGAAGGCTTAGACTTGGACAAAGACATGCCCAATCTGAACAGTAACAAGATTTAGTGTAGCAAAGTTGAGCTTGTACAGTCCAAGAATCGGCTCATTATCAGTTATAGTTGCATCCATACTTTTATACAAACACACAATTGCTTTTATGTTCTAACATTCAAGTAGTTGTTTAATGCCTTGAGCAGGTTGACTACAACAGGCGTAAGCTCATTGCTCCCAACCATACTTGTACACACATGCTAAACTTTGCTCTCAGGGTAATTTCAATTGATATTATTCTGCACTTGTACACTTTCATTTCATTCTTCTATTTCTTTTATTTTTGTTTTTCATTTTTTGGCTTGAATATTTAAATATTTGTGCAGGAAGTACTTGGTAATCATGTTGACCAGAAAGGATCTATTGTTCTTCCTGAAAAATTGAGATTCGATTTTTCTCATGGTATGCTTAATCATAATTTTAGTTTTGTTTCTCATGGTAAAGCTTAATCATACTATTAAGCTCCTGTTGCAACTGCTTTTTTCTAAATGATTAAGATATTTACAGGCAAGCCTGTAAAGCCAGAGGAACTGAGAAAGATTGAATACATTGTGAATGAGCAAATTAAAGCTGAACTGGATGTTTATTCGAAGGAGGCAACCCTTGCTGATGCTAAGCGTGTAAATGGGTTGTGAGCTGTTTTTGGAGAAGTAAGTTGCTATAGTGCTTCCATCACAATCTAGTGGAGTCGGTTCAACATTTAATTTGTTGGGACTGTACTCAGCTTATAAACCTTACTTTAATTTTGATCATTTTCCTTTTATTTTTTCTGATGTAGGTCTATCCTGACCCAGTTAGGGTGGTTGCAATTGGTAAAAAAGTGGAGGATCTTTTGGCAAATCCAGAAAATGAAGAGTGGTCATCAATATCTGCAGAGCTCTGTGGAGGTAAAGATCTTCTTGTCACTATGAGTGCCACTCAGTACTTTCATATAAAAATTGTGGTGACCAGGAATCTCTGTGTATATATCTAGGGACTCATATATCAAATACAAGAGAAGCTGAGGCATTTGCCCTTTTATCTGAGGAGGGAATTGCAAAGGGAATCCGTAGGGTTACTGCTGTTACGACCGGTTGTGCTTTTAAGGCCATAGAGCTGGCATCCGCACTTGAGCAAGAAGTAAATGAAGCATCAAAAACAGAAGGGGGCTGCTGGAACAGGTTGCTTCATCTTTCTTTCCTACAACTTCAAAAGATAAATCTGCTCCCTATTTCAAAGAGGGCATTGGTATCTCACTTGACGATAAAAGTAATATTATATGTATATTTCCTTAATCAAGTTTTTATATACCAGTAATCTAGTTTCCACTCATTCACTGTCTCTACCTCCATCACATTGAATTTCTCTCCCTCTAATCTGCTCTCTCTCTCTCTCCTCTCTCTCTCTCTCTCTCTCTCTCTCTCTCTCTTCACATTTGAACAACCTAATATTAAAATTGTAAAATACTAGAAGGCTTAGCTAATGGTATTACATTGTTTCTCTTCAATTATTTATTGGTATTTTACCTCTAGTTTTCACTATAGTCCTTGTTAGAAAAAGGTATACTTTGGTGGTGACATTATGTTACTTAGGGATTGTGTGTGGCATACACCATCTTTATCATCCATTTTAAATATCAATGGACAGAATTAAAAAAGCCAAAATCGACGTCCGCTACTAATAATAGCGAACACTAATCAGAATAAAGGTTTAACTTTATTAACTAGAGTTTATGTTTATTAATTAGTATTTAGAGTTTATAAACTAGGGTTAAGGGTTTATTAACTAGGGTTTAGGATTTATTAACCAAAGGTTAATAAGGTTAATATACCCTAAACTCTGGTTAAAAAGGAGTTAATAAACCCTAAACCCTAGTTAATAAAGTCAAACACCTATTCTTATTAGGGTCCACTATTATTAATAGTGGATGGTATGTTTTTTCTAATAGTAGCGGACGTTGATTTTCAGTTTCTAATCATGACAGTTCCTTTTTGTTTTCAATGGTATAGATGATGTATGCCAGTTTTTGGTCCATAGTAACTACTTGCTTTGGATCATTCCCCATATGTGTGTGTGTTTCTGTTGCTATTTCCATCGCCTACATAAACCGGAGTCCATACCATCTGTGCTAAGCATGTTGGAAACCTGATGCTTGAATATTTGCAAAGAATAACTAAGATGTATCTTCTACATCTCATGTAAATTTGGTAAGTATACACCATACTGTCTTTGCTGATTAGATGTTCCATGAATATTTACATAATTTTCTCTATGAATATTATTTCTTGTTTTTTCTCTGATTTTTAATTTTTATGTATATTATATAGTTTTTCTATAACTATTATTTCTTCAATTTCCCCTCCCAAGCTCAAGAATTGGAGATTTGCAGATTCGGACAAAAATTCCATTCTCCATTTAAACTAACTCCCAAACTGTTTAAGCTTAGTTATCTTCCAACCCTTTAGTTTAATTATAGTTATTTCAGTATTCTCATTTTCTTTTCACGATGATGTAAATTTCTTAAAACATTTGTTGCTTTGACTATATCTTGTTTCAGGCCATTTTATTCTAGTCAATTGATTAAATTAACTTGTATCAACTTTATCTAGTAATCCTATTTCATCTTGATTTCCTCTTTATATTTTGCACACCCTAAAAATACTCTCCTGCTCCTTAATCTCATTAAATAATTAATTACCACATTATCAGCTATTTAAGGAAGAAAAAAAAAAAAGACAACAAAATGTTTGTTCACCTAAATTTTACCATTCCTCCTTTCCAGAAAATAACATCATTAAACGGCCGTGTGGAGTCTGCACCTATTCCAACAGCCAAGAAAAGTGATCTGAAGTCCAAAATTTCAATACTTCAGGTATTTCAACGTATGCTGAAAGGTTTATCATGTCCTCATTTTACATCATGATGCTTGCATCTATACTAAAAGATGATACTGAATTATATTGCTGCCTCATCAGAATCAAGTGCTTAAAGCGAAAAAAAAGATAGCTGAAGAAAATATACAGAAAGCTGTAAAAGTTGTCTGTGAAACTGCTGAAGTTGCTTTCTCTGTTGGAAAGGACTTCTGCATCTCGCATGTCAGTGTTGGTTCGGATACAGCTGCAATCCGCGAAGCAGTTGTTAGGGTCATGGAGCAGAAGGTTACTGGCAGTTTCCTACTTTCCATCTGACTGTATGTTATTTTTCTCAAATTGGTCATTTCATATCTGACTTCTTGATTATATGTTGTTGGTGAATATGCAGGGGATGGCAGTGATGGTTTTTAGCACAGATGAAACTGCAAACAAGACTTTGGTTTGTGCTGGGGTGCCAGAGAAAGGGGATAAGAGCAAGCAGTTGAAAGTGTTGGAGTGGTTGAAGGAAGCTTTGAAGCCTTTAAAAGGGAAGGGTGGGGGTGGAAAAGGCGGTCTTGCCCAAGGCCAGGTTAGCGCATATTTTACGGTTACTGGTATCCTTTATTTATTTTTTAACAATGCATAGTTATGAATAGTTTTTCATGGAACATTACTGAAGTTATCATACTCTCTCTCTCTCTCTTCCTCCCTCCGAGTCCTCCCTTTCTCTAATGCAAATGTCTTTAGAGGGGTCTCACAAAAATATGCATCTAAAATATTTGTATAGTTAGTGAAGTGAATAAAATTTTGTAAAAACACCTACAAATTTGGAGGATTGCTTTTGCTTATTATATGTTCAGCCTTTATCCAAAAGATTATACAATGGTCATAATCAACCACAAAGGGCCTTCCAATATTTTGTTTGTTAAGAGGAAAATTGTATGTTTTTTTTCTTTTATACTGAGAAATCGATGCTTGCTGTTTTGTCTCGACTTGCATCATAACATATTGAGGTCGGTATGTGTGTCTAGTAAATAACTTTTGGTGTTTGGTTTCTCCTACTTACCAGGGGCCTGATATTTCACATGTGGAGGAGGCAATAGATGTGGCAACGTCATTTGCAAAGCTCAAACTGAAATGACAAGAAAGTTTCCTACTTTTATGTATGCTTGCTAGAAGAAGAAACTTGAAATATTTATTGTTTCTTGGAAAATGCAATGATTTTTCTTCATTGATGTGGATTTATATCGTATTTCAATTGAAAAAATGATATAAAAGGCAAGTTTGAGTTGAATATGAACATCGTACGAAGTTGAAATTTGTAATCATTTCTTCTCTCTCCAAGTTATGTGACTAAATTTTGTAGTGGTAGTAGAGTGAGTTCTTGTTTTGTTGTGATTTGACTACAAAAACACATGCAAAGATGCAAAACAAAGAAATATTATCAGGGTATTTTGGATGTTGATTAGATGATGTCTGGGTTAAATCTTGATGTCAAGTTCAACTTCAACTAATAACACTTTTCAAAATATATTTTATTTATTAAAAAAAAAACAACTCAATAAGTAGAATTTTCACACCTTAAAATTTGATTCACTAATTAAGTGATATTACAAATGTATGTACCATTTAATTGTCATGGAAATTTATGCTCACCTCACCTTTTAGGTAAACTATCTCGTGTCACTACAAATTATTTCCCCTTGAGCCAATAATGTGACATAACATCATAGTCACTGTTACCGCAATACGGCTCTTTTCTTTCTTCCAAAGTGAAGTAGTGTACTTGCCCTTAGTATATGGAAATGATGACCTGATCAACACTTCAGTTTAAACTTGGAAGTTTCTTGCTTTCACCATCATGAATTAATATGTGACCAAGTCCAGAGGTAGATTTCCCTCCTATTTTAGGCCAGTTCAACTAACACTTTTAAAGGATCATCTTGTGTTCAAATCAAACTCTCCCACATTGGCATCTCCATTTTCTGTTTCCTCATCATTCAAGAAATCTTCAGAAGATTCTTTCTCATCTCTTTGCCCGATGTTACCCCATCCATTGATCATCTCTTCTGGATTAACTTCTTGCTCCTCCTCAACAATGTCATGACCGATCGGAATATTACTCCCCTGAGACCCAAGTGCGTTTGGTCGAATAGGAGCCCGAGCCATCATCTCAGCATGAGCCTGTGACTCAGCACGAGCTTGTTGCGCATGAACCATGGCTGCCATTCGCAAATTAGCCTCATGAGCCTCCCGACCAGCCTTCTGTCTTGAGTCCATTTCTGACTTCAGTTCGACCAGGGCTCGTCTCTCTTCATGTAGGAGAATCTGCTCAAGCATCAACCTCTCCTCCGATCTGAATTCACCAAGAGCTCGCTTACGCGAAATTATATTGAAGGCATAAACCTGTTTCTCAAATGTGGCAGCGAATTCAGTAACTTTAGCAGCAATGTTGTGGTCCCACTGCTGGGAACGAGATAGCATCTGACCTGTTGTGTCAGAATCAAGGATTCTATCATCCTCCTCCGCTTCATAGTCCGCCACCACATGGTAAGGTAGTAGCCTGTCAGAAAATTGTTATGGTTCGAAAGTAATATGCAACAAAAGGTTTAAGTTGTAATTTTCAACACCAAATTAAGATGTCCAGAAATATCATTATGCGAGAAGCAGATAGAGGTCCCTAAAAATCATTCTCTTCCCCTCCCTCCTTTTATCCCAGGAATATAAATTAAAATTTTAATAACGTATCAAAAAATCAAATAAATATAGATGTATACATAATTCACTTATTTTCTTTTTATCCTGCAACATTATGCAAAAGCACTTACCCTCAAGTCTCTTATCCATGATACATCAACAAGTGAAAAGGCCAACAGTTATTACGTTGAACTTTTACGACTCCAAACATGCTTTCATAGCATGGAAACTTGGGAAGTCAAAGCTCCAAGTTGAGCCATTAGACTTTCAAGCCTCAAGCTCTACAAATTTCACAGCTCATATAATGCACAATTGTAAACAACCAAAGGAGGCTTAAAGTCCACGGAATGCTTCCAAAGCAATTATGAACTATCAAATTTACCTCAAATCATTGACCTATTTTAATTTTGATTGAAAGTACCTTTTAGCACAAGGAAAGTAAAAATGCCTCCAAAATCCACATTCTAAATGCAGATTTGAACAGAGTTTTCCCTCAAGTCCAGCCAAAACCAACTCAACTTAGATAATCACTCAAAGTGGAACTGAAGGAGTATACTTTAAGAAATTCCAATATCAAATATAATGCTAAAATTTCACTCGACAGAATGTTGATAAAGCTACTTTTTTTAAACATTGAATTTACTTGTCCTCTCTTTCCATGTTCCAAACATAGCCTTAATGCAAGTAAGTAACACCCCTTATGCCCAAAATCTCCCACTCCCAAAAAACACAAAACAAAACAAAACAAAAAAAAAGAAGCTTAAAATCTTAGGAGCGTACCCCAAATGACTAGGAAATTCAGCCATGAAAGTTCACTTTTATGTAAGCCAATAGTTGATGTGCACAGTATTCACTATTATGATAACTCGATATTATAAATCTTCAACTTGATATCATTCAAAAACAAGTAATATGCTGAGGATAGAAAAAAATCTTTGCAAGTTTATAGCTTAATATTGCAAATGATTGAATGAATGAATAAAGCAAGGTATAAGTTGAAGTATGAACATTCTGCAAACACAGAAAATCTTTTAATCTATAACAGTTTCGTACTAGAATAATAAACAAACAGGAATCATGGTCCATACATGCTTCTCAAAGAAGCTAATAGTAACACCTTACAAAATATGCATCATCAAGCATGATCAAGGAAGAATGTAGCAGCATACACAAAAAAATGCACGTATCTTATAATCACTCTCTCAAATGGAAACACAATCACGACTGTCAATAAGAGGATTTAAAGAAGAAAGATCACCTTTCAAGTTGTAATATATTAGAACATAACTCACCCAAAGTTCCTGACTCATGAGTCCTGATAACTCACAACAGTCATTTCCAAATAAAAGGAATTAAGATAAGGAGGAAAATGAAAACAAAAATAGATTCATAAAAAGCAAATGAAGAAAATTTTCAGCTAGTCTATTAAGCAAGAATAATAAAATTTGAAAGTAGTATACAAAATGGCTCATCTAGACAAGAACTCAACTATACTAACTTATCATCTCAGGCCAATAGTACATAAAACAACATCTGTTAAACAATCTAGGAAAAATCTTATTGACTACACGAAGCAAGACACTTTGCATACTTCAAACAAAACAGCATCAGTTCTTTCAACCTCAGAAAACTGTTACTGGCATATTGCAGATCTGCATTTTCACAATGGACAATGACAAAAGAAACAACTAGAAAAGCCTGACTACTAACCAACTATGGGTCACATGCCATGTAACCATTAATGCTTAATTATCCAATTAATTGTGTAACTTATCCCACTTCCAATTTTTTAGGAAGACAAAGCAAACTTCATCATTTATATATGGAGTGCCATGTGAACAATGAATAAAAAACATAAATAAATAAGGAAATCCCAATAGAAACAAATTGGATGGAAAAAAAAGAGTATATATAGAGAACAAAACCTCTCGCAAGCATCTTCGAGGGAAGAGAAAGGGCGTTTGTGTTCAGGATGACAAACGCGCCAGAGATCCTGATACGCCATTTGTAGCTCCGCCTGGTTCGCCGCAGGTGAGCTTCGACCCACCTTCTGTTGTGGATTTGAGCTAGGGTTTTGCTGTTGATTGGGAATACTTGGGTAATTTGAATTAGGGTTAGGATTGTTAGGGATTTGTTGTTGTTGTTGCTGTTGCTGTTGCTGTTGAGATTGTGATTGCTGGCGGTGAAGGGCGGAAGAAGCTCTTAAATGAGCGTCGATGTTGGAAGGAAAACGAGCCATGGCAAGTTGCTGTTGTTGATGCTTCTGCTGTTGAATTTGCTGTATCAAAAGCAATTGCTGCTGATGTTGATTGTGCTGCTGTTGCTGCATCATTAATTGCTGCTGCTGCTGCTGCTGATGCTGAGCTGACGATTTCGCCTCTTCCATTCTCCTTGTACTTTCTCTCTCCTCCTCGCCGAGATTCAGATAGTATTGCTCTGCGCCTCTTTGTTATGAACAAAGTAGAATTTAGGAGTATGTATAAATCAGTAGAATTGTATGATAAACAATGGACATTTTTTATGAAGGGGGTAATTTTGTAATAATGATGTAAAAAAATAACAAGTAAAGTAAATTAATTCATTAATTTTGCAAAAATTAAATTGACCAAAAATTAATCTTTTTACTATTTTTGCTAAAATATAGGTGATGATATATATAAAAGAAAGTATATATATGGATTACTAATCCTAATTTTTATAATTTTAGAAATATATTTATATATGCTTAATTATTAATTCTAAAATAGTCAATTTGACTTAAAAAATTAAAAGTTAATTAATTATAATAGATGTTGATATTAAAGCAAAAGTTAATCCAAAAACCTATATGGGATGATAAGTAGGGATTTGATGGATCTTAGGGTGGATTGCATATATTCCGGGTATCATGAAATTAATTTCATAGTAAGTTGATCAATTGACTAATATAATGCTAACACGTAAAAAAATATCACTTTTCGGCCTGCATGTCCACACTGTATTGATTAATTGACTAAATACTAATCACTCTCATACTTAACAGAGCGAGATTCTAATTATCGAAATATACGTTACACATAGGTGGGTGGGTGTGGGTAAGTCGAGTTGACATTTTGGTGTGAAATGATCAAAATGACTATTAAGACTTTTAATACTGTTAAAAATTCAAATTTTGGAGACTTCGTTATTGATTACATCGAATTTGATATAATTAACTATAAAGTATTTGTCGTTTATTCATGGTCGTAACAAAAATAATACTCCATCCGTCCCATGATAAAAGTCTTTATTACTATTTTTTGGTAGAAACAAATGTCAAATAATAGTTTTACATATTTTCTTATTATAAAGGTTAAATATCTCATACTTTCCTTATTCTAATTCTCTCCATATTTAATGACATTAATATGACAATTTTGTCGTTCTCTTCTTAATACGCGTGAAAAGTATATTTTATTCCTAACATAGTTGAATGGTTGACTTTTTACGATATAAGTCATGTTTCTTACATAGGAAGTATATTTTTGAACATAATCAATTACAAGCGACTAACACTTTATTAAAAGTACCAACATATACCCAACGAATCATATTAATTTGGTTCCCATTAATTATTTGAGACACTTTTTACAATCAAAAAAGTGTCTTAATTATTTAAGACCCGAGCTATGTTTCTTCATAAAAATTATATTTGAGATAGGAATATTAATTTTAAAAATTTTGTTTTCAAATTTAGACTTGAGACTATTTAATCTAAAAATTATAAAATAATTTAATAATCTTTGATTATAATCGGAAGATTAATAGTCTCCGGGGCAAACAAACATAGCTTAGAGCGAGGGTATGTTCGAAAAGATGCTGAATATAATGGGAAAGAAGTATAATTACATTAAACTAACCGGGTTGAATTCAAATATGTGTTCAATAATGAATGCACATATAAATTTGTTGAGGGACCCCAATTCAAAGGAAAGGGAATTCAAAATTTGAAAAGCTTAAAGCATACGGAGAAAGAAGAGAGAGAAGAACAGAAATGGCATCAAAAAGTGACGTTAAGGGTTTCTTCCGGCAGACGAAGAAGAGCGGCGGCATTACGAAGCCCTCATCAGCATCGTCTAAAGCCAAATCTTCCCAAAAGTCGTCGACTCCAAAACACACGGCGAGTTTAGGCTCCGGCACCGCCCAACCTCCGGTGCTCATCTCCCATGGCGGTTCTCTCGATCTCCAAGGTTTCTCCTCTCATTTTCTCTCCAAATTCGTAGTATATCTCTGCCTTGCCTTTTTGGAGTTATTTTCTTGTGTTAGAAATGTGGATGATTTGGTTAGGGTTTTGAAATGATTGCTAATTGATAATTTTTTGATGGATTGTGAAGAGGATTACGATGGAAATGAGGAGGTTTTGAGGCAATTTGATATGAATATGGCGTTTGGGCCTTGCGTTGGGATGACCAGAATTGCTCGCTGGGAGCGTGCCAGTAAACTGGGTATGAACCCTCCTAGTGATGTGGAGCGCCTCCTGAGAGCTGGAAAAGTTCGAGGTGATTCCTTGTGGGATGGTTGCGTTTAATTTGATTGAGCTCTATGTTTTGATTTGGTTTGATGGTTAGTTAGTAGATGAAGGAATGAAGAAATGTTCAGCCTCTGGCTGCACTGCATCACTTTTGGACTAGTTTGGTGTAATTTCTAATCTGTGATGTCCTATATGCTCATGTTTGTTGGATTTTACTTGATTATGATATGGCATTTTTTTGTTAACAAATAGTGGTGATTTTGGTTTCATTTAACAAAAAAAATATTGAATATGGTATGCTTTTTGTTCCTCTTCTCCCTCATTACTATATAAATTATTAGATATATAAGTTGAAACAACCCTGTATGTATGTGAATTTAATTTTGATCAATCGACCATCTTTCCGATTTATCATTGATTACATACCATATAAAATAACCAGATTCATATATGTTTTTATGTAAAAGAATCAAATTCATATATGTTGTATGTACTCCCTTAGTTCCAAATTATGTATTGATTAACTATTAGTTCCATTTTTATTTTGTATGTACTCCCTCAGTTTCAAATTAGAGATGCATTTCCAAATGAGTTCAAGGAAAATATCGATTTTCAAATATAACTTTAACATTAGCTAGAAATGTAGCGACTAGTGATGGTGACAGTATAGAACATAATTAATGACATGTTATGAATTTTATAATATTTTATTTTTTGAAACTAGAAATGTATCTAAAATTTTAAAACGGACTAAATAAAAAATTATCTCAGATTTTGAAGCAGTGGGAGTAGTTCATTTGTACTGCATTGCATTTTTGCTTACAACTGAATACTGCCATTTTACTCAATAGTTCAAGAAAAAGTTTGAGGCAACATAATTTTCCATTTTGGGGAGCAATGTTCTTGCTTGTAATCCAGCTTATTGACAACATTAAAATTTGATAAGCTAATATTTGATCTTGGCCATTAAGCACTGGGAAAAAACTTTTGCTTGCTGTGAAAAGGGATAAGAATAAAGCTTACCTCCATAGTGAATATTGCATTTCACATTTCACATATGAAAAAAGAATAAAGCTTAGGTCCAATATTAACAACCCATATTTTGTATTAAGAACTATTTTCAGTTAAGACTCGATTATTATCTGCATCAATTTTCAGATGATCGGTTATTAAGATGCATCAAGAGATGAACTGTTCAGATGCATTAAGATGCAATCAAACAGCTTATATACATATTTAAGTACTAAAAAGTAAAACCCCTGCACAAATAGAAGAATGACTGCATTACTTCTGCACAAAATATGCACATACTGAATCAGAAAATGTTTGGTTCTCAAGTTTGTGCATCCATCCTTAAGCATCATCTCCAGCCACAATTCACTTCAAACTGCTTGTAGATTCTTCTACATGCAACTATAGTAAAATGTGGTATGCTCAACTTTGGTAATGGTGCATTTGAGTATCAGATAACCGAGAAAGAGCTACTCTAGAAACATGTAAATTAATATTCACTTAAATAATTGTATGGGGCACATACCAACATAAAAATGTTGCAGTAAATTAATTGTGCAACATGTAGCAAACCTTTTTCATTGCTCACCATCATCAGAACTAAAATATATTTAGAAACTTCCAAACAAAGGTCAAAGTAAAGATTTTTATTAACAGAGCAAAGATGACATAATATGATCACCCAGCCTCAGGATATCCTCATGGATACTACTCTCCACAAAATTAACACCTAATATCAAAAGTTGATATACCTTATTATCTAGAGTTAAATGCATTTTGTACAATCAAGTTTACCCCATTTTGCACATTGCATCTTATATTTCAAAACGTGACGCACTTTTAGCGAACCGGCACATAACACCCTTCGATCCAAAATTCGTCGCTAAAAGTGCAAAATCCATCACTTTTAAACACTATTTAGCGACATATTTTTGGTCGGAGGTGTTATATGCCGGCTCGCTAAAAGTGCGGGAAGCAAAGTGTCACGTTATGTGCAAAATGAGATAAACTTTGGTGGATGCAAAGTGCATTTAACTCTATTATCTATTATGTATAACTGTATAAACATCAAATATCTATTTTCTTTCACTTTCTATAGGAGACCCGCACATGGTCCAATTAAAACAGATTTTATCGTCTCTATATCCGTAATTCAATATAGATGTATACATACCACGTATATACGTCTCTTTTGCTCATTTTTCCCATGCATTTTGAAATGTTTGAATGGTCGATTCTGTTTCTTCTTTTTTTCTGTCTGAGCTTCCATCTAGTGACCTGAATTACATTCTATTCTACTGTGCTGCAGCTACCAAAGCACTGCAGGTGGTGCTCAGTTTTCCTTTGTTTTGGTTTTCATATTTGCATCATCTGGGATACATGATGACCAATATAGTGGCAAAACCGTGGCTGCCGCCTGTACTATAAGGCCTTTTGGCAAGCCTGAGAAATTATCTCCCATCACCCCAACATATGATGCGAGTGCCACGCCAAGGTATCCACTCACTATAAATGCAAGTGCTACAGCAGACATAAGAAACGCCATTATCAATCCTTCACATCCTTTTGGGCAGAGCTGTGCCATTAGAACACTAAAAGGTAGAATCTTAAAAAAGTATAGAACCTCCAGCAAACCCGAGAAAACAACAACATACACCGAGTCTGGTAACCCCATCTTTTCATATACTCCTTTCACAAACAAAAAATCTGAAACCATGAGAACGGCCATAGTGACCTGAATGACCGATACTAGTTTCCTTGGTTGAATTGACTTTAAGTGTTTATTATAAACAACACCCCATAGCAGCATTGCTACCTGCCCAACCACCTTGGATATCCCCAACACCGAAGTTTCAATCTTTAGATGCTGAGTTTGATAAAAGAACATAGTACCTGTCAGGGCTGGAATTACAGCATAAGATGCCGCAAACCAGGCTATTGAATAAGAAATCTCAGGTTTCTTTAATGCAACTAGGAGCTCTGATAGCTGCTTTTGGATCCCAGTATTGGATGAACTCTTGGGAAGGTCTAGGGAGCTTTGAAATGGAGATTGATATGACAAACTGGATACTAAGAAGAATCCCAAACAGCAAGAACACTGCCTGAGGGGAGAAGCAGTCAATGGCAACACCACCTAGAAGGTTACCAAGCATCCCACCAATGGAGGCGGCAATCCAAACAAATGACTGTAGCTCACCTGAGGAAGCTGACTGTGACTCTCTTAAAGAGGAAGTGGGTTGTTTTCCAGTCTCCGCAACAATGGCATCATTTGCAACTTCAACTATTGAAGCACCAAGATTTCCAAGAAGGAGATATAGGGTAATTAAGAAAAATGAGCTGCTTGATGGGGGGACAAATGCAATAGCAAGCCACGACACTGCTTGTAAGAAAGCTGCTCAACATATGAGTATAACAAGTTGGTCAAATTATGATTATATCCAATTTATGGCAGCTAAACCTTACAATAATTTATTTTTTCAGAATGTGGTCTACAATCCAATTCTCAATGCAAATGATCTATAATCCAAGAATTCCGCTTTAATAACAAAAGGGAATTTTTAAAAGAATTTAAATAAAGCAGGGAAGCAATCAAACATGTTAAAGCCATCAAGTACAAAGGACATGAAATATCTTGAGTAGAGTAATTATGTGTTATGAAACATATATTTGATGCACAAACTATTCTGTAGTTAAAGAATTTGAACAGCTGAAGAATATAAAAAAAAGTCCAAAATTTTCAAATGCAACAATGCCAACAAGAATATTTAATCACAAGATTTCAGTTATAAAAAGTTATGGGCTTCTTTTGTTTTTTTAGGAATTTAGATATGAGAAGAAAATAATATGAAACTTGCATCAGCAACATGCCAACATGTAGGAAAATGCTTAAAAGAGAGATTCATCTTTAAGCATAATTCCATAACATCAAAAATTGAGAAAAAATCATAATATAGGATCATATTTGAATTCTGAGGATCAAAATGAATCTGAAAAGTAAAATATGAGAGTTAAAATCATAATATAGTACTCCATAATATATGAAAATTCATATAGGCAAACTGATAGACTCCACAGCACGCTTGCGTGAGGTGGTCATCGCCGCCATGTCCTCATCACAAACTAAACTAAGAAAAAAGAATGAATAAGAATAGGAAGAGAGAAGGGGCTAATTACAATACCTCCAATGGCAATGTAAGGGAGGCGATGCTGGCCGGAGATGTAAAAGGAATCGGAGAGAATACCATAAAAGGGCTTGGCCACCATGGGGAGATTGGCAGAATTCTGTAGGATCTGAAGGGTAGAAGGGTCCACTTTCAGGCCATCTTTGAGGAAGAAATTAACACCCAACCATGGTAAACATCTCATCCCCTGTACCCAAAATCCAATTCCTAACAAAAATCTTCTTACCATCCTAATTCTTCTTGTTTCTCCTCCGCCACCATTATTATTATTGTTACTGGTTCTTTTTCTTCTTATTTTTCTCTCCAAATCGCTGTTTTTACTACCGTTATTGTGATTATTATCACCAGACGAAGAAGATGATTCCACCATTTCTCCTCAATCGCAGATAAACTATTTATGATTTCGATAAATATAAAAAAAAAATACGGTTGTATATGTATCCAAATGTACTTTTGTCCCTCAAAGTATTACTCATTTTACTAACGTGATCCTAAACTAAAAAAAACTTATAATAGCAGCCTGCAACTACACAAGTAAGCAAAATTGACCCTAAAACCATCTCCAACAAAAAAAAAGGTCGGACTGCTGACGTGTTACATGAATCAATGTATTTCACTGTATTTTATAATTTATAACCTATTTTACTGTTAAATCAAAATTAATTTATTATGACTCCTCTACCCTCTTTATCTTATCTTTTTCTCAATTGAACTAAAAAAACTCAGAAAATAAATTATTAATAGAGAACAAAGAAAGATCCCAGGCAAGAAGGGTAACAATATATTGTCTTAACTAACGCACTACTTAATTAATTAATAGATGGCATATTATTTGAGACACTACTAACACTCCTAAAATTTTCTGGTTTCTTGCGATCAACAAGTGAAACCTTCTTTTCTTTTGGGGGACTTCAGGGCCCTTTAAGTAATTTTATGTGCTTTAAGGGTTCGAAAGTAAGAATTGTGATATTCATAACTAATAAGATATTATTTTATTTTATTTTTGTGAAAATCCCACTTTACAATATAATTTTCATATAAAAAAATAAACTCAAAAACAAGCTTCACATAAAAAAAAAAAAAAAAAAAAAAACTCGAACCTAAATCTCTGTATCTCAGTCTTAATCACTAGTCTGCAACTAATAATAGTATAATTGTAACTAATTTATAAGACATAAAATTCTCTCTGCAATCTATAAAGTTACCCAAATTCGTAAGAGAGATAATGCTACATTGTGTAGTTAAATTAAGAAACCAGAATCTTAGAACTGAGCCGTGTTATATTAATACATTGGTAGTGTGGTACTATACTCTCCTTGCACGGTCAATAGTCTCAACATGCCTGGCTTCAATTTCCTCAGGTAGAACAAGCATCACTTGTTTACTAGTTTCCATACAAACCGCATACTCTTTTTTGGGTTCTTAAGCCAGGACTATTATCTCAATTAAGTCGAGAAGAATTGCAGCATTTTTGGGATTGCAGCCATGGAATCTTGCACTTCCGCATCATCAATTGTGTAAGAACCATCTCGGAGGAGCAATATGGCATAGTAGTACGAAAGGACTGCAAAATTTATGACCCAAAACCAACTCCTTTAAAGATGTCAATGGTGAATTGTATCCGTAAACCTTGGTGTCACTCCAAAGGGCAAGTCCTGTTAAAATTCAAAAGGACCTCAATTTTAGGGGAGGGTGAACTGTAAATTCAATTCAGAAGAAGGGAAAATGAAAAGTCATGATTTTCCAAGATAAGATTTTAAAAAATTAATATAAAAAGTAAGGTTTCGAGAAGATCTAGTAATGGAACAACCTATCCAGCTGAACAATCCAACCGATGCTGCCAAGAAGAACTCCTTGCTAATACTGTTAAAACTGAGTTCAACAAGCAATGTTTGAGTCAGCAATATAGGCAACAATGCTTGAAATAGACATCAACCATACAGAAGCTTTACCAGTATAAGCATACAAGGTTCCCCCATCCATAAAAGACCGAGGCCCAGCTTGAACCGGTGAACCTGAAATAAATTATTATTAAAAAAATCCATTCTATCTCGGATACTTTGTGACCAGTACAACTAGCAATGACACCATAGACTAGGAATTTCTTGAGCAAAGGGATGACAAAGCAGGAGATAACAAACTTGAAATGAGGAAATAAAAAACTATTTTTTTTGGTTGGTAAGTTTGACTCCACCAACATGAGGAGATTACATCCAACAGACACATGGAACTTTAGGATAGGTCAAAACTACATGAAATGACCATGTGCAATGGACTAGCCAATAGTCCACTGACGAGGTTTGCAAGATTTCTAACTGAAGTTGTAAAAGCAGATTGGAGCAGAATACATGGCATACACAACCGGCTTCTCACTAAACATCAAAAGATCTCAACTATGTTTTTCCTAGTAACAGACCTAGACTATTATCTACTACTTTCTAGATGTAGTTTAAGAAAATATTATTACCTGATGCTTTTTTAACTGCTCCTATCACCCTAAAACGAATGTTAGAAGCCAGTTCAATACAAATAGATATTAATCTGCAGCTTTACTTGAAACTAGGTGAACATATTACTTTTATGTAACAGACCACCTTTATACTGGTATAAATAATCATGGTCACTTACCATGAGAATTTGAAGTAGATTGAGCTAATTTGTTTCTTAAAACTACATTAAATGTTCATATAAATGATAACTTTAATCAATGAAATTAAGTATTATATGTCTGAGATTTCACCGGCCACTTCTACATATAGAGTATGCATTGTCAGGTACTTTATAAACACTAGATTATGTGTGCAATTGAGAAAAAAAATATATGAATAAAACCTGAAAAACATGGATGAGAAAAGATAGGAGAGAAAATAAGGAAAGAAAGTGGGAGAAAGAAAAGAAACATGTGATAAGTCGTGGGTGGAGTGGGATTTTGTTATAAGTTAACCGTTGTGTGAAGAGATAATTTAACTAAAATATACTAACATTTTAACTTTATCATAAAATAGACCAATATAGGGTGAGAGACCAAGTCACCCTCTCCGCTTTATAAATTAGATAAGTCAGGCAGCTTCCGAGAACCACATCAGCCATTCATAGTACAAAATGAGGCAACATTCTATTTTTTCTGCCTTCTCCCAAAGGATAAGCTCCCACCATGTTGCTCAGCCTCAAACTATTGGCAAGTGTTGGAGACTGAAGTTCTCTAAGGTTATAGACCATAAGGCTGGTGATTTATATAGATTTCACTTTTGAGTTGTCATATGTTTAAGTTTTTCTACATTAAATAGAAACTAAACAATGATAAGAATTAGCTAAAAGGCCACATATACATTATCTGAGATCACCGGTGCCCTTTGGTTCTAAGGGAAACAATATAGCACGTGTTAAGACTTTCAATAGGGTCAATGGTAAGAATATTAGAAAGTCTTTTATACCCTCTACTTTTGTATTAATAGGATGTAAAGTCTGTTTTGGAAAATCAATGAATTAATGAATGAAAATATACTTTGTTCTCAATTATCTTCTTCTCTCTAAATTCTTCTATCTCATTCTATAATTTCTGGAGTTATTGCAAGGGACTTTAAAACCTTGCTTCAATGGTGCTTTCATTGAGAGTCATTCATCCTGATCCTATCAAGACAACTCTCAATAAATTTGCAAAGGAATTTTCTGATTCTATGAAGATGTGGTCCGATCAGTACTTTCAAGATACGAACAAATCTTCCCCAAATTCAGAGCAGGAGCATCATCGAAAAGCCCTAGTTAGTGGTTATACCCAAGAAGAGGACTGCTTCTGTGTATCAACGAAGATCATGGTGTTGGAGTATGACAATCTCGATGGTGCGATGAGCATGGGATATGATGATCTTGATGGTGCGGTTGTGGAGTTTGAAGAGAAAAAGGGATATCAAAACCATTTGCAGATTCAGCAAGATGATGATCCTATTGTCTTTCAGGTTGGAGATAATGAAGGTTTTCAGACGAAAATTGAAGGTCCAAACCCACTAATTCATCAACTTCCTGATCAATTAATTCACGACAAGGTAAATTCTCTTCCTGCATGCGATTACTCTGCTCTTAACTTGGTGGAAAACACAGCGACTCTTTGTACAAATAAAATAGAGATAGTTGATGTGTGCAATGTGTTCGATAAAATTCCTGAGAGAAAAGGATACATTACTCCCCGTAACCCAGATTTTCCTGATGGTTTTAATTCTGAAATTGAAAAGGAATCTGTATTCCATGATGAAATTGAGCTAGAGCCCAACATGAATGTTAATTCCATTGGTCTTTTCTCTCTCATTTCTTCTTATCATGTCTCTGTGTTTGCTCATTTTCTCTGCTCATCACTTATAAATGATTGTGGGTGTCAAGCGATTGATGAAATATCAAAGTGGGATAAGAATCCTTGGAAATCTAAGTTGAGGGACTGTGGTTTGTATTGGAGTGAAAGAGGAAAGTTTGAGAATAATGGACTTTCTAGTAGCCAATTCTTGACACTAGAATTGTCGGATTATGCTTATTGGGCTGTGCTTTTTGGTGAAACAACTCTGAAAATATTTCTCACTGAATCATATTGTCTATGTCGTCATATTCACGAGGGTCATCTTAATATTTCTCAACTGTATACTAGGCAGCAGACTAGAATTGCTATTTGGGTTTACTCTAGTAGATTGCTCATTTATCATCATGTAGCTGAATTGATTGCATTGATTAAACACAAGGATAGTGGGGAATTTGTGCCCATTGATAGGATTGCGGTGGTGAGCATAACTCATGGGATAAAGTTCAGCTCATACACTGAGATGTGCTCCAAACAATTTATTGAAACCAATTTAATGAATATGGTGGGTTACAATTTGGGTTTGGTGGCACTGGGCTGCTGCTCTCTTCCATTTATACTTGGGTGTTCCAACGGTGCTGCTAATGTGGTATCAAGAGGGGATAACGATATTTTGGTTGCTCATCAATTGAGCATTGATCACAAGCCTGAGTTACCTATGGAAGCAAATCTGGTTGGAGAAAAATACAATATAGGAACATTCATTTGGCAAAATTTGAGTGATGCAGCAGTGAGATTTAGAATACGACTAGTGAGGTAATGGGAGATCTACATTGAAGCTCAAGGTGAAAATGTGGCTGAGATAATAGCACTATTCAAGTTTCTGAGATTTGTATTTGATCCAAGAGAAATAATGCTGCTAACTACAAGAAGTTCCTACATAAATCATCGATTGAAGTCAAGTTTGAGATTTTCTTTTCTTTTACTTGTTTTGTTATCTTTGCCTTGTGCTTTGTTACTCATTACACTATCCTTGAGGACTATCCTTGAGGACAAGGATGTTTTGAAGGGGTAGGAAAGGTTACGACTTTTAATAGGGTCAGTGGTAAGAATATTAGAAAGTCTTTTATACCCTTTACTTTTGTATTAATAGGATGTAAAGTCTTGTTTTAGAAAATCAATGAATTAATGAATGAAAATAAACTTTGTTCTCAATTATCTTCTTCTCTCTAAATTCTTCTATCTCATTCTATAATTTCTAGAGTTATTGCAATGGACTTTCTTCAGCTTCAGCGCATCTTCCAGAAGTAGGAAGTTGCTCATAATAGAAAGTAAATTCAAAGTTTTATTCTACTCCCATATGTATATATACATGTATATAATACACACACACATAAATACATATATATGTGCATCTATATATTCATGTTTATTAATATTTACAGTTCACCTCAAAGGACAATACCAACCTAATCACCAGGATTTGTAGCAATAGGTCTCCAAAAAGGATGCTACATCTATAGTAAATTTCCGCCTCCATAAACAAGTATATTGCAGCTCCTTAAAGTTTGGCATTGTTATATGCATGGATAATTTGAAAGGATTGCCTCAAGCAAAAACAGCAGTGAACTTCTCACTACATAGCAATTAAGTAGAAAAATACACAATGTGGGTTGTGAATTTGTGTAGCAATCTTATACAAGCAGGTTAGGTATTTGGATGTCAAACAAAACCCCAGCAATTATTTCCCAATTACAGATTTATATAATGTAATACTTAGTAAAGTTGCTACATACAAGAATTTCCAATAGCCATACTTTATAAAGAGGACCTGCAGTTGGGCATGAACTTAACCACTTCTAGAGAGTAAAAGTCATCTTAATGGTAGGACCATTAAGGTTTTTAAAGATTAAAGATAAGAATTAAGATGCAAGCATTTGATGCAATATCCAGGATGTCCACTAAAGCAATAAAAATATATAAACGGGGGAGCAATAAAGTGTTTCAGAGGAAAATCAAGCATACCACATAAAATCCCGAATGAAGAGTGCACGTGGGATCATAAGTCCATTTCCAATCATGGCAAGCAACATTGAGACAGCAGATAATCCTTTTATATTATCAGGTTTCAGGAAATTCGTCCACTGGAGAGGGACAACCAGTCTGGTCAGAGAGCTCATATGAACTGATAATTTAAAAAGAAATTTTTTATTACGGGGAATAAAAAAGATTACCATTTGTGCAACTGGCATCCACATAAAGAGAAGTGTGGCAGTCCAACCAGATATTGATCCAACAAATTTGGTGCCTTCTTCTGAAAGTTTGCCCATTCGAGCCTGTAGATATAAGCAACTGCAACTTCAGTTAAGTGCAAGATCTGCATCAATCCTTCCTCTCAATTAGAGTGCAAGGAATCAGAAAAGATAAAATATCAATTACATGGAGCTCCTTTTTCCATTTACGAATCATTAGGAGGCTCTCATGCTGACATTATTGGTGCTTGATAATATTGTTTTGTTTAGAAATTGCCGGAATTTGGGCATTACCAATTTACCAGCTACCTTCATGTGAAAAGAAAATGATAAATTACTATAAATGAAACAATATTTGAACCATTAATGTGGAGACTTTAGTGAGGCAAAATAGTTTGACATGAATCTAGGTATTAAAACTCTAAACATGACGGGAGTGGACTAGGGCCTTTAGAGGATAATTATCTCAGGCTTTAAATATTTATCTCTCGTCCCAAAGTGGATGTTATTCTTTCTTAGGTGCCTTTGGGCAAGCGTTAAAGATGTGCCGAAAATACATTTAACGATTGTATCTAATATATCTTTGATATAGGTGAAAACATAATATAAACAATATAGCAAACACAAAAATAAATTTAGAATATAATATATATATATATAACTATGTTTTCAACAGTCTTGAATTCATGCTAAATAAATCCGGAAAGTGTGAAATCTCTTTCAGAATAGAGGGAGTAGTAAGACAGTTGATACAAATAAAAGATTTAAGTGAAAGAAAATCATGTTGTACATTCCATAAAGGATAAAACAGGGTAAGGGTTATTTGTATTCAAGCCAAAACAACACTATGATCCAAGAGTCATCATGTTTACCATAGTTCTTGGTTTCACAATCCCAAACAGAATTTCAGCAGCAGAAGAAAACAAGTAATTGTAAGCATTACCATAACAACAGCCGCCACCGCCATGACAAAGGCCACTGCTCCTGGCAATATAGTATTTGGAATATAAGGTACAAATGTCAACCACATAACCTGTAAATTCAGTTTAAAAGGTAAACCAAGTTAGACAATTAGAAAATGCAAAATCGCATTGGAGAAATGCATATACAATACATGTATAGTCTTATTACTTGTGGAAGTGCTGACAGCCCACCAATGGTAATGAAATCTTCCCATAATCGCCAAACTCCGAGATTGAGGAAATCGAAGTATTTCATGAAATTGACAACAAGACAAGAAGCAACTACAACAGAAGTCGCAACAAAATGAGGGAGAGGCATAGCTTTGGCCATAGCCAGCTGGGTAATCACCGCATATATCGATACAACTCCCAAAGTCTGCACCACCACCACCTCCGTTTCCCTCTTCTTTACGAAGTAGGACAACAACGACATATTTCCAAGCAATCCAGTAAGCATACCCTGCATTTTACTCTTTTTTATTATTCCATATTTTCTAATCACAATCAACAGAAAAAAGATTGAACTTTAATTAGAGTACCCTCGATTTTTCCTCAATTCTCTAGGTATTTTAGTACCTATATTTGAAATCAGCAACCTTAACTTGATTTTTAAGACATTAAGTTGCATCTTTACACCAAAAATGAAAAATGTAAGTAATTGGATAACAAAAAAGAGAGAAAAGATAACTAAGTTTGTTAATGGTTCATTACACTTATTTATTACTCCCTCATTCATCAAAAGGATCACTAAAGGTACAAATCTTTTTGTCCCAAAAGGATGACATAAAGTACATATAAAGTGAATGCTAAATATGTTATTTAGTGGGGTCCATTAGTATAAAAAGAAAATCATCACTTTATATAATCTTGTGGGGTATAAATTTAATCTCTTTTCTCTACTTTTATTTTTTCTTAATATATGTCCAAATTATACTTAGGATGATCAAAGGTACAATTATTTGTTTCTACAAGTATGAGATAAAATACATAAAGTGAAGGGTAATTATATCATTTAGTTGGGTCCATTAGTACAAAAAAATAAAATTAATTGGATAAATTTGAAACTTCATTTCCTCTTTTATCTCTACTTTTGATTTTCTTAATACTAGTACTTAACTAGTTTTATTCAAATACTAGTACTTAACTAGTTTTAGTAATATAATTTAGTAGTCGAGACTTTTTAGTAATATGATATGATAATAGAAATTCGAAAATATTTTTTTTTCCTTGTGGGAGAAAGCCTTAGATCCTAATTTTTATGTGTAAATAATTTTTTCACTTATTTCCTAACAATTTTCTAATTATTATTAATATTATTACTATCATAAATTAAATAAATAAAATGTATCTTGAGTAACTGCTACTAATCAAATAAAGTTAAGCAACTACATGTTTAGTTATTTTATCAAATGGGGACATAAGAACTAAATCTTATATTCCCTCCGTTTCATGATAAAAGTCCTTATTACTATTTTGGGTAGACCTATGTTAAATGTTCACTTTCCGTTAATAACCAAACTTTTACACATTTTTTTCCTATTATGCCCGTAACATTAAATATCTCATATTTTTCTTATTCTAATTCTCTCTCCATATTTAATAAGTATGAAGAGATAAGATTTTGAATTGAATAGCTAGAAAGTCACTCTTTCACCTACATTTTGAAAATAATTAATGACATTATTATGGACAATTTTGTCATTTCATTCATCTTCATAATATGCGTGAAAAATCCATCCTGGGACGGATGGAGTACTTAGTTTATCGTATAAAGGGTTGATTTAGTTAGAAATAGGATCCACTTGTGGAAACATTCCAAGTAAAATAACAATATATATATATATATATATATATATATTGGCAAAAAAAGAAGGGGAAAATAAAACAATAAGAGTAAAATACACTGAAACCCCATGTAGATAATCATAATAACACTCACCACCCTTCTAGTTTTTCAAGTAACAGTCAGTATCCCTCTAATCTACAATATGTAACATTCACTACCCCTAGTGTGGTTGACCAACTAATATTTAAAAATATTTTTAATATAATGTCTAATACACCCTTCAAGTTATAATGTTTAATTTCTCCACTAAATATAAATTTGTATATCATAATTTTTACTTTACTTGATCTAATTAATTAAATTATGAAATTGTGCAATAAATAACATAAAAGTCAAAAATAATAAATATTCATTTTATGAGGAAAATAAAGTCATACAATTTTTACTAATTAAATTTCTCAAATATTAAACTTTACGTGATATATATTCAAATATATTTTTTGTAATTAAAAAGTATAATGTTAATTCCCATAAAATTACAAATTAATCTAATAAAATAATAATTATTTTTTTCAAATATTAAAATTTATGTAAAACAAACTTATTATTACAATTTAAACGAATCTTATTACTCATATAAAAAGTATTAAAATTATATTAATTATTTTTCTCATATATTAAACTAAACATAAGTCACACTTAAACATAATTATTTACAGTAAAAATGACAAATGTTGTTACTCAAAAAAAAAAAAATATATTAAAAGAATATTTTTTACAAGATAGAGGTAGTAATAAATATAATTATATTTTTTTATTTAATATTGTATAAAAACAACGTCAACCGTATACTAAAAAATGTTATCAAAATCATAAACATCCCAATTTTTATATATACTCAATAAAAGTTAACATATAAAAATTATAATATGAAACTAAAAATTCAAATAATATTTTTTGTTGTTAAGCACCAAAAACTAAACTATTAATATACTCAATCCCTCTAATTAGAATAGTTTTATTAATAATTTAATTTAATTTTTTTAATATTTGTATCACTTATCCAAAAATATGTGTTAATTAAACTAAATTAGTTTTTTTATAAGTTACCAACAATTTAAATGAGATAGTTTTAATTACAAATAAAACTATAATTAAAATGTGTTGTATTAAAAAAAAGATCTATTAATCACGCATATATATATATATATTATTTAGTAATTAAAATTTGATAAAATACAAGGCTAAATATGTAACTTTATCTATTTAGTCGACCCTAAAAACTCAAGAAACTAAAGGGGAGGTGGGTGTCACTATTTTTTACTCAAACAATAAATACCAGCCATGGAACGGCTAGGAGGGCTGAGGGATTGCCGGCGAGAAGATTCCGAGCATTGAGAATGATCTGAGGGAGTTGCAATAACAAAAATGGCACATTTGAAGCTCCAGAAAACTTCGCCGTCCATGAATCCCATTGCTCGAAATTACTTCTTTTATCCAATTCCACTGATTCCTCCTTCAAATCCATACAAACACTCGATTAATTGAAAAAAAAATCGCAATTAAATTTGATGGGTTCTCGATATTTTACCTGGGGAATATCCGATTCAAGGGCATGAATGGGTTTGAGCCGGTTAGATTGAAGCGATGAGCCGATAAACAGTAGGTCCTTAGAAATAGCAGTAGGCTTTTGTTTTCGCAACAAAACAATGGAAAAGGGTTTTTGGGTATGGGGATTGGAACAGAAAGGGAAGGCTTGATTTGGGCGAAGAGGTGTTCCTCCTAAATGAAGGAGAGAAGTTGCCATTTTCGTTCGATTTTCAGACTAATCAGTGATGCTAACAGTAGAAGATTAGTGTTGGACGGTGTCAGATGAGCGAATGTGGGATTACCACATGGCATTTATTTTTTAAGAGCTTGTGCCATACATTTCACCTTACTAAATTTTTTTAAAATTTAATTTCTTACTAAAAGTAATTTCGAATATGTAAACTTATATAATAAAAAATTGATTATTTTATAATTAATATATAAATATATATATTTAAATTTTATAAATACAAACATTAAGATTAGTACTAAATTGTATGTAGTTTATAAGTTTTTAAACATATATATACATATATAAAAGAATAATAAAATATATTGAATTAAAAATGATCAATTTAACTGTAAAAGTCAATAAAAAACTTTTACCGTGACTCATGAGACCGATATATTATTGGACTAACATTTTTGGTCTTTGTACGACTTTATAAATTAATAAAAAAAAGTAAAATAACAACCCGTTATGAAAATTAAAGATGATAAATTATTAGAAAAGTCTTGCGAACAGATTTTATAGACAAAAAAATTGGACAGGTTCCAATTTTTATTTTTTATTTTTACTTGTGATTATTAAAAATGTAAGATTTATTTTAATGAGAATTTTTATAAAATATAATGTTTTAGGTATAATTTGGATACATATACAAAAACAAGATTATCCAAATTACACCTAAAATATTATATTTTATAAAAATTCATTGTTAATAAATACTATACATTTTTTAAAATAAAAAAAAAAAACTGTCCCATTTTTTTGTCCATCGCCTGTCCGTGTAGAACTACTCAAATTATTATTATTAGGAGTATCATATAGTAATATTTTTTATAAAAAAAAAATCAAAGAATATAAAAGGGAATGGGGGTGTTTGGGGATTTGTGTTACATTTAATTCACCAAACGGAAAAGGAGGCGAAAAGGGATTCACAAATGGCATGTGATTGTGATGGCATCCATCCCGACAGGGATGGCGGTAGACATTGGCCCTTACCTAATTACCGGTGGACATTGGCCCTTACCTAATTACTCAATTCGTTACTTATAAGTCATTTTAGAGTTTAGAGTTATGTAAAAGTATTAAAAAAAATAATTATATAATATTAATTATTTATATTATTTTTATATTAGAAAAAAGAGTGTTATTTATTAAGCAAAAAATAGTGAAAAAACTAAAATTATATTTATTACTTTGGGTAATATTAGAAATTAAACAATTAATTCTTACTTGATATTCTCAAACGGCTTATATTAAGGAACAAAAATAATTTTCTAAAACGACTTATATTAAGTAACGGAAAGTGTATGATACTATTGTTATCGAACCTAATTAAATTTTAAACTTAATATATTTAATTTTATTATAATAAAAATAAAATTAATTAATTAAATTTTAAACAAGTTCTATCGTCTCAGTTTAATTAATCGAGTCAAAATTAAATAATATGAGGTATGACTCGTTTAAAATTTAATTAATTAACTTTATTTTTATTATAATAAAATTAAATATATTAAGTTTAAAATTTAATTAGATTCGATAACTCGGTTCACTTATATTGTGACGCCCCCAAAATTAGGTATACATCACCCATCTTGGGTCGCCACTTACACTACTAAGATGCAATTTAAATACAACTTAATACATAAACCGCGTGAGTTTAAATACAAATATCGCTACTAAATATTATACAAACTCAAAAAGGAGTCCTCATTACGATTATTATCACACTATTTCACGTAAATAGTGAGACTACTAATCTATCTTCGGACCATCACTGCTTTCCCGACTCGTCCCCAAATTATATTCTCATTTCACAAGAAAAAAGTTGAAAGAAAGGGTGAGCTCAACTAGCCCAAAGAAGAAATATTATGATTAAGATTGTGGCGCGCCCCAAAATAGGTATCAATCATCCCCATTCTCGAGTTACAATACGTGAAGACGTAAACAACTACAACTTTATTATTACAACAATAAAAGCTGTGACAATATATATATTTCAAATAAATCCTCACCACATTTATTGATACATTATTTTACAAAATGGTGAGGACTACTAAACAACTCTTTTCTAGAACCTTCATTCCATACCCCGACTACGTGCTCGCTATATTCTCGCCTCCCGAGAAAAATGGAACAAAAAGCGAAAAGGTGAGCTCAACTAGCTCAATAAAGAATATTATGACTAAGATAATATACAACAAATTACCGTTAGTCTTCAATGGGAAAAAATCTAATAGAATCTGATAGACAACAAATTTTAAATCAATATTCGCAATGAAATAATAATTCATTAGAAGAGTTAAGTAGAGAATGCAAACTACTATCTTCTATGTATGAATTTAAAAGTTCATCGCTCATCTTTTATCCCTCGTAACATCAATCAATATACATCCGAATCAAATATTCATCTTTGCACTACAAAGCCAAAGATTTTCATCATTAATCAAGTATTCATTTAAACACTGCTCATCTTTGCAGCACTACTTTCCAAAGAAGATATTCTTCAGAAAATCATTCATCTTTTGACTACAAAGCCAAAAGATATTCAATAATATCATCATTTAAGACCGAGGATGATGAAAAAATATTTTTAAAGAAAGCGAATCCAAAGGAAACAAAATGACAAGGATTAAGGATTAAGGATTCGTACTTTGTTTTATCCATGTTCAAAAGATACCTCAAAAATAATCATAGTGATGTAAAATTCAAGAATGATCAAAACATGGATACAATCAAAGCTAGTATCCGCAATAGATATTTTGACAAAAAGAAGAAATTTTATTTTTGGTGAATAGTGTCAGATATCGTGAATAGTCTTGATATCGTGAATAAGTAACTCTCAACACCAAAAGATAGAAATTCCACAAAAAACATCTTCACGCTTCATGAATATAGTACCCGTGAATAAGAACTCGTGAATAAGAACTCATGAATAAGAACTCGTGAATAAGAACTCATGAATAAGTAACCCCGACATGAAAAAGTTCCAAATTTGATAAAAAGTTCCAACCAATATTTCAAAGATAATGATATTGAAGAAATAATATCATTTGAGAAGAAAATAACATCCCTTACCTCGAAAGATCAAGATTTAAAATTTGAAACACCTTGATATAAAGCTATGACTTGAACTTGCAGATCAGATAGCAATACTTAAACTATACTCAAAATAATCACAAGAATACGCCGATAATATAGAGAGAAAAACTTGAGCCGGTGTGTTTTCAATTCTAACCTAAGCACCCTATTTATAGGAAATTGCTTAGAACACCAAAGCAGAAAATTTAATAAATTAATATTATAATTTTTTCTACATCCTCCTACGCATCAAACATCTGAATTCAGCAACATGACATGTGTTAAAGATGCCCACCAAACACAAAAAACGTTTTGTGAATATAAATATTTAAAACTTCCAAAATCAATTATTTTGAGCTTCGGAACTTCAATAATTCACAATAAATAGCCCTTTTATCAGAAAATTCGAATCTCATGAGTTTTTATAGGAAATTCAATTCTCTACAACTTTGCAGAAGAAAGTTTTTCCGAATTCCAAACAGAAATTGACCGAAATCCACAAACGGGCAATTTTACAAACTATAATCAAATTTCAGTCAATAAATGGGGTCCACCGACATGTTTAACATGTTTTAAACATTTATTGCAACAAAAATACTCTTCCTCCTCGTATACTCATATATCCCACATTCGTTGTAAAAATATCACCATTATTATATTATTAAAATATAATAATATATTTAAATGAATTATTTTATCAGAAAAAGATAAAATTTCAATTTTCAACAATTGTCACATTAAAAATTTTCTCCATCTATATCCACATAAAATTAATATTTTCATCATCATATGAATCAATAATTAATTATTCACAAATAATATTACTGTAATCACAATATTGACAATCGTGCGCTTCTCAGAAATAGGGGGCTTTCCAATAAGAATTTCTTCTTCTTGGTAGCGCAATTAGGTGACCAAACCTCTCTTTAGATGTAACTTTCTAGACATTGCCAATAATGTTATCTAATAATATTATTCGGATAATATGAATTATTGCTTCGATAATGAAAAATACTGTGTAATGACAATTATCAAAACAACAAAGAATATAAAATATCAACGCAACAATTATTAACTCAATAAAATATTGAATAAGAATTATCAGAACCATTATTGAGTAGTGCCTTCAATAATTGGTGCAATCTGGTATCTTCGCAAGAACAACGCCAGACATCGTGTTTTTAACCAACCGGGTATTCCAACAAAGGTTAATTCAGTAATAACTTCGCCAGTTATTTTTAACCAACTTATATTTGTCTTTTCTTCATCCAATCGCTTTTCAGTTATGGGGCCCACACATAGTGCTACTGTAAATATCGAATATTCCCCGACGATTTAATATTCCACGACCAAACGAATATTCCCGATAACAATGAATATTTTATAACCACTTCGCTTATTTTGAAATATTTGCATATATTACCCCTAACTATCCACATTAATCAAATCAATCCTTACTATTTCAAAATAATAAATAGAAAATTAAATTTCATAAATAATAAGTTGGGGTCTTACAAAGATAATGCGAGAATAAATTATCAATAGTATTCAATAATGTTAAACCGATAAAATACAATGTATGAAACCGGTTTAATCTGCAATGAATATCGCAATCCATTAAAAGAGTCAAGTTGAAAATAAAGTCTACTATCTTTTAGGTTTTAAAAGGTTTTTCATCAACGTTATAAATTTGAGACTCGACTTTAATAAATATTCCACATCATCGAATCACCCCGCACCTACTACGGCCGAGGATATTCTTTAGTATCACGACCACAATTATTCATGCACTACGGGCCAAGAATATTTGTCTATTCATTAATGGTCATGATCATGCCAACAATCGTCCCACCAATGCACTTCTACTACTTAATCGAGGATTTTTGTCATATCATTTGTAACATTACTACCACGATTACAAGAATAGTCTCTGGTCATAATCATACCAAGTCCATCTATGCCTTACAGCCATGTATGACTTTCAACATAATATAAACATGAGGATGATGACAATGATATAAGAATTCAATAAAACAAGTTCAAGAATTATTTTATCCGTGAATTATTAACGTCCAAATTATCAACACGATCATTGTTTTGTAGAGTAAAATTCAAGAATGATCGGAAGAATATTTTCATGAAAAGATCTTGGATGAAACGCAAATATCAAGGATATTCCACTAATTTCATGGAGTATAGAAGTCAAAGTTTTAACCAACCGGGTATAATAAAGAATGAAATAACAAAAGAAATCACCATGCATACGATAGGCGCATACGCAGCGAGGTTATTCCAACGAATAATAAATAATCTAAATCAGTCCCAAGGAAAAACGCATGCATGTGATGTTCCAATGTAATAATAATAAAGATTTTAACCAGTCCGTAAAAAACACACCGACAGGGATGTTCCAACAGAATAATAATAAAGATTTTAACCAGTCCTGTAAAACACACGATGTGATGTTCCAATGTAATAATAATAAAGATTTTAACCAGTCCGGTGTAAAACACACAGATGTGATGTTCCAATGAATAATAGAAGAATGTCACCAAGTATAGGTAAAAGCACAGATATCAAAGTTATTCCAATGTAATAATAAGCAATGGAATAACAACAGTTCTCTTCATGAATAAGAAAGAATAACACCCTTACTTTTGGTAGGAGATTGAATCTGCAGAGAGTGTAGTAACAAAATACTCTTCTTCTTTCTCTCTTATTCTCTATACTTTCTCTCTCTAAAGCTTGAATGAATTAAGTGAAAATAATGAAGCACTAGGCCTCTATTTATAGAAGATTTCTAACTTAGCACCTACCATGTGAAAAGACAAGTGGCTCGGCGACCGTGGTAATGTGAAAAGAAAAGTAGTTCGACGCTGTAATGTGAAAACGACAAGTGGTTCGGCGCTTTGTAATGTGAAACGACAAGTGGTTTAGCCCGCTTGTAATGTGAAAACTAAAGTGGTTTGACGTCTGGTAAAGGTAATTACTATCGACGAAGGTAATTACTATTCACAAGGGTAATTACTATCGACGAAGGTAAATACTATCGACGAAGGTAATTACTATCGACGAAGGTAATTACTATTCACAAAGGTAATTACTATTGTGAAGAGACTCTTAGATGATGACATATATGGGCCCCCCATAAAAATAATCAAACTTACCACAAACGTCTCCCATAATGACTCTTTATATACATTAAGGATTGAATAAATATTACCATAAATCATTTTATTTTTAATCAACACATTTTAATCTTTCAACAATTATTAATCATTTATAACTTGTCGTCTCAACATATAATATAACATATTATACATGATGATCTTGTGACAATAATTGAATCAATAATATAAGAGATATGATCGCAAAGAATTATCAGAAGCGAATAATTGAAAGATAAATTTGAGTGACTTCTCACGTAAGATCAATAATCAATACCGTATGCTACTATGCAACCACGCCAGACATCGCATACTTTTACCACCGGGTAGTTCAACAGCTTTAACGCGGTAACACCTCCGTAGTTATTTTTATAAAATATTTTTGTCGCTTTCTCGATCCGACAATAATTTTGTTGTGGGGTCCACCAATGATTGAGTAGTTGTATTTAATATTCCCTAACAAAAAGAATATTCCCAGAGCAAACGAATATTTTATAACAACTTGCATACTTTGCCAAATTTATAAATATTACCCACAACTATAACATTATATCAAATTTATTCCATAATATTCAAAAATAATATTTATAGAAAATTCATCTTTATTTATAAAAGTTGGGGTCTTACAACCTCCCTTCTTATGAAATTTCGCCCCCGAAATTAGGGTAAGTGCGATACTGGTATGTCGAAGAGGTAAGGATACCTTGATTTCATTTCGATTCTAACTCCCAAGTCATTTCCTCAACATCGTGGTTCCTCCACAAAACTTTGACTTGAGGTATGATAACCTTGGAGCGTAGAATATGTTCCTTCTTATCCAAAATTTGAACAGAACCTCTTCATACGTCCAAATCTTCCGCTTATTTTGTCCGGTTCTAACTCAATAATATGGTTCGGGTCTTTCACATATTTACGTAATATGGATATGTGAAAAACGCTATGAACACGAGACATATTTGGCGGTAGAAGCGAGTCTATAGGCCACAATCAGTGACGCCCCAAAATAGGTCCATTCCATCCAACCCATTCTGAGTCGCCAAATACATGGTACGTAAATAACTACAACTTTATTATTACAACATATAAATCATGAAGTTTAAATACGAGATATTGCCATCTGCATAATATCCACACGCAAATAAATCCCCATCATAATTATTGATACATTATTTTACAAAAATGGTGAGGACTACTAAACAACTCTCTCTAGAACCTTCATTCCATACCCCGACTAGTACTCGCTACATTCTCGCCTCCTGAGAAGAAAAATGGAACAACAAGGAAAAGGGTGAGCTCAACTAGCCCAGTAAAGAATATTATGACTAAGATAATATACAACAAATTATCGTTAGTCTTCAACAGGGAAAAATCTAATAGAATACAATAGACAACAAATTTTAAATCAATATTCGCAATGAAATAATAATTCATTAGAAGAGTTAAGTAGAGAATGCAAACTACTATCTTCATGTATGAATTTAAAAGTTCATCGCTCATCTTTTATCCTCAGTAACATCAATCAATATACATCCGAATCAAATATTCATCTTTGCACTACACAGCCAAAGATATTCATCACCGTTAATCATGTTCATCTAAACACTGCTCATCTTCGCATTGACTACGGCCAAAGATATTCCATAATATCATCATTTAAGATCAAGATGATGAAAAATATTTTTAAAGAAACGAATCCAAAGAAACAAAATGACAAGGATTAAGGATTAAGGATTAGTACTTTGTTTTATCCACGTCCAAAATACCTCAAAAATAATCATAGGGGTGTAAAATTCAAGAATGATCAAAATATGGATACAATCAAAGCTAGTATCCGCATTAGATATTTTAGGCGAAAAGAAAAATTTTCATTTTTCTATTGAATAATAGTCAGTATTCGTGAATAGTCTCAGATACGTGAATAAAGGCCAGATATCGTGAATAGTAACTCACACCAAAAGATAGAAATTCCACAAAAACATCTTCACGCTTCATGAATAAGTACTCGTGAATAAGAATTCATTAATAAGAACTCATGAATAGTAACTCGTGAATAAGAACTCATGAATAAGAACCCCAGACATGAAAAAGTTCCAAATTTGATAAAAAGTTCCAACCAATATTTCAAAGATAATGATATCAAGAAATAATATCATTTGAGAAGAAAATAACATCCCTTACCTCGAAAGACAAGACTTCTAGTTGAAACACCTGGATATAAAGCTATGACTTGAACTTGCACCGAGTATAGCAATACTCAAAGTATACTCAAAATACTCACAAGAATACGCTCGATAATATAGAGAGAAAAACTTCGCTTTAAATGTGATTTTCAATTCTAACCCAAGCACCCTATTTATAGGAAAATGCTTAGAACACCAAAGCGTAAAATTTAATATAATAATAATATAATTATACAAATTTTCCTTAGCCCACCTTTTGGTCAAAACACCAGCCACACATGTTAATGATGTCCAAAAAAAATACAAAAAAGGTTTTTCTTAACAAAAATAATTTAAACTCCAAAAATCAATTCACACCCGATATACCGAAACTTCAATAATTCATAATAAATAGCCCTTTTATCAGAAAAATTCGAATCTCATGAGTTTTTATAGGAAATTCAATTCTCTACAACTTTGCAGAAGAAAGGTTTTCCAAATTCCAAACAGAAATTGACCAAAATTCACAAACGGGTGATTTTACAGTCTATAATCAAATTTCACTCAAGAAATGTGTCCACCAACACACAAAACATGTGTTAAACATTTAATCCAACAAAATACTCTTCCTCCTCAGATACTCATATATCCCACATTCGTTATAAAATATCACCGTTAATATATTATTAAAATAATATATTTAAATGAATTATTTTATCCGAAAAGATAAAATTTCAATTTTCAACAATTGTCACATTAAAAATTTTCTCCATCTATATCCACATAAAATCAATATTTTTCTCATCATATGAATCAATAATTAATTATTCACAAATAATATTATAGAATCACAATATCGACAACCGTGCAGCCTCAGGAAAAGAGGGCTTTCCAATAAGGATCTCTCCTCACTTGGCAGCGCATTATTAGGTGACCAAACCTCTCCTGTATGCGACTTTTCTAGACATTGCCAATAATGTTATCTAATAATATTATTCAGATAATATGAATTATTGCTTCGATAATGGAAAATACTTTGTGTAATGACAATTTATCAAACAACAAGAATATAAAATATCAATGCAAAGAATTATTGAATCAATAAAATAAAATATTGACAAGAATTTATCGTAACAATTATTGAGTAAAGGCCTTCACGTAAGAATCAATAATTGGTGCAATACCGCAGCATCTTCTTATTCAACAACGCGATAAGTGTGTTTTAAACACCGGGTATTCCAACAAAGATAATTGAATAACTACGCCTGTTATTTATAAATAACTTATATTTGTCGCTTTCTTCATCCAATCGCTTTCAAGTTATGGGTCCACAAAAGATCGCTACTGTCATTGCATTTAATATTCTCCGACAAAGATTTAATATTCCACGACCAAACGAATATTCCCCGACGATAATGAATATTTTATAACCACTTCGCTTATTTAAAATATTTATGCATTTTACCCATAACTAACCACATTAATCAAATCCACCCTTACTATTTCAAAATAATAAATAAAGGAAATTCCTTTTTATTTAAAAAATTTCAAGGTCTTACAATGGCCTTCTACTCGATCGAGGATTAAAATGGACCGATGAATCGAGGATTAAGTTTTCCTCTTTTTCCAAATCTTGTAACTCCTTTCCATGGAGCAACTCTTAACAACACACGATCTCCTATATCGAATTCCACGTCCTTTCGATGAAGATCAACATAACTCTTTTTCGATTTTGTGAGGTTTTTATACGTTGTCGGATCGTTTGAATCTTTTCCGTAGTCATACGCATCAACTCCGGTCCCAACAACGTTGCTTCACCCACCTCATCCCAAAGATACTCTTGAGAACGACACTTTCTTCCATACAACGCTCGAATGGAGCCATGTCAATACTTGCGTGATAACTGTTGTTGTAGAAAAACTCCACCAATGGTAAGAACTTGTCCCAACTCCCTTGAAATCAAGGACACGAGTCTTAATAGATCTTCAAGAGTTTGAATAGTCCTCTCCGATTGTCCGTCCGTCTGAGGATGATATCTTGAGCTAAATCGTAAGTCTGTGCCCATAGCTTTTTAAACTAACCCAAAATCGTGAAGTGAATCTTGGGTCTCGATCGTAAACTATGGATACCGCAGATACCATGCGATCTTCTGATCTCAAGTTTATGTACATACGAAGCAAGACGTTCAAGTGTATAAGTTTCTCGACGGTAAGAAATGAGCGAGACTTGGTCAATCTATCAACAATGACCCAAATCGCATCAATGCCTTGAGAAACCTTAGGAAGACCGAACGAAATCCATGGTAATGTGCTCCCACTTCCATTCTCGGAATTTCAAGTGGTTGCAATGGACCTTTTGGTACTTGATGCTCCGCTTAACTCGTTGACAAGTTAGACACCTTGAGATAAACAAATACTATCTCTCTCTTCATATTGCTTCCACCAAAATGTATGCCGAATATCATGATACATTTTGGTACTCCCGAGATGGATTGCAAATGGTGTGTTGTGCGCCTCCATCATGATATTATACTTTAAATCGTGGTCGTTAGAAACACAAAGTCCGAGTTAACTCAAGTATTCCTTCTTCATCGATTCTTACTTCCCAGATAGCACCTTCTTGCACTTTCTTCCTCATACGCGTCGCCTCCGTGTCCAGTAGCTTGAAGCGACTTTAACTTTATCGATTAAAGCCTCGGTTCTACTCAGATATTCGCTATCATCACACGCGTCCCCTCAAGTCTTTAACTCTATCTCCATCCTTTGCAAGTCACACAAAATGGGCCTTTGCGCTTGACAATATCGCACTCGTGATTGCATATGATTTTCTACTCAATCGCGCCGCCTACCACGCTCGCTTTTCCAGGGATGGTATTGGATGGTATGATCATAATCTTTCAATGATTCAAGCCAACGTCGTTGTCGCATGTTGAGTTCCTTTTGAGTGAAGAAATATTTGAGGCTTTTATGATCCGTAAAGATCTCCACTTTCTCCCATCTACAAGTAATGCCTCCAAATTTTAAGTCAGAAGATAACAAATGCTACTAACTCTAGATCATGAGTAGGATAATTCCTCTCATATTCTTTGAGTTGTCGCGAGGCATAAAGCTATAACTTTTCCATATTGCATGAGAACACATCCCAACCCTTTGCCCGAAGCATCACCGTAGATAATGACAAATCCTCCGAGCCGATGGTATTGTCGTAACATGTCTTTGAAATAAGTCTCCTCTTGAGTTCTTGAAAACTCCTCTCACATTCTTCGCTCCAACCGAACTTTGTATCTTTCCGAGTCACCGAGTCGATGGAGTAGCGATTCGAGAAAATCCTTCCACGAATCTCCGATAATAACCAAACTAAAACCGAGAAAGCTACGTCTTTCTATCCATCGATTTAGGTTGTTCCCGACTTTGAATAGCTTCAATCTTTCTTTGGGTTAATGATATTCCATGACTTGATACCACGTGCCCAAGGAATGCTACTTCTTCCGACCGAACTCGCATTTCTTCAACTTGGCATAAAGCTTATATTCACGAAGCTTTTGGAGTGTCGACCTCAAGTGTTGCTTTCATGATCTTCACGGCTTTTGGAATAAATAAGGATGTCATCAATAAAGACGACCACAAAGTGATCCAAATATTCTTTGAATACTCGGTTCATCATATCCATGAAGGCGGCGGGAGCATTAGTCAATCCAAAGGACATGACTAGAATTCATAATGCCCGTCTGGAAGTTCGGCGCCGTCTTTGGAATGTCACGGTTCTAATCTTCAATTGGTGATATCCGAAACGAAGATCAATCTTTGAAAAGAATTTGGCTCCTTGCAACCGGGTCAAACAGTCATCAATACGTGGCAATGGATACCTATTTTTGATGGTGACGTGATTCAACTCCCCGATAATCAATACAAAATCGCATACTCCCATCTTTCTTCTTCACGAATTAAACAGAGCACCCCGAGGAGAAGTACTAGGACAAATAAAGCCAATGTCTAACAATTCCTGCAGTTGGGTCTTTAACTCCTAAAGTTCAATAGAGCCATTCGATATGGGGCTTTGGAAATAGGTTTTGTCTGGGGTTCAAGGTCGATATAAAATTCAATTTCCCGCCTGGGGTAGTAGGGAAGTTCTTGAGAAATACGTCGGAAATTTATTAACAATAGAAATATCGTTCAAAATTGACGTATTTTTGTTTAAATCTGTGACATGAGCTAAGAAAGCTTGACATCCGTTTTTCAATAAACGAATAGCTTTATGGCTTGAGATGACCGTGATTGATTTTAATGGTTTGGTCGTTTGAATTCGCGATAATAGGTTGATTAGGAATATGAAAGCTAACAACCTTACGAAAACAATCAATTTTTTTCATGATAAGTAGTTAACCAATCAATCCTTTAATCACGTCAAATGCAAGTATTTTTAATGAAATAAGATCGACGGTAATGTGAGGGTACCGATTTGAACCAAAACAAGACTTATAAACGGTGGATGTAATGAAGGTTTCTCCCAACGGAGTTTCCACATATAAGTCAAAGTCTAATTTCTCCTGAGTCAAATTTAATCGATGGCATGAAGGAGAAATAAAAGAATGGGTAGAACCCAGATCAAATAAAGTATAGACTTCATTAGAGTTTATGATAAGCTTACCGTGACGACCTCATTCGGGTTCCTTGCTCTCCGGGAGGTCACAACAAACGCTTCTCCTCAGACCACCTGGGGTTTTGAATTTTCTCGACTACTTTGTGCCTCCATCCTAAAATTTGAATTTGTCTTGAACGCACAAAAAATCGAGCTAAGTGACCTTCTCTTCAACAATTATAACATGCTTTGATGGTGGCGGGTAGCAGTTTGGGCCCGATGTGTCCTCTCTCTCCGCATTTAAAACATATGATAGGTGGTCTTTCTCCTTCCTTAACAACGGGTCTTTGGTCTTGACGCCTTTCCATCATTGTTGAATCTCCTTTTCTTGAAATGTCCATTCTTATTGTTTTGGCCCGATTACCACCAAAGTGGTTACCATATCTCGCCCGCTTTGATTCCTCCACGCTTGTTGTCACCGCTTCGATGACTACTCTCGGTATTATAATTTTGCCACTTCTCTTTTAGTTAAGTTGACTCATTATCGCGCTCCCACTAATCGAGCCCTATTTACAACATCCGAATACAAACACGCTTTATGAAAATAAGATGTTGACGTATCTCGACTTCAAACCTCTTAAAAACATTCGCATTCTTCTCTCTTCATTATCCACCAGTGGGACGATGGCCGTGATAACTCCGCAAATTTTGCCTCGTATTCATGACACGGTCATATTATTTTGTTCCAACTTGATAAACTCCACCTCCTTCATGTGGCGAATACTTTCGGAAAAGTATTTGTCGTTGAACGACTCTGGAACTTCTCCCAAGATATCTTCATCTGTTGAGTTGAGTAAGTTTTACCGATTCCCACCAATGAATCCTCTCTCGCGCAACATAAAGGCGGTAAAGGAACCTTTTGCTCTCTGAGCATCCCAAGACATCAAATATCTTGGTAATCTGCTTTATCCATGCTTCCGCCAAGTGGTTTTGTTTCTCCCTTAAACTCCGGTGGTCCCAGCTCCTTGAATTGTTTAGCGGTGTGCCTTGAGAGAGTTTTCCGTGTTTCCACCTACGTTTTGGGCGGGAGTTGCTCTGCTCTTCATTGTTGCATAAATTGCATAAAGCCTCCGAACATTTGATCATTCATCATTTGGTCGGTGTTGTTGTTTTTCATGAGGATTGTCGCCTTCGATGCACATTATCCTCGATTATTGATATGTGGTGAATCAACGATCGCTCAAGCTCCTCATTCTTATTCTCAACATTCTCGGATGTCATTTTCAGAATCTTGCCAAAAACAAAAGGTTAATTGACATGTAACAAATTATCCCTATCTTCCGACCAACCAATAAAATAAAGACATAAACTTAGGTAGGTCATACTAATGTCAAGGTATTCCCCGTCTCTCCCTCCTAGTACTATTCTCACATCTTAGCCAGGATCATATCCTAAGCTCGATACTTAACCGTTGTGAAGCCCCCAAAATTAGGTATACATCACCCATCTTGGGTCGTCACTTACATGGTGCAATTTAAATACAACTTAATACATAAATCGTGAGTTTAAATACAAATATCGCTCTACTAGATATTATACTGAACTCAAAAAGGAGTCCTCATTACAATTATTATCACACTATTTCACGTAATAGTGAGGGACTATTAATGCTATCTTCGGACCATCACTGCTTCCCACTCGTCCCAACTATATTCTCATTTCAAGAAGAAAAAAAAGAAAAGAAAGGGTGAGCTCAACTAGCCCAAAGAAGAAATATTATGACTAAGATAATGCGAAATAAATTATCAATAGTCTTCAACAATGTTAAACTTATAAAATACAATGATAAACCAGCTTTAATCTGCAATGGAATATACGATCCATTAAAAGAGTCGAGTTGAAAATAAAGTCTACTATCTTTTAGGTTTTAAAAGGTTTTTCATCATCATGTTATAAATTGAGACTCGACTTTAATAAATATTCCACATCATCGAATCACCCCCTACTACTACCAAGGATGATATTCTTTAAGATCACGACCACAATTATTCATGCACTACGGGCCAAGAATATTTGTCTATTCATTAATGGTCATGATCATGCCAAAGAATCATCCACCAATGCACTACTAAGAATCGTGGATTTTTGTCATATCATTTGTAACATTACGGTCATGATTACACCGAATAGTCTCTCGTCATAATCATACCAAGTCCATCTACGCACTATATAGCCCATGATGACTTTCAACATAATATAAACATGAGGATGATGACAATGATATAAGAATTCAATAAAACAAGTTCAAGAATTATTTTATCTAGAAATTATTAACGTCAAATTATCAACGTGATCTTCGTTTTGTAGAGTAAAATTCAAGAATGATCGGAAGAATATTTTCATGAAAAGATCTTTGGATGAAACGCAAATATCGAGGATATTCCACTAATTTCATGGAGTATAAGTCAAAGTTTTAACCAACCGGGTATAATAAAGAATGAAATAACAAAAGAAATCACCACGCATGCGATAGATCGCATACGCGGTGTTATTCAATGTAATAATAAATAACGAAACCAGTCCCAAGTAAACGCATGCATGTGGATGTTCCAACAGAATAATAATAAAGATTTTAACCGGTCCGGTGTAAAACACACGCATGTGGATGTTCCAGAATAATAATAATAAAGATTTTAACCAGTCCGTGTAAAACACACGATGGATGTTCCAAATGAATAATAATAAAGATTTTAACCAAAGTCCGGTGTAAAACACACAGCAGAGCAGGATGTTCCAACGTAATAATAGAAGAATGTCACCAAGTATAGGGTAAACCACATTATACAAAGTTATTCCAATGTAATAATAAGCGATGGAATAACAACAGCCTCTCTTCATGAATAAGAAAGAATAACACCCCTTACTTTTGGTAGGAGATTGAATCTTTAGCGAAGAGTGTAGTAACAAAATACTCTTCTTCTTTCTCTCTTATTCTCTATACTTTCTCTCTCTAAAGCTTGAATGAATTAAGTGAAAAATAATGAAACACTGGGCCTCTATTTATAGAAGATTTCTAAACTTAAAGACCTACCTAATGTGAAAAGGCAAGTGGCTGAGCGACGACCGTAATGTGAAAAGAAAAGTGGTTCGACGCTTTAGAATGTGAAACGACAAGTGGTTCGGCGCTTTGTAATGTGAAACGACAAGTGGTTTGGCGCTCATAATGTGAAGCGGCAAGTGGTTTGACGTCCGGTAAAGGTAATTACTATCGACGAAGGTAATTACTATTCACAAGGGTAATTACTATTGACGAAGGTAAATACTATCGACGAAGGTAATTACTTATTGACGAAGGTAATTACTATTCACAAAGGTAATTACTATCGACGAAGAGACTCTTAGATGATGACATATGGGCCCCCATAAAATAATCAAACTTACCACAAACGCCTCATAATGACTCTTTATATACATTAAGGATTGAATAAATATTACCACAAATCATTTTATTTTAATCTATACATTTTAATCTTTCAACAATTATTAATCATTTATAACTTTTCGTCTCAACATATAATATAACATATTATACACGATGATACATGTGACAATAATTGAATCAATAATATAAGAGATATGATGTAGCAATTCTCATAGCGATAATTGAAAGCGTAAATTGAGTGACTTTTCACGTAAAGATCAATAATCAATACAATTGTCTTCTTATACGCAACCACGCGAGCGACATCTGTACTTTTACCACCGGGTAGTTCAACAGCTTTTAACGGTAACACCTCCGTAGTTATTTTTATAAAATATTTTTTTGTCGTTTTCTCAATCCGATGATAATTACATTAATGGGGTCCACTGAATGATTGAAATAGTTATGCGAATATTCCTAACAAAAAGAATATTCCCCACCAAACGAATATTTTATAACAACTTGCATACTTTGCAAAATTTATAAATATTACCCACAACTATAACATTATATCAAATTTATTCCATAATATTCAAAAATAATATTTATAGAAAAATTCATCTTTATTTATAAAAGTTGGGGTCTTTACATATATCTTCTACTTATGTATTTTATGTTTCAAAAGATTATTACAATATTTTATTTAGTAATTATTAATTCTTATCAATATTTTATAGTGTAGTTAATAAAGGTTATTTATCATTCACTTTAAGTATAAAATTTAATATTACACTTTAATTCTCAAATGTTTCAACCTTTTAACTTGCTCCAAACATTATATAACACTCCATTCGTTATGCAAAAAATATCATTTGTAAAATTCGAAAATAATAAGAATGTATTTTATTTTACGTGTATTATTTAAAAATAATAAGTTGTTAATTAATAAAAATAAAACAATAATAAAATTAAAATGATAAATTTAAAAATATTTTATTATTGTATATTATTATTACTAAAAAAATACTCTTTTTATGATAGGAAAAAAATTGAGATTATATTAATGGAGTCACAAGGGTGTAAATGAATCACGTTAAACCGAGTATTGAATTATTTAGATTTGATTCACAAAATTTATTGAGTATAAAAAATTTGATTGAAGCTCATTTAGCTATCGAGTCGAGTCCGATCTCGAATCGAGCCCGATCAGTTTAAACTTTTCGAACGAGTATGATCGAGTATCAATAGAAAATTGCAATTTGAAAAGGTTCGAATAAATTATCAAACTTTTAATTTTGCTCATATTTGACTCATTTATATTTTAAGTCGAGTTGAGCTCGAATTGAACTTTTAATCGAAATAAATTGAATCGAGTAAATTATTTATTTATTTTAAGCGCTCTAAATGGGATAGAGAGAATTTTTTTTTTTCTTTATTATCATAAGCTCAATAATTGCTATAAAAAATTAAAATAAAGTGTAGTGGTTTTATTTTATTTTGAATTGTTATATTTTTTTTAATAAGTCGGTATGTTAATTACTGTATCCGGTCAAGCTTGGGTTTGAGCGATTTCAAAACCCTAACTTCCCCTGCGCCTTTACATTTCACCTTTAGCTCCCGCAATTGGCCATCAATCTGGCATCTGATTGATTGAACAAGTTAGTTCCAGTTATCAGATTTATATATTGAATCGAATCATTCAGGTATTCTGCGCCTTACCCCAATTTGATTTTTCTTAATTATTTCTTAAATATTTTTTTTCTGCTTCTTTTGGGCACATTATTTCATACGAAACGAAATTGGCAGAAATGTGTGAATGTTCTAAATTTCGTAGCTTGAAATTGAGAAACATTCCTGGGTATACTTACAAATTACAAATTGCTCTGTGAATTTTGGACTATATAGGGTTTCTAAGTTATTTGCCTTCTTGTCCTTCATAAAGTGTTATTGAAGTTGTGTGGAAACTACTCTTTTTTTCCTATCCCAACTCTTCTTCATTTTTATCCCATCTACTTGTCTTGACTAGGGATTTTGTCCTTTGGGTTGACTATATCTGGAGGTGAACGACAGGTTTGTTAAGGTTTAGGGTTCAATTTTCCATATTTAAGGTTCAATTCTAGGGTTTAGGGTATAAAATTTCATAATTTAGAGTTTAATTTTCATGATTTAGTGTTCAATTGTTCTGGTTTAAGTTTCAATGTTAAGATTTTGGGTTTCAATTTTAAAGTTTTGAGTTCAGTTAGGGAACTAACAATTGTTCTGGTTTAAGTTTCAAAGTTATTTTGGGGTTCAATTTTAAAGTTTAGAATTCAGTTAGGGAACTAATTTTGCCGTGTGGAGAAACATTGTACACGGCTTGTATGAACCGCGTCGTATGTCCCGCAACCGCTAAATTTATTCCTTTTTTTTAATTTTTTTATTTTATTGAAGTGTGATTGTTTTGTTCGTTTGAATTGTCAGTTTGAAATATGGAAGAGGATCAGGAAATGGAGAAGTTTGGGATGGAAAATGATTTCGAAGGCGGGCAGTGGATAGGCGGAGAATTCTACTATGGGAAACGCAAGGACAAGCGTAACCAGACTAAAGACGATGTGCTTTATGGCATCTTTGCCTCTGGCGAGAGCGACTCTGACTCTGATGATTATGGTGGTTCCAAGAAGAAGAAGAAGCGAAGGAATGATCTCTCCAAGAAAGCGGACTTGACCAAGCCTGTTAGTTTTGTTTCCACTGGCATTGTCATGCCCAATCAAGAAATTGAACAGAATTCCAAAGAAGAAAACAAAGAAGACCTTGATGACAAGCCTTCTGGTTTGGGGATTGGTGCGTCTAGCTACCGTTCATCTGGCCTAGGTTTTAACTCAAGCACCACTGTTGAAGAAGACGAGCCAATGGAAGATAACGAGGAAGATAGATTTCTGCCATCAGCTTTTGGGAAGAAGATTAAAGAAGGTGCACAACAGCGGCGTGAGAGGGAAAAGGAAAAGTCCAAAACAATCCTGAAATCTTCCCAAATGGGAAGGAGGGAATCAAATAACCAGGGAAGTGTTGGTGTATTCGAGAAGCACACCAAAGGGATAGGAATGAAGTTGCTCGAGAAGATGGGCTACAAAGGAGGTGGGCTCGGGAAGAATGAACAAGGGATTGTGGCTCCCATTGAGGCTAAGTTGCGGCCTAAGACTATGGGAATGGGTTATAATGATTACAAGGAAGTAACTTTGCCAACACTGAAAGAACTGGAAGAGAAAAAGTCTGCGCCTGATGCTGTTCAGCCCACTTTGAATCGTTCAAAAGAGAAGCTCTGGTCTAAACAAGCTCGGTTGAAGAAGAAGGATAATTTTGTAACTGCTGAAGAGTTGTTGGCCAAGAAACAAGAACAGAGCTTGGAAGTTGTTCAAAAGGTGTTTGATATGAGGGGACCGCAGGTTCGGATCTTGACGAACCTGGAGAACCTGAATGCTGAAGAGAAAGCTAGGGAAAATGATATTCCAATGCCTGAACTTCAGCATAATGTTAGATTGATTGTTGACTTAGCTGAGCTTGATATACAGAAGATAGATCGGGATTTGAGAAATGAGAGGGAGACTGTTGTTAGTTTGCAACAGGAGAAGGAGAAGCTTAATAAAGAGGTTGCTTACCAAAAGAAGCAGCTAGATAATATGGAAGCGATAGTTATTGTATTGGACTGTATAGGTAACGAGAACTTGTCAGGAACATTGACTTTAACGTCCCTTGCAAAGTCATTTGGTGACTTGCAAAGGCGATATGCTGAAGATTACAAACTCTGCAACTTGTCATGCATTGCATGCTCGTTTGCTCTGCCTTTGTTTATAAGAGTGTTTCAAGGATGGGACCCGCTTCAAAACCCCACACACGGGTTGGAAGTGATATCCTTGTGGAAGAACCTCTTGCAAGGAGATCTTACTGATCCTGGTTCACCTTATACTCAGCTGATTATGGAAGTTGTTTTCCCTGCTGTTAGAATATCTGGCACCAATACCTGGCAGGCAAGGGAGCCTGAACCGATGCTTCGCTTTTTGGAGTCTTGGGAAGAGGTGCTGCCTATTCCTGTTCGTCAGACCATACTGGACAATGTAGTCATGCCAAAATTATCTGCAGCTGTTGATTCATGGGATCCACGTAGGGAAACCATTCCAATTCATCTTTGGGTGCATCCGTGGTTACCATGGTTGCGCCAGAGGTTGGAGACTTTCTATCACACAATTCGTATTAGATTGGAAAGTGTTCTTCATGCTTGGCAGCCCAACGATATGTCTGCTTACTGTATATTGTCACCTTGGAAAACTGTTTTTGATTCAACCAGCTGGGAGAAACTAATGGTGCGATATATTATACCGAAATTGTTGGATGTCATGCATGGTTTCCAAATAAATCCAGCAAACCAGAATCTTGATCAGTTCTACTGGGTCCAGACTTGGGCTACTGCTATTCCCATTCATCACATGCTTCATTTAATGGATGTGTTCTTCAACAAGTGGCAAGAAGTTCTGTATCACTGGTTGTGCTCACGCCCAAACTTTGAAGAAGTGACCCAGTGGTATTTGGGTTGGAAGGAGCTTATCCCACCAGAACTTCTGGCAAATGAGCATATTCGGTACCGGCTTAATGTGGGTCTGGACATGATGAACCAGGCTGTTGATGGCATGGAGGTTGTTCAACCTGGTTTGAGAGAGAACATTAGTTATCTTAGGGTGCTTGAGCAAAGGCAGTTTGAGGCTCAGCAAAAAGCAGCAGTTCACGCTCAACAACAAGCTTCTGCCAGCTTGGGTGGTGCAACACAGATGGACGGTATAGGTGGTGGGCATGAGATGAGCTTGAAAGATGTTATTGAAGTTCATGCACAGCAGAATGGTTTGCTATTTAAGCCTAAACCTGGCAGAATGCAAGATGGTCACCAAATATATGGCTTTGGTAACATAAGCATAATAATAGACTCTCTCAACCAAAAGGTATTTGCACAAACTGAGGACAGGTGGTCTTTGGTATCACTTGAGCAGCTTCTGGAGTTGCACAATCGTACTGGCCTAAAGCGACGCTGAATTTATTAACTCTAGTAGTGTTTCTTGGTATGAAATTAATATTTTGTCTTGATACTTAATAGTCATACTACTATGAATTGCAAGAAAAATGCCATCACGAACACAAGGTTAGCTCATCTCCATAACTAAGTTTCTCTTAACTTTCAGCTTGTTGCTTGTAATTAAGTGCATTGAAATTTTGTTGTAACTTATGACAGCAAAACTTCTGATATTCTTTTTTACTTTTTTTGCTGACAGTAGCTTTATCGTAAAATATATTTAGAATGTATATTCTTCTTTCCATTACACTACTCGGCTGCTCGCAAATACATAATGAAATTTTGTAATGGGTTGTTGAATCTTTGTTTCAAGTATTCTGAGAATAACTTCTTTATGGTAGAAGAAGGAATGTGAAAGTTGGCGGTGAGGGATATTAGAAGTTATGTTTGTGATGTGAGTATAGCTTATTGGATTTACAAATATATTTTTTAATATTCTGGCATGTTTGCGTTAACTTTTTTGAGCCACTCCCACTTGTTTGATTTCCCCATTTGTATTTTGGCCAAGTTTGTTGGCATATTTTACATATTTTAATTATCCTACGTACTCACTGCTGCGACTATTGTTTTCCTATTGTACTGTTTATATGCTTGTGCTCAGGTTGTGTATTGAACGGTTTGCAGCAGGTTTATAGCCACTCCTTGAGAGCAGTGATCAGCAGCATTATAGCAGAATGATTACTGCTGTTCCAGAACATTTGAAGCATGTTCACAACAGGCTTTTTAATTGTTTTGGGAGCAGTTTCAGCTAGGTTTCTTTATATTCCTGGGACTGGTTCCAGATGAATTGTGTGGTGGGTGTTGTCAATTTCCAGAGGGTGTTTAATGGCTGTTCAGATGACTGTTATGATTTCAGCAGGTGCCCTATGCCTTTTGCTGCCTGTTTTGGGATGAATGTGTTAATGTATTATCCTATGATTGTGCAACATTCAGTAGGTTTAAGTTCACCATGTGGGGCCTGTTTGACCTGCTTAAACTGTTTGTCGAGTTTCCATCAGGGCTTCCCGTAATTTCTAGTGGTTGCCCAGTGGATTAGATGCTCAGTTTTGGTGGTCTGTTTATCGATGTCTTAATGCATTGATGGCGTTACACAGCATACGGTTCTTTGACAGGAGGTTCACATATGTATTAGGGACTGCGATTGGCTAGTTACTAGTTTATGGTTGCTTATTAATTCTGGCTCATCTTTTCCTTTGCTATTTTTCTAACCTGTTGATGATTTTTTGTTTCCTAATAACCAGTCAATGATGTTATTTGTATTTAAAACAGTGGATGCCACAATTAGTTAAGAATGAAATGACCTGGTTCTTCTTAGACTTGGAAACTGAAGACTTTTTGATATTTCCACATGAAAACCGTACAATAGCGACATGTTTCATGTGGAAATATCAAATTCCATAATATAAGATGTAAAACATAAATACAAAAGTTGCTTGGTTCTCTTCATATTTATTTCCTTCAATGTATTGTTCTGGGCAAGTTATTTTAAAATACAATGTGATTACATTTAAAGATTTTTCTCCCTCAACGAATGATGCATAAAAGTTTGGCCTACATGTCTAAATGTTACAAGAAGCTCTTCAAATTCTTCTGAGAAATTTTGGGGACTGAGGCAGCTTCTATATGAGTGGAGTATACAGTATATGTACTTATTCTGTATGGACAAAGAAATGGCAGGTACAGCTTCTCTTTCTATGTATATACAGGCCCTTTCTACTGTTACAAAAGCATATCATATCAAATCAGTGTTTTACCAGCATGGCCTTTAGTCTTTTCTTCCTCGCAGCATGTTTTAGTTTCTCCAATGCAACAAGTCCAACCTGTCTAACTCTTTCCCTTGACAAACCTATCCTGAAGGGTTATGAAAAATATAACACCATTAGACTAAATCTTGCGCACCAGAAACACACAAACTTGTGAAAGAAGCACATTATACAAGGAAAAATGATTTTATATGTGGACTAATTTCTCTGAGCGATAAAATAAATCAGTAATATGTGGGTCACTTCTTTACACCCTCCTATCTCATGTATCTACATCCCTCGGTATTTAATATTAACATAAATTTGTCGTCTTATATAGTAACACTATTATATATGTATGCGTGCACACACAACATAAAATAGGCAATCCAGAAATTGCAATGCATAGTTTAAAACAAAAATTCAAAGAGATATTGATCCAATTTTACATACTTTAAAGTTAAAGACACCATTTAAAATCATTCAAGTCTTCTTATTATAGCAACATGCCAACTTAAAATTACCCCCAAGATCAAGCATGAGGTGTTGTGATCAGAGGATGAGCTCATTTAAAATTTAACATCCTCACTCTGTAGTCGATATACGACAAGATTAACTCCAAGAAATTCAAAAAACTAGGTCACTAATGCAATAACAATCAACCCTATTGAGGCCATCATTCGAATTGTTCATAATGGCTGTTTTAAGTTGGAAATATAATTGTTTCTTGTCCATACCTTCTACTTATATCCTCCCAAGTGAGACATTCATTGTCCAAACCATAGTAAAGACGGATAATATCTATCTCCCTCTCCCTTAGTGTCGTGCTCATGAGCTTGTTTACTTCATCCTGCAGAATTATCATTACATTTAGTAGTAAGAAGACATTGAGCAATATTTAAGGAAAAACAGAAAGAAAAAATAAACCAGTAATTAAAGCAGTCGACTGATTTCTGAAGCATGTCAATACAATGTTCAAAAGAATATCCAAATGTGCACCTATAATACCTGCGCTCCAAGATATAAAGATAACTTTCCCTTTGTATTTTAGAAAAGCAATCTTATATTTTGGAACTGAGGGAGTATTATATATGTGCCTTTAGTAGTATTTAACATCCAACCTATCTGAAATACTAGTTCAGGGCGAAACTTTTGTTATGAAAGGTAAACAGAATACAGAACCTGGTGCAATAAAATTATAAACTGAATGAACTGTTAGTAATCTTAAACCTCTATCTTCAATCCGACCCAATCAAGGAATAATAATTGGTTACAATTTTATGGGATTATATACAATACCAAATTACTATTTCTAACACAAAAAGGTTGATAAGCTTCGGAAAAGGAAAATAAGGAGATTATTAAATTAAATAAAATTTACAATCCATTTTCTTGTTAAAGCAACCTACGTTTTATCAATGCATAAATACTTGAACATAAATTATAGCGAAGAAAAACAAAATGCATAAAGAACACTTCAGATCTAAGGGCAAGCCTTCAGAGATGATACAAGTATCTTGTGTGAGCCTCAGTCAAGCATCAACCTCTTGACCTTGAGTTATGAGGCAAACCTACCAAGACAAATCCAAGGAGACATTATCCTTTGGTAACTCATGCCACAAAGTTATACCTTTGTATTTTTTTCAGACCTTCCTTTAAGCAAGAAAATAACAAGATTCCTAAAATATGTTATAACCTTATATAAATTAAATACATACTGTAACTACATCATGCTTTTAAACAGGATAATATGGGATTCAGTTTTTAAATTTACGTGCTTGCAATTTAGTCACCCCAAATTCAACAGGGGAGAAACCCTATTTTTCCTGCACACTGAAGTAGTATCCAATTGAAACATTGTATTTAAACTTTTCAAAATTGCATGATGTTGGTTTTATTTAAGTACCTTGAGTGCCCATTCATCTACTCCATGCCATGGGTTGTTCTCCAGGCGATTATCTGCAATGTACTGGGAATGAAGAAAGAAACAGTCAAAATTCAATAAATAAAAAGTAAGTAATTTGTATGATGTGATCTCTCTCTCTCTCTCTCTCTCACACACACACACACACACACACAAACAATACTCTGACAATAGATAAGCTTGGCCTTGTGGGGATTGATACCAGTGACCTTGAGGTTCTTGCTTCAAGGTCTCTGCCAATTCGCCCACCCTTGGGGTTTTGTATCTTGTGTTTATTAAGACTTTCTTTAGGGGAGACATTTTGTAAATCCATATACCAGTTTGAATTGATCAAAGAGCCATAAGACTTACACTATGAAGTGTTTCTCCTGGAAGACCATTTAAGGAGGGGAATGCTTCCCTATCAAGAGAATAGACCCTGCTGATGGCCTGCAAGTACAGATATCTATAATTAAGCATGATGATAGTAACTGCACAGTGTACTTGAACATTATAGATTACCCAATTATTAGTACCTCGGTGGCATTCTTTACTTTCTTCTGGGACATGGTAAGACATTCTGCAATTTTCTGAAATAAATTGAAGTGGAATACAAGTAAATCAAATGGGAGGATATGAAATAATGTTAAAAATGATTTTTGGTGGATTAGAATTCCCCTGATATTTCTATAAGCGAGATGCGAAAAAGAGTATGGCATTGTTTCAAGTTTGTCATGTAACAGAACTGTTAGACTTACAGCAATGGACGGAGTTATTCCTCTCTCTCGCAGTTTGGCCTTAGCATTCCGGATTAAACTTAGTCTTTCGTGCAAATGGGTGGGCAATCGTAAAGTTCTTGAATTCTCAACTAATGCTCTTGAAACACCCTGGCATGAAGACCAATGGTTCTTCTTTCAAAAACACGGATAAAGCATGAATATAGAATAATGACTAAGATGTACAATATCTTATTGAAGGAAAGACGAGTCGGTGCATTCACGCTTCATCTGGTCTACCAGAGTTAAATGTAATGCAACACCCTTGACTCAAACTACAAAAGTAACATGAGTGCCATGCCATCTACTTGTGGTTGACAATTGCAAGAACTTAGTTGGTGACTTGGTTCTATTCAAGTGCATCACAAGTTCATAGCTATAATGCCTCCATTTTGTCCAGATTATAAGTATATGCTCTCAAATCTTTTGGTAGTCAACATACCCAAAAAAAGAACAACAATAAACTTTTGATAGTCCTCTGACCTACTTGTTATGTTGCAGCTTCTTGTCTCAGTTGTCACAAAAATGGATTTTGTAATTACTAGTTTGCCAAAGATAAAGAACTAATCATCTAGAAACATCTATAATCATGAATGAATGACGATTATTGGGAAGGATGTCATCTAGCAGATGACCATGGACTCAAACTGTTGACATTTTGAGGAAAATGTCAACTCACCTGACGTATCCACCAATAGACATAAGTTGAAATTTTGAACCCCTTTGATGAATCAAATTTCTCAATCCCACGGAGTAGTCCAATCAGGCCGCCCTACACAATAAAATAAAAATTAAATTATTCAGCGGGAGGGATTCACAAATAGGTGCAAGTGCAACATACTAGCATCCCTACTTGAAGTCAAAGAATAGAAGGTCACCTGAACAAGGTCAGCCATTTCAGCACCCATGTTGTCATATCTTTGTGCAATAGACATCACTAGTCGAACATTGCTCATTGCCAGCTTCTCTCTTGCCAAAGAGCACTCTATTAGTGTCGCCCGTAGCTCAGAACGGGAAATTTTCAAGGAAGCTGATAGTTGCTCCTCGGAAGGATCGCATCCGAATCTTTCCTTCAATCTGAAATATGCAAATTCATAGAAAACTGATGCCAACTTAAATGCATGAAGGTAAAACTGATTATTATCTGGTTTTTAGGCATGATGATGTTATCACATGACTTTCTCAGTGCCATCAATATGCAAATGACAAGATATGAAGGAATGAGTCCAATCCAAAATCAAATTTCTGATATCTTCTCCTAGAACCATTATTACTAACTTATTATGGGCAGATGCATGGGAGGTTCTTACAGCAAAAAACGCATAGGTGACCAACAATTGGACGGAAAAGTTTGAGATCTAACACCACGGCAGTTGTGATCAAGTTTCAGACCATGGGCACATATAGTCATTCTGCTGAGAGAGAAAGATGGAAGAAAAAAAAATGAAGAGATAGAGCGAGACAATTTCGACAGATTTACAGTCACTTGGGGCCACTGCCTATTACAGAGGGGTTTGAGGACTTTCTAATGCGTCTATGGCTACTGGTATGCTCACGCTGTAGCTGTACTAAGATTTTTCACTACAAATATTTTGAGTTTTAAGCTAAGTAAATAATGTTTTGAAACAATGATAAAAATTCAGATTTCGTACCTTTTAGGAAGAATGAATGAAAGTATTACTAGATGAATGTGTTTAGTTATTACGGAATTAATATGATATACAGGTAATTTATTATACTCCAGTTTAAACTATTTTTACTTGTTTCTAGGCCACCAGTCCACCACCTAGGCAGTGGAACAGTGTTTCCGCCTGGCACCACCTAGACATTTTAATATAATGCCTAGAACAATGTTGAATACAAGGCAAAAATGAAAAAAGTTCAAAAAATCAGTTGACATTATTCAGAAAGACCGCTGCCCGCATGACATGTACTTTAGTAAAATATCAACACTAGGAACATCATTTCTTGCGGTTCAATTATCTACGAAACACAAAATCATATCGTTCTCCTGCTGCCAAATATTCTATTCCACAGAAAAGTTGCATAAAGGATGAGGGTAGTAACATAACAAGTTAATGAACTAGTAACTAGTATATTTCACAAAGAAAAAGGAAAGATAAAGCAACATTTACTTACCTTGATTTCCGATCATCAATTTGAAGGCCAGTCTTAATTTTTTTTGATAGTTGCACAACTTCTGCATGCGTGAGCAATTGTTCACTTATTACACCCTTCACATAGCCTTTCAAATGATCATGACGCAGCTTTGGACTGATAATGGATATTTGCTGCTTAAGTTGGATATGAGAACTTCTTCGGTTCGCAACTCTCTTCCTATTATCTATTCTCCGCCGCCGAGCAGATATCCCTGAACCAGTGACCTGTACTGTTTTTTCTCTTGACGTAGTACATATTAGAGTCTCTTCAGTTGAAAGATTCCACTGCTTTTCCAAAATAGACTTCTGCAACAAGAGGAGAGCATCTACTGAAAAGTCGGGATTAGAGGTTTCCACCTCCAAGTGGTTGGAACTCGGAAGCCATGGCTCTACTTTTGAAGGAATAGAAGCGGTATCAACATGTTCTTTTAGAGCCTTGATGGATTGGGTCTGTCGACTGGAGAGAAAATTAGGGTTATAGTTGGATTTTTTTGCGTTGATCACATTCCTGGAACAAGTAACCTGATAATGTGTAAACCCAAAATCACAGCTACTAGACAGCTTCTCTGTAAGATCAGAGTAATAGGGGGAACTCAAAAGCCTATTTCCTGCACTAAGTCCAATAACAGCAGTGGTGGTCATTCTATCGCAATCTTTTGCTTGTATGTGATAACATTACATGTGTCTAGTAAATTGCCGGACAACCTCCATACCACTATTCTTAAATAGTGATAGTTTGAGCTTTAAGATTTCCCCTTGATCACTTTGTTAAGCTAGCTTCTAGAATTCGCTCCTTAAACGAAAGGGAGGGAAATTATAAATACACAAACAACAAATAGAGGGATAGCTAGATAATTCAGTGCTAAGGACTACTTTATCTAAAAACTTGTGTGGTAGGAGTATTAAAGTCAAGAAGAAGATCATGAAAGTAGTAACATTTAAGTAAAACAAAAAGGAAATCTTGATGGCATTCAATATGCCATATCGGCAAACATTAAAGATGTCAACAATCAAGTGAGTTCAGTTACTATTATCTCCGTATCCTCCTTTGTATAGGGAACAATGAAAGCGAGGTGCGAATTTTTTATTTTGAAAAACCTAACTAAAAACTTGGCATTGGAGTGGGGACAGTAAAGGGAGAAACAATTGAAGTTCTTCTGTTTGTTTTTTAAGCTCAAATTATACTAACAAGCTCGAGATGTGTAGCAGCTATTGTTCTTGGAAATAACGAATCCCATATAGGCTTGAATTGAGTGTTGAATTTGCAAAATTTAACTGAATGAAAACATCATCATTATGCCTGAACTTCATTCCATGAATTTGCAAAATTTTTCAACTGAATGAAAACATCATCATTTTCATTAATCATTTCTAAGCAACTTCATTTTCAATTCAAAATATTTTAATAATTATAATTAAAATATGGAAGCTTAGAAATTATAAGTATGCCATTCTCCTATTATTAAAGGAAAGTGGTAGGATGTTGTGAGTTTCCAGCTAAATTATAAACTTAATGGATCATGTTGTGAGTTTCTTAATAAACTTAATGGCAGGGCAGGATGTCAAAACAATTGCATAATTTAGCATCAGATAGCAAATTGACGAGGAAAATTTGCAAGAATTTACTAAAACATCGCATTCAACCAGTATGTATACAAATTTACAGAAAAATAAGAAAGAAGATACATAGAGAGTATTGGGCAAATTCGAATGAATACCTGAGATTGGTTTAAATAAAAAGAAAGTAAACTAAGCACAGAGCTGCTGCCTGCGGGTGGAGAGGAGTGATGATAACGAAGTGGAGAAGGGTGATGATAATAAATTGGTGATTTTTCCAATAAAATTTAAAGTTATAGGAGCACCTTCCATTTGAGTATCTTTTTCTTTTAATAATAATAATAATAATAATAATAATAATAATATTATTATTATTATTATTATTATGCATGGGTATGTTAATGGGTTATTGAAATCTAATGGAGGAATAGGATTGGTTAGAAGAGATATTTGGTCTGGCTTCCTGTGGTGTACACACTCCCAAGTTTCCCAAAATGCCCCACTTCTCTCACCATATCCCTATCCCCATCCCCCTATTCCCCTCTCTCCTCTTTTTTTTCTTCTTTTTTTTTTCCTTTTTTAATTATTAATAATCTAAATATATTACTACCTCCATCCCTAAATAACAGACGTTTTGAAGGTTTTCACACTTATTAAGAAAGCTCATTTATTACTCCATTTTGTCATTAAGATTGATATGTATTACCACAATTACCTCTTGCATTAATTAAGAAAAGATGTCTACCATAAATAGTTAATGCAGATAAATGAAATACTCCAGTATAATTAAGGCGATAGAGGAAAATTATAATTAATTTCGTAAAACTTGAACGTTAAATATATTGGGAAATTTTAAACTCCCTATAACGCCAATTATTTAGAGATGGAGGGAGCTAATTAACAGTAATGAGTTTTAAAATGGAAACTGATATTTTTATGTGTTTTTGATATTTTTCCATAGTCTTTTCTAAAAAGTATTTCACCTCCAAATATCATATGAAAATATAATTAGTTTATAAACAGTCAATTATATTTATAATTAGTTTTAAAAAGTAAAAAGTGTTTGGTAAATATGTTTAGGATTGCATATAAACAGTCAAATATATTTATAATTAGTTTTAAAAAGTAAAAATGTTTGGTAAATTAATTTTAAAAATTGCTTATAATCATTTTTTATGGAAATAAGAATCAGAAGTTGCAAATTAGAGCTTATGATTATTTGTCAAATTTAATAATTAGGTTTAACCAAATATATTATTAATATATCCCTATTTATTTTAATAATTCCATCTATTACTTTAAAAAATATTCTTTTTAAACTAATTACATAAAATAAACGATTAAGAAGCTTTTTATACAAACATGATTACTTCTTACTAGTTTAAGTATTTTTATTTACCAAACGCAAACTATTTTAAAAATAATAATAATCAGAATTACTAATCATATGTTTTAGAATAGTGTCAAATATTTATGGACATATATATTAAACTTTTTTATATATATTTTAAGCAATCCTAAACATAGTTGTATAACAAATGCTCTGCATTTCTATTGTCCACCACAGACCGGGTGATGCAACGGCTCACATATCGAGGAAATACTGGCCTGGCCCCACATGTGTCACAATCTAACCGTTTACCATTTCTGTCCACATTTATGCTTACGGGTTATTGAACTATCAAATTGGATATAAGTTAAAAATTAATATTTTCACAACACTTTTTGATATTTTCACATAAAAAAAATATTGTTATAGATCTTTTTTTATAACGACATAAAAAAAAATATCATTTTCTGTTGTGAAAATATCAATTTCTACAAGTTTGATATAGAATTCTCAAAAAAAATTAAAAATAATCATAAATCCTAGCGTTCCTGAACAACCTCGTATACATGTCATATAAGAGCATGGGGAAAATCATATATATATTATTTATTTATTTTACAAGGAAAAAAGAAATATTACATCAACAACTTCTCAATGACTGGCAAGTAATATACCTTACCTTGCTAAATCCCTTAATCCACATGGTACCAAGGGGTTCTTAAAAGATTATCGTTTTAAAATAAAAAATTTGTTCTAAAATATTTAGCTTATAACTTTTTGCAAAATAAATGATTTATTTTCTCATATATTAGTCCATTATCTCCTCAGAAGTTTTCATTCCCATAAAAAAATTTCAAATAAATTTTACTTGGTAAATGATACTTTCTTAATCCATGCAAAAATCTTAAACGACAATCTTTTAGGAACGGAGGTAGTAACAAGACTGCCCCATTTTCCTATGAGGATCAGAATTAAAATGGAAACCTAACAGATAAAAAAGCTCTTTCAATTCGGGCATCCAAGGTTTCTGAATCAATGGTGTTCAGCTGCAGCTGAAACTGACCTGGAAAAGAGTATTGAATGCCGACATATTTCTCCTCCTTTTCCATTGTTTTCTTGATCTGAACATTAAGCATACCAAAATGGGGATACAAGTTAAAAAAAATTAAGCTACTCGCAGAAGAAAAAACAAAGGAACCGACTCTCAATTTTGAACTACTATGAAAAACAGACAATGCAACACAATTCATACTACGATCAGTGTTTTAAAATTCAGACCGGACCGGTAAAATTTGAAACCGGTCCGCCTTCCAATTTTGATTTGAACTAATAACTCGATTGGTCCAACTGTTAAACTCAGTTAATTAACCTAGTTGACCCAATTTTTAATTTTATTTTTCATTTTTACCAAAAAAAAAATTAATATTAAAATTAACCATTTTATTAATATTATAACTATCTTTATTATGTTTTAATTCTCAAAAAACGAAAAAAAAATTAAATTTTTTATTAATTACTAATAATATATATTTTTATATATTGAACGGTTCGACCACTTATTGAACCAGTAACCCATTCACCTGGATGAACGGTCCAGTTCTGAGAACCTTGACTACAACCACCACCTCGACACTGAATTTTAAATTATTATTCGCCCTGCAGCAAATATCAGCTCAAAAACCAGGTTAATTTTTTTCAATTATATTCATAAAATCACTTGAAGCTGCCAATCTAAATTTTGATAACAAATGCAACTACGATGCTGCGATGGGTAGATATAACAGGAAACCAGTTGCACCAAATGACCAGAAAAGGGTAGCCAGAATCATATTTTATGTTTTGCAAACACAATAAATGACACATGGTTTGGATGAGGATTCCATAACATGAACACAAAAGGCAGGCTTCAATAGATACAACTTTAATCCCACCTCTCCTAGCATTAATCTTTGTGGCAGGAGATAATGTGACTCAGCGGCTTCAGGAAATTCTTCCATAGTCTTTTCTTCCACGGGAAGTTGGGGGAATATTAGCAACTGGATGGTTGCCCCTACGCCCTACAACACAATGATAGGACTCGTTAAAAGTTACCTTGTCTCCTCTCCTCCTTAACCCCTTGGTAGTTTAAATATTTGAATGAAGAAAAGAAATTCTCTTGCTAGTGGATATCACATTACTGAATGAAATAAACGACTTAGTAAGTACCCCATGACGTGCCATTGCTTCCAGGAGAACGGGGACCCCCAGAATTAAAGCTGGAAAGAGGGGCCTGGAAATTTAGATGATTCCACTCAGTTCCATGAACAGCTGTCGAGCTCCCATGATTAAACCGCTGAACAGGTTGCTGTCCCAAACGGCTTGGAGAATTTTGTGGGAAATGAGGCATGAAGTGTGGAGGCTTTGTCATGTGCTGGACATACCCACTGTGCAGATCAAGAGATGAAGGACTTCCATGTTCTGCATATGAAAAGGCTTGAATGTGCCCATTTGGTCTGAATCACGAAACACATTATATGATCAAACCGAACCCTTGGTAAATATTATGTTTTTACTCTAGTCAAATTCAGAGAACTAAACACTTTGAAAATTAAAGGCTATTACGTATTGACATTCTATCTTTTGTTCATTCCACTTTGGAGGACAGCTTCTCCTCCACTATTGTACTCTTTCCACTTTCTTAATAAACTAATTTTATCAAGTAAGAAGATGCAGTGAAAGTAACTGAGAAACAATGTCTTTTACCTTTGCATCGTCATATTTGAACTTGTGTTTGAGGTACCGCTGAATCTTCTCCCCCCAATCAAGGGTTCTGTAGGAACCAAAGCTTGGCTGAGATGCATTACCTTGCTAAACTCATTTGCCATGCCACTTACTTCCGAACCATCCTCTTGCAGAAGCAGTTCTTCACTGAAATAATAGAAAAAGAGAGAGAGAGAGAGAGAGAGAGAGAAGTTACAGAAGTAGGACACGTTCAAGTGGCAAGATAATATGATTTTTATTTCTACTTTTAGAACAGATAACTTCGGGAACAATACAAACACCATAGAAAATTACCCAGATATCTTTTTGAAAATTACTACTTTTGAGTTTTTAATTTAACATGATCTATGTAAACAACAGTTAGCCATACTTTTGCAAACTCAACAACTAAAATCTTAAACTATCATGATAATTCTGAGAATTAGTATTCCTTAAAGTTTAATAAGCAAAATCCATGACAAGTGCTGGAAATGAATGGACACTACACACAACTCATGCACATGTTCATTAAACAAAAATTGAGGGGAAAAATTCAAGCAAAGCATCCCCAACAACTTCTACAAAAAAAAAAAAAAAAGATCTATAAAAGATGGATATACTACAGAGAAGTAGTACAATGTGTTCCTCATCACTCCATTAAGTGAAGGAAATCTCCAATGTGAAAGGATGACCTTTTTGATCCATTCAAATACACCAATACATGCAAAACAAAACTACATTTCTTACTTAAATCTCTTCCTGCTCCCTCCACAAACAAAAGAAAAAAAAGACAAAAAAACAAATCCCTTTCCTCTACACTCTATCTCAATCCAATATTCCGATATATAGAAATACCAACCAGAAGGAGACTTAGCAGTTCCCTAGTGTTGGTAGTTGTTGGAAGTGATTGTGGTAGAGCAGACAGAAAGAGAAAAGAACAAGGTGAGGAGGCGTTAAAAAGTGATGCAATGATGAATAACAAATACTGATGCTAAATGTATGCTTACCTGTAATTTGGATCCCAGTCCCCAGGATCAGGCAGTGAGTTACTAGCCTCAGGCTTTTCATGACCGGATCCCTTGAGATGCGGGAAATGCATACCTGAGCCAAGTGTTGACAGACCTGAGATGTTATGAGAGGCAGAGTAGATAGCACTGCCTCCTTGTTGCTGCCTCCAGCTTGCAGCATTTGCACTAGGGTGTAAATGCAATGGTGAACCACCATGTAATGGAGAGTTTCCGTCAGCTTGGTTAGAGATGGAACCATCAGTAAATTGCCCTTGCCAATGAGGAGATGATGAACTTTCTTGAGATTGTAAAGTGCCCGAGTTACCCCAACTTTTTCTTCGATTAAATTGGCCTACAGCAGCCATTTTCCCCAAAGGTGACCCATGATTGTTCCCTCGTGCTGGAGAACTTGGACCATACTGTCCAGGGGACCCAGCTGAAACCTGACCATAAGAGCTTGGAGGAGTAAATTGTGAAGGACTAGTACCAAGGGACATTGGCGCAAAGTTTCCTGATGGGCTGACACCAAGTCCATTCCCATGTGGATGTTGAATAATCCTTCTCCTTGCATCAGGACTGGTCCCAAGTATTGGCACACCACCCTGTGCATGGATATTCATCCCAGATGGGCCTACTGGTGAATAAAATGCATGCATATTATTATTATCCCCATAGCTTCCATAGCTGCTTCCAAGAACTGCACCCTCATTATAGCTACCATGGCTTCCCAAACTGCCATAGCTACCTGCATGTACATATGGCACCACATGATAATGTGGGCTATTCTGAAAGCCGAGTCGGTTCCCACTTGGAATCTACATGAATAGTAAGAATGAAGAATAACGTAAACCTCTAGTTGAATTCCATAAAAAATAATTGTCTAGTGTGAAAAAGTTGTATTTCAGAAAAAGCACACTCACATGTGGAGACAGACCAGCAGCGAACCAATGACCTCCAGCTGGATGATGATCCACCTTCACATTATGAGAAACAGGCTACAGGGAAGGAAAAAATTAAGATAATAAAAAATATATATGTGAGCAGAAGACCATGGTCTATGAAACAGCTGCATGATATAACATAGCCGACAATTCAAAAGAAATTAGAAAAGGACATGAATAAAAGTAGATACATAATAAAATCACAGACAACAAAACATAACCCTAAAAACTTCATTGTATGTCCAAAGGCAAACTCAATATATTGTTCACTAGGATACCAACAGTCCAACATGCAACTAAAAGCAACTAGTATCAAGTTCCATAAAAGATGCTAATGTCAATAGTTAAGATGAGAATTCAGAAAACAAGTTCTTCCTCAATGCATAAGTAATGGAAGAGAGACTAAACATTAAAAAAGTTTGCACAGAAACCTGCACATAAGCAACAAAACTAAATTAAATCAAAGATTTGTAATTTACATGTAGAATATGATACAGTGATCATCCCAATATTTACTAGAAGACAAAATTTAAAAAAATACAGAGATCATAAAATGTACCTACATCAAAAAAAAAACACAAAATTCATTTTCCAGACAGAATCACCTTTAGTTCAATTTTGCTATAGCTTATGCGACAAGTTAGAGGTGAGATACACCTACTTACCAAGTGAGGGGTCTCTGGAGCTGGTTTATAAGGGCATGTGAAAGGTTCCCCAGTCACAAAAGGGTGTTTAGAAGCCTGCAGCACAAACATTTAACTATCAAAATATCAAGTTCTTATCCAGAAGAACAAGGTGATAGTAAAGGTTGGCACAAAAAAAAAAGTCATAGTAAAGGAGAAAATAAAGAACACATCCAGCAAGGATACTAATGTCGCTACTAAAGTGTGAACAATTTACTCACTTGGACAAAATTATCTGTAGGAGGAGATAATAGAGATAAATATTTCTGTAGGAGAGAATACTGATGATGTTACTCATAGAAATTCAATCAGATTGAGTATCAATAATAAAATTTAAAGCAGGTTTATAAGGGCATGTGAAAGGTTTTCCGGTCACAAAAGAGTGTTTAGAAGCCTGCAGCACAAACATTTAACTATCAAAATATCAAGTTCTTATCCAGAAGAACAAGGTGATAGTAAAGGTTAGCACCTAAAAAAAAAATCATAGTAAAGGAGATAATAAAGAACGCATCCAGCAAGGATACTAATGTCACTACTAAAGTGTGAACAATTTACTCGCTTAGACAAAATTATCTGTAGGAGGAGAGAATAGAGATAAATATTTATGTAGGAGAGAATACTGATGATGTTACTCATAGAAATTCAATCAGATTGAGTATCAATAATAAAATTTAAAGCAGATCGAGTAAAGTGGAGATGTTCTTCTGGCACCTTGATGTGGTGACGTTATTTAAAAAAGTATCAAAAGCATAAAACCCAACAACCTCCAAAGGGGTTGGAAAACTCAGAAACCATGAACATGTGGTGAAATAAAAAATAAAACGGGAAAGCAACAAAAGCTAGCACTGTTTCTATTAGATGGTAATTTTCCAAGAAGGCAAAAATAATGTAACAGAAAGATGTGCAGATCAGTTCATAGGGGTGTGCAGTTTCTATTTTTCAAGCCCCAAAGGTGTGAATTCATCAAATAATCCAAAGATAATTTTTTGGTTCAGTTACAATTACCATTAACTAAAATGATAAATGTATCAGATAATCAAGAAAGATCAAGTAAGGAAGCTGAAATTCGCAGATTCACTTGTTCCAACAGCGGTGCAATACTAAGTTTTCTTTCAATATGTATAATCAGAATGTCATGGGATGTCTAATTGTCTCAATCAATCAGAAAATATAATTCTACTTGGGTGAGATCAAGGCTGACACTAATAGAAATTGAGCTATCGCAAATATAATTTTACATGTTGGAAGCAAAAATAGAAGGAAGGAGGGGGGTCATAATCTTTGATGATGTTGAGTCTCCAAACAGGCAAACTCATGAGCCAAGTTATAATTACTATAATTTCCTTTTTCCACCAGGCTCACCGTGGCAATTTTGTTTACAAGGCCCTGGCCCCTATCATACTAAAGTTAATATTCCTTGAAAAAAAGATTAATTAATAAAAACAGAAGAAATTATGGAAATTGGGAAACTTCAATAACCTGCAAAGGCGACCACCTCTTTGCTGGATCAAACTCAACCAATCCCCTCAAGAAATCAATTAGTGCTAAACGTACTCGACTCTCTGTTACATATTCAAGACAACAGACACCTTAATATATTTGGAATCTCACCAACTGTATCTAGGCAGTAATTGACCTTTTTAAAAGGAATAGGTAAGCTGACCTCTAACCATATCTTCCTCCATCAAGTTTTTCCTGTAAGGGTATTTTCTTACAGTTGCTTCAAGGTTCAAATGATTAAAATACTCCTTGCCAATTGAAGGCTTCTTCAACTCCCTCTGAAAGAACAGCAACATAATATATGAAGAAATGAATATATACAAAAACATTATACAATTTAAAAATCTAGAAGTCAAATTCTTACAATTGCAAAAGCCCATACTACGAGTCTCATATTACCAACATCATGGCTTCAAACTAAGGACAAGTACAATTCACACAAATGAGCTAAAGGATAGGTTTAAGTGAGTTTCTCTCTCGCAGAACCAAAAGAGTGTGGAACAAAAAAATGGTTAACGTCAATTCTTTTGTTAAATGCAAACTCATGCAAGTGAGAAAAGAAATAGTGAGTCAGAGATGTCACAAAGAGTGATTATATTGGTTACTCCTTTTCTTTTCATCGATTATACTCTTAGTGTAAAGACTCTGAGAGGAACGCTTACAGCTTCATATTCTTCTTCTGTCAAAGCTTGATAAGCACTCTGCCTATTCATGGAAACCTGACCATTGTCTTCATGGTTGACGCTCCCAATACATTTGAAGAACTTGTTGGTGTTCTTGGCCTCTTTAAGCACATAATCAGGAGGTTGTCCCCTGTAGAGTTCAAACATGTATATGATTAAGCAAGACACAAAATTTATATGTTAATACAACTAGAACCCAGAAGCAAAGAAAGAAATTTTTTGCCTAAGGAGAACAATATATAGCCATAAGAATGTAGACAGTGCCCATTTATAAATGAGAAAAGAAACCTGAATATCCAACTACAGGAAAGTAATCCATCCCAAATTTCATAAATGCATACATCACAACTTCAAATTCTCAATGATATAGTACACATTTTTCTACTCCCTCCGTTCCTTAATATAGGTCGTTTTAGACATGTGCACAAGAATTAAGGAAATAATTGAAAAGCATTAACTATATTATCAATTGTCTATAATACCCTTCATCTCACTTATCTCATAAATATGGATTAAAAAATTAGGTGGAGTAATAAGGGGCAATTTGGGAAAAATAGTAATCAATTCTCCTAGATAACCACAAACGACAAATAATTAGAAATAAGAAAAAAAGTCTAAAACGACCAACATATGGGAATGGAGGGAGTATTATTTATTTCGTTTCATAACAAATCTCTTCACTTTGAAAAAAACTTCCAGAAATAAGATAAGAGGCATAACAGTTAAATACAATTTCGAATAATATATTGTCAAAATTCATGCACAGAAAATCCAAGCCCTTTCAACACAAATTTTAAAGTCATACCCAAGTATTTTTATCATCCTCCTGAGAAGATCAAACTCTGATGCTCCAGGAAACAGTGGCAGTCCAAGATACAGTTCAGCAACTATGCATCCAAATGACCACATGTCTATAGCAGTAGTATACCTGATGAAGGCTTAAGGTTTACACAAATGTCCAATAATAATCAGCTTTGAACAGGAGCAGCAGAAGCTTGGTTTTGTAAACTTTATTATGTTCTTATTATATATTTACTTGTTCATAGCATGATGATCAATGTTATTAACTCTGTTCTAAAGATCCCCGCCTAGGTCCGCCTAGGTCCGCCTAGGCCCCGCCTAGGCGCTAGGCCCCCTCTTGGTGTCCCGCCTAGGACCTAGGCCCCCCTTGGCGCCTCTAAGCCCCCAGGCGCCTCACCTAGGCCCAAAGCGATAAAAAAATCCCTCTAAAAAATTAGGCGGGTTCTAGGCGAAGAGATTTTTTTTATTTTAATAGCTACCCAAACCAAATCTTGATATATTTATTTTTCTAATGATTACCATATTCATAATACAGGTTGTAGCATATCAAATCACAACAAGTAGTGAACAATATCAAGTCAAAATGGATAATTTTATTATAGTTGTAATTTTTTGAACTTGTACTAACTTCAAATTATATAAATGAGAATACATTTGTAATATTTAGTTTAATTCTATTTTATAATTCTTAAATTTATGTTTAGTTTCTTAAGTTTTAATATTGAATTAAATTTTTGAATTTTTGAAATTTATTATTTAATAGCAATCTTATTTATAAATAAAATTAATATGTTAAAAATATGTTTAAACTTTGAACAATTGCATGTTTATGTTTGAACTTTGACATTAGCAATATGAATGTGTTTGAACTTTAAGAAAATGCCTTTATTATCTTTATTATAGATTGTTTTGCTTTATATTATTATTTTGTTTGGATAAATGTAAGATAAAATATTAAAATTACCTTAAAATAAAAAATTCCGCCTAGGCCCCCTAGGCGCTAGGCCCTCCTCGGCCGGCCGCCTCCCGCCTAACGCCTTTTAGAACATTGGTTATTAAATTTAAATATAAAATATACTAAACATAGAGCCATACCAAAATTTCCTCCAAATATTTTTTTCTTCTCTTTAGACTCTAACCTAGCTACAAACAATATTGAAATTGTTTTTCTCAATAAACTAATTGATAAACTGAATTTTCATATATTACAAACCAGCGTATAATTTGAGTGATTATTTTATCAAATTCAACATTTATTTAATACTACCTCCGTCCCACAATAAGTGATTTTTTAGGCTTAATATTTTTTCCCAAAATAAGTGATGTGTTAGAACTCCAATACAATTTTTACAATATTTTCTCATATATGCCCTTATGCATTCAATGATATTTATTGCATCTTGCAATCACTACAATTAAATAACACTCATTAACTCTTCAACTTTAAAGAAAATATATTAAGGGTATTTTTGCCATTTTAGCTTGTGTATTGGTATGTGTGATTTAAGCTAAAAAAATCACTTATTATGGGACGGAGGTAGTAATACAATAACGAAAAGAAGTCACGCGTTGTAACCTATATGTACTATGACATTAAATAACACAATTTAAAAGGGTGAGTGCCATCTAGGAGTACCAGGATCCATTAGTTTTTATTTATTCTATAAGTATCCTAGGGTCCATTTCCATCATCTCCTTCATTATTATTAATCTTTAGCTACCAAAGAAAGTAAACGGGAAAAGAAAAACCAATAGATTTCACATGCAAGGATACTGATATCCAAGAAGAACTTCAGGTGATCTATAGTAGCGACTCTGCAAAGAAACGAAAAAGGATTCAGATTGAAAGCATATGAGGGCTTCCTAGAACTGAAACATTTGTTTAGGAGAAAAACAGATATGAGGACCTGGATATAAGAGTATACAGTCCGATCTTCCATGCATGCTGATCCGAAATCTATAATTTTAATTTCTGCTGGCTTCACACTGTTAAATTTATGAGAGAAAACTATGATTCAGGAGAACGACATCAAACACTTAATTTGCAGTCTCACTTCACAGGTAGTATAGTTCACCTTGTGCATAAAAGGATGTTCTCTGGTTTGAGATCACAATGAATAATTCCAGCATCTTTCATCAGAGCCAGTCCATGCAGTATCTAATTTGAGCATAAATGTTTATAGAGGAACAGATATGACCATTCCACACAAGTTTTTAGATCATATTCTACGCAACAAAAAAGCATGATGGGTGTACCTGTTTTGAAAACAGCTGGACAATGCTCAATGACAGCCCCCTAAAATGATTCAACTTTATAAGCTCGTACCTGAATGAACAAAATTGTGAATACCTCTTCTCAAATCTTTTTAGTTGGAACTTTACTTTTTTGTTGGAACTTTAGGCGGTTCTCTAAAAAAGATAGCAAAAAAAATTATACCTGGAGTACAAATACATTGTTGCATGTATAGTAAAAGTCGAATACGTTAATATTAAACTACATTTTTATCAGTATATTATACGCAACTTACAGATTAGTATCAAGCAGTTCGAAAGCAATGCACAAATGACGTTGATAGACAAAGAAATCATAAATACGAACGATGTGATGCTTATCGTCGGGATCAAACTTCTTATTTAACTGCAAAAGGCCAATAAATGAACAAATGTATATGAAATCCATAGTTAATATCACTGTAAATAAGATACGGCAGTGAGCCTACTTTACCGTTGTAAGTATCGAAACTTCAACCAGAGCTTGCTGATAGTATGCAGGTTGATTTTTAATGATCTTTACGGCAACAAAACTCTTCGTTTCAGCGACCCAGCACTTCGCAACCTGCCCAAATGTCCCATGGCCAAGCATATCTTTGACAATGTATCTGTAAATCATGAACAGCGATACAAAATTCATTTATTTATACAGGCTGATTCAAAGTTAATACACAGCAGGAGTGAAATTATGATTGCCAACAAAAAACATGTACTCTACTGCAGTAACTCCAAGGTCTTAATTCCATAATCATAAAAAAGCACAGCATCATATATCTATTTAATTTCCAGTTTGCTGTTTTTATGAGTATTAATTGCACCAATTATTAAAGCCACCAAATATTTTGATCAAACTCCAAATAGAAATTCTAACTAATTTTATCATGACTAGTTTACTAAATTAAAAGAATATATCAAACTGTTATTTTCGTAGAGCAACTTTAGCAAAAATCAAATTTTGATTCTCGAGTATACCAAAGTAATGTGTAGGCAGATGTGAGCATGAGATACCGAAACTTGTTAGCTTGTTGCACAGAACACAGATATGAGGGAGAGAAGTGTTGTAAGACTATCACGACTGCAACAAATCATTGGTTTTCATCTTGTTGGGCTCAACAGACAAAGTGAAAGCCTTGAGTTTGGAGGGAACCTTACCTTTCCTAATTAACTTCGGAAACAAAAAGCGTGATTATCTTAGGAAACACTAAAAAGGAAAAGGAATTACAAGACAAATAAAAAGAAGAAAAAGTAACTCCTGGGAGTCCAAAGGCCAAGAATGCCAATCAGCGAGACTAAAAAAAGTGACAAGAATTAAGCAAATGGATTCACAAAGACAACTCACCACTCTCCCTGTCACCTACGTTTCTACAGAAATTCAAATCCCAAGAGGAGGAAGAGCTCTCAACGTGTTAAATACAAGAAACTAAGGCAGCATGTAAGGAAGACAAATTAAATAATCAAGAAAAGCAATACAGAGGAGAATATAGCAAATCAAAACTGAATAGAGTATCACTATTCACTCCCTACTATTTAAGTTAAATTGAGGTATACAGGGAGGGGAAAGGCTTAAATTTATGAAAAACCAAATACTCGATGTATGACACTAAGATCCACCCATGACATCCAACAATTCCGATGTAACTAAAAGTTTCTCCAAAATCCCAATTACCTTGTGCCAAATCGTAGAACTCTAAAAGGATTTTGCTACAAAATTCCTCACTTTGTATTTCTTTTTTTCCTCTTACCTTCTTTCCATAAAATTTTATTTTGTATTAACAAAAAATACATCAATAGGATTACAGAACTCCAAATGAGGCAGACAAAATAACAATAAGGAAGCTAAGTGAACATCTCAAACCTTCGCTGAGTTTCAATTTTAACCAATGCAAGGTTTACAGACAGAATGAGGTCTGAGTTTGCATTATCATAGCCATCATTGAGCACACCAATAGATGGGCTTGTCAAAAACCTCTTTGGATTTAATTCTTCTGAATACTGGAAATGTGGATTGCATGTCTGGTATGTTTCAACAATATCCTTGGTCAATCTTGCCACCAACTGCGAAATGGAAAGCTATATGTCAAAATAGGATTCAATTTACAATACATTTATACTGTAGAAAATAATCCAAAGTATAATAGGTCCAACAAGCTAAATCGCCGATCAAATAGAGAGCCTAACAAGAGTGAGCAAGTGAACTTCATGTGGACTGCACTGGGAACCTTGTTCTTATACGAGCACTGGCATCTTGTTTTATAAATTATAAGTTTACATAGAGTGCATACTATATTGAAGGATTTTCTCTTGGTGAACATCAGATTAATCTTGTCATAGGATTCTTTTCTGTGCACTTCACCCACTGGTAGTAACACCAAGCAAAATCCACACAATTACAATGGAGCTCCTTATCTCCGGACAGTACCATATAACAAAACCCTCATAATTGAGCTAAAAAGAATGGGTGAATTATTTAGTTCGCATGTAAATCATTCAACACTTAATACTTGCTTCAGTTCCCCCATAGTTCTTCACTTGGATAATATCTAATAGTTAAATGCTAAAACAAATAACAACTGGCATTTACATCATCCAATTTACAAATTATAGATAACACCAGCATACTAAAATGTGAATGGCCAAATGGTGAAAAATCACTTACAGGTCTTCTTACAACAACACGCAAAGATTGGGGCTTTTCATCCCTGCCAGTAACTGGAGCATAAGGACTAAATCCAAGCTTCCGTGGACGCCATGGTACCACCATAGATGATGATAAGCCCTCATCCGCAGCCAATTCCAAGGATTTAGCCTCCAGTTCCTTACTACTACCACTCACTTCATCCATGAAGCTTCCAATAAATATGTAAAATTACAATAAATATGTAAATTTATCAAGTCACGGATTCAACGATGGGATTGCCACTCCATAGAATGCATTAATCTTCCGGTAAACTTGAAGAATTCACCAGAAGATTGCAATCCCATTCTCATTCACCAAATCCCTCAAAAGGTCACAACAACAACAACAACACGATTTCCATTATTAGATCCATCATAGCTGAAACAAAATCATAGCTGATACAAAAACATAATATTGACGATTCTTGAATATAAAGGTTAAAAATTGCCGCCGATCAGAATCAAAATCAAATTACGATGACGGCAACGATGATCGGAGGAATTGAAACTCAAATTATGAATTGGGATGGGAGAATTCGCCGGAGAGAGAAACGGATGCAGACAGTAATTTCCCAAATCCACCGTCTAGCACCGAATTGGAATTTTCAGTTTTGTGTTTTTCATCCGTCGGGGGAAACAAAAATCAATTTGTACTAAAAATAAAACTACTGCTAATAATTAATAAATTAATAATAAATAATATAATTTTAAAATATTGGCAGTACACTTGAACAATAAATGAAATTACTAACAAGAGTTATGTTTAAGGGAAGATATGCAAAATCTAATGAACTTGAATCACTTTTTATTATAATTCAGTTTGTATAAAAGGTAGTAAATTATTAGTAAAATAGTTACCTAACTTAAGTTATTAAATATCGTATATTTTTAAATTTAAAACTTTATATCTTTTTATTTAATCATCCAAAATTTATAAAAAAATATTTTATTCTCATACTATTTACATTTATACTAGGATTCATGTCGTCAAGTGCTGGGATTTATAAATCATATTACAACCATTGCAAATCAATATTTATTTAAAGTCTTCCATCTCTTTTGAACTTAAATTTCATTAGCTTTAAAAGTATGAACATATAACAATTTTTTTCTCCGTTTTTAATATAACTCTGCTTTTGAATTTTGCATACATGCAAGATAAGAAAATAATTATATAATATTAAATATAATATCAATTGCTACATATTACACTCAATTAGAAAAATAGAGTGTTATTTATTGAACAGAAAATAGTGAGAAAACCAAAGTTATATTTATTACTTGAGTAATATTGAAAACTAAGCAATTAATATTTACTTGAAATTTTCAAACGATTTATATTAAGGAACAGAAAAATTATCTAAAACGACTTATATTAAAGAACGGATTGAGATCTTTAGGCCCAATGATCATGTCGAAGGCCCGAAGACCTACTCACTTAGTCCAAAGTCAAGACTCACTTTTGATTAGGACCCCACTCAATAAGAGGCGATCGGGTGTCGAGGCAAACAATTGAAATAATTTTGAGGTGTCACATCAATCATTCGTGCAGGGTATAGAGATAGCGCATGTAAAACCCCAACTTTTATGAATAAAAATTTAATTTTTTCAATTTTTTTTTTAATATTAAGGTGTGGAATTGATATAATGTTATAGTTGTGGGTAGTATTTATAAATTTTGCAAAGTATGCAAGTTGTTATAAAATATTCGATTGGTCGGGGAATATTCTTTTTATCGGAGAATATTCGCATTTACCAAGATAATCATTAAATGGACCCCACAACGCGAAATTATTATCGGGTTAAAACGACGTAAATATCTTTTATGAAAATAACGGTAAAATTTTACCGTTAATCGTCAAATACACTGTTAAAAGAACAAAAGAATACGCATTTCGTTGATAAGAAGACACCTGTATTGATTATTGATGTTTACGTGAGAAGTCACTCGCTTATACTCAATTATTACTACATAAAGAATTGCTTCATAATATCTCTCATATTATCGATTCAATTATCACACAAAGATCATCTGCGATAGATTTTATATTATTAAATTAATAATTGAGACGACAAAGTTATTCATATTATTATTTGCATTATTGATGATGTCTAGAAGTTCTGTCGAGAAAAGGGGTTTAGTCACCTAATTGCACGCTAATAGGGAGAAATCGTTATCGAAAAGCCCCCTATTTCCTGGGAATTATCTAGTTGTTAAATATTGTGAGTTATAATATTAACGATGAATAAGTTCGTATTGATTAAAGATAAAATTGATATTTTCATTGTGTTGGGAATATTAGTGTTAGTGCAAATCGATATTTATTTCGATAATAATTGATTTTTGGAGGTTATATTAACCAATCGGGTAATTAATCGGATAAATGAGCAATTAATTGATATTAATTCACGTGCTATAACTATTTGTTCACATGTATGTACTATTGATTCGCATGCTTGTACTATTAGGGGAGGTTGTGCAAGATTGATAATATTTGCATGACTAAATTAAAAATTAAGGTATAGATGAAGGTAATATACTGTAACTATTTTTTCACATGTATATAAGTATTGATTTATATGAATGTACTATTAGGGGAGGTTGTGCAACTTTGATAATACTTGTAGGACTAAATTAAAAATGAAAAAAAATATGAAGGTATTATACTGTAATAATTCGAGCCCCAAAACGTGTAATTATCGAAACTATGTTTTTCTATAAATAGAAGCTCATTCTTCTTTAATTCTCGCCAATTCACTAAGACTCACAAGAGCAATTATAGAGAGAGAAACTATAGAGAGAAGAAGAAGAGATTCACATTTCACTATTTCAAAGATCCAAATTTTTTCTAAGGTAAGGGATGTTATTTATTTCTTATTCGTAAGGGATGTTATTTATTTCTTATTCGTAAGGGATATTATTTTTTTCAGTATTCATAAGGAATAATATTTTTTTCCATACTCTGTAGTATGTGAGTAATATTATTTCGTCTCGTATTCCTGATTATACCCTAATTAAATTATAAATCTTTAAAATTTATCATTTGTTTTCTTTTAATTGAATTCTTATATCATTGTCATCATTCTCATGTTTATATTTTGATGAAAGTCATATGTGGCTCGTAGTGCATAGATGGACTTGATATGATTATGACCAAGGATTATTCGGTATAATCATGGCCGTAATGTTACAAATGATGTGGTAAAAGTCCTCATTGGCCCATAGTGCATTGATGGACAGTTACTGGTATGATCATAACCATTGGTGAAAACACGAATATCCTTGACCCGTAGTGCATGGATAATTTGTGGTTGTGATACTAATGAATATAATTGGCCTGTAGTGCAGGGATGATTCGATGATGTGGTTTATTTATTAAGTTGAGTCTGAGCGATAAAATTGATGATAAACTTTTTAAATCATAAAAGATAATAGATATCATGTTCTACTTGACTCTTCTAATGGATTGTTTGTTTCGCTGCAGTTAAACTTGTTGTTTATTAGTTTAACACTATTGAAGGCTAACGATAATTTATTATGCATTATCTTAATCATAATATTTCTTATTGGGCTAGTTGAGCTCCCCCTTTTGTTTTCATTGTTCTCTTCAGGAAATGAGAACGTAGCACGACTAATCGGGGAACAGAGTGATCATCCGAGATGGTGGCTATAGTAGTCCTCACTATTTTATGAAATAATGTGATAATAAATGTAATGAGGACTTCATTTGAGTTTGAATCATCATCCCATGAGACAATATTTGTGTAAAACTCTCACCACGCTCATTGTCAGATCAGATAAAAAGAAGTTTGTATTTAATTTTTGTACCATGTATTTGGCGACTCAAATGAGTGATGTATACCTATTTTGGGGCGTCACATCGCAATTGTCTTGTGATGGGACAACTCTACACACCCCTACGTAGCCTTAACTACTCCTCAATGGGAGTTGATCAAAGGGACCCTCCAAAGTTAGTTGTCTCACATAAAAGGAACGTTTTATTACTGTGGAGAAGTTAAACATGTTTTTTTACAATTAGAACTCTTAAGATTGATTATATATATCTCCCCACTTACTAACGACCACATCACAAGTGTCCCACGACGGCCCAATGTAAGAACATTTGTGTGTGTTCGAAGGAGCTGGGGCCCACACCAGAGACGTACACTTTTGAAAAAGTATGCAAATGTGTTTGCTTGGGCCCCTGAGGATATGATAGGGATAAGTGAATTAGTAGTGGTTCACAAGTTGAATGTCAACCCATGCAAAAAGTTTGTAAGTAAAAAAAGGAGAAACATTGCCATGGATCACCAAACGACTATTAATGCATAAGTCGAAAAACTTTTTAAAAATCGACCTCATATGCGAAATTCAATATCCAGAGTGGCTGACTAATGTGGTAATGATGAAAAGAAGCAATGGAAAATGAAGGATATGTATAGATTACACTGACCTCAACAAAGTTTGTCCGAAGGACTCATACCCATTGCATCTAATAAATCAGCCGATGTTGGTCATCTGTTGATGAGCTTTCTAGATGTATTTTTTAGATACACCCATATTAAGATGGCTAAGGAGGATATCCCAAAGGCTGCCTTCATCACTCACTGTTGGAAATAAATCAAATATATATATAATAATGAGATTTACAAAAATTTTACATAAAATTGAGTTATAATAAGAATAAATATTATGTGACGACCCCAAAATAGGTCCATTCCATCCAACCCATTCTGAGTCGCCAAATACATGGTACAGAAACAACTACAACTTTATTATTACAACAAGAAATCGTGAGTTTGAATACAAATATTATCTTCTGCATAATATCTATACTCAAATAAATCCTCATCACATTTATCGATACATAAAAAAAATGGTGAGGACTACTAAACAATCCTTTCTAAAACCTTCATTCCATACCCCGACTCGTACTCGCTATATTCTCGCCTCCTGAGAAAAATAGAACAAAAAGGAAAAGGGTGAGCTCAACTAGCCCAGTAAAGAATACTATGACTAAGATAATATACAACAAATTATCGTTAGTCTCCAACAGGGAAAATCTGATGTAATACAATAGACAACAAGTTTCAGATCAATATTCGCAGCGGAAATAATAATTCATGTAAGAGTTACGTAGAGAATGAAATCTACTATAATCTATGAATTTAATAAATCCATCATCAATATTTTATCCCCAGTAACATCAATCAATATTCATCTCAAATCAAATATTCATCTTTGCACTATGTGCCAAAGATATTCATCAATCCATTATGTTCATCTCAACACTGCTCATCTTTGCACTAAAGACCAAAGATATTCATCACCGGTATGTTCATTTAAACACCGCCATCATTTTGCACTAAAGGCCAAAGATATTCATCGGTCATTACCATGTTCATTTAAACACCGCTCATCTTTCAGCACTACAAAAAAAGATATTCAATAATATCATCATTTAAGACCGAGGATGATGAAAATATTTTTAAAGAACGAATCCAAAGAAACAAAATGATAAGGATTAAGGATTCGTACTTTGTTTTATCCATGTCCAACAATACCTCAAAAAATAATCATAGTGGTGTAAAATTCAAGAATGATCAAAACATGGATACAATCAAAGCTAGTATCCGTAATAGATATTTTGACGAAAAGAAGAAATTTTATTTTTCGATGAATAGGCCAGATAACGTGAATAGTGGTCAGATATCGTGAATAAAGGTCGATACGTGAATAGTAACTCTCGACACCAAAAGATAGAAATTCCACAAAAAAACATTTTCACGCTTATGAATAAGACTTTCGTGAATAAGAACTCGTGAATAAGAACTCATGAATAAGAACTCGTGAATAAGAACTCATGAATAAGTAACCCCGACATGAAAAAGTTCCAAATTTGATAAAACTTCAGATCAACATTTCAAAGATAATGATATCAAGAAATAATATCATTACGAAAAAAATAATATCCCTTACCTCGAAAAGACAAGATTTCTAAATAAAAACACCTGATATAGTCTCAAGGAAACTTGCACCGCCTAACAATACTCAAAGTATACTCAAAATACTCACAAAATACACTCGATAATATAGAGAGAGAAAGAGAAAACTTGTTTCTCGGTGTGATTTTCAATTCTAACTTAGCCTCTATTTATAGGAAAATGTTAAGACGCCAAGAGGACTTAACTCGCAACCTCGATGGCTTTACTCGCTACTATTCCCACCCACCACATTTGAAATAAAATTCAGCACATTTCTTCACCAACCACTAGTGGGGCCCACTCAATTCTAGAATTTTCCACCAAAATCAATTATAAACCTAATTTTCAATCACCACCTCTTAAAAAATCATAACAAATCATTCGCTCATTTTAATTCGCTCAAAATTTGTGGGACATATACTCAACTTATGTATGTATAATATACCCAAAATTACTACAATCCAACTATTTGATTAAAATTATAACCCCGCAATATATCTCAAAACCTCGATTTAATTTTTTAATACCACCAATCCGATAAAATACTGATAAAACACCTCAACATTAATTCCTTCATTAATAACCACATAAATAAATCCATCATTTATATCCACATAAAATAAATATTTCTTTATCATATGAATCAATAATTAATTATTCACAAATAATATTACGTAATCACAATTATGACAACCAGTGCCGCTCCTGTGAGAGAGGGGGCTTTCGATAAGGATCTCTCCTTACTTGGCGCAAGCAATTAGGTGACCAAACCTCTCTTAGATGTAACTTTCTAGACATTGCCAATAATGTTATCTAATAATATTATTCAAATAATATGAATTATTGATCCGATAATGGGAAATACCGTAAGCGATGACAATTATCAAACAAAGAATAATATAAAATACCAACGCAAAGAATTATCGAATCAATAAAATAAAATATTGAATAAGAATTACCGTGAAAATTATCGAGTAAAGGCCTTCACGTAAGGATCAATAATTCAACAATACTGCAATACCGTAGTGCTTTCGTGCAACCACGCCAGACATCAGATTTTAACCACCGGGGTATTCCAACAAATTTTAATTGCAGAATAACCACGCCAAGTATTTATAACCACCCAAACTTTGTCGCTTTTCCTCATCCAATCGCTTTTCCGTTATGGGGCCCACACATGGTCGCTACCGTCGTATGAATATTCCCCGACAAAGACGAATATTCCACGACACCAAACGAATATTCCCGACAAAGATTTAATATTCCACGACCAAACGAATATTCCCCGACAAAAAAATGAATATTTTATAACCACTTGCTTATTTTGAAATATTTGCGATTTAACCCTTAACTATCCACATTAATCAAATCCACCCTTACTATTTCAAAATAATAAATAAAGGAAATTCCTTTTATTTAAAAAATTTCGGTCTTACAACCTCCCTCCTTATGAAATTTCGTCCTCGAAATCGACGTGACGACTGGTGTTTTCAAAAGATGAGAATACCTCGCTTTCATTTTCGCTTTCCAACTCCCGTGTCATTTCCTCAATAAAGATGGTTTCTCCACAAAACTTTAACTTATGGTATAACCTCTAAGACATACATAGGTCATGTTCTTTCCTCTACAAAATCTCGACAGTACCTCCTCGTGACGTTAAGTCTTCTATTATCTCGTCCGGTTCTATCTCAATGACGTGTTTTGGGTCGTCCACATATTTACGTAACATCGATACGTGAAAAACGCGCATAACACGCCATACTTGGTGGTAAAACGAGTCTATAGCCACGCTTCTATTCGATCGAGAATTTCAAATGGATTAATAAATCAAGGTTCGAGCTTTCCTCACCTCACCGATTCTCGCTTTTAAAATAACAACTTCTTGCACCTCCTTCTTCAAATTCATCACCTCCGTGGTGTAGCTTGAATGCCTTTTAACTTTATCGATTAAAGTCGATTATACTCAGATATCATCACGCATCAGATATCATCACGCGGGTACCTAGAGTTTTCATCTCCATCTCTATTATTCAGATATTATACTAAATTAGTCTTTGACAATATCGTGATTTGTACTTGTATACGATCTTCTACTCAACACGCCGCCTACCACGCTCGCTTTTCCGTGATGGCATGGTCGTAACACGATCAAATGAGTCTCCTCTCGAGTTCTTCAAGCTCTTCCCACATTCCTCGCTTCCATTCGAATTTTGTATCTCTACGAGTCACCAAGATAATGGAATAGCGATTCGAGAATATCCTTCAACGAATCTCCGATAATAACCAACTAAGCCTGTAAAGCTACGATTTCGATTCATCGACTTAGGTTGCTCTCAATCGCGACTCATATCCCAATCTTGGATAAGACGTCACATCGACACCTATCGCTTTACTATCGCATCTAATATGACGCCCCTCACAGAGAGTCCGCTTAGGTGAATTCCACAAAGGAAGTCATAAGATAAAGGCTCGTACCAAATTTATAGTTGAATTTTAACTCCTCAAGTTCAATAGAGCCATTCGATATAAGATTTTAGAAATGAGTTTTGTCTTTGGGTTCAAAGTCGATACAAAATTTAATATCGTGCTTTGGGAGTAAGCCAAGAAATTCTTCGTAAAATACGTCGGAAAAATCAATAACAACAAGAATATTATTCAAATCGACGTGTCTTTATTCAAATCCATAACACGGACTAAGAAAACTCGACATCCGTAATAAACGAATGACTTCATGGCTTGATATGAAAATGTTTGACTACAATGGTTCGATCGCTTGAGTTCAATAACAAAGTTGCTTAGAATATGAAAACTAACAACCTTACAAAAGAAATCAATTTTGGCATGATGAGTAGTTAACCAATCAATCCCCAAAAGCAAGTATCTTTAAAGAGATAAGGTCAATGTAAGGTAATGGTGCCAACTCAATCAAGCAAGATTTTTAAATAACGGATGTAATGAAATTTTCTCCTAATGGAGTCTCCACAGATAAAGTCAAAGTTTAATTTCTCCGTAGTCAAGTTCAAACGCTGAACGCAAAGCAAGAGAGATAAAAAGAATGGGTAGAAACCCAGATCTAGTAAGGTATAAACTTCGCAAGAATTTATAATTAACTAACCTGCTAACTTCGCTCGGGTTCCGATTTTGACCGGCCACGACAAACGCCTTCCAGAATCGCTGACTTTGACTTTTCTTCGGGACATCTTTTTGAGTCACCATTCCTACCGGATCGGTTTCGATATCGTATAATCTCGAGCGATATGTCCTTCTTTTTCCACAATTATAACATACCTTAAACTGTTGTGGGCGGCTTGGGTACGATATGTCCTCTTTCCCCGTGATTTGTAATATACGACCGGTAGTCTTTCTCCTCCTTGAACTAGTTACTATCGGCGCCGACGCCTTCACACGGTCGTTGTTGAATCTCCTTTTAAAATCTCCTCCCAACTCGCTTCTTCTATTTTCACGGCCACGATTACCACCAGAGTGGTAACCGCCTTTGTCCGTATTTTCTTTCTCCGTGGTTATCGTTATTCGATGATCGCTATCTTCGATATGATCCTCGGTTATGGTCCCCATTTGAACGCATCAAGTATCTCGCTTCTAACAACCGAGCCCCGCTGACAACATCCGAATAGAGAGAAAATTTATGAGAAATGAGATATCGACGTATGTCGGTTTCAAACCTCTCGTAAAACATCCGCGTCATATCGCTTCCTCATTCTCGCACTAAATGAGGTGCAAACTCGATAACTCCGCGAACTTCGCCTCGATCGGGACACCGCCATGTTATTCTCGCTTAGTCTAATAAACTCCACTTCCTTCATACGACGAATACTTTCGTGGAAGTACTTGTCATTGAACTCGCTTCAAACGCTCCCACGCGTACGCCGAAAAGTAATTGAATGGTACGCTTCACGATTCCCACCAAAGAATCGCCCGCCATTTAACATAAAAGTAGCGAATGGAACTTTCGTTTCTTCGCATCCCAAGACATCGAATATCTTGGTAATTTGTTTGACCCATGTTTCCATGCTTATGATCGGATCGGCTTTCCTTAAATTCCGTGGTCCCAACTCTTTGAACTTCGTCGGCCGTGACCACCCGTGAATTGCTATCATCTCTTCCTCAGATTTTGAACACGAGTCTCCTCGTCTGATTTTGCATGAATCGCAAAAAAGCTTTTAAACATCCCCTCGCTCATCATCCGCCAGCTGGTGTTATTCACAGGGAGGTACATTGCCACATTTGCACGCTCTCCTCGTTGTTAAGACAGCATCTCCACGGTCTCATTTACTCCACTATTAATATTCTCAATGACATTCTCAAATACCGCCATAAAACAAGGGTTAATTAAGGAAATCAATATATCACATAATATCCCTATATACCGACCAACTAACAAATAAGCTTAGTAGACACACTAAATAAGGATTTACTCGCCTCTCCCTCCTAGTTCTATTCCCGATCTCCGCCAGAGATCATATCCCTAAGCTCGATACCAACCGTGACGACCCCAAAATAGGTCCATTCCATCCAACCCATTCTCGAGTTGCCAAATACATGGTACGTAAACAACTACAACTTTATTATTACAACAAGAAACTGTGAGTTTGAATACAAATATTATCTTCTGTATAATATCTATACTCAAATAAATCCTCATCACATTTATCGATACATAAAAAAAATGGTGAGGACTACTAAACAATCCTTTCTAAAACCTTCATTCCATACCCCGACTGCATCTCGCTTATATTCTCGCCTCCCGAGAAAAAATGGAACAAAAAGGAAAAGGGTGAGCTCAACTAGCCCAAAGAAGAATACTACGACTAAGATAATATACAACAAATTATCGTTAGTCTCCAACAGGAAAAATCTGATAGAATACAATAATGATAACAAGTTTCGGATCAATATTCGCAGAAGGAAATAATAATTCATGTAAGAGTTACGTAGAGAATGAAATCTACTATAATCTATGAATTTAATAAATCCATCATCAATATTTTATCCCCAGTAACATCAATCAATATTCATCTCAAATCAAATATTCATCTTTGCACTACATGTGCCAAAGATATTCATCAATCTGGCCATGTTCATCTCAACACCTGCTCATCTTTACACTAAAGACCAAAGATATTCATCACTTGGCCATGTTCATTTAAACACCGCCATCTTTGCACTAAAGGCCAAAGATATTCATCACTTATCATGTTCATTTAAACACCTCTGCTCATCTTTGCACTACACAGCCAAAGATATTCAATAATATCATCATTTAAGACCGAGGATGATGAAAATATTTTTAAAGAACGAATCCAAAGAAACAAAATGATAAGGATTAAGGATTCGACTTTGTTTTATCCATGTCCAACAATACCTCAAAAATAATCATAGTGGTGTAAAATTCAAGAATGATCAAAACATGGATACAATCAAAAGCTAGATCCGTAATAGATATTTTGACTTAAAAGAAGAAATTTATTTTTCGATGAATAGTGCGATATCGTGAATAAAGTCTCAGATACGTGAATAAAGGCCAGATACGTGAATAAGAATCTCGGACACCAAAAGATAGAAATTCCACAAAAAACATTTTCACGCTTATTTAATAAGACTCGTGAATAAGAACTCGTGAATAAGAACTCATGAATAAGAACTCGTGAATAAGAATCATGAATAAGTAACCCCCGACATGAAAAAGTTCCAAATTTGATAAAAACTTCGTGATCAACATTTCAAAGATAATGATATTGAAGAAATAATATCATTACGAAAAAATAATATCCCTTACCTCGAAAGACAAAGATTTAAATGAAACACCGGATATAGTCTTCAAGGAAACTTGCACCGCTTCCTAACAATACTCAAAGTATACTCAAAATACTCACAAAATACACTCGATAATATAGAGAGAGAAGAGAGAAAACTTGTTTCCGGTGTGATTTTCAATTCTAACTTAGCCTTTCTATTTATAGGAAAAATGTTAAGACGTCAAGCGACTTAACTCGCAACCTCCGATGGCTTTTACTCGCTACTATTCCCACCCACCACATTTGAAATAAAATTCAGCACATTTCTTCACCAACCACTAGTGGGGCCCACTCAATTCTAGAATTTTCCACCAAAATCAATTATAAACCTAATTTTCAATCACCACCTCTTAAAATTCATAACAAATCATTCGTTCATTTTTAACGGTTCAAAATTTGTGGACATATACTCAACTTATGTATGTATAACATACCCAAAAATTACCACAATCCAACGGTCGGATTAAAATTATAACCCCCGCAATATATCTCAAAACCCCTGATTTAATTTTTTAATACCACCAATCCGATAAAATACTGATAAAACACCTCAACATTAATTCCTTCATTAATAACCACATAAATAAATCCATCATTTATATCCACATAAAATAAATATTTCTTTATCATATGAATCAATAATTAATTATTCACAAATAATATTACATAATCACAATTATGATAACCAAAGCTCCTGTGAGTAGGGGCTTTCCAATAAGGATCTCTCCTTCTTCGGTAGCGCCAATTAGGTGACCAAACCTCTCCTGTAGATGTAACTTTCTAGACATTGCCAATAATGTTATCTAATAATATTATTCAAATAATATGAATTATTGATCCGATAATGGGAAATACCGTGCAAAAAGGACAATTATCAAACAAGAATAATATAAAATACCAACGCAAAGAATTATTGAATCAATAAAATAAAATATTGAACAAGAATTCATCGTGAAAATTATTGAGTAAAGTGCCTTCACGTAAGGATCAATAATTCAACAATACTGCAAATACCGCAGTCTTCTTTAAGCAACCACGCCAGATTCATCGTATTTTAACCAACGGGGTATTCCAATAAATTTTAATCAGAATAACTACGCCATATTTATAACCACCCAAACTTTGTCGCTTTTCCTCATCCAATCGCTTTCCACATGGGGCCCATATGGTCGCTACTGCCGCATTTAATATTCCCCGACGCATTTAATATTCCACGACCAAATGAATATTCCCGACGCAGCATTTAATATTCCACGACCAAACGAATATTCCCCGACAAAAATGAATATTTTATAACCACTTGCTTATTTTGAAATATTTGCGTATTTAACCCTTAACTATCCACATTAATCAAATCCACCCTTACTATTTCAAAATAATAAATAAAGGAAATTCCTTTTTATTTAAAAAAATTTCGGGGTCTTACATATTACCTTCATATTTATCCACCAAATGATTGATTATCTTAATATATTTGTCATAAAAAATGTTACTCGCACCAAATAAGAAAATATTAAGGCTTAGGTTGAAGCGCAAATTAAGTTGCTCTCATTAAAACGATTCTCACGCTTGAATTATAACCGGTGTATAAGGAAATTGACACATCACCTTTAAGATATAACAACTCAACCACCATTATTATAGCTTTTCTTTAGTTTGCACTACTAAGGAAGCAGAAGTTTCACAAAACACCAGTTTTTGCCCAGTTCACTTGTAAGTATAGAAGAAAAATATAGCATAAAAGAAATCATTAGGTTATTCTCATTCTTTAACTTCTTTTATTTTTCATTCTTTTTTCACCACACCATATTACATACAAAACCATTTATTTATAGGTGTAGATGTAAGACCCCAATTTTTTAATGAATAAAATCAAATTTTCTTTATTTATTATTGTGAATAATAAGGTATTAATTTGATATAATAACTTTGGTTATGGGTAAAATGTGAAAATTTTGCAAAATAAGCAAGTGGTTATAAAATATTCATTTCATTTGCGGAATATTCTTTCTCGCTTCTGAATATTCGTATGATACGCTAAACAATCAGGGCCCCATAACGGATAACTATGAAACGAATGAAGCAAACGACAAAATTGAATAACAAATAGAATAGTTATTCATCAAGTAACACTGCTGAATACCCGGATTTGTTAAAGTAAAGTAATACGCTATTGTTGCACAAGAAGATACAAGATTACATACAGATTGTTGAATTATCGATCCTTACGTAAGAAGACACTACTCAATAATTCTCACACAAGCATCGCTCAATATTTTATTTTATTGATTCAATAATTGTCAGCATCGATATTTTATATTATCATTGTTTCAATTATCGTCATCGCACAAAGATTCCTTTATCGATCAAGAATTGATTATTTGAATAATATTATTAGATAACATTATTGGCAAATGTCTAGAAAGTTCTCACAAGGAGAGGTTTGTTCACCTAATCATAGGCCAAGAAAGAGAAATCCTTATCGAAAGCCCCTCTTCCTGTGAAATGTTCTCGTCATTATAAATGTGATTCTCAGAATATTATTTGTGAATAATTAATCATTGATTCATATGATAAGGAAATATTTATTTTAAGTGGATATAAATGATGAATTTATTTATGTGGTTATAAATGAAGGAATTAATGTTGAGGTGTTTTATTAGTATTTTGTTTGATTGAGGTATTAAAATCAAACAAACCGGTTTTTAGAGATATATTGGTCGAGTTATAATTTTAATCCGACCGCTGATCGTTGTAATTTTTGGATATGTTATACATATATAAGTTGAGTATATGTCCACAAATTTTGAACCGTTAAAAATGAGCGTATGAATTTTTATGAATTTTAAGAGGTGGCTGATTTGGAAATCTGGTTATAAATCATTTTGGTGGAAAAATCTAGAATTGGTGGGCCCCACTCTTGGTTGGTGAAGAAATGTGCTGAGATTTTTATTCAAATGTGGTGGGTGGGAATAAGTAGCAGTAGTAAAGCCATCAGTCAGCAGTTTAAGTCTGCTTTGGCATAACATTTTTCTCCTATAAATAGAGGGCTGTTAAATTGAAAATCGCACTGTAAACAAGTTTTCTCTAAATTATCGAGTGTATTTTGTGAGTATTTAGATACTTTGTGAGTTTCGTTAATCAATGCAAGTTTCCTTCAAATTTTATATACCGATATTCCATCGTAAGACTGATATTTTGAGGTAAGAGATATTATCTTTTTCTTAAATGATATTTTCTTCAATATCATTATCGCCAAATATTGGTATCAACTTTTATCAAATTTGGAACTTTTTGTGTCTCTGAGTTACTATTCACGATACTCAAGACTATTCACGAATACTTGACTATTCAATTTAAAATGAATTTTTTTCTTTTTGTCCAAGTTGTCTATTATGGTTACTATCTTTGATCAGATCCATGTTTTTCATCATTATTTTTGAATTCCGCTTCAAAATTGGTTATTTCTAATATTATTGAACTTGATAAACCGTAATACTGAATCCTTAATATTTGATCTGTTATCTCACCGGGATTCGCTTTTCTTTAAAATATTTTTCATCATCCTCACCCTAAAATGATGATACAAATGAATATCTTTGGCCTGTAGTGCAAAGATGAATGATTACCTAATGAATCTAATGAATATCTTTGGCCCGTAGTGCAAAGATGAACAGGTGTTGAGATGAACATGACCAACTGGTGATGCAAATGAATATCTTTTGTAAGACCCCAACTTATTCTTAATGAAATTTAATTTTCTCTATTTATTATTTTGAAATAGTAAGGGTTGATTTGATTAATGTGGATAGTTAGGGGTAAAATACGCAAATATTTCAAAATAAGCAAGTGGTTATAAAATATTCATTGTTGTCGGAGAATATTCGTTTGGTCGTGGAATATTTGTACTATCGGGGAATATTCGCATTTACCGGCCAGCGACCATGCATGTGGGCCCCATAACTTGAAAAGCGATTGGATGAAAGAAAACGACAAATATAAGTCGGTTAAAAATAACTGCAGTAGTTGTTACAGCTTATCTTGTTAAAATACTCGGTGGTTAAAACACAAGAAGATTTGCGGTATTGCACCAATTATTGATTCTTACGTAAGAATGCACTACTCAATAATGGTTACGATAATTACCGCTCAAAGATTTTATCGAGTTAATAATTCGCGCGATATTTTATATTCTTGTTATTTCAATAATTGTCATTACACAATATTTTTCATTATCGAAGCAATAATTCATATTATCCTAATAATATTATTAGATAACATTATTGGCAATGTCTAGAAAGTTCTGTCTCAAGGAGAGGTTTGGTCACCTAATCAAGCACCAGCCAAGAAGAAGAAATTCTTATCGAAAGCCCCTCTTTCTTGAACCGCCTCGTTGTCAATATTGTGATTCTGTAATATTATTTATGAATAATTAATTATTGATTCATATGATGAGGAAAATATTAATTTTATGTGGATATAGATGGAGAAAAATTTTAATGTGACAATTGTTGAAAATTAAAATTTTATCTTTTTGTGATAAGATAATGTATTATTATATTTTAATAATATAATAATGGTGATATTTTTACAACGAATGTGGGATATATGAGTATACGAGGAGGAAGAGTATTTTTGTTGCAATAAATGTTTAAAACATGTTAAACATGCTCTGTGGACCCCATTTATCGATCGAAATTTGATTATACCGTTAAAATCGTCTGTTTGTGGATTTCGGCCAATTTCGCTTTGGAATTTGGAAAACTTTCTTCGCAAAGTTGTAGAGAATTGAATTTCCTATAAAAACTCGCGACATTCAATTTTCTCTGATAAAAGGGCTATTTATTATGAATTATTGATGTTCAAATTTCTAATAATTGATTTTTGGGAGTTTTATTAATTTTATTAAGAAAAACGTTTTTATTGATTTTGGTGAGGGGGGACCATTTATTTGGCTGATAATTTGAATCTTAGAAAGTGTGCGTGAGGAAATTATAATATATATATTAATATTTTATTAAATTTTCTCGCTTTTGTTGTTCTAGCAATTTCCTATAAATAGGTGCTTAGGTTAAATTGAAAATCACACCGTAAATCAAGTTTTCTCTCTCTATTATCGAGAATATTCTTGTGAGTATTTTGAGTATACTTTGAGTATTGCTATACTATGCAAGTCCAAGTCATAGCCTATATCCTGTTTCAAATTGAAGATCTTGATCTTTCGAGGTAAGGGATGTTATTTTCTTCTCAAATGATATTATTTCTTCAATATCATTATCTTTGAAATATTGGTTGAAACTTTTTATCAAATTTGGAACTTTTTCATGCTTCGGGGTTACTATTCATGAGTTACTATTCACGAGTTACTATTCATGAGTTACTTATTCACGAAGTTATATTCATTCACTTCTACTATTCATGAAGCGTGAAGATGTTTTTTTTGTGGAATTTCTATCTTTTGGTGTTTGAAGTTACTATTCACGATACTGACACTATTCAATTCCTAAAAATAAAATTTCTTCTTTTTTTTGTCCAAAATATCTATTCGGATACTAGCTTTGATTGTATTCATGTTTTGATCATTCTTGAATTTTACACCACTACGACTATTTTTGAGGTATTTTTTCGACGTGGATAAAACCAAGTACGAATCCTTAATCCTTAATCCTTGTCATTTTGTTTCAATCGGATTCGCTTTCTTTAAAATATTTTTCATCATCTTCACCTTAAATGATGATATTACTTTAATATCTTTGGCTCAGAATGCAAAGATGAATGATTTCAAGAATATCTTTGGTAGTAGTGCAAAGATGAACAGTGTTTAGATGAACATGACTAATCGATGAATATCTTTGGCACAGAGTGCAAAGAGATGAATATTTGATTCCGATGTATATCGATTGATGTTACAGGATAAAAGATAGACGATGAACTTTTAAATTCATACATAGAAGATAGTAGTTTGCATTCTCTACTTAACTCTTCTAATGAATTATTATTTCATTGCGAATATTGATTTAAAATTTGTTGTCTATCAGATTCTATTAGATTTTTCCTCGTTGAAGACTAACGATAATTTGTTGTATATTATCTTAGTCATAATATTCTTTATCGGGCTAGTTGAGCTCACCCTTTTCCTTTTTGTTCCATTTTTCTCGTGAGGCGAGAATATAAATGTATGACGAGTCTGGGTATGGAATGAAGGTTTTAGAGAAAGTTGTTTAGTAGTCCTCACCATTTTGTAAAATAATGTATCAATAAATGTGATGAGGATTTATTTGAGTATGGATATTGTCTAAGATAATATTTGTATTCAAACTCACAGCTTTCTTCATTGTAATAATAAAGTTGTAGTTGTTTCGCACATGTATCGACAACCTCGTAATGGGTGATGTATACCTATTTTGGGGCGCCACATCTTTGGCTCAGAAGGAAAAGATGAATATTTGATTCAAGATGTATATCGATTGATGTTACGTGGATAAAATATTGATGATGGACTTTTAAATCTTAGAAGATAAGTAGAATTCTTTCTCTACTGACTCTTCTAATTGATTGTTGTTTTTCACCGCAGTTGTTGATCTAAAACTTGTTGTTTCATTATATTTTATCGATTATTCCTGTGAAGACTAATGATAATTTGTCAGATATTATCTTAGTCATAATATTCTTTATCGGGCTAGTTGAGCTCACCCTTTTGTTCCATTTTTCTTCTTCTCGAGGTGAGAACATAACAGAACTAATGGGTACGGAGTGATGGTTCTAGAAAGTTGTTTTAGCAAATCCTCACTATTTTTAAAATAAGGTATCAATAATTGTAATGAGGACTCCTTTTGAGTTTTTATACTCTATTCAGTATTTAAACTCACAGTTTAATGAAGTTGTATTTATTTCTGTATCATGTATTTGGCAACTCAGAATGGGTGATGTATACCTATTTTGGGGGCGTCACAGTAGAAAATTATCACTATGAAATTTTTTGCAGCCAAAGCAAGCCATGGTCTAAATACATATGCGTAAGACAAATAAAAGAGGGTGGGACAACGAAAAATATCATAGAGTGAGGAAAAAAGACGACGAACGTCAACCGACTACGAGATAAAAGAGACAACAACTCACTCACGTCAGTGATACTCCAGTTTCCACAAATCTCGTCCGCTATCCATATAGGTTATAGCTAAAGCTTGAAGCTGAAGGCCAACAAGGCCAAGCTCACGTTGACTCCCCCAAATTTGAGCCTACATAACACAACCCAATTTGAGTCGCCAAAATATAAATAACATAAATAAATCCTCCTATTTTTTATTATTACAATACAATGTATAACACTATATCATACAAGAAGGCACAAAGAAAGATGTTATAGCTGGAAGCAAATTGTAACACCCCAGTCCCACATCGAAAGATAGGGAAAAATTTGTGTGCATATAAAGAAATAAGTTACTACCAATAGTACCTTCAAGTCATGACCTTTTGGGAGCCTGTGGTGGGATAAGATGACCCAAGAAGATACTATTGGGCCAGTAGTTTGAGGACCTTATTTGGATGGATTTGATTTGATTCAGACTTGGGATTTGACCCAAGATTTGTTTCGGACTCGGGATTTGACCCGGGTTGTTTCATATGGTATCAAAGCCGACTCTCAAAAGCTCTGGCCTGGGTCATCCGACGGGTCACGGAGGTGGGGACACGAAGGCGGTGTGGTATTATCCCACAATGGAGAGATGGAGGTCCTGAGGTGGGGACACGGCCAAATTTTGTAGATTATCCCATAATGGCTAGAGAGGCAAAGATCTTTGGGCCGTGTGTGTGATCGGTTTTGACGGGGACGTTAGAAATTTAAGTGGGGGAGTTTGTAACACCCTAGTCCCACATCGAAAGATAGGGGCAAAATTTATGTGCATATAAGGAAATAAGTTACTACCAATAGTACCTTCAAGTCATGACCTTTTGGGAGCCTGTGGTGGGCTAAGATGACCCAAGAAGATACTATTGGGCCAGTAGTTTGAGGACCTTATTTGGATGGATTTGATTTGATTCGGACTTGGGATTTAACCCAAGATTTGTTCTGGACTCGGGATTTAACCCGGGTTGTTTCACAAATGGGTAAAGATCATACCCAAGACTTGATCATTGAGGATCCCAATGCAAGGATCAGGACAAGGTGGACTATTCAGAATAAATGCTTCTTCCCAAGCTTTATTTCTCAGATGAAGTCCAAAAAGATCGAAGAAGCTTCGGAAGATTTAAGCTGGATTGAAGCTATGCAAGAGGTGTTGAACCAGTTTGAAAGAAGCAATTCTGAAGACTAAGACCAAAAGATCATCCAATTGTCGGCACCAAATGGGTATTCAGAAACAATATAGATGAAGACGGAGTGATTACAAGAAACAAAGAAAGTTGGTGGCCAAATGGATTTGTAGGAATAACGGATCGACTATAATGAGACATTTGGTCCTGTTGTCAGATTGGAAGCCATCAGAATGTCCCTAGCTTGTGCGGCTAACATGAATTCAAAGTCTTCCGAATGTCGTCAAAAGTGTATTTCTGAATGGAGAACTTCAAAAAGAGGTTTATGTAGAACAACATCCATGTTTTGTCAATTCAACATTTCATAATCATGTATATAGACTAGATAAAACACTTTATGGTTTAAAAGAAGCATCTAGGGCCATATATGAAACACTTACTAATTTTCTTATTAAAAAAGAATCATTAGAGGTATGGTAGACACCACACTTCTCCTTAAGAAGCACAGAGGTAATACTCTATAAGTACATATTTATATATACACAGACTAAGTACTCACTACAATTATTACCATACTATTTTACAACATGGTGGGGAGTACAATTAAAAGTTATTAACTTGAACCATCATTTCATTTACATGTTCTCTCCGTTAGCCTCAACTACACTCTCATTTCTTGAAAAAAATTATGAAACAAAAGGGTGAACTCAAATAACTTAATAAAGAATATCATGACTAAGATAACGAATAATAAGTTATCTTCAGCCTTCAACAATACATAAATCAGAGGTTTAGAAAATGTTAGACAACATGAATTTTCAAAAAATAACTACAGCGGAATGAACAATCTATCACAAGAGTCAAATAAACCATAATGTATACGTACTATATTCTTTAACCTCTTGAGGTTCTTTCTTCTTGTTCTTGTTCTTACTAGATGATCAAAGCTTAGATTGATAGCCTTCATTTGTTTCTTCTATTCTATCTATCCAACTCTTTCTTTTCTCTCTATTTTTATGCTAACTCTTACTTTCTCTCAATTTACTTAGTAAAAATGAAAGAGAAGATGGACTTTTTGTTTATATAAAACAACTTTCCATTTACTTACAAGTTAATCACTCAACTTACGTCTTATATAGTAAATCTCATTCACTTTCCAATCTTCCAAAACCATCCCCCAGGTCAACCTAACCTCGCATCAAACTAACCTAACCAAGATTAACATGGTTAGTTGTGTGAGACCCCAGATTTTATCAATAAAGATTTAAATTTTGTCCAAATAATTTTTTAATATTATGGTGTGAATTTGAGATAATATTATAGTTGTGGGTAGTATTTATAAATTTTGCAAAGTATGCAAGTTGGTTATATTATATTCGATTGGTCTGGGAATATTCGGTTTAGCAGGAATATTCGTATAACGACTCAATCATTGGTGGACCCCACAATGTAATTATCATTTCGGATCGAGAAAACGACAAAAATATTTTATTAAAATAACTATGCCGAAGTTTTACCGTGGATACCGTTGAACTACTTTGGTAGTAAAAAAGTACAAGAATATGTGTGGGTTCAGCATAGAAGACACCACCTTATTGATTATCGATGCTTATATGAAAGTCACTCATTTTGATTCCATTATCATTTATAATAATAATATGAATTATTATAATGATAATGACGCTTTTGTTTTATTCATATTATTAACGTAATAAAATGTAAACATCTTTTTATATAAAATGTAATACTTTATTAAAGTTATTCTATAAATAATAATATATTATATTTTATTACGCATAAGTGTTGCATAAAGTTTGTTAGTATAGTAAAAAATATTTTATATAAATAGAATATATTATATTTTATTTAAAAGATTTTGCTTTAAATACGGACCGCCGATTAAAGTAAATCAATCTGGACCGCTCATGGATTAATTACTATGCATTCCATTTTCCTATAAATAAGCTCATTCCTTCATTATTTTCTTACGAAATTCATCAAACTCTGTAGAGAAAACTATAGAGAGAAAGAAGAAAAGTATTTTGCTACTTCACTTTTCCAATATTCATTTCTTCTAAGGTAAGGGATATTATTTGTTGTAATTCGTAAGGGGTGTTATTCTTTCTTATTCACGAAGAGAACTTCATTATTCCATTCATTATTATTCTCATTGAATAACTCGTAAAAGTGGCATACCCTATACATAACTCAGATACGCGCCAGATACCCTATACTTGTGAAATCTTTATATTATTCCATTCTTATTTATTCTGTTGGAATAACTCAGATACGCTGAATCCCCTATACTTGGTGATCTTCTTCTCGTTATTCCATTCTTTATTATTCTCGCTTGAATATCCTCGTCACAGTGTTTTACACCCACCCGTTCCATTGCTTATTATTCCGCATTTATTATTCTCATTGAATATCCTCGTCGTCATGTTTTACACCTAACCGGGTTCCATTGTTTATTATTCAAATTTATTATTCTGTTGATCATCCTGCTTGCAGAATTTCACCGACCGTTCCGTTATTATTATTCTGTTGAATAACTCGCTCTGCAAGTACCGCATGCACGGTGATTTCTTTTGTTATTCCATTCTTTATTATACCCAAATGGTTAAAACTTTGACTTCTATACTCCATGAAATTAGTAGAATATCCTCGATATTTCATATTTCATCCAAAGATCTTTCATGGAAATATTCTTCCGATCATTCTTGAATTTTACTCTACAAAACAAAGATCTTGTTGACAATTTGGACGTTAATAAATCCTAGAAAATTAATTTTTGAACTTGTTTTATTGAATTCTTATATCATTGTCATCATCCTCATGTTTATATTATGTTGAAAGTTATCTTCGCTTACGCATGCATAGATGAACTTAGTATGATTATGACCGTGGTTCATTCTTGTATAATCACGGCTTGATATAAATGATGTGACAAAAGTCCTCAAAGGGTCTCAGTAATGCAATGATGGATAGTTTTTGGTATGATTATGACCAGGGTGATTCTAGATAGTCATGACCATTGATAATTTGATGAAAATCCTCGACCGCCCCAAAATAGGTATACATCACCCATTCCGAGTCACAATACATGGTACGTAAACAACTACAACTTTATTATTACAACAAGAAACTGTGAGTTTGAATACAAATATTATCTTCTGCATAATATCTATACTCAAATAAATCCTCATCACATTTATCGATACATTATTTTACAAAAATGGTGAGGACTACTAAACAACTCTCTCTAAAACTTTCATTCCATACCCCACTCTGCATTTCATCGCTATATTCTCGCCTCCCCGAGAAAAAAATGGAACAAAAAGGAAAAGGGTGAGCTCAACTAGCCCAAGAAAAAATATTATGACTAAGATAATATACAACAAATTATCGTTAGTCTTCAACAGGAAAAATCTAATAGAATACAATAGACAACAAATTTTAAATCAATATTCGCAATGAAATAATAATTCATTGTAAGAGTTAAGTAGAGAATGCAAACTACTATCTTCTATGTATAATTTAAAAGTTCATCGCTCATCTTTTATCCCCGTAACATCAATCAATATATATCCGAATCAAATATTCATCTTTGCACTACACAGCCAAAGATATTCATCACCGGGTCATGTTCATCTAAACACTGCTCATCTTTGCACTACTACCAAAGATATTCTTCAGAAATCATTCATCTTCGCACTACAAAAGCCAAAGATATTCCATAATATCATCATTTAAGACCGAAGATGATGAAAAATATATTTTAAAAAACGAATCCAAAGGAAACAAAATGACAAGGATTAAGGATTAAGGATTAAGATTTGTATTTTGTTTTATCCACGCCCAAAAAATACCTCAAAAATAATCATAGTGGTGTAAAATTCAAGAATGATCAAAACATGGATACAATCAAAGCTAGTATCCGTATTAGATATTTTGACAAAAAGAAAAATTTTTTTTTTCATGAATAATAGGCCAGATTCGTGAATAAGAATCTCGATTTCACAAAAAAACATCTTCAATAATAAAGAGTACAGAATACGTGAATAAGAATCTCATGAATAAGAATCGAATAAGAACCAAAAGTTCCAAATTTGATAAAAAGTTTCAACCAATATTTCAAAGATAATGATATCAAGAAATAATATCATTACGAAAAAAAATAACATCCCTTACCTCGAAAGATCAAGATTTCTAATTTAAACACCTGATATAAAAGGCTATGACTTGACTCAGACCGAATAGCAAATACTCAAAGTATACTCAAAATACTCACAAGAATACGCCGATAATATAGAGAGAAAAACTCAGCTTCGTGTGATTTTCAATTCTAACCCAAGACCCTATTTATAGAAATCGCTAGAATACCAAAGCGTAAAATTTAATAAAATATTAATATATATATTATAATTTCCTACGCATTACTTTCTAAGATTCAAATTATCATGCTTGAAACAAATGGTCCCCTCACCAAAATCAATAAAAACGTTTTTCTTAATTAAAATTATTAAAACTCCCAAAATCAATTATTCAGAATTTCGTAACATCAATAATTCATAATAAATAGCCCTTTTATCGTAAAAAATTCAATCTCATGAGTTTTTATAGGAAATTCAATTCTCTACAACTTTGCGTAAGAAAGTTTTTCCAAATTCCAAATGTAAATCGACCAAATCCACAAACCAAGCGATTTTACAAAAAAGCTATAATCAAATTTCAAATAATAAATGGGGTCCACCGACACATGTTTAACATGTTTTAAACATTTATTGCAACAAAAAATACTCTTCCTCCTCAGATACTCATATATCCCACATTCGTTGTAAAAATATCACCATTATTATATTATTAAAATATAATAATATATTATCTTATCGTCGTAAAAGATAAAATTTCAATTTTCAACAATTGTCACATTAAAATTTTTCTCCATCTATATCCACATAAAATCAATATTTTCCTCATCATATGAATCAATAATTAATTATTCACAAATAATATTACAGAATCACAATATCGACAACCAGTGCAGCTTCTCAGAAAGAGGGGCTTCCAATAAGAATTTCTTCATCATCACGCAATTAGTGTGACCAAACCTCTCCTGTATGTAACTTTCTAGACATCGCCAATAATGTTATCTAATAATATTATTCAGATAATATGAATTATCGCTTCGATAATGAAAAATATCGTAAATGACAATTATCAAACAACAAAGAATATAAAATATCAACGCAAAGAATTATTAAATCAATAAAATATCGAATAAAGAATTACCGTAACCATTATCGAAAGTAAAGGCCTTCACGTAAGAATCAATAATCGTGCAATACCGCAAAGCTACCGTGTTTTAACCACCACCGAGTATTTTAACAAAGATTAATCTGTGAATAACTACGCCTGCTATTTTTAACCAACTTATATTTGTCGCTTTCTTCATCCAATCGCTTCCACATGGGGCCCACATACACGTCGTCTACTACATCGCATTTAATATTCCCCCGACAAGATTTAATATTCCACGACCAAACGAATATTCTCCTACAACAATGAATATTTTATAACCACTGCTTATTTTGAAATATTTCATGATTTTACCCCTAACTATCCACATTAATCAAATCAACCCTTACTATTTCAAAATAATAAATAGAGAAAATTAAATTTCATTAATAATAAGTTGGGGTCTTACAACCTCCCTCCTTATGAAATTTCGTCCTCTAAATCGACGACGCACTCGTGTGTTTCAAAAGGTGAGGATACCTCGCTTTTTTTTCGCTTCCAATTCCTGTGTCATTTCTCTATAAAGATGATTCCTCCACAAAACTTTAACTTGTGGTATGACCTTTCATACAGTAGGACATGCTCCTTCCTATCCAAGATCTTAACAGTACCTCCTCATACGCTAAGTCTTCTATTATTTCGTCCTGCTTCTAACTCTATAACGTGGTTCGGTCTTTCACATATTTACGGCAAGTACGATATGTGAAACACATTATGAACACGAGACATACTTTGAGGTAACGCAAGTCTATAGGCTACATTTCCTACTCGGCCAAAGAATTTGAAATGGACCAATAAATCGTGGATCGAGCTTTCCTCTCTTCCCAAATCTTGAACTCCTTCCACGGAGCAACTCGCAACAATACATGATCCCCTACACTAAATTCCACGCCCTTTCGATGAAGATCCGCATAACTCTTTTGTCGATCTTGTGCCGCTTGTATATACGCTGTCGAATCATTTGATCTTTTCTAGAGTCATACGTATTTCAACTCTGTCCCAACAATGTTGCTTCACCCACCTCATCCCAAACATATCGAGAGAATCCACATTTTCGGCCCATATAATGCTTCAAATGGAGCCACACCTATACTTGCTCGATAACTCGCTGTTGTAGGAGAATTCCACCAATGGTAAATACTTATCCCAACCGCCTCTTGAAGTCTAGGACACAGTAGTCTTAATAGATCTTCAAGAGTTCAATAGTCCTCTCTCGATCATCCGTCTGCTTTGGGGATGGTATGCCAACTAAATCGCAAACTGCGCTCCATAGCTTTTTGCAAGCTAACCCAAAATCTTGAAGTGAATCTTCGGTCACGATCCAAAACTATGGATACAGCATGCCATGCAACCTCACAATCTCATTCACGCATATACTAAAGCAAGACGCTCAAGGAATAAGTCTCCCAGATTTGGCAAGAAATGAGCGATTTGGTTAATCTATCAACAATAACCCAAATAAAGATTGATGCCTTGAGAAACCGTAGAAGACCCGTAATCGAAATCCATGGTAATGTGTTCCCACTTCCATTTCGAATCTCAAGTGGTTGCAACGGACCCTTAGGTACTAGATGTCTCCGCTTTTACACGCCGACAAGTTAAACACATCGAGATAAACTTTGCAATCTCTCTCTTCATATTGTTCCACCAAAATGTATGTCAAGATCACGATACATTTTAGTACTTCCAGATGGATCGCAAATGGTGTATCGTGTGCCTCCATCATAATCTTGTACTTCAAATCGTAGTCGTTAGAACACAAAGTCTAGAGTGGACTCAAGTATTCCTTCTTCATCAATTCTCGCCCCTAATAGCTCCTTCTTGACTTTCTTCTTCATACGATCGCCCCGGCCCGCGGGCTCGAGCAACCTTAACTTTTTCTATTAAAGTCGGCTCTACGCGATATACTTGACATCATCGCACTCATTCCTCGATACGATCTTCTACTCAACGCCACCACCACCACGCTCGCTTTTCCCGTGATGGTATCAATAGTGTGGTCGTAGTCTTCAATAGCTCGAGCCAACGTCATCACCGCCGCATGTCGAGTTCTTTTTTGAGTGAAGAAATATTTAAGGCTTTTTACGGTCCAATATATCTCCACTTTCTCCCCATATAGATAAGGCTCCATATCTTTAACAAAAACGATCGGGCCGCTAACTCTAGATCATGAGTAGGATAATTCCTCTCATACTTTTTTTAAGTTGTCATGAGGCATAGGCTATGACTTTCCCACGCTGCATGAGAACACATCCTAACCCTTTGCCCGAAGATCATCAGAGATAACAAATCCATCCGAACCAGATGGTATTGTTAGAACAAAATAAATAAGTCTCCTCTAAGCTCTTGAAACTCTTCTCGCATTCTTCACTCCAAACGAATTTTGTATCCTTCCGAAGTTACCGAAGTTAATGGAGTAGCGATTCGAGAAAACCCTTCCACTAATCTCCGATAATAACCAAATTTAAGCCCAAAAACTACGTACTTTCAACACCGACTTCTGCTTGCTCCTAACTTCAGATTGCTTCAATCTTCACCGATCAACAGATACTCCATGTTTCGACACCACGCGCCCAAGAAATGCTACTTCCTCGCCGTAACTCGATTTCTTCAATTTGGCATATAGTTTGTTTTCACGGCCTTCGAGTACCAAATTTCAAATGGTGCTCATGATCTTCACGACTTTTGAATATATGAGGATGTCATCAATAAAGACAACAACAAATCGATCCAAATATTCCTCAATACTTGGCTCATCATCATATCCATGAAAGTCAGCAGGAGCATTAGTCAATCCGAAAGACACGACTAAGAATTCATAATGCCCATACCGAAGTTCTCAAGGCGCTTTGAATATCCTCGCCTAATCTTCACCGATGATATCCGTAATCTAAGATCGATTTTTGAAAAGAATCAGCCCCTCAGAATCGGGTCAAACAAGTCATCAATACGAGGTAGAGGATACCTATTCTCGATGGTGACATGGTTCAATTCCCGATAGTCAATATTAAAGTCGCATACTCCCGCTTTTCTTCTTTACGAATAAAACAGAGCACCCCAAGGAGATGTACTAGACGAATGAAACCGATGTCCAACAATTCTCAGAGTTGACCTTTAACTCCTCAAGTTCAATAGAGCCATTCGATATGGGTTTTAGAAATGGGCTTTGTACTGTGTTCAAGATCAATAAAGAATTCAACTTCACGCTCGGGGTGTAGACCGAAGTTCTTCGTGAAATACGCCGAAAGTCAATAACAACAGAATATTATTCAAATTCGACGTGTCTTTATTCAAATCCATAACATGGGCTAAGAAAGCTTTGACATCCGCTTTTCAATAAACGAATAAATTTTATGATTAGATATGATAAAGATTGATTTTAATGGTTTAGTTGTTTGAATTGCATAACAGTCAAGTTAGAATATGAAAACTAACAACCTTACGAAAAACAATCAATTTTGGTATGATGAGTAGTAGCTAACCAATCAATCCCTAAAATCACATCAAAAGCAAGTATCTTTAAAGAGATAAGGTCAATGTAAGGTGATGGTGCCAACTCAATCAAACAAGATTTATAAACAAGGATGATGATGAAAGTTTTCCTAACGAGTTTCCACAGATAGTCAAAGTCTAATTTCTCCTGAGTCAAGTTTAAACGCTGAGCACACGCAGAGAGATAAAATGAATGGGTAAAGACCCAGATTAAGTAAGGTATAAACTTCGCAAGAATTTATAAATAGCTTACCCGTGATCACCTCGCTTGGTTTCTCGATTTTGACCAACCACAACAAACGCCTTCCCCTAATCGCTGACTTTGACTTTTCTCGATACTTTTTTTTGAGTCACCGTCCCCTCAATAACTAGGTTTCGCTACAGCATAATCTCGAGCGATATGTCCTTCCTTTCCACAATTATAGCATACCTTGAACTGTTGTGGGGCGCTTGACCGATATGTCCTCTTTTCCGATTTTTAGAAGATACGACCGGTGGTCGCTTCTCCTCCCTTAGAACCAGCTTGTCACCAAGACTGCTGCCTTCATACGGTCGCTGTTAAATCTCCTTTTAAAATCTCCTCCCGACTCGCTTTCTCTATTTTCACGGCTATGATTACCACCGTAGTGGTTACCATTTTTGTCCGTCTGCTTTTCTCCCGCCGGTTATCATTATTCTGCTGATCGCTATCTCCGCACGATCCTCGTTATGGTCCTCAACGAATATACTCAAGTATCTCGCCTAATAATCGAGCCCATCATAACAACATCCGGTCAGAGAGAAATTTATGAGAAATGAGATATCGACGACGCCGGGTTTCAAACCTCTAAGAAACATCCGCCATACATACGCCTCATTCTCCACCAAATGAGGTGCAAACCTCGATAACTCGCAAACTTTGCCTCGCATCGAGACACCGCCATGTTGTTTTGTTCCAATCAATGAACTCCACTTCCTTCATACGACGAACACTTTCGTGAAAGTATTTGTCATTAAATAGCTTCAAACGCCTCCCAAGACATGCCGAAAAGCGCCGGATGGGTACGCTTCACGCATCTCACCAAAGAGTCCGCCTCGCCACTTTAACATAAAGGTGGCGAATGGAACCTTCGTTCTCCGCATCCCAAGACATCGAATATCTTGCAATTTGTTTGACCCATGTTTCCGCCATGATCGATCCGCTTTCCTTAAATTCGTGGTCCCAACTTTCGAATCGCTTGGGTGTGATAACCCGTGAATTGCTATCATTTCTCCCTCAGATTTTGAACACGAAGTCTCCTCGTCGATTTTTTGCATGAATCGCAAAAACTTCTAAACATCCCCTCGCTCATCATCTCGCTTCAATGGTGTTGTTCACAGAGGAACATTGCCACTTGTCAGACGCTCTCCTCGCTGGTGAGTACAAAGCGCTCTCCACTGGCCTCATTTCCATCATAATATTCTCACGACATTCTCAAATACCGCCATAAAACAAGGGTTAATTAAGGAAATCAATATATCACATAATATCCCTATATACCGACTAACTAACAAATAAGCTTAGTAGACACACACTAGCAAGGATTTACTCGCTCTCCCTCCTAGTTCTATTCCCCGATCTCCGCCAGAGATCATATCCCTAAGCTCGATACCAACCGCGACGCCCCCAAAATAGTATACATCACCCATTCTCGAGTCAAATATACATGGTATGTAAACAACTACAACTTTATTATTACAACAAGAAACTGTGAGTTTAAATACAAATATTATCTTCTGTATAATATCTATACTCAAATAAATCCTCATCACATTTATCGATACATTATTTTACAAAAATGGTGAGGACTACTAAACAACTTTCTCTAAAACCTTCATTCCATACCCCGACTGCACTCGCTATATTCTCGCCTCCCGAAGAAAATGGAACAAAAAGGAAAAGGGTGAGCTCAACTAGCCCAAGAAAGAATATTACGACTAAGATAATATACAACAAATTATCGTTAGTCTTCAACAGGAAAAAAATCTAATAGTAACAAATAGACAACAAATTTTAAATCAATATTCGCAATGAAATAATAATTCATTAGAAGAGTTAAGTAGAGAATGCAAACTACTATCTTCTATGTATGAATTTAAAAGTTCATCGCTCATCTTTTATCCCTCAGAATATCAATCAATATATATCCGAATCAAATATTCATCTTTGCACTACAGCCAAAGATATTCATCACCGGTCATGTTCATCTAAACACTGCTCATCTTCGCACTACGCCAAAGATATTCTTCAGAATCATTCATCTTCGCACTACAGCAAAGATATTCCATAATATCATCATTTAAGACCAAGATGATGAAAAATATTTTTAAAGAAACGAATCCAAAGGAAACAAAATGACAAGGATTAAGGATTAAGGATTCGTATTTTGTTTTATCCACGCCCAAAAAAATACCTCAAAAATAATCATAGTGGTGTAAAATTCAAGAATGATCAAAACATGGATACAATCAAAGCTAGTATCCGTATTAGATATTTTGACAAAAAGAAGAAATTTTATTTTTCATTTTTAAATGAATAAAGTAATCGACACCAAAAGATAGAAATTCCATAAAAAACATCTTCACGCTACGTAATAGATAATAAGAATCGGAATCAGAATAAGAATCGTGAATAAGAATCTCATGAATAAGAAACCCCACACCAAAAAGTTCCAAATTTGATAAAAAGTTTCAATCAATATTTCAAAGATAATGATATCAAGAAATAATATCATTACGAAAAAAATAATATCCCTTACCTCGAAAGATCAAGATTTCTAAATTAAACACCTGATATAAAGCATGACTGAACTTTGCACAGACCGATAAAGAATACTCAAAGTATACTCAAAATACTCACAAGAATACGCCGATAATATAGAGAGAGAAAACTTCAGCTTCGTGTGATTTTCAATTCTAACCTAAAGACCCTATTTATAGAAATCGCTAGAACACCAAAGTTAAAAATTTAATAAAATATTAATATATATATATAATTTCCTACGCACACAATCTAAGATTCAAATTATCATTATCATGCTTGACAAACAAATGGTCCCCTCACCAAAATCAATAAAAAAAACGTTTTTCTTAATTTAAATTAATAAAAACTCCCAAAAATCAATTATTCAGAATTTCGTAACATCAATAATTCATAATAAATAGCCCTTTTATCGTAAAAATTTCAATCTCATGAGTTTTTATAGGAAATTCAATTTCTACAACTTTGCAGAAGAAAGTTTTTCCAAATTCCAAATGTAAATCGACCAAATCCACAAACCAAGCGATTTTACAAAAGCTATAATCAAATTTCACCAATAAATGGGGTCCACCGACATGTTTAACATGTTTTAAACATTTATTGCAAATAAAAATACTCTTCCTCCTCAGATACTCATATATCCCACATTCATTGTAAATATCACCATTATTATATTATTAAAATATAATAATACATTATCTTATCGTAAAAAAGATAAAATTTCAATTTTCAACAATTGTCACATTAAAATTTTTCTCCATCTATATCCACATAAAATCAATATTTTCCTCATCATATGAATCAATAATTAATTATTCACAAATAATATTACGTAATCACAATATCGACAACCAGTGCGCCTCCCCAGAAAGAGGGGCTTTCCAATAAGAATTTCTTCTTATCACCAGCAATTAGTGACCAAACCTCTCCTTATGTAACTTTCTAGACATCGCCAATAATGTTATCTAATAATATTATTCAGATAATATGAATTATCGCTTCGATAATGAAAAATATATTGTAAAATGACAATTATCAAACAACAAAGAATATAAAATATCAACGCAAAGAATTATTAAATCAATAAAATAATCGAATAAGAATTATCGTAACCATTATCGAGTAAAGGCCTTCTTACGTAAGAATCAATAATCGTGCAATACCGCAGCTAACGTGTTTTTTAACCACCGAGTATTTTTAACAAAGATAATCTGTAATAACTACGCCAAGTATTTTTAACCAACTTATATTTGTCGCTTTCTTCATCCAATCGCTCACATGGGGCCCACACATGGTCAAAGCTACCGTCGCATTTAATATTCCCCGATAAATATATTTAATATTCCACCACCAAACGAATATTCTCCACAACAATGAATATTTTATAACCACTGCTTATTTTGAAATATTTATGATTTTACCCCTAACTATCCACATTAATCAAATCAACCCTTACTATTTCAAAATAATAAATAGAGAAAATTAAATTTCATTAATAATAAGTATATCTTTGGCAGTAGTGCATGGATAATTAATGATATTCGTGATCTCAAATGAGGATAATGAATACACGATTTATCTTCGCACGTAGTTATGGATAATCATGGATAATTTGTGGTCGTTATATTAGATAATCTTAATGAATACACGATTATCTTTGCCGTAGCGTACGGATAATTGTGGTGGGATCATGGAATAATTATCTTCGTCGTGATATACTAATGAATACTAATGAATATCTTTCTTTGCACGTAGTGCATGGATAATTTGTGGTCGTGATACTAATGAATACACGATTATCTTTGGTAGTAGTGCATGGATAATTTGTGGTCGTGATACTAATGAATACACGATTATCTTCGCCGTAGTGTATGGATAATTTGTCGCGATACTAATGAATACACGATTATCTTCGTAGTAGTGCAATTAATTTGTGGTCGTGATACTAATGAATACACGATTATCTTTCGGCCGTAGGTATGGATAATTTGTGGTCGGATACTAATGAATACACGATTATCTTCGCCGTAGTGTGGATAATTTGTGGTCGTGATACTAATGAATACACGATTATCTTTGGCAGTAGGTATGGATAATTTGTGGTCGGATACTAATGAATACACGATTATCTTCGGTCGTAGTGCACGGATAATTTGTGGTCGTGATACTAATGAATCATCGACGATCGCACGTAGTGCGTGCGTGGTCGTGATAATAAAGAATATCATGTAGGATTCGATGATGTGGATTAATTATCGAAATTGAGTCTCAAAATGAATGAAATATTCATTCATGGATGTGGTAAAAGTCATCTTTGTCAGAAGTATATTGATGGACTTGGTATGATTATGACTGTGGATTATTCGGTATATATCATGATCAGAATTAAAACACGAATATCCCCGGCCAAGAAGGTAATGGATAATTCGTGGTCGTGATACTATTAAGTCGAGTCTCAACATTATTGGTTTTATAAATTTGTATATCTTTGGCTGTAGAGTGCAAAGATGAATTGTTAATGAATATCTTTAATTGGATTGCAAAGATGAATTTAATGTTTTCAACGATAAAGGTATTCAAGGTATCCTCACCTCTTTATCATACTGTCGTATCGCACTCTAATTTCGAGGGCTTAAATTCCATAAGGAGGGAGATTGTGAGACCCAGATTTTATCAATAAAGATTTAAATTTTGTCGAAATAATTTTTAATATTATGGTGTGAATTTGAAATAATATTATAGTTGTGGGTAGTATTTATAAATTTTGCAAAAGTATGCAAAGTGGTTATATTATATTCGATTGGTAGGGGAATATTCTTGCCAGCAGGGAATATTCGCATAACTACCAATCATTGGTGGACCCCACAATGTAATTATTGTCTTTGATTGAGAAAACGACAAAAATATTTTATCAAATAACTACGGAAGTTTTACTGGTGGATACTTGTTGAACTACTTTGGTAGTAGAAAAATAAAGAATACGTGTGGTTGCGATAAGAAGCACTTACCAGATTGATTATCGATGCTTATATGAGAAGTCACTCACTTTGATTCCATTATCATTTATTAATAATATGAATTATTATAATGCGATAATGACGCTTTTGTTTTATTCAGATTATTAACGTAATAAAATGTAAACATCTTTTATATAAAAATGTAATACTTTATTAAAGTTATTCTATAAATAGAATATATTATATTTTATTATGATATAGTGTTGCATAGTGTTTTGCATAGTGTTGTATAAATTTTTGTATAGTAAAATGTTTTTATATAAATAGAATATATTATATTTTATTTAAAAGATTTTGCTTTTAAATATGGACCGTCAGATTAAAGTAAATCAATCGACCGCTCATGGATTAGTTACTATGCATTCCATTTTCCTATAAATAAAGCTCATTCCTTCATTATTTTCTTTACTTAATTCATCAAACTCTGAGAGAGAAACTATAGAGAAAGAAAGAAGAAAAGTATTCTGCTACTTCACTTTTCCAATATTCAGCTCTTCTAAGGTAAGGGATATTATTTGTTGTACTCAGTAAGTTGTTATTCTTTCTTATTCATGAAGAGAACTTCACATTATTCCATTCATTATTATTCTCGCTGAATAACTCAGTAAAAGTGGCATACCCTATACATAACCTCAGATACGCCAGATACCCTATACTTAGTGAAATCCTTATATTATTCCATTCTTATTTATTCATTGAATAACTCAGATACGCTTGGAATCCCTATACTTGGTGATCTTCTTCATCATTATTCTATTCTTTATTATTCTGCTGGAATATCCTGCGTGCAGTGTTTTACACCGACCGGTTCCATTGCTTTATTATTCCGCATTTATTATTCTGCTTGGAATATCTTGTCGTGTGTTTTACAATTTACTTCGGTTCCATTGTTTATTATTCAAAGATTTATTATTCTTGGGTCATCCCGCTTGCAGGTGAATTTCACCCGACCGGTTCCGTTATTATTCTTCGTTGAATAACTCGCCTCTCTGCAAGCACCGCATGCACGGTGATTTCTTTTGTTATTCCATTCTTTATTATACCCAAATGGTTAAAACTTTGACTTCCGTACTCCATGAAATTAGTAGAATATCCTCGATATTTCGCGTTTCATCCAAAGATCTTTCATGGAAATATTCTTCCGATCATTCTTGAATTTTACTCTACAAAACAAGATCTTGTTGACAATTTGGACGTTAATAAATCCTAGAGAAATTAATTCTTGAACTTGTTTTATTGAATTCTTATATCATTGTCATCATCCTCATGTTTATATTATGTTGAAAGTTATCTTCGGCTTACGTGCATAGATGAACTTAGTATGATTATGACCGTGGTTCATTCTGTGATAATCACGGCTTGATATAAATGATGTGACAAAAGTCCTCGATGGCACGTAATGCAAAATGATGGATAGTTTTTGGTATGATTATGACCAGGGTGATTCGGTATAGTCACGTAATTATTGATAATTTGATGAAAATCCTCGACCGTGGTACGTGGATGATTAGATATTGTGGTTTATTCATTAAACCGAGTCTTAGTGATAAAAATTGATGAAAACCTTTTAAAACCTAAAAGATAGTAGACTTTATTTTCTACTTGACTCTTTTAATGGATCGCGATATTCCGCCGCAGCTTATACCGGTTGTCTATTGTATTTTATCGCTTTAACATTGTTGAAGGCTAATGATAATTTATTCTCGCATTATCTTAGTCATAATATTTCTTCTTGGGCTAGTTGAGCTCACCTTTTCTTTCACCGTTTCTCTTGTGAAATGAGAATATAGCCGGGACGAGTTGGGGAAACGCAGTGATGGTCCTGAAGATAGCATTAGTAGTCCTCACTATTATGTGAAATAGTGTGATAATAGTGTGATAATATTTTTCATCATCCTCAGTCCTAAATGATGATATTATCAATATCTTTGGCCCAGAAGGCAAAGATGAATGATTTCTTGATGAATATCTTTGGCCCATAGTGCAAAGATGAACAGTGTTGAGATGAACATGACCGATCGATTAATATCTTTGGCCCGTAGTGCAAAAGATGAATGTGTTTAGATGAACATGACCAACTCGATGAATATCTTTGGCCCAGAATGCAAAGATGAATATTTTATTCCGTATATATATTGATTTATGTTACAGGATAAAATATCGACGATGAACTTTTAAATTCATATATAGAAGATAGTAGTTTTGCATTCTCTACTTAACTCTTCTAATGAATTATTATTTCAATGCAAAGATTGATTTAAAACCGGTTGTCTATCAGATTCTATTAGATTTTTCCCCGTTGGAGACTAACGACAATTTGTTGTATATTATCTTAGTCATAATATTCTTTCTTTGGGCTAGTTGAGCTCACCCTTTTCCTTGTTGTTCCATTTTTCTTCTCGTGGAGGTAAGAATGTAATGAGTACTAGTTTGGGTATGGAATGAAGGATTCTAGAAAGAGTCCTCATTACAATTATTATCACACTATTTCACGTAATAATAGAGAGGACTACTAATGCTATCTTCGTGACCATCACTGCTTCCCCCAGACTCGTCCCAAATTATATTCTCATTTCAAGAGAATAAAGTGAAAGAAAGGGTGAGCTCAACTAGCCCAAGAAGAAATATTACGACTAAGATAATGCGTAATAAATTATCAATAGTCTTCAACAATGTTAAACCGATAAAATACAATGATAAACGCTTAATCATAGCGAATATGCAATCCATTAAAAGAGTCAAGTAGAAAATAAAGTCTACTATCTTTTAGGTTTTAAAAGGTTTTTCATCATCATTATAAATTTGAGACTCACTTTAATAAATATTCCACATCATCGAATCACCCCCCGCTACTACTACCAAGGATATTCTTTAAGTATCACGACCACAATTATTCATGCACTCACGCCAAGAGAATATTTGTGTATTCATTAATGGTCATGATCATGCCAACAATCATCCATCAATGCACTACTACCAATTTGAGAATTTTTACCACATCATTTGTAATATTACTACTAATGATTACACCAATAGTCTCTCGTCATAATCATACCAAGTCCATCTATGCACTACAAAAGCCACGTATTTGACTTTAAAAAAATATAAACATGAGGATGATGACAATGATATAAGAATTCAATAAAACAAGTTCAAGAATTATTTTATCCAGAATTATTAACGCCCAAATTATCAATATGATATCGCTTTTGTAGAGTAAAATTCAAGAATGATCAAAGAATATTTTCATGAAAAGATATCGATGAAACGCAAATATCAAGGATATTCCACTAATTTCATGGAGTATAAGTCAAAGTTTTAACTAACCGGGTATAATAAAGAATGGAATAACAAAAGAAATCACCACGCATGCGATAGATCGCATGCATGTGTTATTCCAATGTAATAATAAATAACGGAACCAAAGTTAAAGCGTAAATTACAATCGGCAAGCGTGATGTTCCAATGTAATAATAAAGATGGAACTGTATCCGGTGTAAAACACATACAGATATTTCAACAGAATAATAAAGACGGAACCAGTCCCTGTAAAAACACACGCATGTGATGTTCCAATGTAATAATAAAGATTTTAACCAGTCCTGTAAAACACACGTATGTGATGTTCCAACGTAATAATAAAGACGGAACCAGTCCGTGTAAAACACACATGCATGTGATGTTCCAATGTAATCATAGAAGAATGTCACCAAGTATAGGGTAAATCATGATACAAAAGTTATTCCAATGTAATAATAAGCGATGGAATAACAATGCTTCTCTTCATGAATAAGAAAAGAATAACACCCTTTACATTTGGTAGAAGATTGAATATCGCAAAGAAGCAGTAAGAATAAAATACTCTTCTTCTTTCTCTTATTCTCTCTCTATATTTTCTCTCTATAGCTTGAATGAATTAAGTGAAAAATAATGAAGCCTCAGGCCTCTATTTATAGAAGATTTCTAGCTTAGACTTAGACCGTGTGAAAAGGCAAGTGTCTCGACGATCGGGTTTGACGCCAGTAATGTGAAACGAGAAGTGGTTCGACGCACTCGTAATGTGAAACGACAAGTGGTTCGACGTCTGGTAAAGGTAATTACTATTAACGAAGGTAAATACTATCGATTTAAGGTAAATACTATTCACAAGGGGTAATTACTATCGACGAAGGTAAATACTATTCACAAGGGTAATTACTATCGATTTAAGGTAATTACTATTTATTGAAGGTAAATACTATCGATTGAAGGTAAATACTATTCACAAGGGGTAATTACTATCGACGAAGGTAAATACTATTCACAAGTGGTAATTACTATCGACGAAGGTAAATACTATTCACAAGTGGTAATTACTATCGACGAAGAGACTCTTAGATGATGACATATACGAGCCCCCATAAAATAATCAAACTTACCACAAATCATTTTTTTTCATCAACACATATTTAATCTTTCAACAATTATTAATCATTTATAACTCTTGTCGTCTCAATTATTGATTTAATACTATAACATATTATATGTATGATATATGTGACAATAATCGAATCAATAATATAAGAGATATGATGCAAAGAATTATCAGAAGAATAATTGAAAGATAAATTGAGTGACTTCTCACGTAAGATCAATAATCAATACCGTGTCTTCTACTACTTAACTACGCCAGACATCGTATTTTACCACCAACGGTAGTTCAACAGCTTTTAACGGTAACACCTCCGCCAAGTTATTTTTATAAAATATTTTTGTCGCTTTCAATCCGATAATAATTTCATTGTGGGGTCCACCAATGATTGAGCCATTATATTTAATATTCCCTAACAAAAAGAATATTCCTCGACCAAACGAATATTTATAACAACTCGCATACTTTGCAAAATTTATAAATATTACCCACAACTATAACATTATATCAAATTTATTCCATAATATTCAAAAATAATATTTATAGAAAAATTCATCTTTATTTATAAAAGATGGGGTCTTACAGTGGACTTGTCTTTGTGGATTGCCCCAATTAACAGAGTATACGAATGTATAAACAGAACAAACAGAGATGGTATAGAGAAGGAGAAGAAAACTGGTATATTATTTGTACTTTCTCCATTAACAGAAACTGCTATTTATACAAGAAGAAGATGGAGGAAGACGTTACCAACGTTCAGAAAAATGTTGGGAATTAATAGCATGAACGAACGTTGGACATAAATGACATGATCGTTGGGGATGAAAGTTTAGAAACGGCTAGAGTAATTAGACAGATTAGGGCTTAGTATAAAAAGAAATAAAAGGGAATTTAAGCAAAACAGTGGGCTACCTGGGTGCACCCGCGAAGCATAATCGACTGGATTGGCACCCCCCTGCGCGGGCGTATCGTGCGCACACACGCACTAAGGTTTTCTGATCGTAAGTCAGAGAACCAAGCTTTGCTTAGCCCAATTCCTTAGTCATCCTCATGTGCGCGAGCCCACCCTTATTTCCTCAACCAAGTTACTAAGCCCAAGCCAACAAGTGTTAATATACACAAAAAATGTTTCCAAAATAGACGATATAGGACTATAGAAAAATAATGAATTTTGGAGCATATCCAACAATCCCCCACATGATCCAAAATTATCAAAGAGAGAAGAAGTAAAAGGAAGTGAGAAGGGCAATGGATTTTAGATACATAAAGTCGATACCTTGTTGGTTTGAATCGACACTTAGTGGAACAAGCTCATGATTGTAGATTATATGTGAATTATATTCTTGAACCTATTATCTGTGATACAATCAACTGAGCTTGCACACATATCTTAAATCTCGAATCCACACAAGTCCATGGGTTGGCGCTGCTTCTGTGCCATGCGCCATGTCCCAGATTTTCATAAAGGCTCTAGAGAGTTTGCCAAGGACTCTCATAGGAAGCGCCCTACACTTCCACTTTTATATAGGTGAACCCATCAAGTGTATACTGACATACACCACCCTTTAGGGGCTATGAGTTTCATTAAGAATCTAAACGATTCATCCTTTCACAATTTGTCAGTAAGCACTACATGCACACTAGAAGGGATATAGATAATTGTAGTGCTATAATTAAGCAATTACGTGACTTGTTGTTACCCATTGAACCCAATTCATGGGATCTCCAATCACATAGGTTGGGTTTCTATCGCCAGACACTTACTCAAGATATCGGCAATAGTCCCCATCCTCCGGATGCTTCTTGACTACCTTTTATTTAATCCCTTAGTAAAGCGGATCCGCTTAAGTTCTTTTCGCACCTTACAAATTCCATGGAAATAACTTCATTAATTGATCACCTCGTGATAATATTGTGCCTCAATGAATGTATCTCTATTTTCCATTATAAACATGGTTCATTGCCTCGCTAATAGTCAGCTGAGAATCACAATGTAGAAATAGAAAGAATCTCCATTATACCACAATGGTATATCACCCAATAAATTCCTTATCCATTCGCTTCAGACCGCCAATTCTAAAGCAATAAATTCAGATTCCATAAGTAGATCTAGCAAGACAAGTTTGTTTAGCGATTTCAAAAAAGCTCCTCCACCTAAAGTAAACACATAACCACTAGTGGAGTTTGTTTCATCATTATCAAATACCCAATTAGCATCACAATATCCTTCTAAACCACTAGGATGACCAGTAAAATGTACACCTACATTAACTGTTCCTTTTAAATACCTCATTAGACGTGACAATGCATTCTAATGTTCTTGTGAAGGATTATGTGTATATCTGCTAAGTCTACTAATGGCATATGCAATATCGTGTCGAAAGTACAGTTCATTAAATACATTACACTACCAATGATTCTAAGATATTCAACTCAGGTAATACCATTCCCTTTATTTTTCTTTAAATGCACACTAGAGTCATAAGGGGTTCCTAATGGCTCTTCATTAAAGAAACCAAATTTCTTAAGAATATTTTCCACATAATGAGATTGTGATAAAACTAAACCATTTGCATGTTTATTTATTTTCATGCCAAGAATCAAATCCGCTTCTCCTAAATCTTTCATGTCAAATTTAGAAGATAAAAACTCTTTAGTAGTTTTCACAACTTTCTCATCAGTACCAAATATTAGCAAGTCATCCACATATAAACAAATAATCACACCACAATTTCCATTGAATCTACTATAGACACCACTATCAAATTCATTTGTCACAAAATTATTAGACAAGAGAGTTTTATTAAATTTGTCATTCCATTGTTTTGGAGCTTGTTTCAAACCATATAAAGAGTTTACAAGTCTACACACTTTATGTTCTTCACCTGGAACAACAAAACCTTCAGGTTGACACATATATATTTCTTCATTTAACTCTCCATTCTAAAAGGCAGTTTTAACGTCCATTTGGTGGATTATCAATTTATGAATAAAAGCTAAAGCAATTAAAATTCTTATAGTTGCTAATTTAGTCACTGGTGAGTAAGTGTCAAAATAATCAAAACCTTCCTTTTGAGTAAACCCTTTTGCTACAAGTCTTGCCTTAAATTTATCAATAGACCCATCAGCTTTTAACTTCTTTTTAAACACCCATTTACATCCAATAGGTTTACATCCTCTAGGCAAATTAACTAGTTCCCATGTATGGTTAGACATAATAGATTCTAGTTCACTATTAATAGCATCCTTCCAAAAATTTATATCAATAGATTTCATTGCTTCTTCATAAGTTTTAGGATCATCTTCAGTTATGAAAGCAGTTATAAAATCTGGACCAAAAGTTTTCTCAAAACGTTGCCTTTTACTTCTAGTAGATACAGGTACAGGTTCTTTATCCTTCCTTTTAAGAGGTTCACTAGAAAAAGGATTGCCCTCATCTCTAATTTTCATTGGATATACATTTTCAAAAAATTCTGCATCCTGTGTTTCCAAAATTGAATTATTTTGATAATTATTAGTTGCATCTTTAATTACCAAAAATCTATAAGCAGCACTATTAGAGGCATATCCAATAAAAATACAATCCATTGTTTTAGGTCCAATTTTATTCCTTTAAAATTCCTAAGATACCTACTTTGGCTGTACACCCCCCACTTTAAGATACCCCAAATTAGGTGCATATTTTTCCATAAATGATATGGTGTAAAGTCTAACTTTTATGTGGAACTCTATTTAAAATATGATTTGCAGAAAAGACAAGCTTCTCCCCACATATTGAAGGTAAAACCGAACTAATTAACATAGCATTCATCATATCTTTAAGTGTTCTATTTTTTCTTTCTAGAACTCCATCGACCTGTAGAGAATAAGGAGGAGAAGTTTCATGTATTATTCCATTTAGTTCACAAAATTTGTTAAGACTTCCTGAATCATATTCACCTCCACGATCAGATCTAAGTCTTTTAATTTTTCTTTCTAACTGATTTTCAACTTCCGCTTTATATTTAATAAACATTTCTTCCGCTTCATCTTTAGAGGAAAGTAAATAATTTCGAGTATATCTAGACATATCATCTACAAAAGAAATATAATATTTCTTACCACCTGTGACAACCTCAAAATAGGTCCATTCCATCCAACCCATTCTGAGTCGTCAAATACATGGTACAGAAAACAACTACAACTTTATTACAACAATTGTCGTGTAAAGTACAACAATTCATGTGCTGTGAGTTTTGATACAAATATATACCAACTGTGACTCACATCCCAACCTTGGATAGCATGTCACAATGGCACTTTACATAAAGGTATAGTCAAAAACTGTTTTAGAAATTAAAACCTTTGGGAAGTGCTCAAGAAAACCTTCGTACATGGGAGGCCATGCGTCTAGGTTATAATAGATATCATATGGCCACAAAATTATCCTTGTTGAATCTAATAGACCCCAAGAAAAATGAGAAGATTACTATCATATTCTTTCCAATGGTGAGTCTTCTCGACATATCATTATCTCCACCGCCTCTAATCGAGAGTTATACTTCAACCAAACACCAAGATTATATAGGTAGTGCTCGTAGATATACTCAAGAAGTGGATGAAGACATCCCTGCTTTTTATGATGATACGAGGTTGTATGTCATTAAACATCTTGTATGATAAAGGACAAAACACCTTCCAACGTTGGGTTCGCCCTTTCACCTCAACAAAATATGATGATTCACCGCTCTATTCTCCTCGTTATCCCCACTCGACCCACACTTTTTATTACCCGAATCAATTGTGAAGCAAAAGGGTGAGCACAACTAGCTCAAGAAAGAATATCATGACTAAAGATAATTAAATTATCAATAGTCTTCATCAATGTCAATCGTAGATTTAGAAATATATGGTAGATGATAAAAATTTTCAACCATAGTTGCAAATGAACGAAGCAATTCATTAGAAGAGTCAAATAGACTATAAAGTCTATTATCTTCTCCACGTTAAAAGTCTACCAACAATGTTTTATCCCTATAACATCAATCAACAGCCTTTCCACAATCATATGAATAACTCATAATCATAATTGTGATTCTAAATTCTCTTCGCATCCAAGACGAAGATAATTTTCATCACCGCCTTTACCCAAAACATCAAAGATCATGGTTATACCAAATTACGCCTCGCTCATAATCATATCGATAAATTCATCTTCGCACTACTACGGCCAAAGATATTCGTCAATGCACCATCTTCAGCCTCTGAGCCAAAGATATTCAACAACATGTCTCTTTGCACTACGGGCCAAAGATATTCATCAACAAACCATCTTTGCACTTACAGCCAAAGATATTCCTCAATAGCTCATATTTGCACTACAGCCAAATATATTCATCAACAGCTTCATATTTCAGCACCACTGTGCCAAATATATTCTTCAACAATTCATATTTGCACTACAAAAGCCAAATATATTAATATCTCAAAGAAATATATAATCATTTCGTAATTTATATAAACAATAATTATAACCATGTTGATTATTTCACCTTTGCAGACTTAAGCTAAAGATATTCAATTATAAATTCAATGGTCAGATCATACCAATCACAATTCAACTTTTCACTTCATCGCCAAAGAGAACCCTAGTCATGATCATACCAATAATCTACCCATCTTTATACTCAAGTGAAAGAGAATTTCAACATCGTGGTTATAAAAATGTTATATATGATAATAAAAATAATACGATCAACAATCGCATTTAATTTCAAGAGTAAGATTCATAAATCAACGATAATTTGGTTAAAAAGAAACCAATTTTGTCATGAATAGTACTCGTGAATAAGAACTCATGAATAAGAACTCGTGAATAGAAACTCATGAATAAGAATCAGTGAATAAGACTCGATTCGCATATAAGACTGTGATATCGTAAAAAAAATATCATATACATGAATAATGTTGTATACGTGAATAAAGGTCAGATATCGTGAATAAGGTCGATACGTGAATAGTAACTCCCACACAAAAAAGGTAGAACTTCCACAATAAAATCCATACCAATATTTTGGTATAATGATATTGAAAGAATAACATCATTACTTAAAAATATCTCTCTTAATCCCTTAAAATCCCTTACTATCCCTTACCTCAAAAGAGCAAAGACTTCCGACCGGATATCTGATACGATGACGAAATAAACTTGCATTGAAGAATAGCAACTCACCAAGTATCTAAATACTCACAAAATACACTCGATAATCTAGAGAGAGAAAGAGAGAAAACTTATGAATTCTGGTGTGATTTTCAATTCTAACTTAACCCTCTATTTATAGGAAAATGTTAAGACGCTCAAGCGCACTTAATCTAACTCCGATGGCTTTACCTGCGACTATTCCCACCCACCACATTTGAAAATTCAATTGAGCACATTTCTCAACAACCAAAAGTGGGGCCCACCCATTTCTAGAATTTTCCACCAAAATCATTTATAAACCTAATTTTTGAATCAGTCGTCTCTTAAAATTCACAACAAATCATTCGCTCATTTTAATTCGCTCAAAATTTGTGAACATATAATCAACTTATATATGTATAACATATCCAAAAATCACAACGATCCAACTACGATTAAAAATTATAACTCACACAATAAAAAGTCAGTAAGAACAATCGATTTGATCTTTTAATACCTCCAATCCGACAAAAATACCGATAAAATACCTCAACATTAATTCCTTCATTTATAACCACATAAATAAATCCATCATTTATATCCACATCAAATAAATATTTCATTATCATATAAATCAATAATTAATTATTCACAAAAAATATTATGAGAATCACTTAGCATGACAATCAGCAGCTTCCGTAAAATAGGGGCTTTCCGATAAGGATTTCTCCTTCTCATGCAAGCAATTAGGTGACCAAACCTCTCCTCGATATAACTTTCTAGACATTGCCAATAATGCTATCTAATAATATTATTCAAATAATATGAATTATCGATCCGATAATGGAGATATCAGACAAATGACAATTATCGAACAACAATAATATAAAATATCAACGTAGCAATTATCAAACCAATAAAATAAAATATTGAATAAGAATTATCGTAATAATTATCGAGTAGTGCCTTCTTACGTAAGAATCAATAATTCAAAAATACTCGTGCAAAACCGTAAAGCTTCAGCGCAACCACGCCAGCGTAATCGTATTTTAACCACCGTGTAATCCAACAATGTTAATTCAGTAATAACTATGTCGTTATTTATAAAAACTCAAACTTGTCGTTTTCTTCATCCGACAGTTAATCGTTATGGGACCCACAAATGGTTGCTACTGCAATAAGCATTTAATATTTCTCCTACGTAAAGAATATTCCACGACTAAACGAATATTCCCCGACAACAATGAATATTTTATAACCACTTGCGTATTTCATATATCACCCTTAACTTTAACCTTTTATCAATTTAACCATTTACTAAATAGGAAAATTAAATACTTTTATTTCATAAAATTCGAGGTCTTACACTGTGACGCCCCCAAAATAGGTATACATCACCCATTTTGAGTTGTCAATACATGGTATGTAAAACAACTACAACTTTATTATTACAACATATAAACTGTGAGTTTAAATACAAATATTATCTTCTGATAATATCTATACTCAAATAAATCCTCATCACATTTATTGATACTTTATTTTACAAAATGGTCGGGACTACTAAACAACTCTCTCTGAAACCTTCATTCCATACCCCCGACTGCACTCGCTTATATTCTCGCCTCCCGAGAGAAGAAAAATGGAACAAAAAAGAAAAGGGTGAGCTCAACTAGCCCAAGAAAGAATATTATGACTAAGATAATATACAACAAATTATCATTAGTCTTCAACAGGAAAAATCTAATAGAATACAATAGACAACAAGTTTTTAAATCAATATTCATGAATGAAATAATAATTCATTAGAAGAGTTAAGTAGAGAATGCAAACTACTATCTTCTATGTATGAATTTAAAAGTTCATCGCTCATCTTTTATCCCCTCAGAACATCAATCAATATACATCCGAATCAAATATTCATCTTTTTGCTGTGCCAAAGATATTCATCACCGGGTCATGTTCATCTAAACACTGCTCATCTTTGCACACTACGGGCCAAAGATATTCATCGAATCATTCATCTTTGCACTACAAAACCAAAGATATTCAATAATATCATCATTTAAGACTAAGGATGATGAAAAATATTTTTAAAGAAACGAATCCAAAGAAACAAAATGACAAGGATTAAGGATTAAGGATTCGTGACTTTGTTTTATCCATGTCCAAAAATACCTCAAAAATAATCATAGTGGTGTAAAATTCAAGAATGATCAAAACATGGATACAATCAAAGCTAGTATCCACAATAGATATTTTGATTTAAAAGGAAAATTTTCATTTTTCGATGAATAATGCCGATTCGTGAATAAGACCAAGATACGTGAATAAGAATCTCACACCAAAAGTTCCAAATTTGATAAAAACTTCAGATCAATATTTCAAAGATAATGATATTGAAGAAATAATATCATTACTAAAAATAATAATATCCCTTACCTCGAAAAGATCAAGATTTCAAATTTAAACACCTGGATATAGGATATGACTTGGACTTGCACCAGTATAGCAATACTCAAAGTATACTCAAAATACTCACAAGAATAAACCGATAATATAGAGAGAAAAACTTCAGCTTCTGGTGTGATTTTCAATTCTAACCTAAGACCCTATTTATAGAAAATCTAGAAAACGCTTAAGCAGAAAATTTATTAAAATATTAATATATAAATAAATTTTCTTACGCCCACTTTGAATCCTCTAGCTTCAAAGACTTTGCACATGTTTCATGAGGCCCACAAGTGTAAAAAAACGTTTTTCCTATTTTAAATATTTTAAACTTCTAAAATCAATTATTTCTGAACTTCAAACTTCAATAATTCATAATAAATAGCCTTTTATTAGAAAATTTGAATCTCAAGCGATTTTTATAGGAAATTCAATTCTCTACAACTTTGCGTAAGAAAGTTTTTCAATTCCAAACAAAATTGACCAAATCCACAAACCAAGCGATTTTACAAAGCTATAATCAAATTTCACCAATAAATGGGGTCCAATTTACATGTTTAACATGTTTTAAACATTTATTGCAACAAAAATACTCTTCCTCCTCATATACTCATATATCCCACATTAGTTGTAAAAATATCACCATTATTATATTATTAAAATATAATTATATATTTAAATGAATTATTTTATCGTAAAAGATAAAATTTCAATTTTCAACAATTGTCATATTAAAAATTTCTCCATCTATATCCACATAAAATTAATATTTTTCTCATCATATGAATCAATAATTAATTATTCACAAATAATATTACGTAATCACAATATCGACAACCGTGCAGCCTCCTGTGAAAAGAGGGCTTTCCAATAAGAATTTCTCTTCTTCTACGCCAGCAATTATTAGGTGACCAAACCTCTCCTTAGATGTAAATTTCTAGACATTGCCAATAATGTTATCTAATAATATTATTCAGATAATATGAATTATTGCTTCGATAATGAAAAAATACCGTAATAATGACAATTATCAAAACAACAAAGATATAAAATATCAACGCAACAATTATTAAATCAATAAAATACTTTGATAAGAATTACTATAACCATTATTGAGTAGTGCCTTCACGTAAGAATCAATAATTGGTGCAATACCGCAATGTCTTCTTGTGTTTTAACCACCGAGTATTTTAACAAAGATAATTCAGAATAACAACTACTGCTATTTTTAAACAACTTATATTTGTCATTTTCTTCATCCAATCGCTTTCCGTTATGGGGCCCATAAAGATTGCTACCGTCGCATTTAATATTCCCCGACAAAGAAGAATATTCCACGACCAAACAAATATTCTCCGACAACAATGAATATTTTATAACCACTTCTTATTTTAAAATATTGCGTATTTTACCCATTTACTATCCACATTAATCAAATCAACCCTTACTATTTCAAAATAATAAATAGAAAATTAAATTTCATTAATAATAAGTTGGGGTCTTACAACCTCCCTCCTTATGAAATTTCGTCCCTCGAATCGACGTCGACGTATTCGGTGTTTCAAAATGTGAGGATACCTCGCTTTCATTTCCGCTTTCCAATTCTCGTGTCATTTCCTCTATAAAGATGATTCCTCCACAAAACTTTAACTTGTGGTATGACCTTTCATGCGTAGGACATGCTCCTTCCTATCCAAGATCTTGATAGTACCTCCTCACACGTTAAGTCTTCTACTATCTCGTCCTGGTTCTAACTCTATAATGTGGTTCGGGTCTTTCACATATTTACTGAAGTACGATATGTGAAACACATTATGAACACGAGACATACTCGCAAGTCTATAGGCTACATTTCCTACTCGGTCAAGAATTTGAAATGGACCAATAAATCGTGGATCGAGTTTTCCTCTCTTCCCAAATCTTGTAACTCCTTCCATGGAGCAACTCGCAACAATACATGATCCCCTATACTAAATTCCACATCCTTTCGATGAAGATCCGCATAACTCTTTTGTCGATCTTGTGCCGCTTTGTATACGCTTGTCGAATCATTTGGATCTTTTCTAGAGTGATATACGCATTAACTCTCGTCCCAATAATGTTGCTTCACCCACCTCATCCCAACATATTGGAGAAATGACACTTTCGTCCATATAATTCTTCAAATGGAGCCACACCTATACTTGCTTGCTCGATAATCATTGTTGTAGGAGAATTCCACCAATCGTAAATACTTATCCCAACCGCCCTTGAAGTCTAGGACACACGGTCTTAATAGATCTTTAAGAGTTTGAATAGTCCTTTCGATTGTCCATCTGCTTTTAAGGATGGTATGCCAATTGAATCAGAATCCGCGCCCATAGCTTTTTGCAAGCTAACCAAAAATCTTGAAGTGAATCTTGGGTCACGATCCAAAACTATGGATATAGGCATGCCATGCAACCTCACAATCTCATTCACGTACATACTAGCAAGACGCTCAAGGAATAAGTCTCCGTGTCGGCAAGAAATGAGCGCAGACTTGGTTAACCTATCAACAATAACCCAAATAGCATTGATGCCTTGAGAAACCGTAGGAAGACCCGTAACGAAATCCATGGTAATGTGTTCCCACTTCCATTTCGTAATCTCAAGTGGTTGCAATGGACCCTTAGGTACCGGGATGCTCCGCCTTTACACGCTGACAAGTTAAACACATCGAGATAAACTTTGCAATCTCTCTCTTCATATTGTTCCACCAAAATGTATGTCAAGATCACGATACATTTTGGTACTTCCAGATGGATTACAAATGGTGTATTGTGTGCCTCCATCATAATCTTGTACTTCAAATCGAGTCGTTAGGGACACAAAGTCTATAGTGGACTCAAGTATTCCTTCTTCATCAATTCTCGCCCTAATAGCTCCTTCTTGTACTTTCTTCTTCATACGCATCGCCTCCGGCCTGCGGTGGCTTGAAGCGACCTTAACTTTTTCTATTAAAGTTGGCTCTGTCAGTATACTTGACATCATCGCACTCATTCCTCGCATATGATCTTCTACTCAACGCGCGTCACTACCACGCTCGCTTTTTCGGATGGTATCAAATAGTGTGGTCGTAGTCTTTCAATAGCTTTCGAGCCAACGTCGTCATTGCGATGTTGAGTTCTTTTTGAGTGAAGAAATATTTAAGGCTTTTATGGTCCGAATATATCTCCACTTTCTCCCCATATAGATGGTGCCTCCATATCTTTAATACGCGAAAATATGGCACGCTAACTCTAGATCATGAGTAGGATAATTCCTCTCATACTCTTTAAGTTGTCGCGAGGCATAAAGCTATGACTTTCCCACGTTGTATGAGAACACATCCTAACCCTTTGCTCAAGCATCGTTGAGATAACAAATCCATCCGAACCAGATGGTATTGTTAGAAACAAAATCAAATAAGTCTCCTCTTAGCTCTCTGGAAACTCTTCTCGCATTCTTCGCCTCCAAACGAATTTTGTATCCTTTCGAGTTAATGAGTTAATGGAGTAGCAATTCGAAAAACCTTCCACGAATCTCCGATAATAACCAAATAAGCCCAAAAGCTACGTACTTCAACCACCGACTTTGGTTGCTCCCAACTTTGATTGCTTCAATCTTGGCGGGTCACTTGATACTCCATGTTTCGACACCACATGCCCAAGGAATGCTACTTCCTCAAGCTAGAACTCGCATTTCTTCAATTTGGCATATAGTTTGTTTTCACGAAGCCTTTGAGTACCAAATTTCAAATGGTGCTCATGATCTTCACGACTTTTGAAATATATGAGGATGTCATCAATAAAAACAACAACGAATCGATCCAAATATTCCTCAATACTTTGGTTCATCATATCCATGAAAGTCAAGAGAGCATTAATCATCCGAAAGATACATGACTAAGAATTCATAATGCCCGTCATCGAGTTCTAAAGGCGCTTTGAATATCCTCGCCTCTAATCTTCAAATTGATGATATCCGAATCGAAGATCGATTTTGAAAGAATTGTGCCCTTGCAATCGGGTCAAACAAGTCATCAATACGAGGTAGAGGATACCTATTCTTGATGGTGACATTGTTCAATTCCCGATAGTCAATACAAAGTCGCGTACTCCCGTATTTCTTCTTTTCTGAATAAAACAGAGCACCCCAAGGAGAAGTACTAGGATTTAATGAAACCGATGTCCAACAATTCCTCGTAGTTGGACCTTTAACTCCTCAAGTTCAATAAGAGCCATTCGATATGGGGTTTTAAAATGGGCTTTGTACCAGTGTTCAAGATCAATAAAGAATTCAACTTCACGCTCGGGGTGTAATTTGGAAGTTCTTCGAAATACGTCGGAAAGTCAATAACAACAGAATATTATTCAAATTTGACGTGTCTTTATTCAAATCCATAACATGGGCTAAGAAAGCTTGACATCCGCTTTTTCAATAAACGAATAGCTTTTATGATTAGATATGACAAAGGATTGATTTTAATGGTTTAGTTGTTTGAATTGCATAACAACAAGTTGGTTAGGAATATGAAAACTAACAACCTTACGAAAACAATCAATTTTGGCATGATGTGTAGTTAACCAATCAATCCCTAAAATCACATCAAAAGCAAGTATCTTTAAAGAGATAAGGTCAACAGTGTAAGGTGATGGTGCCAACTTGAATCAAACAAGATTTATAAACAAATGGATGTGATGAAAGTTTCTCCTAACGGAGTTTCCACAGATAGGTCAAAGTCTAATTTTTCCGAGTCAAATTTAAACGTTGAGCACAAGTAGAGAGATAAATGAATGGGTAGCACCGTATCAAGTAAAGGTATAAACTTCGCAAGAATTTATAAATAGCTTACCCGTGATCACCTCATTTGGGTTCCTCGATTTTGACCACGAGACAAACAAACGCTTCTTCCAGAACCGTTGACTTTGACTTTTCGGGATAGTCTTTTTGAGTCACCGTCCCCATTGAACTAGGTTTCGCTTACTGCATAATCTCGAAAGCGATATGTCCTTCCTTTCCACAATTATAGCATACCTTGAACTTGTAGGCGCTTGGATGATATGTCCCTCTTTCCGCATTTATAGCATATGACCGGTGGTGGTTCTTCCTCCCTTAGAACCGGTTGTTACGCAGACCGCCGCTCTTCACATGGTCGTTGTTAAATCTCCTCTTTTAAAATCTCCTCCCGACTCGCTTTCTATTTTCATGGTCATGATTACCACCGAGTGGTTACCATTTTGTCCGCTTTTTTTTCTTTCTCCGTTTGTTATCGTTGTTTTGTTGATCGCCATCTCCTTATGATGATCTGTTTGTGGTCCTCAGTTGACCGTACTCGTTATCTCGCTCTAATAATTGAGCCTGTTTACAACATCTCCTAATAGAGAGAAAATTTATGAGAAATGAGATATCGACGATACCGGTTTCAAACCTCTAAGAAACATCCGCGTAATCGCTCCTCATTCTCCACCAAATGAGGTGCAAACCTCGATAACTCGCAAACTTTTCCTCGTACTAAGACACCGCCATTATTCTCGCTCCCATCTAATAAACTCCACTTCCTTCATATGACGAACACTTTCGGAAAAGTATTTGTCATTAAATAGTTTCAAACGCCTCTCCCAGACATGCCGAGTGCGGGTGGATGGAGTGCGCTTCACGCACTCCCACCAAGAATCGCCTCGCCACGGAACATAAAGGTGGTGAATGGAACCTTCGTTCTCCGTGCATCCCAAGACATCGAATATCTTGGTAATTTACTTGACCCATGTTTCCGCCATGATCGGATCTCGCTTTCCTTAAATTCGTGGTCCCAACTTTTGAACCGCTTGTCAGTGACAACCCGTGAATTGCTATCATTTCTCCTCAGATTTTTGAACACGAGTCTCCTCGTCTCGATTTTGCATGAACTGCAAAAAGCTTCTAAACATCCCCTCGCTCATCATCATCTCGCCGGTGTTATTCACGGAGAAACATTGCCACCTGCAGACGCTCTCCTCTCGTTGGTAAAGACAGCATCTCCACTGGGCTCATTTACTCCATCATTAATATTCTTAGTCGACATTCTCAAATCATCGCCATAAAACAAGGGTTAATTAAGGAAATCAATATATCACATAATATCCCTATATATCGACTAACTAACAAATAAGCTTAGGTAGGACACACTTTAGCGAAGGATTTACTCGCCTCCCCTCTAGTTCTATTCCCGATCTCTCGCCAGATCATATCCCTAAGCTCCGATACCAATCATGAGGCCCCCAAAATAGTATACATCACCCATTTTGAGTTGTCAATACATGGTATAAAAACAACTACAACTTTATTATTACAACATATAAATCGTGAGTTTAAATACAAATATTATCTTCAGACAATATCTATACTCAAATAAATCCTCATCACATTTATTGATACTTTATTTTACAAAAATGGTCGGGGACTACTAAACAACTCTCTCTAATCTTCTTCATTCCATACCCCGACTTGTACTCGCTTATATTCTCGCCTCCTATAGAAGAAAAATGGAACAAAAAGGAAAAGGGTGAGCTCAATAGCCCAAAAAAGATTATTACGACTAAGATAACATACAACAAATTATCATTAGTCTTCAACAGGAAAAATCTAATAGAATACAATAGACAACAAGTTTTTAAATCAATATTCGCAGCGGAAATGAATAGTAACTCCGACACCAAAAGTTCCAAATTTGATAAAAACTTCAGATCAATATTTCAGCATAATGATATTGAAGAAATAATATCATTACGAAAAATAATAATATCCCTTACCTCGAAAGATCATTACTTCTAAATTTGAAACACTGGATATAAAGCTATGACTTGGACTTGCACCAGATATAGCAATACTCAAAGTATACTCAAAATACTCACAAGAATACGCTCGATAATATAGAGAGAAAACTTCAGCTTTACGGTGTGATTTTCAATTCTAACCCAAGACCCTATTTATAGAAAATCTTTAATTGACAAAGTTAAAAATTTATTAAAATATTAATATATAAATAAATTTTCTTACGCCCACTTTGAATCCTCTAGCTTCAGCACTTTGCACATGTTTCATAAGGCCCACAAGTGTAAAAAAAACGTTTTTCCTATTTTAAATATTTTAAACTTCCAAAATCAATTATTTCGGAGCTTCAAAATTTCATAATTCATAATAAATAGCCCTTTTATTAGAAAATTCGAATTTCATGAGTTTTTATAGGAAATTCAATTCTCTACAACTTTACACGTAAGAAAGTTTTTCCGAATTCCAAATGAAAATTGACCGAAATCCACAAACAGACGATTTTACAAAGCTATAATCAAATTTCGACCAATAAATGGGTCCAATCGACATGTTTAACATGTTTTAAACATTTATTGCAACAAAAAATACTCTTCCTCCTCGTATACTCATATATCCCACATTCGTTATAAAAATATCACCATTATTATATTATTAAAATATAATTATATATTTAAATGAATTATTTTATCGTAAAAAGATAAAATTTCAATTTTCAACAATTGTCACATTAAAAATTTTCTCCATCTATATCCACATAAAATTAATATTTTCCTCATCATATGAATCAATAATTAATTATTCACAAATAATATTACAGAATCACAATATCGACAACCGTGCGCTTCCAAGAAAGAGGGCTTTCCAATAAGAATTTCTCCTTCACCTGCAGTGCGCAATTAGGTGACCAAACCTCTCCTGTATGTAACTTTCTAGACATTGCAAATAATGTTATCTAATAATATTATTCAGATAATATGAATTATTGCTTCGATAATGAAAAATAATCGTAAATGACAATTATCAAACAACAAAGAAGATATAAAATATCAACGCAACAATTATTAAATCAATAAAATAATTTGAATAAGAATTACTATAACCATTATTGAGTAGGCCTTCTTACGTAAGAATCAATAATTGGTGCAATACTGGTGTCTTCTTGTGTTTTAACCAATTTAGTATTTTAACAAGATAATCTGTAATAACTACGCCAATTATTTTTAAACAACTTATATTTGCTGCTTTCTTCATCCAATCGCTTTCCGTTATGGGGCCCACAAAAGATCAAGGCTACGTCGTCATCATTTAATATTCCCCGACGTTGCAGAATATTCCACGACCAAACGAATATTCCCCGACAACAATGAATATTTTATAACCACTTGCTTATTTTGAAATATTGCGTATTTTACCCATAACTATCCACATTAATCAAATCAACCCTTACTATTTTAAAATAATAAATAGAGAAAATTAAATTTCATTAATAATAAGTTGGGGTCTTACATACACCACCTCTACTCGTAGTATTTTTAAAATCAGCTAGATCACTGTGAATTAACTCAAGTAGTTCAGTTTGTCTTTCAACACTTTTAAAAGGTTTCTTAGCATGTTTTGCTTCTATATAAATTTTACATTTGTTAAACTCGGTATTTGCAAGATTAGGTATAAGTTCAAGTTGTTTCAACTTTTTAATAGAAGCTACATTCACGTGTCCTAATCTAGCATGCCACATATCCAAAGATTCAACAATATAAGCAAAAGAAGCATTCTTATTATTCAATTCAGTAGAAGCATCAAGTACAAATAAACCCCCATTACAAAAACCTTTCCCAACAAATTCCCCATTACGAGTAAGTACAAGTTTATCAGACTCAAACACAAGTTTAATGCCAGCTTTGTTCAACAAAGACCCGGACACAAGATTCCTACGAATATCGGGCATATGAAGTACATCTTGTAGGGCAATGGTTTTCCCAGAAGTTAATTTTAGTAAGACTTTTCCTTTTTCCACAACATTAGTGGCTCGAGAATCCCCCATAAAGACCTTTTCTCCATTAGTCACATTTTTGTAGTTGAGGATTACGTCTCTATTCGCGCAAATGTGTCTAGTGGCCCCGGTATCTACTACCCATTCCGTGAAGTTGTCAACAAGGATTACTTCCGAGACAACAACAACGATAACATCATCGGATTCAACTAAGTTCGCTTGGGGCTTTGGCTGAGAATTATTATTTTTGTTATCTTGTGTGACGCCCCCAAAATAGGTCCATTCCATCCAACCCATTCTGAGTCACCAAATACATGCTACAGAAATAACTACAACTTTATTAATACATTTGTCGTGCAAAATACGACAACATATATACTATGAGTTTAAATACAATTATTGTCTTCTAGACAATATACATACCCAAATAAATCCCCATCATAATTATTGATACATTATTTTATAAAAATGGTGAGAACTACTAAACAACTCTTTCTAGAATCCTTCATTCCATACCTCGACTAGTACTCGCTACATTCTCGCCTCCTGAGAAGAAAAATGGAACAACAAGGAAAAGGGTGAGCTCAACTAGCCAAGTAAATAATATTATGACTAAGATAATATACAACAAATTATCGTTAGTCTTCAACATGTAAAAATCTAATAGAATACAATTGACAACCAGTTTTAAATCAATCTTCGCAGCGGAAATAATAATTCATTAGAAGAGTTAAGTAGAGAATGCAAACTACTATCTTCTATATATGAATTTAAAAGTTCATCGTCGATATTCTATCCCTGTAACATCAATCAAATATTCATCTTTGCACTACAGGCCAAAGATATTCATCAGTTGGTCATGTTTATCTAAACACCTGTTCATCTTTTCACTACGGGCCAAAGATATTAATCATCGGTTATATTCATCTCAACACTGCTCATCTTTGCACTATGCACCAAAGATATTTAGTAATATCATCATTTAGGACCGAGGATGATGAAAAATATTTTAAAGAAAACGAATCCAAAGAAACAAAAGAACAATATTAAGGATTCGTATTTTAAACAATCCAAGTTCAAAAATACTTCATAAGTAATCGAGTGGAGTAAAATTCAAGAATGATCAAAACATGGATACAATCAAAGCTAAGTATCCATAATAGATATTTTTTGACGAAAAACAAAATTTAATTTTTTTGAATATAGGCCAGAGTATCGTGAATAAGAATCAGACACCAAAAGTTCCAAATTTGATAAAAACTTCAGATCATATTTGACAAAGATAATGATATTGAAGAAATAATATCATTATGAAAAAAAATATCCTTACCTCGAAAGACAAGATTTCAAATTGAAACACGGATATAAAGCATGACTTGAACTTGCATCAGTATAGCAATAATACTCAAAGTATACTCAAAATACTCACAAGAATACGCTCGATAATATAGAGAGAAAACTTGATTTACGGTGTGATTTTCAATTCTAATCTAAGCACCCTATTTATAGGAAAATGCTTTAGAACACCAAAAGTAGAAAATTTAATATAATATTAATATATATATATTAATTTGTCTCGCCCACTTAGAAATCTGATTTTAGCCACCAAGCACATGTTAAAGATGGCCACCAACATTTGAAAAACGTTTTTCTTAAAAAACATAATTAAAACTTCCAAAAATCAATTATTTCGGAGCTTCAAAACTTAAATAATTAATAATAAATAGCTCTTTTAACAGAAAAATTCGAAACTCGCAACTTTTTATAGGAAATTCAATTCTCTACAACTTTGCAGAAGAAAGTTTTTCCAAATTCAAAATGTAAATTGACCAAATCCACAAACAGACGATTTTACGTGCTATAATCAAATTTCATCAAGAAATGGGGTCCACCGAAAACACAAAAACATGTGTTAATCATTTATTGCCACAAAATACTCTTCCTCCTCATATACTCATATATCTCACATTCATTATAAAATATCACCGTTAATATATTATTAAAATAATATATTTAAATGAATTATTTTATCGTAAAAAGATAAAATATTAATTTTCAACAATTGTCACATTAAAATTTTCTCCATCTATATCCACATAAAATCAATATTTTCCTCATCATATAAATCAATAATTAATTATTCACAAATAATATTACGAATCACAAGATCTTGCAACCAGGTGCTTCTCTCGAAAAAGAGGGGCTTTTCATAAGGATCTCTCAGCCACGGCATGATTAGGTGACCAAACCAATCCTTAGATGTAACTTTCTAGACATTGCCAATAATGTTATCCAATAATATTATTCGGATAATATGAATTATTGTCTGATAATAGAAAATACTTGTGTAATGACAATTTATTGAAACAATGTAATATAAAATATCAATGCAAAGAATTATTGAATCAATAAAATAAAATAATCTTTGATGCAGAATTCTGTAACAATTATTGAGTAAAGGCCTTCTTACGTAAGAATCAATAATTGGTGCAATACCGCGCGCTTCTTTATTCAACAACGCGTATTAGTGTGTTTTAACCACCGGGTATTCCAACAATAACAGTAATAACTACGCCTGTTATTTATAAACAACTTATATTTGTCGTTTTCTTCATCCAATCGCTTTCCGTTATGGGGCCCATTAAAGATCAAGGCAATGCAATTGCATTTAATATTCTCCGACAAGATTTAATATTCCCCGACAATAATGAATATTTTATAACCATTTGCATATTCTAAATATTTGCGTATTTTACCCATAACTATCCACATTAATCAAATCAACCCTTACTATTTCAAAATAATAAATAGAGGAAAATAAATTTCATTTATTAATAATTTGGGGTCTTACATCTTGCCCCTTGCGAAAGTGACACTTCATAGCAATATGGCCAGGTCTGCCACATACAAAACAAGGACCTTTAATAAAAGGTTTATGAATTTGATTGGAGTTGTTGAACCTATTATCTTTTCTTCCCATTGATTTTTGATTCTTCCCTTTGTGGTTTTTGGACTGATAATTTTGGCTCTTCCATTGTGGCTTTTGTTCTACGAGATTAGCTTTGACAGTTTGATTTGGAACTACATCTCCCTTTCTTTAGCTCTGCTTTTGTTCTTCATATGGATGTGAGCTACTAGTTCTGCGATAAGTGAAATCTTTAGTTTCATGTTTAAGGTTCATCTTATAATCTTTCCACGAGGTGGTAATTTTTTTGATAAGTACAAAGAACTTGGAAATTCTCGCATATTTTCATTCCTTCTCCAATGACTTCCCCACAATTGTTTGGTGCGTATGAACTTGACTTGATCTATAAATGTATTTTCCATCTTGCATCTTAAAGTCTAAGAATTTCCCCGCAACATATTTCTTAAGTCCAGAATTTTCTACAGTATACTTTGATTTTAACGCTTCCCAAATCTTCTTAGCACTTTCAAACGGATAATATATCTCAAACAACGGATTAGACAAATAGTGCAACAAGTATCTACGACACGTACGATTATCCTTAACATAATCCCCTTTTGCAGACTTATCAGAATTAGACTTTTCAACAATTTCAATAGCGGCAGAAGTAACATCACTAATTGATAATGATGAGGAGCATCCACATACAACACATATTCTAAGTTCATGGTTTCCAAATAAAACAGTATGTCTTCAGACCATCTCTTAAAATTAGAGCCATCAAAACGTTCAATTTTAGACAAGTCTAAAGCAGATTTCATCATCTTGTTAATAACTGAGAATCACTTTTTTAGATTGTTGGAATTATATATCAATAGCAGTCACAATAGCAGTAACAACAACACTAGCAATTGCAGTAACAGAAGCAATAGTAGTAACAAGAGCAGTGTAATAACAAGAGCACTATTAACAAGACTATTAGGCGAACAAATTGGAACAACTTAGCTGTTTATATGAAAGAAGCCGAGGCGTAGCAAAGCTACTGTCCTAAAAAGTGATTCCGCCATCACTGGTTATATGAACCGGTACAGTTGAGCTCCACGGCGTTCACCCTCAATTGCGTGTACTCGCAAAAGAAGGCTGTGGACTTGTCTTTGTGGCTCACCCTTCAGGATTCAACGGCAAAGCCTCAATTGCGTGTATTCGTAGAAGAAGGCTGTGGACTTGTCTTTGTGGATTGCCCCAATTAACAGAGTATACGAATGTATAAACAGAACAGACAGAGATGGTATAAAGAAGGAGAAGAAAATTGGTACATTATTTGTACTTTCTCCACTAACAGAAACTGCTATTTATACAAGAAGAAGATGGAGGAAGACGTTACCAACGTTCAGAATAACGTTGGGCATTAATAGCATGAACGAACGTTGGACATAAATGACATGATCGTTGGGGATGAAAGTTTAGAAAGACAGATTAGGGCTTAGTATAAAAAGAAATAAAATGGTATTTAAGCAAAACAGTGGGATACCTGGGTGCACCCGCGAAGCATAATCGACTGGATTGGCACCCCCCCTGCGCAGGCGTATCGTGCGCACACACGCACTAAGGTTTTCTGATTGAAAGTTCGAGAACCAAGTTTTGCTTAGCCCAATTCCTTAACCGTCCTCATGTGCGCGAGCCCACCCTTATTTCCTCAATCAGGTTACTAAGCCCAAGCCAACAAGTGCTATTATACACAAAAAATATTTCTAAAATAGACGATATGGGACTATAGAAAAATAATGAATTTTGGAGCATATCCAACAACCATAACTAACTTACATACTTTGAAACTTTAGCGAAGAAGCAAACTATTTTTGACGAACTAAGCTCTGCAACATTAACCACATACACATTGCCTTCTTTAGTTCCTGTCAACTTCAATGAGTTTGAGGTCTCGAAATTGAGTTGAGGAAGATGATCTGATGTCCTTTGTCACACAGTTGACTTTGGAATGTAATAGGAAAGTGTAAAGTATATTATTTTGGAATAAAGATTATTTTGTAAAATTTTGAGTAAGTATATTGTTGGTGAATGTTATGGAAGATGTTGGTTAGTCAGCACCAGGTTCGCTGTAGCAAGTGCGCGGATTTGGGGGTGTGACATATGTCTTTAGTAAAATTTGCCCACAATAATAGTTTCATATTAGTATAGAAATGGCACCCACCCTATGAAGCATTATATGAGAGGAAATGTAGAACATTTATGTGTTAAGATGAAGTCGGAGAGCGACAAATGCTTATATCATAAATAGTTCAGCAAACGACTGAAGTGGTTCAAATAATACAAGAAAGATTGCGAGCTACCCATGATCGATAGAAGAAGTATGCATATTAACGAGATATTTTGAAGTCGAAAGTTATGTATTTTTGAAGATATTCCCTTGAAATGAGATAATTTTTGAGAAAAAAAAAAAGTTGAGTCCGAAGTTTATAAGACAATTTAAATTTTTAAAAAGTATGGGATATAGGTTACTATATAGCCCGACCTCTAGAGTTAAAACATATTAATAATGTTTTTTCAGATCATTATAAACCGGATTATAAACACTTCATCAAAATTAACAGTGTACTAAACACCTTTTATTTTGTTTTTATTTATTTGGTGAGGAGTATGACGGTTGAAAAAGAGCATAAGGGTCGGCTTTTGAGCATACTTAAACCCCCAAAATCCCAACCAAAGAAAGAAACCCCAACCGTTAGACCCCTAAATTTGAATCATTCGTCTCTCCCTCTCTCTATTACGCCTCGTTTGGCAACTGACGCCATGGCCGGAGAAAAAGATGCCCTACGATCTCCACTCCGTAGCTTCGAGCTCCGTCTCCTCCGGTGCTCTCTATCTCCCGCTGACGATGTCCATTTTCCTCAGTCTGAACCCTACGATAACAACTCCAGTACTCACCTCCACACCCTAATTGACGAATTGCTTCAATTTATCGAGTCCGGAGACTACGTCCGAGCCCTTTCATCTGATGCGGCTCGAACCCTTTTCAATTTTGACACTAGCAAGGCTTGTTTTCGCGATTCGACCGACTGTGCCAATCAGTTATACTCTGAGCTGGTTATGGAGTGCGTAGATTCGTTCTTAAGAGGCTGTGATTTGGATGAGGATGACCAGAAGAGCTACAAGGCTTTTATTGTGATGGCAATTGCCGTGACAGCTTTTCTTGCTTTTACCCAGTGCAACATAACTGGGTTAGTTAAAACTCTTACTAGAATTAACTCAATTTAATTTACGTGTTTTTCTAACTTAAATATTATTCCCTCCACAGTCCCATTGTTTTTTTCATAGTCAATTTTCAAAATCCTAAAATTCAAAGTTGATCTGAATTTATTTAATTATGTTTAATGCAATAGTAAATATTGTAGATTACTTAAGAAATACTACATCCATTATAAGATTATTGACTTTTGAAAGTTAATTTGAAAAATTTTCAAAGTCAAAATTGGGGATGATTTATTAAAAACTAGTTGGTAACCCGTGCAACGCACGGGCTAGTTTGAATAATAAATTGTATAATTTATTAACACAGTCGTCATCAAAATTAATTACAAACATTATCTAACGCAACACAACTTATTTTACATCTTGAAATGTAAACCCAACATAAAAATACAGTATCATATCTTCTAAAGATTTAAGCTGTCTTTGGTCTGGTGGTCTTCATTTGGGTTTACTTCCTTGGAATTGAGTTCTTCATCCCTATGAAATAAAACAATGCGCCAAAAAGTGCAAGGCAAATATATCATAAGATATGAGACTACCAAATATAAATAGCTAAGACCCCCAGAATTTGATACTATTGGGAAAATCTTTTATCAAATAAAAGAATTTAAATAGCACTTACCTACTCACTTGCACTTTATTTGAGGGCTAAAATAGAAGTTGCATATCTTTGTTAGATGCCAAGGTATCACCAAATTTGATGAATTTGTTGTTTGAGATGCCAAGGTATGTCCAAATTTGTAATGTGAAAGTATTTGTTTCAAGGTTGAGCTCTATACCCATACTCCTACTAAGACCCTTAAAAACTGCTCTAAAAAAATTATGAGGGAATATGGCTTGCCTTATTTTGAAGAGACTAATATGTATAGCAAGAATAAACATCTAGTTATACCACATAATTGAAGGTTAGATGCAGAAAACCTAAAAAAGTGTCATTATGCCCAACAACCCTTGTATAAGTTTTTCATTCTACATAAAAATATTAACACACAAAAAACGACAATTGCTGAAAGTAAAGTCAGAGTTTGATTTCCATTTATCGTTGCATTCATGAGTCTCTCTACATAACTTAAACCCCACACAAAACCCAAACCTAAAATAAATTGATTAACAGAATACAAAATAAACCACAAATTCACAATTAAGGAGGAAATAATTGATAAAAGTGTAGCTTAAGTAATCATCACATTAACTGCAACAACTATCCAATAAAATAATAGTTCTTATTTCTCAAACTCTCATAAAAAGCAAGCAAATGAATCTCAAAAATAAAAAAATTCAACTTGAAACAGAACACAGTACCATTAGGATCAATTTTTAATGTCATTGCCTTGATTATCCTTAAACCGCGATTCTTTAGCCAAATCACAAATTTCTGTCAAAAAAACAAACCATCCCAAAATCACCAATCAAATTCAAGCCCCATAATACTCATTCAGTTTCCAAAATAATTCCAAAAATCATAAAACCCACTAAAAACACATCAAATACAAACTCAATATGGTAAATCTTTCATCTATGAAGTATAATTTGGTAAAATTGAATTAAACCTTCAGTATCAAATTCACCGTCGCTTCCATCATTATCTTCAATATCAACACTATAATCCGATTCCTTAGCACTAATATTGAGCCATTTCCGCATAACAACACTCGCCTAGAAGAGTTGCAGGCAGGTGCAAACCAAACAACATAATTCAACCCAATTTCTTTGCAATTCTGAATAAGTCAAGAAAACCCAACTACTAAAACTCGTTAAAAAAGTAAAAAAAATAAGAGGAAATAGAAGTACCTCATGTTGATTTCTGGAGCAGTTGAGCTTCATATTTGGGTGAGATGGGGGAGCAACGCTATGAAAAAGGTGCAAAAATAGTGGTAATAAGTGAAAATAAAGATGGTAATCGAAGGTTAGATGCAAAAAACACAAAAAAGTTTCATTATGCCCAACAACCCTTGTATAAGATTTTCATTCTGCATAAAGATATAGCACACCAAAAATGACAATTGTTGAAACTAAAGCCAGAGTTTGATTTCCATTTATCATTGCGTTCATGAGTCTCTCTACATAACTTAAACCACACACAAAACCCAAAACTAAAATAAATGGACTGACAAAATACAAAATAAAATACAAATTCACAAAGATACCTTTGGAAACAAATAATATTCACAAAGATACGTATATACAAACATGCACATATCTTTTATATGTAAAAGAACATAAAAAAATGATAATGGAATCTTGAAGAGGCCATAACAGATTTGTCCGCTCTAGAAGCCAAAAAGAATAAACAACATAAGCACGTGACCTTTACATATAGAAAGGTTTGTTTATTAGTCCTGCAACATAATGCAAAATATATCATATGATCAATTTTAGCATATAAAGAGGTTGGACCGCTGGGGTTCCCTAGATTGTGCAAAGTCTTTGGTCTGTGTTCATATCGAAGTGCAGGAAAGTTGCACCTTATGCCCTTGTGAATTAATTATGAAGACTTGGTTGGAGGGATTACTTATTAGGCAAAAAAAACAACAACCAAAGGCCATAATAGAGCTTGGCTGCTGGAGAATAGGGTAACTTTTACTGCATTTTGAGAAAATGACTATCCTATATTCAAAACAGAGCTGTTTCAGTCTTTTTAGAGTTCAGAAGTGGTATGCGAAGAAGGATTTTTCAAATTTACAGCTAACATATCCCCATAAGCTGTAAGTTCCTTCAACATCTATTTCCTTGTTCGTGATTTTTAATTTCTGTACTATTTTGTGGTAATTGCATGTTGGCAATCCAAGTGCTACTTTCTTTCCAGACATTTGTCAAATGCATTATATTGTTTGTACAATTAAATGAAATAATTCAAACATCTTAATAGGTGATGTAATTCTATCAAATTTGGGATAAAAGTAATAAAAGACTTATAAGATAATAATAATAAGAATAATTATTATTATTAACTGATGATGATATCACACATGAAAACAAAATAGTGTCATGAGCTAGATAATCTGCGAGTTACTATCAAAAGCCAAATATATACATATATAGGAGGCTAGTGTGCTACAGATAAACTTTTAGATTGAATGCTGAGCTATAGCTGAACAGATGAAACTATAATTAATAAATCGAAATTTACCCAATAGAATGGGTTCAATAAACATATAGCCACTAAAAACAGTAGCCTCCAAATTATTCATCCCTTGCATACATTTTGACAACATATCAACAATGTGAAGCACGATTTGGTTAATTAACCATTGCAAATAGACAAATGAGGAAATTTGGGGTAGTGAAGTAAAAAGAAGGGAGAAATTTAAAAAAAAAATATTATTCTTACCTTTTTGTAGCATTTCAACAAATAGATAATGTGCATCTTTTTACCACACCAGCTTCAAGTATCCAAAAATCAAAAACCAAAAAATTAGGAATTCAGATCCATCATCTAATCTGATCAACCCGGGCAAAACTCAATTATAAAAATGTTCAAGAGTTATTACCTTTGGATGGGTCAAAAACCCACGAATCTGGCCACCTAATCGAGTTGGGAACTTGGAGGCATCAAATCGGTCGATGGGTCCAATCCCTGATTCGCTGGAGAGAAGCTTATCATAATATAAACATCTACTTCATTCCCAAAACGGAGACTAATCCCTTTCCGTTGATTACCTCTCGCTTCTTCGGATCTTTCTCTCGCTTGGGGGCGGAATTGGTGGATGAAGGTGTGATGAATGAGACCCTTTTTGGTAGTGGCGGAGTTTTTGCGAAGTGGGTTGAGCGGGGAAGCTCGGAGAGGCAAAGACTGAAGAGACTTAAGAGCATCGCAGCGAGACTTTTTAGATTCTTCAGAGGTCGATATTATAATAACAAAAGGAAGGGGAAGATGTCAATTGTCGATTGAATGGAAGATTGCTCACCTGTTTTTCAAATTATTTGAGTTCACTCAACCTGATTTACAAATTGAAAGGCACTTGTTTTTTCAAATAAGTGAGTTGACTCACCTGTTTTTGAAATTATAAGGATCGCTCTTGCTGTCTTTATATATAAGGAATTCTAGAAGAAAGAACAGTACAACAAGTAGTACTTTTTACATAGTTTACAATAGTCATTATTGACTAAACTTAATAGAATATGTCAATTTAAATTTGAAATGTCTTGACTTCAAATGATCTTTTATTTTGGAATGGAGAGAGTATTACCAAGTAAATTTGTTACTTCAAAAATTAATATATGTTCATTTCAAAATTTAATTTTAGGATTTCTTAAATTAATCAAATGGGACTCTTTTGTGGGATGGAGGGAGTATCTAGTTTTGATGTAAATTTGTATGTATATTATTTGCAGGCCATTAGAGAGGTTGCCTCTAGTACCTCTGATGGCAATGGGTTTAAAAAAGGAGGGAGGAGATGGTGATTGGGCGGAGTGGGAAGTGTGGGCACGAAACGAGCTGATGTTGAGTGGGTCTGAGTTGCGCGGAAAATTCTTAAATCTGCAGGTACACAATTCTCTATCTACTAGTATACTTGGTTATCTTTATTATACTCTTCGTTGTTGTTACTTAAGTACTATTTGTGAGTCTTCTTACCATTGAGTGCCTAATGTAGTAGTACAGTTCATTAGCCTCACCATTATTAAGTGCTTAATTTAGCAGTACAGTTCATTAGCCGAGAGTCTTGCTATGGTTTCTTGTTGTCATTACTGTTTTGCCTTAATCACATTGTTTTTATAAAAATATTATTACCATCTTGGCTCTGGCAGGTAAAATCAGCATACTTTCACACAACTAGAGAGTTGTGATATGAGTTCTGAACAGAATTAGAAGAATTTAGGAGAGAATAGAGGTAGATAGATAGAAACAGACATAAAATGACATATACAATGCGGATCTTGGTCAAATACATTCATGTGATGGAGTCAATAAGGTTGAACCGATGCATGTGGCATCCTGTAGGTTTATAGTGATGGCTATGCTGCCAAAGTAAAAAGTTGTCACTTATTCAACTTATTGTATCATTAGAGAACTTTTGAAAGATTGTCCTTCAATATTGAATAGGAGAAATTTAGTAGGGTAAAATTTTCCGACCAGTCATAATGTGTACCCCATTTTTGGTGTTGTTCCACCCGAGTTGATTATTACTGGTACATTTTAATTTTGTTATTTCCTTGCTTACTATATGTTTTCTTTATGCAATATATTTATTTTTTCCTGTTTTGATTCATAGTATATAGTTTTTGCAAAACTATTGTTGATGAGGATAAAAGACCGGCTGTTAGGGGAAAGTTTGTTTCCTTTGGATGGATTGCACAGTATCTCATGGTGGTTGGTTAGGCTTTTGGTCATTCAACAAAAAATCTTGGATGAGCATTCTTCTTATTTGTTTAATCTATTGCAAGTTTTTATGCGTGAAAGTTTACATCATTTTGGTACCGTGGAAAAAGTCAGAAGCTACTGGGGCTCTGAGTTCCCAGATGAAGAAGCTCAAACTATTGTGTCGATGCTTCATTTGGAAATGGGTATAGTGGAACACATCTATGGGCGGGTAGATTCTTCCAGGTGAGTTTTCATTAAGAATTTCTTATTTAAAGGGAGTTCTGGTGGTTAAATTATTGCAATACAAAAAATTATACCTTTTCGATGCATATCAATTATGTTTTACATTCTTAGCGCATCTTGATAGAGAATAACAACACAACGAAAATAATAGCAAAAAGAAATCGTAAATAAAACAATCACACAAAACATAAAATTTATGTGATTCACTCAATGATTGGGCTATTCCACAGTCGGCGGTGAATCAGTTTCTCTATCTCAGAATTTCGTATATAATACAATGCATGATCCCCTCCTTATATAGTAAAATATAAAAATTTTACATCCAAAAGTACAAAACTGCCCTTCTAAATTTTGGCGTAGTGTTGCCCCCGAACCTCGCCTAATTATTCCTTTTCGGACCTACCAACCTTCCGCTCTAGGAACAGGCCCAATCACCTTTTGGGTAGCTTTACAATCATTTTTGAATCAAAGTTGGATTAGACTTCACCAATAACACATCTTCAATTTGGCATTGGCATCTTTTATTGACATAGGCTTATGTGTGGATATTTTTCTTATTCTTGAATTATTTCATGCATAAATTGGAATTGTGATTGATTTGTTAATCATATGTATGTTTGTGTTTGTGTTTGTGTTATTTCAATTTGTGATTGAATTGCAATGTAATGGCTTTCTTTGGTATATATGTTATCTTATGCATTGTCTATTTCGATACGTCACAAAAAACAATGGTTCTTTATGTTGTTTTCCTTGTTGTAATTTTTGTTTTGTATAGATATTATGAATAGAGGTAAATGAACTAAAATTTATAAACTATGGAGAAGATGTACGATGAATAATCTTCGTCACATTAATTGTGCACAAGATGAGAAAGAATAACAAGAATTTCAATCCCCATACTTATAGCCAAAATTACCTTCAAAAAAAAAAAAAAAGGAAAAGAAAGAAGAACAAGAACTTGAACTCTTTGGATAAAAGAAGATTTTATTGATAAAGAGAGAAGAAATTAAAATCAATGTGGAGGACAGTAAGTCCTCCTAAAACAAAACCAAATGAAATCAAAGAAAATAAGAAAAAAAACAGCAAGGTATTGGTAAGAAGAACAAGAATAAAGTAGTTAAAATAACAATTAAAATAACCTTTACTGGCATCATTATCACTCAAAGAAGTAGAAGTGATTCTTTAAATATCTTAAATGTGCTACCTCCTACTCACATATAGCGATGCAATCGCACAAATTGTCATACAATAAGTACTGTGCAACGAGTGAACAAACTGCAACTTTGCTTGCACATAAAGAGGTAAACAAACTGATAAATGCAAATGTTTGAACTTGTGTATCTTAAATAGAGTGCAATTCCATTCACATATATTGTGGGACAAATAAAACCTATTGCAACCTACACTAAATGAAAGAGGCCTAGATTGCAGAATCTGGAACCCTAGGACTCAATCCAATGTTCTAATTACCCCTGTTTTCATGATGAATATACCTTAAATATAGCATAAACTGTGAAATATTTCTTTTAAAAATCTCTAGTCATTATTACGGCACAGTGGTAAGGCTAAATTTTACGAAGGTTTTTGTCAAAGCTGCTGCTTTTACTGGTTGTTCAACTGTAAGCTCGCTCTGGCTTTGATGTTTTCTTGTTTTCTTAACTCTTATAGCTTACAGTTTTCTTCCTATCATATTACAAAACAAGGGTACTTATGAAAATAACTTATATTACATAATGAAAGATTATCACAGCCTTTCTATAATCCTGATCTCTGTGCTGTATCATAGCATCTCATCAAATTTTTAAACACTGTGAAATCTACTTTTCTCCCCCTCCGTCTTTAAATTGGTTTCGTCAATGAGTAGAATAACCTCAATGCTAGACCTATTGTAATATGATTGGTCAAATAAAATTGTATGCTATATGAAATCTACTTTTCCCTCTCCGCCTTTATATTGATTTCCTCAATGAGTAGAATAGCCTCAATGTTAAACCTATTGTAAAACTCTCGATAGTCTTGTGCTAGTGCAACTCGTTCGCCGATCAATCATCTCCGTATAGTTCATCTATGATTAGTTACTTTATTGTACAAACGTATATCCCAAATAAATTTGGGTATCTCTAAATTTTCTTTTAATATTTAATAGTTGCTAACTCTTGTCTTTAGATAAATGGTGTGACATCTGTTTGCTCCCGTGATACTTTACTTCATATCAGGGGAAGTGTAAAGTTGCTAAGTATTACACCATGAGCAACAGATTCAATCATTCTCCTAATCATTCCCAACTTCAATTCTCATATTTAGGCTTATTTTTCATATTCTTGTTCATGCGTTGAGGATAATAAATATGTGCACATATAGCTTCTCGTAGTTTACTAGCAGTACGGGCTTACATTTTTCTGTTCTACTTTTGGTTTTTTCTTTTTGGTTAATATTTCTTTGTAGAAGTTTCCATAATTTCTATTGTGTTTGCTTATGTATCTTTCTGTGTTAGCTTGCATTTTAAATCAGCAGAAGAGGCATCTGGTCTTCAGCTTTCTGTTAGTGGGGCTTTGGGCTTTCGCACTGTGCATCAGGTATCTACTTTAAATGTATTACTTGGAAACTTGTTGCAATGCTGTTTCTTCTTAGCGTGGAAATTATTAATGGATGTTATTGTATTTATATATATTTTGATAAGAGACATGACATGTGGACATAGGTTGAACCTAAGGCTCAGCTGGTGCTTGTTGCAAATACAAGTTCCACATATGGTGATAATATGTGTCCTTCAGAAAGCCTTGAGTTCCATACAAATATCTCCTCCACGAGTGAAAACAATTTGCTTCACCATCGCCGTGAAACGTGTGAAGCTTCTGATATATTATTGACCCCCAGATTTGTAGATGTTAATTATGAATCTGAAAATGGCACACAAAGAAATCAAAATGGTGGTGTTGCTGGTTTAAAGGCTGTCCAACAGGCAGTTATATTGGCACAATGCCTGTCTATTGAGAAGAGCACTCGGCATAACGAAATGCAGAGTAAGCTGCTTGACTTTTTGGGAAACCTGTTTTTGTGATTAGTTTTGTCGGTGTATTGCTTACTTAATCCTTACCAAAAGAGAGAAGAAAAAGGTGGCAATTTAGTGGTATCCTATCGCTCTCCCTCTTAATGCATGTAATAATGGTATCAAAAGAGAGAAGAAAAAGATGCAAGAAATTGTTTGTGTTTTAAATAAGAAGAGAAGAAACCGCTATTATGCGGCATTTATGCCTTTGCTTGAAAGGTGTTAATTAATACTCTTTCCGTCCTAACTTTAAGTGACCCTCTTTCTATGTTTTGTTGTTCCTAAATAAATTTTGTTCCGCTTAATAATGCCTTAGTTGTTTAATTTGACTATTACCCTTATGTTTGAAATTTAACCTACACGTTTCTTTAATGGATGGCAATATATTAGTAAGAAATTTAGCTTTTAATTTCCTTTGCAGAAGTTTTAATTGACTAACATTTCATTTCAAGCCAAATCAGTAGACCTTACTTGCGCAGGCCGGATACAGAGTATATGCAGTTGCCTAAGAACATAGGGATTCCAAAATTTTTCTTCTCTAAAATATATATTGCTATACTTTTGGTGCGACATTTTAAGGGTGAATGTGAACTACCACCACATCATAGATTACCATCGACATCTGAGAAACACAATAAATTGTCTTGCATAAATTCATAGGAAGTACTAGGTTCTCTTGAAACAAAAATGTCTATATGAGAAGGGGGCTGTAAATAAAGTTACTAAAGAAGAAATTTTAGGTATTAATAAAATAGCGATCAAAAGTACCCTAACCCAAGAGCCAGCTCCTAGGCAAATCAATTACAGCTTTGGGCTATAATAAATGTAATAAATCGGGTCAAATTTTGAATCCGAATCAAATCATTGCATGTAAAGGCTCAATTCCATGGATTGATAATATCTTCTTGGGCCATCTTAGCCCATTATAGGTTCAACCAAAAAGTCTATTAATAGTAGCTTGAGTCCTTGTATACATATCAAAATATTCAACATGTTTTGATGTGAGACTAGACTATTACAAATTCCCTTTTGTAAAATACCCGACGTCCTCGTCAGGCTGAAGACATAGTCACACATAGCCTAAAATCTTTGTCTATTGTGGGATAATACCAACACTCTTCGTGTCCACACCTTCCGAACTCGATCGGATAACCCAACCCAAAGTTTCGAGCGGCTCTGATATCATATATAACAACTCGAGTTTGTATCAAATCATTACATATCAAGGTTCAATACTATACTCCTTCGATTCCATAATAATATACTTTTTAGGAGAAAAAATTGTTTCAATTTATTTGTCGTTTACAACCTTCTAGTAGAAGAAATTATTTATTTTCGTATATCACCCCTAACGTCTTTCATTGTCCCAATAAATTCTCTCCATCATATTAATACTTTTCATTTTCCCACAAGGTAGTTATGAAATTTCACACAAATTTTAATTATTAAATGATAGTATTAAATGACTTTCTTGATCCACGTGCATGAAGCTAAAACGACTATTATTATGTAATTGAGGGAGTATCTTCTTAGGTCATCTTATCCACGAGTCCACGACGTCCTCACTCAAAATCGTCATGACTAAATGTAGGATTGATAGTAGTTTGAGTCTTTATATGCATGTCAAAATATCCCATATGTTTCGATGTGGGATTAGGGTGTTACAATAAATGATTAAAAGAAAGAAGGGGACTAGAGAAGATAATTTTTATTAACAAAATTGTTGATAAACATCATTCACCATTGGATGTGTTTTATGATATTTATAGCTAGAGTGAATGTCTTATTTATTGCTGTTATGCCTATCTACTCATAGCTATGGTTTTGTTTCAGGGTGGGAAATGGCCCCTTACATTGAGGCAATTGATTCTCAGCCGTCTTCGTATTTTATAGTAAGTTGATCAAGTCATTGTGTAGACTTCTTTGGTGCTGTTACAACTAAAATATGGTTGATGAAATCAATTATGCATTTGTTAATCTTTCAAATATTTCAAAGGTTGCCACATCATAAAATATGGATTCTTCATGTTGAAAGATAGGTAGAAGCTATCTTCACGCATAAACTTCTATTTTATGAAATGTCTTTTAAAGATTAGTGTTTGAAAAGGGGAAATTGCCAGATATGCCTACAAGTACGGTTATTCAGACCTGTGAACTTCTGAGAATTTGGTTCTTGGTGCGAGTCCTTGCTTAAATTTATGTGGAAGGTCTTTAAGTATCAAAATAATTATGTTTATCATCACGACTTCCCCAATCCCCCCTCTTAAAGTGATGCTCATAACCAAGGGAGGATGGCCTGGGGAAGAAAGAGAGGAATAGAGATAATGAAAATGCTGTTATTCAAGCCAAATTTTTTTAGGGCCATTCTCAAATTATTTAACAATTTGGTCTCCATTCCTTGGATGGAGGACTTTTTCTATCTGTTATGGTTAATCCACTTATTTTAGATTTTCTTCTTCTGTCTTTTTGTTTTTATTTTAGATCAGGTGTTTTTGTGACATATTACGTATCCGATGGGAGTCAAGTCGTAGTCACACAAAGGAGCGTGCTTTATTGATGATGGATAAAATGGTAGGATATGCATCTTTGCTACAACATTATCTTGATTTATTTAATATTGTGTCATTTTCTTTTCATACATATTGGAAGATAGTTAGTGAATTTTGCTGTTATTCGTTTATTAATATATACATGTATATATATATATATAAATATAAATTGTTTCATATTTTCTTGACATAGTTTTAATATTTTGGGGTGACGATTGATCATAGCTGTTACAAATTTCTAGGTTCTGTGTTGAAATTTTGGATTTGTCTAGTTTATCTTCTAAATATCATGATAAGCTATGTACCTAATATCATGATAGTTATCTGTGTACCTAAAATCTTGACCAGATATTTCAAAATGAGTTGGTATGACGCGTCGCTTATTGTTTTATATTGTTCATAATATAGTATAAAGTATAAGTTGATAGACCTATCCATGTAATGGTTCATGAAATCAAGATTCTCGGACGGGAAAAAGCGGCACTTGACATTAAACAACACCAAGAACAAAGTCATACCATGTCCTTGGGAGAAACTTGTGATGATTGCCATGAATGTTACCCTTGAGGACGTGTACAAGGTCTTTGCCGGTTCCAATCAACATGTGCACCTCTTTGTAGAAGGGCTTGAAAAGGCAGCGAAGACTCTGACGTAATGCCAAGGGCCTTAGTACAGTTATTAGGAAGTGTAGGATTTGCTAAAAATAATTCAGATGGTTCTAGAACTAGTATGTGCTGTGGAGTTTGTTATTAGAGGTGGTTAGTAATTGAAGTTAGCTTGATGTACTAGAGTAGTAACATATATAGAACAAAGGTAGAGAAACATATAATTTGAGATAAATTGCAAGAATAGACTTGAGCACTCATCTTTTTTTCCAAGCTTATTCTAATTTTTTTGGTGATAAAAGAAGAATTTTATTGATTATAGGAGAAAATTATAATGCATGACGAAGACAAGAAGTCCTCCCAAAAGAAATTAAAGAAAACAAAATGAGAATAACTTGATATTAATGAAGTACTGCACGCCAATCTCTTTGAAGATTGGATAAAGAAATTCCTCCAAAAGTTTCCATTGCATGAGCCCAAAGAGAAGCAAAGAAAGATATTTTATCCCAAAGCAACTCAATATTTGTAGTCCGATCGCAAATTTTTTTAGCATTCCTCTCGATCCAAAATTTCCACAAAATAACAAAACAAGCACATCTCCAAAGAATCCTTCTATCATTCGTAAGACCAAACCCCATGAATTTGCATAGTAAAAGATATTCCACAAGATGGATATATCTAACTTTCACCCATCATACTAAACAAAAAGCACCACAACCGCCAAGCCATCGAATAGTGAAGAAAAATAAATGAGAATGAGACTCACTATCCTTCAAACACATTACACACATATGGGGATAAATATTTGTAAGGCCTACTATGCCTTTGATGCATATCATTAGTGTTAAGCTGGCTAAGAGTTAAAAGACCACAAAAAAGCCTTAATTTTTGAGGGAGCCTTTGCTTTCCAAATATAAGAGGCAAGAGGAAAGTGATACCTCCAAATCTTACTGTGGTATACTTGTTATGATGTTTTTCTATATCCCCAATTAATTTCAGTTGGAAGTGAACTCGCTGATTTTGGATTGGAAATAGGCATGCCACTAGTTTTGGCTTAACACATTACCTAATATGTCTAAGGTAGTGTTTGATAGCCTCTTATTGCCTCTTCTTAGCCTTGATAGCCACTAGTTGGCTCAATGCCATTTTTTTAAGTGGCAAAAAGAGGTTGTCAAAAATTTTATCAACCAACTTAGAAGAGATTGGATAAAGAGTGAGGTCAACAGTTAAAAGAGTTGGAGAAAGGAAAGCTAAGTAGAGTTTGATCAAAGTTTGAAAAGCAAGCACTTCGAAAGGTTTATCTAAAATCAATTATATATACTTATGTTTATCATTCAATTAATCAATTATTTTTGTATAACTTATGAAATTAGGGTATGCTATGATTTATATTATGTATGTTAGTGTTAGGATGTCATAAGTCATGAAACCTAAGTCGAACCAAAAGGTTACAAGTTGAAGAAACCAAAAGCATGAAATGAGAAACCCTAATCTGACATGTTTTTGTAAAATATCATATGTTTGAAATTTGGACATGAAATAAAAAAGCAAAGTTGCAGATATGAAAGTTATCTAGCATATAAAAGTTGTGCCTAAGCACAACTTTTTGAGTTGGGAATTTTTGGGTTCCTAAAACTTATGGGGTAGATAGATTTTGTTATACATAAATCATTGTCCGAAAATGAGCCAATTCCGAGTTGAAATGAATTTATTATGAATTAAACAGCTTTGAAATCGAAAATCCTAAAATTTGTAGAATCGGAGTTAGGAGCATGAACTAAAACTTTAGATTTGAGCTCTTTGTGATGATTAAGATCACTGTCCAAAAATGAGAATTTTTGGAATTAATTTTGAATTTTAATGATTTATGCAATTTTGAGCAGAAATTGCCTATTGAAAATTTTCAAACTCATTTGGAAAAATTTGGAAATTTTTTAGTAATTCTAATTTGATATTATGTACCACTGTCCAAAAGGGTTAAGCAAAATAAATTGTCTAAGGTGGTTAACCACTAGTGTATAAAGTTGGGAAAATTGATCAAAGCTACTTAAAGTGAACCAAAATAGTGTACGATAATTTTTACAGTAAAGATAGTTAAAAAGAAGCTAGGGAGCTTACGTTTAAAGAAAAAATAAGGTTAGATATGTTGAAATGCAAAGTTAAGAAACGACACGCAAAGTCGGGCAAAAAATCGTTTTAAAGGTCGTAACGGTAAAACTAAAAGTTATCGACAATAACGAGTCATATTAGTGACTAATTAGTATGTCGACCTTCATTACATATGTAGGTTGTTAGTGGATTGAAAAATTAGCGTATAAAAAGACAAAACAAGCAAGTTTTTTTGCACTTTGTACAACAATGTGTTTTTAATTGTTCGAATTTCATTTGATTCTTATTTGAATTATGAAATTCGTTTTTATTTGTGAAATGATTTATTGTAATGATTTAATGCCATTTGATTCGTGGCTAAACTCTATTATTGAGCTATTACTTTTGGAATAATTATTCGTTGAAATATTGAATTATAATTATTTATTTGAGAAAGTTTGTTGTGCCAAAACCAAATTGTTTTGGGGCGGAATCTGTATGTTAGTAACTGAGTTGAACAACCCTTATTCATTGGGAATTTCTCTTAACTCTTTTAACTACTGATCTCACTCTATAATTCTTAGTCTTTAGCTTCTCTTGCTTTCTATTTAGCTCTCTTATGAGTTTGTAACAAAAATATGGAGCACATAGGCTTCTATTTGTAGACTTAGGCAACCGTTGCAAAATATCTTTTAGCCAAGACTTAGCTAACAAGGTGTGCCAACAAGGCTCTCCATCACCCCTTGGCCGACCTTGCCAAGCCTTAGGCCTAGTCATGAGTCATCTCTTATCTTGCAAAAGGTCCAACAAATATTCTATAACAATTGACTAGCTTTGCATAATTAATCTTGCTTACGTATTGTTAATTGTTGTCCGATTTATATAATGACAAATACACGCAAGTGCACACGGTCAATTAAGTAATAAAGAAGTAAGAAGAGTGTCGAACCCACAGGGAACAATTACTAACAGTTAATCTAATTAACAAGTTTTTATCAATTCAAATTCACTTAAACGTCACTCCAATTGATTTGTGAAATTGTTTTGATTAAAAGAAAATAAAAATCAATTAACTAACAATTATTGATCACCATATGATAAAGACATAGGAATACAATTTTCCCAATTGATTTACAATAATCTTCTTACCATATTTTCACTTTTTTATTTAATCCAATGAGTTGCCAACTAGGATTGCCTATCAATTTATTAACATCTGTCAATGATTAATAAAAGACTATTTTCGATTATTTTGCTACTTTAAATGCGAAGACACTTAAAAATAGATTCATTAAGCACAAACGCCTTACACAGTTACGCATGACATACAAGTACTTTCATCTCATACACTGTTATGTTATCTTTAATAAGAATCAACAAATTCATACGTTTTTACATTCAGATTTAATCTTAGATTTCCTTTTTCAATTCCATCAAAGATATAAGATTAATTGCTAGCTAGACGATTAATAAATTAAGCACAAAATATAATAATCAACTCAATAGGATCAACAAGTGAAAATAATGATAATTAAATTATTGAATTGCAAAAGGTTCCATTGTATCCCCAATTAAGAATTTTGTTCATCATCATAATAGAAACTAACAAATTAAGATTAAATAGCATCTCAAATTCAGAAAAAAAAAATTAAGAGAAGAAGAAAAACTCTGTCGAAAATTCTCCAAACTCCAATCTCATCTTTGAGTCCTTTCCAATGCAATCTCCTAGTCTCCAAGTGGTTCTCAATGAATTGTACTCAAAAGCCTAATTCTACTCCTACTCTAAATTGTATTATTCTTTAGGTTGTATCCCTCCAAATTCAAGTTATAAATATTTATAGCCCCAAGAGAAAGCCTAATACATAAGGTAAGTAGAACTCCTCTTCTGAATCAACTTTGGACAAAAAAGAAATAAAACATGCTGAAGATCTCCGTTTGGACAAAAAGTAAAAAAAATCTGCTGATGATCACCGTCCGGCGCGCCCCACTCCCGATTCCTTTTTTAATTGGTGCGCTCCGCGCTAGTGGTGCTGAACTTTTAAATCTTCTGGCGCGGCCCGCGCTACTTTGCCAGTTTGCCCAATTTATTCAGTTCTGCAAAGTGACACAAAACACAGAAAGTAACAAGGAAAATTACCAAGAACACACAATAATTCAAGTAAAATAATACCCAATTAGTAGGCTTTCAGCCCACTCATCATTAATCTTACTTACATGATTATGAAACTTAGTTGTAAGTAGTCATCATCCTATTGGTTAGATGGTGATTTTATTTGAATTAATTATTTAATTTTTATCCCCACAATAAGTTTGTATAAATTGATACAAGGGTAAATTAGTAAAATGTGGTATTCAGACATATAATAAATATTGATTATCTCTTTACATTTAAACTTTGTTTTAAAAAGATCCTATATTTTAAATAAAGTCTCTATTTTAATAAGCTCTTATCACACAGCTTAATCAAACACCAAGTATGCTATCTAATTGGGATTATTTTATTTTTGGGATAAACTCAACTTTAAGTGACTAATGTGACTATTTTTAGTTTTGTTGAATCCGTAATGAGTTATAAACTATAGAGAGAGTTGTTCAATAGCTTGATAGGTGGAAAAGAGCTTATTTTTCTTCAAGGGGCTGGAAAAAGATGACTATTGAGTAGAGGCATTACATTAAGCTTTAGATCGAGTATTTTTAGCAATAGGTGCATAGACAACTCTATCCACTTTGAGGAGTACGATAAAGAATAATTGAATAACTTGGAAAAGTATTGTATTATTAATATTCTCTAAGACTATGTTTGGTCGCAAAAATGTTAGATGTGATATGACTATTTGTACTAATTTATTTTATCCCTTGATTAAGTCCTGTTAGAGTATACATCTTGTTCCACATCAAATACTTTGAGAAAATATGTCTAGTATATATAATGAGTTGGGTCAACTTTTCTCATTGCCAATTGATTTTGAGTCGAGAGATTTTGATGTCTTTATATACTAGACTTGAGCTCATTTTACAAATCTAACATGGTATCAGAGCGGGCTATCATTTGGCCTTATTAAACACTTCTTAACACTCTTCTTGTTTTTCATTCTTATCCCACTTGCAGTCCACTTCTTAAGGGTAAAAAGTTACCCACTTATTAACTAGTACCCACTTCTCAACAATGTTCTAAAAGGCGTTAGGCGGGCGGCCGAGGGGGGCCTAGCGCCTAAGGGGCCTTGGAGGAATTTTTTATTTTAAGCTAATTTTAATATTTTATCTTACATTTATCCAAACAAAACAATAATATAAAACAAAACAATCTATAATAAAGATAATAAATGCCTTTACTTAAAATTCAAATACATATCCATATTGTTAATGTCAAAATTCAAACACAAACATGCAATTGTTCCAAGTTCAAACATATTTTTAACGTATTAGTTTTATTCATAAATAAGATTGTTATTAAATAATAAAATTTAAAATTTCAAGAATTTAATTCAATATTAAAACTTAAGAAACTAAACATAAATTTAAGAATTATATTGAATTAAACTAAATATTACAAATGTATCATCATTTTTATAATTTGAAGTTGGTACAAGTTCAAAAAATTACAACTATAATAAAATTATCCATTTTGACTTGATATTGTTCACTTCTTGTTGTGATTTGATATGCTACGACCTGTATTATGAATATGGTAAATCATTAGAAAAATAAATATATCAAGATTTGGTTTGGGTAATTATTAAAATAAAAAAAAACTTCTCCGCCTAATTTCCTGCAGGGATTTTTTTGCCGCCTTGGGCCTAGGTGGGTCGCTAGGCGGACCTAGACAGGGATTTTTAGAACACTGCTTCTCAATTGGGCCAAAAAGTTGTCGGTGGTTTACTAGCTCTTCGAAGGTCATAGTTGTCATTCTTCTTTGGGCTCATTTTGTGTGGGATTCTACATTCAATCATGTACACGTGAAACCCACAAGACACTGGGTTACATGTGATGGGGAGATGTGGAGTGTTAAGAGTATATATCTTGTCCTAGATCGAATACCTTGAGAAAGTATATCTAGTATATAATGAGTTGTGCCAATTCTCATCATTCCTAATTGGTTTTGAGTTAGAGAGTTTGATATCTTTATATACTTGACTTGAGCCCGTTTTATAAAATTAACATTCCTACATTTAATCCGATGCACCAAGTGTTTAGTCATTTTAAGATCATTTGTTGATTGATTATAATCCCATTTGGAGATGCGGTATTATATAATCCCTCTTTTGAAGTATCAAATGACCGTAGAAATGATAACAAAGTCCATGAGATTAAATACATGACTAATCATGTGAAAATAATCCTATTGATATTAAATTAGCAAAAAAATTAGAATCAGATAATGTTTAGATCCATCATTTTTCACAAAAAAAACATAGCCTAAAGGGAAATGTAAAATCAGATAATGTTTAGAAATGTGGTTTTCTTGAAATTCCTTTTGAAATGAAAAGTCAAATTTATTAGCATGGAAGATAATTTTTTTCACAGGTTTGTAACTTTCTTCCCTTGTTGATAACTAGGATCCAGTGGTATTAAATTGTTACTATTCTGAATGTTAAAAGCTGACCACTGCTCTTAATGTACTAATGTTCGTTGTTACTTCTCTTTTCGCTTCACCAGGTATATAAGATTCCTAGGTTAATATAGATCTCATTTCTTCTGACTGAAACAGATAATTCTATAGATAAACAAACAGAAGAAAATACAAAACTGAAGAAGTAATGTTTCCCTGTCTATATAGAAAGTCCTCGTATCTTTGCCTATTAAATTTGATTTTCTTTTCAACTCGTATAACCTTTCTTATCGATTTTAGGTCCATGGTGTCCACGAAACTTCTCCTGGAGTTGCAAATAGGATCTGTTGCTGTTATGGAGTGCATATTCCTAGTATTCCTGCACTGCGGAAGTATAACTACTTGTCCCCTCTCTCTAAAATTTCGAGTCCTCCTAACATGTCATGCTTTAGCTTAAATAAATCTTCTTATCTCTGAGTCCCGTATTTTTCATATCTTATGAGAGATTGTTTTCTATCTTACAGGCAAGTTATTTTTAATTATGGAGTTGACGTGTATTTAATTATTGTTTAATTCAATTTTCTCTTTAAGGGAATATGGTGATCTTTTGGTGAGTTGTGGCTTGATAGGGGAGGCAGTTAAAGTTTACGAGGATCTTGAATTATGGGATAACGTAATCTATTGTTACTGGTATGATGAATGATTCACATCTCTTTTTTTTTGCCTAGTAACTTTCTTACAATTTTTTTCCCTATGAGTCAATATTAAGATTTTATTTATAATATTGATTGGGGTTGTTTATGCCAAAAATTTTTGATATATAAAGCCTATTGGAGAAGAAAGCAGCAGCTGTGGAACTCATAAAGAAACGGTTGGCTGAAAAGCCTAGTGATTCAAGGTTATGGTATGTGAACTTATTTTACATTAGTTCTTACTTTTCTTTTATATTCATTTTGTCTCTCTTTGTACCCACAATCATAGTTTCTAAAAGATATACTTCCAAATTAGTTTCAATCTATATTTATTGTCATAATTATGACTTCGGATTCAGGCCTTCTATTTTCATGTATGTTTCTCTAGAAGCATATAATTATAGTTCTTGTATACAACACAGCTCTTTAACTTACTTTCAATTACAAGGAATACAATTATTGGGGCTTAGGTGTGCCTTCTTTTCGTCTATGTTTTGTACGCCGCGCATACATAGGTTTGCCCCCCTTTTAGTCCCTTTTAAAGGAATTATTTACTTATAAAGGAAAAGTACGAGGAATACAAGTAATCATAGAAATGACAGGCAAGGAGTAGGTAAAGGCATCCTAATTTCTCATAATTTCTTATGAGAAATTGACTACCAGACTATTTTAACCAAAGAATCAATTCCAATGAGTAAATGATTTAGGCAACTTCTGAGCCTTCTATTTCAGTATGTTGGGTCCTGGGTCCCATTTGATGTGGTGAATGATGTATTAGCCAAGGATATAGATTCTTCTAGCCGCTGTAGTGAATCTTTGTCCTGTCCTTATGTAACGTCAAAATGAGTTGAGAAATTATTCAGAGAGCTTAAGCGTAATAGGGGTTGAACTTTGAAGATTCTTGCAAGGACTGTTTTAGTGGTAATTATTTTTGCTATTGGATTTCCTTTAGTAAACATGGCGAATAGCTTAGGATTTTATGAAACCCTATGGCTGACATACACACGCTTATAAATATACTCTAAAAGAGAGAAACTTGGATACTTAAAAACCGGTAAAGATCAAAGTGATTTCACGGGTTTAGCTTCATGATGTTCTTTACACGTGCCATTAACTGCCTCTTATCTTTCACCAAGACAAACATGTATAACTTTGAATGCATCCTGATTCTAGTCTCCTACAATATATACCTATCTTACCCTGCTGGGATAGTAATACATTCATCCATGCACACATGACCCAATGTAGCTTTCAACTCATTGTACATATCTGTTAGAGGCGATATGGTTTCGCATATTCGGCAGGACTCGAAGGCTGTCCATATTTTATTTTATATGTGATGTGGAATTTATTATTTCTATAGTGAATATCTGGTCCTCCTATAACTTGTGCCTCCTCTATTTGGTTAATAATAATTTCATCGACGATTGGTTTTGAGTTGAAATCTTGAAGAATTCCTTTGCACTAATATATATGTAAAAAAATAGATTTAATATCCAAATATGTGCTGAATACCTGAATTCTCGTTTTGAGATTTTCCGAACCTTCGAATCCCAATATGGCGAACTCAAATCGTCAAACCTGAATCCTTCTTAGATAAAAATCTTTGAACCGTATAATACAATGTTGGAGCAGTGAAAACTGAACCCAAAAATTAAATCTAGTGGAATCTAGAATTATTAACATTATTAATCTTTTCCCCTGATAAATAAAATTTTATTATAAAGAGAAATTAGAATAAGGGGAACAAGGGAGTCCTTCAAACATGCATAAAGTAGAATTGTACTAATTGGGAATTAAATGGATTCAAAATATAATCTGGTCGAAATAAGTTTGATCTGTCTTGTGGATTCAAAGATCTTAGTATCTTCACTGAGCGTGTCTTGGTAACTGTGCTTTGAGATCCCAAGTGTATTCTCAGTCTTTAGAGGAACTTGGGGTGTGTATATATATATATATATATATATATATATATATATATATAATGTTAATACGGGTGGATGAGTTCCCGAAACACATTTGCCTGATGGTGATTGTCAGAGGGCATCCATTGAAAAAATGTGTGGTGTGGGTATGGATTTAATTTACTGATCAATGTAGTTTGCCAGTTCAATACAGTGGCTACTGTATTGAATTTCTCTCATTGGAGGGAGGACAGTTTGAACTTTGAAGCCCAAAAATGTTTTGGAGTTCCTGCCCACATTGTATTTTACTAATTGATGTAATTTGACAGTTCAGGGTAATGATACTGTTTCTTATTATATTTCTCTAATCTCTAGTTAGGACTTAGGAGTATGGCTTTTGGTGCCCAAATATCAAGAGGTTTCATGAGTCGAAACTGGAGTTTGTGGATTTCTAGCATTATTCATGATATTGGTGTTCTCAGCGGTCTTTAGGATTAGTGACAATGAAGGCGACAAAATTAGTCTTTTCTTATATAGAGACAGATGTGTTGGGTTCCATTTTGACCAATATAATCTACATTGGGAGATATGCCAAATTCGCAAAGCAGTTAAGTGATTATCATTTTGATGTTGCTTAGTAGGTTTTCTTACCTTTGTTCTTCCTTTTGGTGTGCTGAGTTGCCTGGATCTTTTTTAGATGCTTCTGAGTTGTGGAAGCACACTCAAATAGAAGAGGCATCACAAGTTCTGGGAGGCCATACCTTTGCTTGATACGAGTTATAAGTGGAAAGATAAATTAGTAATTTTTAAAAGGTGGAGAACTCCGGCTGTGTAGGATATTGCTATTTGATTTTTTGTGTTACCGATAGGGGTGTAGCCTGTAAACATATATTTTCGATGGATGGATACAGGTATATCCGTATCCGAAAATAAATTTTAACATCCGTATTCATATTCGTATCCAAAGGATTTGTATATGAAATATCTATATTCGTATCCGACGGATAATATTCAAATATTAATATTATCCGTATACGTTTTATAAAAATAATATGAATAAATATATCAAATCTGCATAATCGTATCCATATCCGCATCCGTTCAAAATAAAGTTTTCAAATGTTCAATTTTTTTTAATTCTTTCACAATGTTAAATTAATAACCAAAAAAATATTTAATCAACTCACAATTAGAAATGATGTACAATCAACCAAATAAAATAATAAAACTAGATATAATGTACATATGTAACTTTTTGTATCATACATCATAAAATAGTCATAAAAGTATACTAAATTGATATTAATACTTTCATATATTGTATTCCAATATTAAATGAGAGATTTACATGTGTGTGTGTGTGTGTATATATATATTTTGATACTACGTATAAGGATATTAACGGATACGAATATGCATATATCTGCATCCATTTTGAACGGATAAATACGGATAATATTCGCTTTGACAAAGATACGGATAATTTGACATGAATACGGATACGAGCGAATATCGGTTATTTCGCCATTTACAGCCCTACTGTTACTTTCTTTTGGCTTAAGAACTAACATGTACTCATCCCATTGTATCTTTTAAGGTGCATTCCTGTAGGAGCTTAGTTGTGTTACATTTTTCCTATCCTTCAATTGGAGCTTCTCATAATTAACTTTCTTGCATTTAATTTTGACTATTGTTCCATGCGCGCATGGCCTGCTTTCTGTTCTGGCACCTTTTCATTGATGAGATTACTCATTAAAAATATAGCAAAAGAAAGTGTTAGACAGCTGCTCAAAGAATCTCGATTTGCTGCCAAAGACTGCATATTATTGTGTTGAAAGTTGTTATGTGGTTGGTATTGTAACACCCCCTTTCCCAAAAGGAAAAAGGGACGTCACGCACGAACATAATAAATACAAACCTCTAATAAATCTCAAAATGTCTCCAATAAAATTTAATATCAAAAGTCACGTACTCCAATTTAAATAGAAGAAACTCCACTCTTACATAATCTCTACTGATAAGAAATAAATGCCAAAATGGCCCAAACATCCATTAACAAAATATTAAGAACACCAAGTCTAATAATAATTCTCAAAAACTAATCTACTCATTTGGATCAAAGGTAACTCATCCCACAAATCCTGATCACCTCTTATTACCTGCCGGAAAAAAAACACAGCGTGAGCCAATTGCCCAGTACGGATATGAAAATGAATAAATATAACACAATAAGTAACGAATCTAAAAGAGTTGAATGAATGAACACATGTGAATTACAAACGAATTACGAATAGATCAAAATTTGTGAGTCCATTTACAAATGACTAACACTATCAATCGAATAATTATAGCCAAAAGAATCCCAAACAAATAAAATTTGAATCAAATGGTTGTAAGGTAACAATTTCATCATCTGAGCTCAAATACAAATAGCGAAAGGCTAACAAAATACATCGGTACCATGATGTATACAAATCAAATCGGATAAGACGCATACGACACATACGTCACTAATCCGCCCGCAACAAATCGAATCAAATCAAATCTTCGGTTGACCCGTACGTATCCCGAACAAATATATCAATGGGCCAAAGCTCATACCGAGCATACATACAAAGGATACGTCGTGGACTAATCACATGCCGCCACGCGGAAGGTGTCATGCCCTTAATGTCGAGGACATGCACATAGTACCCCCGGTGTGATTAGCTCAAGTATACCCTAAGGATCAAACTACAAAATGTAAGCCAAAAGGGGTTCAAATCACAAGGCTTACATGACCATATTCAAATGAGATCGAATTATCAAATACAAATATTATTGATTATCACAATATATCAATGATCAAAATGACTCCCGAATGTGAACGAAAATATACGAACAATTGTACAAACGAATAAAGTCTCCAAAATATACTGACACGATTAACTAGTTCAAGGAGTACAAATACGAATTTTAATATCAACACCAAAACGAAACTATCACAATAAATTGGACAACAAGGAATAATCCTAAGAAGCAATACCAAATTTTTAACGAATAACAAAACGAACGAATTATATTTAAAAGAGTCTCGCTGAAAAAGTACGGAATCCGTACCTTAATATAATACCAAAATAATTCGCCGAATCCAACTATCACCCGCTAAACTTCCTCAATCCGATCTAATTATCAAAATAAAATATAATACACAATTAAATTATGAACTCATACAAATTATATTTTCATAAATTCAATAAATTTTAATATACTATATTCACTTGTAATCAAAAGATATATTTTAATTATAATAACAATATTATAATATTATTTATCATTTCCCCTTATTAAATTTCTGAAAATCTTTTATATATATATAAGCGAAATTACAGTATATAAATATATATATATATATATATATATATATATATATATAACTAGAATAGGAATCAAGTATATTTATATATTAGAAGAAGCAAGCAGCTAGTTAACATATATATATATATATAAACGACTCTGCAATGGTAACATATATATATATATATATATATATATATATATAATAATCGAGCAGGCTTAAATATATATATATATATATATATATATATATATATATTAATGAATTAGCAGCAGGTTATACCTATATATATATAAACGCACTGTATACGTACCAGTTATACATATATAATATAATAATGCCTACACCCATTAAGGCTGAATTGTACTTGCATAGATTATCCAGATGCTTTAATAGAAATTCCTCTCGGAAGTTTTCTGTTCTTTTCTCTTAGCCGCCTCTCTTGTTTCGTGTTCCCAATAATAAGCTTGTATCAGACTTAGCGTGGTTATGATTAGGTTTTAGTTATCTATTTATTAATTAATATATTTTATTAATTCTTTTAATTTTATTAGGACTTAAAATTACACAAATATATTTTAGACCCAATAAATTTTAATGGCCCAAATAAATTAACTACAGTTTGACCCAAATATAAGAAAAGTCCAATTAAATATTTTAAAGCTCACTTGCATATTTGATTATTATTTTATTGGGTATTACAGGTATCCCACTTAAAAACTATGAATTTACTGACTACTGTTATAGCCCATCTTTACTTTAAATCTACCAGTGTTGGTGTCTTATTAGAAAGTTGACTTAAGTAACAAATAATGATGATAAGGAAAAAATTAAGATTCTCTGCCTGATTACATCGTTAGACTAGTTGGAGAATTTGTTATTTATTTATTTGTGGCTTACCTTTGGTTGCAAATCAATAGGTTAACCTTCTTCCTTTCTAGGCTTCAATGGTTCTTTTGAAGCTGGACAATTTTTATATTCAAGAACCATTTTTTTTTTCCTTTTTACGTCAATCCTTCAAAAATTTAAAACCTTTGTTTCTGATCAGATCCCATCACTTTTGTCTTACATTCATGCATGATGTATGTGAGAAATGAATCAAATGATTTATCCAATTTTATGTTTGCTGTATTGTTACTCATGTGATGGACAGCCATTAGAAGATTTAATAAATGGTTGTACTGTCAATTTGAATCATCACAACTTTGTTTTATATTTTAGGTGTTCACTTGGTGATGTTACTAATAATGATTCTTGCTATGAGAAAGCCCTTGAGGTTTCGGAGAACAGATCTGCTCGAGCAAAGGTGATCACATTTATCGACCAAACTTTACCATGTTTGTGGTTTACATATTCAGTTTTTGTTATGGTATTTCGTTTAATTTTTTGAATTGTGGAAACAGCGGTCTCTTGCTCGCAGTGCATACAACAGGGGGAATATGAGATGTCGAAAATTTTATGGTATATTGCAGTATTCTTTCCTCCGTGTGTGTGTCACGGTGCGCTTAGCTATATCGATATCCATTCTTTCTATATTCCAAATCAAAATGATTTGCTCTTGGTTTCATTCTATTAGGGAGTCTGCAATGGCATTAAACTCTTTGTTTCCAGATGGCTGGTTTGCACTTGGTGCTGCTGCCTTAAAGGTATCATCTATACTTTTTTTGTGCCAAATTGAGCTCAATCCACTGCACTTACGTGTACAAGAAAAATCAATTGGTTGTTAAAGAATAAAGAGGACCTTTATGCCACAATACCTGCATCTAAAAGTCCATGCCACAAACCCCATATATAGGATCTAAAGCAGAGAAATAACAAATAATAGAGACGCCAACGTACAAAAAGGAAGTTACTTAAAAAGTTCATTACACACAACCTTAGGCTGCAGTATACCTAATTTTTGCCAGAATCATAATAAAACTCAAAGGCAAATAGTGCTACTTGGTAGTTTTAACAACTCGTCCTGGAAACTTCCTCTGTTTCTCTCACTCCAAATGGACTGCATTGTACCAAGGGTGAAGCATCCAACCTCTTCCTATCACATTTCCTGATGCCCCCAAAAGGACTGCAACTGATCAACTTGATAACAATAGATAACCAACATTTTTATCTATTCAAAGAAAAAGGAAAAGAAAGGCTATAGATAGATCCTCAACATGCTTTTGACAATCCTGTGCTGCCTAACAGTGCAGCAAAAGATGCTTTGCTATTTACAACACCTTTCTTCGCAAGCAATATGACCTGCATTATGTTCATGATTTTCTTTCTATTTCCCATTTTCTTATTCTCGTTTTAGTACAGTTCTTTAAATTTTATGCTTGAATAATATACAGGCTCGGGATGTTGAAAAAGCACTGGTTGGATTTACGCGTGCTGTTCAACTAGATCCTGAAAATGGAGAGGCTTGGAATAATATTGCTTGTTTGTATGTTCTTCGCTCTTCATGTCATCTTCTGGCACTCCAAGTAGTAATAATTGCAGTCTATGTACTGAATATATCTTCTTATGTTTTGCTTTCCTTATCTAATGATACTCATGAATGGTTCACCTTGAGTTGGTAGTATACAGGTTATTGAAGTAAAGTTTGGTTTTCCTAAGATTACCTATCTGCCAATCTGGGAAGTCTTTAACGAAACTGGGCTTCCTTTCTTATGTGGCTCTGAAATCTTCTTTTGTCTGCTATTAACCTATATTATACTAGATGAAATCTCTAATTTTGCTAAGAATTTTGTGCGTGGTTATTGATTAATTATTATCATTACTATATTGCTGAGATGTCCAGGAAGCACACATATTTTCAGTTGCCTTTTTGCTCATCAACAACTGAATTTTCTGGTACATCAGTCTTGCATGTTTAACATAAATGGTGACACTCACTTCATTGCTTAATAATTAAAAACATCTTTTGAGGTGCATTTAGCTTTATCCTTGCCAACTCTTTAGTTATATGGTTTCAAAACATAGTTTTTACCTGAATCCATATCCGGAGATTCATACAAGTTTATTTCTTGCACAAATCTATTAGATGATGTTGAAAGTGTGATTTTATTGATTTTTCGCAATTTGAGATGGGAACAAATTTTATAAGTACCAGAATGTCACAATTATGATCCCGGCACAAGTATATCACCGTCCTCCACAATATGAAAGGCTTTTTCATTACAAATACCTTTTTTTCCTTTTCTAATATTAAGTCTCATTATGCACACAATTAAGTGGTTTGATTCATGTTATAGGTGAGAAATTGTGTTGACCACAACCTCTTGAACTCACTGGAGCAGCAGTAATGATTAGACAAGATTAAGATAACGGAGCTCAACCAATCAAATACATCTCTTATTCTTCGGAACAAAGTGGGAACATATAGGCTAAATAACTTCTTAGACTGCTATGTGAAAATAAACAAATGTTATGGATCCTTCTGAAGTACATAAAACACTGATTCTCCCACCATGCCTCTCATGTATAGGGCTAAGCTATATGATAAAATACTCTCTAATTAGTAGAACCTCTCAGTTAACAGCTTTTGGAGGATTACAAGCTAATAATAACACAAGAGTTGAAAATTTTTGAAAAATTTCAGTTTCTTGTGGCTGCCCTACTTCCACATGAGATGAAGTGCATAACATGTAAATAAATGGAAGATTCAAGAATTTTGAAGTAAGTCTGCCTAATTTTTGAATGGATATAAGTTGTGAACTGCCTTTAGTACTAAGAACTATCTGATAAAAAACATCAACAAGGTAAATACACTGACGTCGTTTACAACTTACACTAGAAGACTTGTACTAGTGCAAATCACCTTTTAAGTAAAGAGTGCATAGTGAATCATAATGTTATTTCAGAGACAATATTGAAATTCATTTGCATTCTTTCGTCAATTCAGATGATATCAAGATCATGACCCTTTAATTATCTTTGCAGGCATATGATTAAGAAGCAAAACAAAGAGTCTTTCATTGCCTTTAAAGAAGCATTGAAGTTCAAGTTCTGTCTCTCCCTAGATTATTATTATTTTTTACATCATCATGTTGTTGTTCATAGCACTTGAATGTTAAATGACTTCTTGCAGGCGAAATAGCTGGCAGTTGTGGGAGAACTTCAGCCATGTTGCTGCAGACATTGATAATTTTGGTCAGGTAATATTTGTGTGTGCAGATAGTTGATAACCTTTCTATTCTAGAGAGTTGCTAAGCTACTATACCTCGACACAGATTTTGTCTTAAAGCCATCTCCACTTAATATCCATGCTTTAAATGCACCTAATATTAGGAGGGTTAAATCCACTTTTCCCCACTCTACAAGACCTCGGTTTACAAATGCATCACTGAACTGCAAAAAATTACAGTTCAATGAGTTGACCGTGAAAATTTTCAGTCCAGTGATGCATATGTACCGACGTCTAGTGGAGAAAAGTGTATTTAACCCAATATTAGGACAACAAACTCCTTATTTTTTTGGGGCCAGGGATTTCATGCGGGTTAGGTAGATGAAATATTATTGGAAAAACTTTGGTTGCATTTCATTATGTTAAAGCAGACATGCCCGACCATATTACATGGTCAGCGTCTTAAACCTACAGCTTGACAAAAATCCACACTACATTATTAAGTGAAAATTGGTTTGATCATTCATATCTTAGGGGTACCACAGGTCCAAACACTATAATTTTTTTGCTACCCATTCTCGTCCCTCTAATCCATTACGCCGAGGCACTTTGTACCCATTTATAGTATAATGCAGCATAAAGTATATAATACAGTACGATATTCTATATAAATATACATTTAAATAATTTGTAATTTATTTAGAGCTTCTCTATTAACTATTAAGAGCTCACAAGTTTGAGATTTAGCATTGTATATGTGCACATTATATGAAAAATTATAAATTATAAAATTGTACCTACTAAACGAGTAGCATGTAACGGGTGACCTAAAGGTAATTCTCACTACCCATCCCAAACCATATATGGTTTTACGAAGTGGTTGCTGTTAGGTTTTGTCGCTTTGTGTACCTGAAACTGTCATCCCTAGTTTACGCATCAGCTATCACAGTCATAAAACCTGTTCCTAGTTGGTTTTGGAACAAGTATGCTCTACTTCATCACTAATTATCACTAATTTAGCATCTTGAATATTTGCAGCATATACATTCTACAATTGTTGGCAATCAGTAATACTAAAACCCAAGCATATCCACGTTAGTTTAAAATGCCTAGGGTACAAATTTGAACCCTCCTAAACTACAATGTATTAGCTGCCGCCGAGTCAAGCAAATTCATTTCTACTCAGACTTTCGATTTTCCTTCTGATATGTGCTCCTCTTATATATTTTATTCAGGATAGTTCATGCTTATGCTTTATTGTTTTTGAAAACTATTTGATGCTTTCGCTGCAGGCAATTGAAGCTGTACAAAAGGTGTTAGATCTGACTAAAATAAAAAATATGATGCCGGCTTATTAGAGAGGATGATTATAGCGATTGAAAGACGAGTTTTATCAAGCCGTTGCCATTCTCCTGTGGCCAGCGACCTGGACGGTATTACCAATCACATTCATTCTGATTCTGATGTCAATTGTGTTACTGATTTGGCATCTTCTGAAGTTGACTTGGCAAGAAAACGGAAACTGATCACTTGCTGGAGGTGCTTGGAAAAATTTTAAAGCAGGTATACTTTCTCTTTCTCTTTCTCTGCCTTCTGTTTTCTGGTTTTTATCAAACTAACTTATGTTTGTATATGCACATGCACTTGCAGTTTTGAGTGTTAAATTTCTTGCTCAGTTTCAAATATAAGAACTTGTATATCACTCATTTCGATAATCTAGTTTATCATGCAAAATAGAGTAAGCTCTGAGTTGCAGATTTCCATTTTCAGCATTTGCGTGCCCGACTTTGTGTCGAGTCGTGTCTTCCTGACAGCCCAACACAAATTATAACCTTTAACAAGAACTTGTTCCTCAACTTTAGTAATTTTAATATGCAAATAAACCCTGACTATAGAATGTTGATATCATTGGTTATGAGCGAGCTTTGGTTTGTTTGTCAGAGTTTATGAAGGTGAGGAGCTTACACTATTCCCAATTTTTTTAATTTGGGGGGTGGGGGTGGCTACTATATTGAAATATTACATTTCCCATTTCAACATTTCTGATTTATTTTCTTTTGATTTAGATCGTGGGCAATGGAGGAGGACCAGAGACGTGGGGATTATTTGCGAGGTGGCACAAACTTAAAGGAGATCTTACAATGTGCTCTGAGGCCTTGCTAAAGCAAGTTAGATCACTCCAGGTATCACCATCAATGTCATAGCATTATATGATGTCATTATGATATAATATGAGTGATACTACAGTTATAGGCTATTTTTGATTTTCCCAAGTTTTTTCTTCATTTCAGTTTATAATTTTTCCTTTGTGGTTATGAGGTTGTTGCAAGTCTTTAATGCAAATATATTCTTGGAGTTGTAAACCGGTAATGCAAAAAATGTATTTTTTTTTATCCCATTAGCTATTGAAGCATCCAACTCAAAATTTAGTGGACAAACAGCCCAAAAGATTGATTAATTGAGTCTCAAGGCTTTTATTGTCTAATGTGGATATTTGTTGTAATATCTAGTTCCACATTGGAACATGTGGTTTGATTAGTGTGTGTAAAAGGCTTAATTCTACTACTAATTTTACCAATAATCATGATCAAGAGCCCGTGGTGGGCCAAGTTGAACCCAAGTTAATGCCTTTTGCGCATCGATTGAGCGTTATCCTGGATTGGAATTTGGACTTGGGTCAGTCATACAAATGGTATCAGAGCCTACTCTTAAAAGATCAAATCGGGTTTTCCAGTTGGGTTGTTGGATGTGGGGTAACGAAGGTTGCTGCTAATTAATTTAATGTTTGATGAGGTCAGAAATCTAAGTGAGTGAGATTGTAATACCTAGTTCTACATCGGAACATGTAGGTTTAATTAGTCTTGTGTAAGGCTCAACTCTACTGCCTCTTGGGTGGGCTTGTCGTGGGCATGACCCAAGTTGATGCTCTTTGGGTGCAGATCGAGCCTTATTTTGAATTAACATTTGGACTCATGTTGGTGGCAATTTTCGACACGACACGGACACGATTCATAAGCGGGTTGGTGTCATAAACACGTGTCATAAACGGGTCGTGTCATAAACACCATCTTAAACACGTATCAATTTTCGACACAAACATGATTAATAAACAGGTTCATGTTATAAACACGTGTATACCCGAGTTTCGACATGACATAGATTCACTTAACACGACACAATTGCCACCCCTACTTCCATTTATATTCTTTGCTTTAGGTGCACAACAAAAGGTGAAAGAAATGATCATCGAAAATATTAAGTTTATGTTCTTAAAAAGGTTTCATCTTGATTCTGTATGCCTCGCTCTCACGTTTGGAGCATTATCAGATGTGATGCCAGCATGCTCATTATGTGTTAACTTTGAATATAATGTAGAGAATTTTTAAACAGCCTTTAGTTATTCATTATTTTTCAAAATGTTGATATTAATCAAGTGAGTAAAACTTTATTCTTAGTTTCAACACTTGAAAAGGTACTATTCAAACTACAAAGTTTCAACTTTTAAAACTGTAGCATTCAAATTAAAATGTAAATTCAAAAAATTATCATGTCATTTAATTTACATCCGATTTATTAGCATTATTCGAATTTACTGTTTCTCTCAGGGATCTGATTTGTGGAAAGATGGAGACCGTTTTAAGAAGTTTGCACATGCTTCTTTGCAACTCTCTAAGGTGTATATGGAACTTGCTTCCCGTACTAATAGTCGTCGAGAATTGCTTGCAGCTGAGATGCACCTAAAGAACACAATTAAACAGGTTAGGACTTATTTACTTTTCTAATATTAACATCACTAAGCCAGAATATTTTGCATGAACTTTTTATCACCTATCTTTTTGTAAGCTGGAGGTTAGATGTGCCAATATCAACAATTTCAGCTATTTATCTGTTCCTTTATATCTGGTATCCGACTATCCCTATGTATTTACAAAATGAGATCCATTTGTGTTATTCCAGGCAGGGGATTTTTCAGAATACCAAGAATTTAAGGATCTTCAAGTTTGCCTTGACATTGTGCAAACTAAACTGCAAGAGAGTATGGTGTCGGCCGCATAAACCTCCTCTGACTTCATGATCACCAATATCCTCTCTTTATGCACCGGCGAACAGCAGAAGATCATTTTAACGGTATTTACAGTCATGGTTATCTTAAATTATATTCACTTCTGGATCAAGTTGTGATTATATAAATGTACTGATCTGTGTTTGTGCAACTATTCTGTTTCTCTTTCATAAAATACAGCTCTTCTTTAAATTACTGTCAGGGTTGAATTGGTGGACGATTTGGATAGAAGGAAATTGACCAGCGGTTACAAGACTAGGAGGAGAAACTTTTTACGAGCATCCGGTGGTTCTTATTCCTCGGTGTCCTCCCTTTTTCACTCAGAGGTGTATCCCAGAGCCTGTTGTACCTTTTGTTGATCTTAACACAGTTTTTCTTGGGAGATTTATGTAAGAATTTTTTGAGTTAGCTTCCATGTACAGGCTTGTTTAGTTGATTATCAGGCGTAGTAGTCGTGCTTGTTATTTCCCCTAGGTGCTCTTTATAGCACTTTTTTATACTTTAATACCCTTTGGCCTCTTCTTTTTTCCAATTTCAGTGTTCTTCACTATAAATAATTTTTTTATTAAAAATAATAAATAACTGAATTGAAACACGTCATTGGTAAAACGTACTCAAACTAGAATGCATTTGCGATTTGTGAACTATTTGTTAATGAGGTTGATAATTCTGTCACTATTTGTTTAAAATTTTATATCGAAAAGATAATGCTCAAAATGTAAATTCATTAAAAATCGTTTGAAATGATTCGATTCATTTGTTTGACTAAATATAAATGATTCGAAATATAAATGAGTTAAATATGAGTAAATTTTAAAATTTCATAAATTATTCGAATCTTCTTAAATTGTAATTTTCTATTGATATTCGCATTATATTCGTTCGAAAAGTTTAAAATGCTCAGGTTCGATTCGGAATCATGCTCGACTCGGTAGCTAAATGAGTTTTAATTAAATTTTATTTTATGCTCGATATATTTTGTAAATCAAATATGAGCAATTTAATATCACTCAGTTCGTTTAAACCCTTACTAAATATAACTCCAACTATATTCTCCATATCTTAACTGTCTTCTGAGAATACTACTATCCACTCACCTCCTCACCATATTTAAAAGGGAGTACTATTTTCATATAAATTTTTATATTTGTACATAATCTATTTTTATATGATAGATAATTATTTAAAAATATTATAAATATATATGAAAATATTAATTTCTTATTTAAAAATAAGAACTTGTGTAAAATTCAATATTTATAAAAATATCATAATATTGTTAGCTATCTCAGTCAAAATAAGAACGTGTGTAATATTAAATATTTAGTTATAAATTTTTTAAAATCTCAATGTTTGATCTTTTGTTATGACTTTTTGATAAAATTAAATGTTAAAATATGAAAAGAATTAAAATATCTGAATAATATAGAGTATAAATATTATTTGATAATTAATATTTTAAAATATCTGAATAATAGTATTTTATTATTTTAATTGGGACATTGACGATTTTTTCTAATAACTAGTTATCTCTAATTTCAATTTGAAGGAGTGAAATAAGTTCAAATAACTTCAACATAAATATTATTAAATTCAGTAATTATTTTTTGCTCAAACATATTATTAGGGCATGTTGTTCTCCTATAAAGCCATAGAACTGCCTCCTCCTCCTTTTGAGTAACAGTTAAAATTTCATGTCCTTTATCTCTCTCCCTATTTCAAGATGCATAATCGTTCATCAATCTCTCTCTATAAATTCCTCTCCAGATACCCTTTACAAACCTCTTTAAAACCCACAATTTTGTTTTCCTTAAAATCACTCCCCTCTCTCTCAAATCAATGCAATTCAGACCCAATTTCACCTTCCAAACCCAAGAATTCCCATTTTCTTCACCCAGAAAGCTCAATCCTTTCAACCCATTTCAGGATTTGCCCAAACCCAAGAATTCCCACCATTTTCTTCATTCAAGCTCAACCCCTTCAACCCATTTCAGGATTTGCCCAAATGTGAGGCAATACAGTGTTGAGACGTCGCTGCTCTCACGATCCTCCATCCTCCACCACTGTAGTACTCAGAGCTTCACCGTTAGAGCTTTCTCCGCCACCATGTCACCGCCGTTGTCTACGACCAACACGGCCCTCATTTTTCCACGATCTAATTCCAAGATCAGATATATGAGCATCTATTTGAGTCGATCATTTCCAAGATCTAATTCCAGTTTTTTCTTAGGTAGTGGAAACGCCTTAAAATCTGAAGTTTTACGCTTAGGGGAAAAAATGTTCTTGGTTGATGCAGGACTTGGGACCCCCAGAATTTGTATGCAAGATGAGCTTGCAGGAGGAGTGCCAATCAACCGAACCATCAGGTTTGAGAATAAGGTGGGATTCCTGGATCCAGTGGCCAAGGAATCACTGATCAGAGGGCGTATTTTGGAGAGACTCTTCATCGATATAGTTGTCGGTGAATCACTGGTCAAAGAGCAAGCAACCGCCAGGTTTGATGATTTGGTGGGATCCACAGATGTAGTGGCTGGTGAACCGCATCTTCTTCTTCCACGAAGATTCAGACAAAACCGAGCTTGGAAGGAACTGAACAAGATTTGGCGAACGAATACAAAGGTCAAAGGTCTTATTATTAAGAAAACAAGAGGAGGTTTTACAGTAGCCATAGCAGGCTTTCTTACTTTTCTTCCATTCCGTCGTTCTCTTCTATTCCGTCATTCTCGTAATCGTAATAGGAAATCGAATGATCGATTCACCATTGAGCTCATTAATCCCAAAAGGGGTAATATTAGGGTGTTCTAACAGCGGCAGTCAATGGGGAGCTGCTACAATTGCTCAGCAGGAGTCTTCAGAGGGATACAAGAGAGATTTTGTAATATTTAAGAGGTTATTTTAGTTTAATAAAGGCAATTTTGTTGGTGTGAATTGGGTTAATGGGTATGTCTAATTTTATGGGGTTGGGGGCCGTCCGGTCCTCTTAATGACGGTCTCTTAACGACCGGTAACGACCGGTGCTTTTAGTGAAATAATAAATAATAAATAATTGATTTGAATTATAAAAAAAGTATATTTTTTATTAAAAAACACCGTAAAAAGCAGTTTTTCAATAAAAATATATTTTTTATAGTTTTTGTTCTTTATTATTTTTTTTCAAGTTGGACGGACGGCCCCAATTCAATTTTATGTTACTTTGTGTCTTTTGGTGAAATTTGATTGAATTCTGCTGTTTTTAAGTTGGGGCTTTTCGTGTTTTACAAGTTGGGGCTTCTGGTGTATTCTCTCAATTTGGGCGAAATATGTGTTATTCAGCTTCATGGTTGTGTTTTGTGTTAATTTTGTGATGTTAATTTATTTCAGGAAGGTTTACTTTGCCTATTAAAACCAGAATTTGAGAGAACCATAGTGAGGCTTGCTAGGCTGCTAGCATTGTATCTGTTTGTCTACATAAATACATACATAAATACAATATTATTGGATTGAGTTGCTTAAATTTGTGTACATTATTATTGGATTGAGTGAAACCTTAATTGTCTGGCCAAGTAAAGGGAAGTCAACATGTTTAAATGCCCTATTTTGAAACAAAAGTGTTGATATTAATATTAGGGAAACACTTCACTGTATTTCTGCACTTTTAGCCTGGGAATAAATATTAGCCACTTATGCTTGGGAATCTGAGAAGTTCTCTCTCTGTCTCCCGTTGAGCATGCAGTGGAAAGTAATCTGAATTTAACAACAAAAATCATACAAGCTTGTAGTGATTTGTTTCTACTGGGGCTGTACTATGCTTGAAGAATATTATGACAATCATACAAGCTTGTAGTTGCATTGACACCAATGTCAAACTTCCACTTATCAGCTCTAGATTGGAGGGACGTTGATGCTGTGTTCTTTATTTTTGTGAGCAGCACAAGCAGGTTCTGTAGTGACAGACACAAACCTTTTGCCTGTAGTGTTCCTGGGTGTGGCATGAAATTTCCTTTTTAAGCATGTGAGAGATAGACATGAAAAATCTGGATGCCATCTTTATACTCGTGTAAGTTTAATTTTTTGTAAAAACCCATTTTTTTTCATTTTATTTCTAAGAATATTTTGTTGTTGGTGCTTGAGAGAACATTAATTCAATTGTGGAAATTGGAAAGAAAATGAACATGTTTATGTCATTGCTGGGTAAAAGCATTTCCAATAACATGCTATTTGAGAGCAAAAGCATGTTATTTTTTTATTTTGAGAGAGAGAAATAACATATTTTTGGTTAGATGTGCCAGATTCCAATAAACTAAAAGCATGTTATTTTTTGATTTTGAGAGAGAGAAATAACATGCATTTTGGTTAGATGTGCCAGTTTCAGTGATATCAACAATTTCAGCTATTTATCTGTTCCTTTATATCTGGTATCCGACTATCCCTATGTATTAACAAAATGAGATCCATTTGTGTTATTCCAGGCAGGGGATTTTTCAAAATACCAAGAATTTAAGGATCTTCAGGTTTGCCTTGACATTGTGCAAACTAAAGTGCAAGAGAGTATGGTTCCTGCCACATAAACCTCCTCTGACTTCATGATCACCAATATCCTCTTTATGCACAGACGAACAGCAGAAGATCATTTTAACGGTATTTACAGTCATGGTTGTCTTAAATTATATTCACTTCTGGATCAAGTTGTGATTATATAAATTTACTGATCTGTGTTTGTGCAACTATTCTGTTTCTCTTTCATAAATACAGCTCTTCTTTAAATTATTAATCGGACTGAAATGGGACACATTAACATTGTGTTACTGAGTTTTAAAAACGACAAAAAAGAAAAAAATTGACGAAAATAGCAGGACAGGAGGCCATTAATCAATGAATACTCGAAAAACAAAATAAAACAATCCAATTAAAGAAGGAGATGATAGCCAGCCGTAGAACAACAAAAAAATTAATCCCCAAACACACATCTGGATCTGGATTGGTCACTACCTAATTATACTACTATTACTGACCGGATTTAAGGGTTTTCTTGAGGGATTTAAGGGATTTTTTTGAAAAAGGGATTTAAGGGGTTCAGGAGTAAGGTTAAGAGGGGATTTTGTAGAATTGCTTTCGTTTTCAGAGATTACAAATGGTAAGAACAGGTGCGTCTTTGCTTTCGCTCAAATTGATTCCATTTTTGTTAGCCCATACTGTTTCATTTCATACTACCAGTACTACTACTCGAATCTTGAGGAACCCATTTAATCCCAATCCTAAATTTGCCCTTCCTTGACAATATCAATTATTGACTGATAAATGCAAATTCGGATTTGCTAAGCTCAATAATGGTCTTATTATATTCGATGGAATGGTCAAAATGCACCCTTTGCCGGTTATTATCCATTTCAATAAACTATTAGCTGCTATTGTCAGAATGGAACATTACTCAACTGTTGTCTCTCTATTTAAAGAAATGTGTGCTGCACGAATTCTGGTTAGTATCTGTACCATGAATACTGTCATAAGTTGTTATTGTCACTTGAATTGAGTTGATTATGGGTTTGCTGTTTTAGCTGGTGTATTCAAGGGTGGTTATGTGTCGAATGTTGTTACCTACAATACGATTAATGATGGTTTGTGCAGAGAAAAATTGTTTGCTGATGCTTTGAAGACCATGGTGAATAGGGGGATTGTGCCGGATAGTGTTAGGTATAACATTTTGATAAATGGATATTTCAAGGAAGGGAATGTAAAGGATATGTGGTTGAAATAATGATTCAAAGAGGTGGAAGCCCTAATGCAGTCACCTACAATGGGCTCATGCATGGGTATTGTTTGCGAAGTGAAATGGATGGAGCAGTGGCGGTGTTGAAGACCATGGTGAATAGGGTGCCAGATAGTGTTAGCTATAACATTTTGATAAATGGATATTGCAAAAGAATAAGGTGGATGAAGTTATACATCTCTTTCGAGAAATGCCCCGTAGAGGTTTGAAACCCACAATTGTAACTTGCAACACCATTTTACAGAGGGCTATTTCAGATAGATAAATGTGCTCTAGCACGGGATTTTTTTAATGAGATGCAAGCTCAGGGCCATACGCCATATCTTTACACATGGTATCTTATTAGATGGTCTATGAAAGAACCATTATATTGATGAAGCATTGTCGTTGTTTAAGATGGTGGAATTTAATGGTTTGATTCCTGACATATCTATTTACAATATTCTCATTAATGGACTATGTAAAAGTAGAAGTCTTCATAAAATGGGGAATCTTTTTAATAACCTTCCTTCAAAAGGGTTGCAACTAGATGTTAAGACATACACAAAGTTGATTCTAGGACTTTGTTGTGAAGGGCTACTTGAGGAAGCACTGAAGCTGCTTATTAAAATGGAAGCTAATGATTGCTTGCCGGATAGCGTCACTTTCAACACTATTATCCGTGGATGTTTTCTTAATAAGAAGTATTATAAAGCAACTATACTCCTAGAGAAAATGGTTTGCTGAGGCTTCTCTGTAGATGCATTTACTACCTCCATGTTACTGGATGTACTCTCAAAAAAAGATTAGGATCCTGCTCTCATTGCTTTGATTCAAAAGTTCTTGCCAATTGGTGCAGGTTTAGATGGGTAGATGTGAGACAATACGAGGTCCTTTGATTACATTGCAAGGTCTAGGGCACTGTCCAGATCTTTAGACATGCAGTGGAACTGTCCAAATTTTATGTATAGCAATAATGCAGATGAGCAATAACCCAATTTCAAATTAGATTTATGAGGGGCAGGTTGTGCAACTTATGCAAAAGTGGCTACTTTCCAAGGTTTGAAGCTGGTTTGTGATGGTTAAATTTGTTACTAATTGTGCGTTTATTCTTCAAAAAAATTCCAAGGGTTTAGTTGCACTTGTCATATTAGTTATCTTTTGTATGACATTTGGTTGTTAGTACAAGTTTGAAGTTTGTGTGAGATATTATTTGTTTAGTTTTTTAGAAAATATTGTTTCTTATTCTAATTTATTCATTAGGTGATTTTTGTTATTTAAAGATAAAGAGTTATTTACTGATAAGACCTGGCTAGGCTGTAACTATTGCTCGTCTTTTCATTTCGCCCCCACCCAAAAAGAAATGATACATTACTCAGCATGTTTGGTTGTTAGTGACTTGTCAGCGAGAGGAAAGATTGTTTCACATGAACTTTTTGTTAGATTGGTTGAATGAAAACTGAGATGCCAATTTGACTGATATCCCTACTGGAACTCACTCCCACATTCTAAGTTGGCTGATAGGGATCATCTTTAGGGAAACCAACCATAGTTCTTGTGGAATAGTTATTTCATATCAAACTCTTATACTCCATTTGGAACATGTAAAACTTGAGGAAAAGAGAAAAATAAATGAAATATAAAATTTTATTGGAGCATTTTTATTCATTTTTGACACTTTTTTTAACATTGTTCATAATATTGAACTTTTTAGTAGTATAGATGGTTAGATTTATCTTGTTGAGATATATTTTTTCTTTTTTACATTTCTTTTTGTTTACCTTTTCTTTTCTTTTCCTCAGTGTGTCCAAATTCCTAATGGAACCTTAATGTTATTTTAAATGATGGCGGAACTGGAAGCCACTACCATTAAGGTATACACTGGATAAAACACCGGATGCATACCATTCCCCAACAAACATGTACACTGTGTAAATTTATCATAAATGTTTAATGATTTTTATCTTCCGATACTATGAGACTAGTCAGTACAACCCAATTTTAAATTAGCTTTATGAGGGGCAGGTTGTGCAACTTATGCGAAAATAACTACTTTCCAAGTTTTGAAGATGGTTTGTGATGGTTAAATTTGTTACTAATTGTGCGTTTATTCTTCAAAAATTTGTCGAGGGTTTAGTTGCACTTGTCATATTAGTTATATTTTGTATGACATTTGGTTGTTAGTAGCAAGTTTGAAGGTTGTGTGAGATATTGTTTGTTTAGTTTTTTAGACAAATGTTGTTTCTTATTGTTGATTTATTCATTAGGTGATTTTTGTTATTAAAGATAAAGAGTTATTTACTGATAAGATCTGACTAGGTAGGATGCTTATCTAGGAGTTGTTTACTGATAAGATTATGATCTGTCTTAGGTATTGATAAAAATAGAATTGATCATGGTAATGAGCTTTCCAATGCATGCTTTGTAGTTTATCATTGGTCATGAATAACATGTTTGTTCCTGTGTATGCTCTGGGGCTTTTAATTGTAACTTTTGAGAATTGAACAGCTGAGTGAATTCCTTTTTTTGTTAATTTATGTTGTTCAAATGTTTGACTGATTGATTGAATGAATTGTTGAATACTGGGTTGTGCTTACTTATCAATATGTGAGCAACTTAATTTTAGTAATATTGTATTGTATTATTTTTCCTTTTTAATTTGTGCAAATTTGTTTTGTGGAATGCTAGTCTCATATTTTGCAAGTGTGAACTTTTGTTATTTCTTTTGGTTCATCATGAAATGTAAATTTTGCATCTTTACCATAGTAGAGAAAGTTTGAATCATCATGTCTAAATTGTGGTGAAATCGGAAGTGAAAATTAGCTTTTTGATATTGTGTGGTATCATTTGGCAAATGGCTCTTCACTATTGGTCTGTTATTGTATCATGTTATGCTTTAAGCATCTACTGATTTTAATCTGTGAACGGTGCTATTTCAACTTAGCAGTATGTTATATCTGAACTAAATAGGAATGGGTTTTGGCTCTCTAAGTTCTAGATTCTTTCTTAACAGTTAAAGTTCCATATATCTTCTATCTATTGGTATAGTGTCTTTCTTCTTGAATAGTATGAAGTCAAAAGACCCCAGGCAAAACTAATGTTCAAATATTCCAACGAAGATGGGAAATCTGACGCGTGAACTGACCAAAGTTGTCTCAAGCGGATCCCCATATATATTAATCTCCGAAAATTCCTTTTACTGCTAATTCAACCTGGTCATTTCTAAAACAATCGTCAGCCTCTTTCGGGAACTGCATTGCCTTGAACACATTAAAGGTCACCTCTTAATCTTGAACCTTCATCGTGAGTTCTCCTTTTTGTACATCAATCACCGTTCTCCCCGTGGCTAAAATGGTCCCCCAATGTATAAGTGAAATTTCCTTGTCCTCCTCAAAGTCGAGTTCTATGAAATCAACTGGGAAAGATGAATTTGTCCACTTTAACCAATATATCTTCTACTATCCCCCATGGGTAAGTTAGGGGCCGATCTATTAGCTGAAGAGATACATTGGTAGACTTTACTTCCGGTAGACCGAACTGAGAATAGATGGATAACGACATCAAATTAATACTAGCCCCCAAGTCACACAGTGCTTTCCTGAAAAATTTATCCCCAATTGTGCAAGGTATGGTGAAGCTACCTGGATTCTTGAGCTTTGGCGGTAACTTTTTCTGCAGAATAGCACTACACTCCTCCGTAAGTGCAACAGTCTCAAAATCTTACAACTTCCTTTTTCTTGTTAAGATCTCCTTCATGAACTTTGCGTAACTCGGCATTTATTATATCGCCTCTGCAAATGGAATGTTGATGTGTAACTTCTTGAACACCTCCAAAAATTTTGAAAACAACTTATCTTCCTTAGCTTTGCGAAGTCTCAGTGGGAAGGGGACCGGTCGCACATATGAGTCCGGGTTTTTATCTCTGCTTTCTCATCTGCTTTGTCCGTCTCTGTTGTTTTATCCGATTCCACTTCCTTTTGCACTGATTGCTCCACATTACTGTCCTCATTCAGTAATTCATTTGTCTCATCTTTGGACGTCCTCTCTAATTCTTTTCCATTCCTCAAAGTGATTGCTTTACAGTGTTCTTTTCCATCTCTTGGGTTTGTTCCTGTGTCGTTCGGCAATGCTCCTTGAGGACGAGTGTTCATAGCTAAAGCCAACTGCCCGATCTAATTCTCAATATTTCTCAAAGTTACCTCATGCGTATTCTTCCACGTCTCATTATCCTTGATGTACTTGATCAACAATTCCTCAAGTTTCGGTTTCCTTTCTTGTTGTGGGGTAGTTGTTGTCTTGTCTGAAATCCGGGGTGTTGCTTGTCGTGGAGCTTGTGGTTGAGCTTGTTACTGATTCTGATTATTACTCCACGAGAAGTTATGGTGATTTCTCCATCCCGGATTATTATTGTTAGAGTTTGTCCCATACTGCTGCTGCTTTGCTTACTGAAATTTCCCAAAAACTGCACTGATTCGGTGTTGATAGCACATTGATCCAATGGATTAGCCCCCGTCTATGTTACTTGGACTCGCTGATTCGATAGAGTACCCATATCGACCACGATCTCGTCGTGGGTGCGGGTCTTGAGATTTAATGTCGGTGCGGCACTTTTATCCGGATCATGTGATGTCGGTATGGCGATGGACAGAAGAAGAAGAAGAAGGATCGACCAAAGAAGAAGAATCGACTGAAAGAAAAAGAAGTAGAATCGTCGCTTTTTTCTTTTCTTTGAATCGTCGCTTTTTCTTTTCTTCTCCAACGAATGAGCTTCTGAGTATTTGAACGAGCTTCTCAGTATTTGAGATCAGATTTGGGAATAAATATCTCTGGAAAATTACAGTTAGGTACCCCATAGTTTTTATAGTTTTTTAATTTAATCCCCCAAGTTTTCTAAAACTTCAAAATAGCCCTTGGAAAATTACTTATCAGTCCCCGTAGTTTTGTTTTCTTCCATTTTAGCCCCTGAAGTTTCAGTAGTTTCAATTATGCCACTGTTTCTTTATATTTTTTGCACTTCAACTCCTAAAGTTTCATGATAAATGCATGTCTATATGAATTTGGACAACATAAACATTATTGTTAAAAAATCATAACATACGGTATCCTCGCACCCATGTCCAAATTTGGATCCATATCCGCGTATCCTCTATTTTTTGACTTCACGCGTTCGACATTTAAATTCGTACCCGCACCCGAGTCCGAGTAACACAGACCCCCGTACACAACTCACATACCACTTCCACTTGTTGAACATTCTTCTTTGTCAAAGCAAAAATTTGAGTTGTTACATGTGCTGACAATACTGTCACGACGTCCAATTCAAATACTCCTGCCACCTTCTTCGGTTGAGACATCCTGCTCGTTGCAGTTGGTAGTTATTGGCCACCATGATTTCTAACAGGTCATAGCTCTCCTCACAACTTTTAGCATTCAACGCTCAACCTGCAGCGGCATCGATGTTGGTCCTTAACTGACTATCGAGACTATTGTAAAAGGTATGCACCTGAAGCCAATAAAGGTAGCCCATGATATGGACATTTCTGAAGTAGATCCTTGAATCTCTCCCAAGCCTCATATAATGATTTGAATCAAATTCTGTGAATGAGAGAACATCATTCCGCATTTTGGCCGTCTTTGTTGGTGGGAAGAATTTGACAAGAAACTTTTGCGCCAAGTCATTACATGTTGTGATCCAGAGTGGCAATGAATGTAACCAGCTCTTGGCTTTATCTCTCAATGTGAATGGGAATAAAGTCAAACGGATGGCATCTTCGGACACCCCATTAAATCGGAAAGTATCACAAATCTCTAAGAAGCTGATAAGATGATCCTTGTGATCATCATTCGGTGCTCCCCGTGCTCCCCAAACTGAATTGAGTTTTGGATCATATGAATTGTGCTTGATTTGATATCAAAACTGGTAGCTACAATTGTTGGCCGTGCTATGCTAGACTAAATGTCCGTAACCTTCGGCATACCATATTCCTGAAGCGGTTCCATTCTTCATAAGCCATTTGTTCTTGATTTTCATCCGTAGCCTGAGTTGATTTTAAATTCCTCCGAAAAGTTCGTTCAATTTCATTGTCGTACGGGAGTAAATCGGGACCCTTGGATCGTGTTTGCATAAACTACTGAATTTACCCCGGTGCACACACAAATCCCAGTTCACTGCTTGAACAGACTTGAACAGAATGAAGTCTGTAAAAGTAAATAAAATTAAAATAAAAATCTGTTTAAATAAACTAAACTAATAATAAAATAATTATTAGAACCGTTCTCCTGCAATGGCGCCAAAATTTGTTGTCCGTTTTATATAATGACAAATACACACAAGTATACACGACCAATCAAGTAATAAAAAAGTAAGAAGAATGTCGAACCCACAGGGAACAGTTAATAATAATTATTCTAATTATCCAGTTTCTACTAATTTATCCTACTTAAACAGTCACTCCAATTGATTTGTGAAAACTGATTAAATTAAAGTGATTAAGAACTAATTAAATTGACAAGTATTGATTACCTGATGATTAAGACATAGGAATACAAATTCCCCAATTGCTTTGCAATAATCCCCTTACCTTATTTCCCCTTGATTTATCCAATGAATTGATAACTAGGATTGCCTATCAATTTACTAACATCTGAAAGATTAATAAAAAGATTTATTCCAGTCATTTTGTTATTTTCGTGCAAAACACTTAAAACAGATTCATTAAGCACAAACTCCTAACACAGTTATACATGACATACAAGTACTTTCGTCTCATACACTGTTATGCTATTTTAATTAGAATCAACAAATTCATGCGTTATTATATTCAAATTTAACCTAAGATTTCCTTTGTCAATTCAATCAAAGATATGAGGTTAATTGTTAACCAAACAATTATTTAATTACGCTCAGAATATAATAATCAACTCAAAGGAATCATCAAGTAGAAATAATAGGTAATTGAATTAATGCTTTGCAAACGGTTCCATTGTATTCCTAATTAAGAAATTAGTTCATTATCATAATTGAAACTAGAAGATAATAATTAAATAACATATTGTGTACAGAAAGAAGAAAAATCTATCGAGGATCTCCCGTCTCTGTTCTTCAATATCTATCTGTCGTGCTCTTCAATTAGATCTCCAAGTCTCCAAGTGTGTCTCTCGATGAAAATCAGTCAAAAGTTTTTTCTGCCAAGTTAAAAATCCAATACTTATAATCCTAACAAAACCCTATTACATAAGATAAGTCTCAATCATATCACTAGCCAACTTTGGAATTAAGGAAATAAGATCAGCAATTGGATACGCCGTTTAGCTTACCCCGTGCCCGATTTGGCCTTCAAACAGCGCGCCCCGCACCGGCTCACCTGAGTTTTCGTTCACTAGCCCGGCGCGCCCCGCGCCCAGGTTGTTCTGCAGGCAGTGCGCCTCGCGCCCACCATCCAGAGTTTTAGTTCATCTGGTGACCCCACGCTAGCATCATGGCAACGCGCCTCGCGCCAGTATACCATAGTTTCTAGAAAGGCTTCCTATTTGACAGCTACTCCCATTCATAACTTGCTTGTTCCTGCAAGTTAACAAAAACACATGAAAAGTATATGCGATACTCAAAAGATAACAATATATTAAGCTAGAAAATACTGGATTCGTAGACCCACTCATCAGAAGTCAAGAGGAAAGGAGAGATTTTTTATATTTATTATTTGGAGTGTTTATTATGTTTAATGTAAAAATAATTGATGTGATTTATGAGTTTTATTTGTTAGTGGGAATTTAGGACATTAATGAGTGATTAGGAATTATTAATATTTGCTAAGGTTAGTTATTTAGTACTTTTATTATTTCTCAAGTAATATTATGGTTTTGAGTCTCTTTCATATTGTAGAGCTATTTTATTCATCGTAGTGTTGATTCATGGAATTGATACGCTAATGAGACCCTAGTGATTTAAACGTGGAGTTTAAATGTTAGTTTATTTTTCCATTGTTTTCCATTAATTCCTTATCCTAGATCTATCCTGAGCCATGTTCATGCATGACCTATATCGTGCTGAGGAGTCAAAAACTGCAAAAACTTGACTTGGCTTATTAAATTTGTACTCTGGCTTCTAGTGATGCTTTGTTTTTTGATGGAGATAGGTCATAAAAGTCTTCTTATATGTTCAGTCGGTTTAAAATTACAAATATTTTAAAATGGGTGCTCATGAGTAGTGTTAATTATCTATATAATATACTACAAAGTTCTGATTTTTAAGGAAATTTTCGTATAACAAACTTTTATTCTTATTCTTTTCAGTTGTACACTTTTCAGTAGTGTCAATAACATCTTTGAAATCCCTCTTTTTATATAGTTACAGATTAAATGCCTGCCCTTAAATACAGTTCATAGCTGAGGGATGCTCCAAAACTAATGAATATTTTGTTGCAGCTTCCGAGTCACTCAACTTCGTCTCTGATAACTATTATAGTTATTCGACCTTTGAGCAGTTACAACTCTTTTTTGTTTTTTTCCCTTAAAAACTCAATATTGGCAAAAGCTGTGGAGTTTTCTTCTTGTCCCATTCTGGTGATTTTATCTTATTAATATTACTGTGTTGCTTGGATAACTGTTTTCAACTATCTAACCCCTCATTTCCCCCTTATTTTCTGCTTTCTTAGAAGTTGTTGAGTTTATCTTAATTTGACATGCAATTGTAACTTCTTTGTGATTCTATTATGCTAATTGAATAATTGTGATGTTGATTCAATCTGATGTGGCTGCTGTGTGCAGTTTGGTTCTACGTCAAAGAAGCGGCCTGACAACCTTGTTATAGGACGAACCTATGATCATCACATTTATGATCTTGTGGAGGTTGGGGTCGAAAATTTCAAAAGCATGCAGTCATTCTCGCATGATAAGAAATTAGCAAAAAGCTTTTTTGCTTTTATTGGAGAAGGATTTGAGAATGTTGAAGAGTTGAAACATATGAAAGAAAGAAGTGTTACTTGATCTTTTCCATGGAGAGGTAAATTCTTGTGATCTTCCTTATTTTTTTGGGATTTGGCTAGTAGTATAAATGGCCTATGGGTTATACTGTGTTTACGTGTGTACAGCCGTGTCTCCCTTTACGTATTGTGCATTGCGTCTGAAGAAGTCTGGCACAATAGTACCAAGGATGGAGTTGGTTGAAGTTGGCCCATCCATGGATTTGGTAATTAGAAGACATCGTCTTCCTGATGAGGGCTTACAGAAAGAATCTATGAGATATGATTATGATTATGTATGTATAATATATGAAAGTATGTGAAAATATATGATTATGTATGATTATGATTATGTATAATTATGATTATGTATTCACAGTTAATATATGAAAATATAGAAGATTATGTATGTATAATATATGATTATGTAATATGCAGTTAGTGAATTGAATTTTCGATATATGAAGATAAATAAATAAATTATGAGTATTTTGAGAAGATAGTTTCTTTGGAAGGAGATTTGTTCGTTTGAATTTAATATCAAGTATCACATTTTAATTAATTTATTTACCTGTAGAGATGTTATTGGCCAATCTTAATTGATGGAACATGATTGATATTTATGTGTATTATTAACCCTTTTGTCTTTGAATTATACTGTAGCCCCATATATTTCGGCTCTGCATGGATGTGAATGTCGATATAACATGTGACATTTTGATATGATTATATGATTATATATAGTACAGTATGTATAATATATGATTATGATTATGTGTTTAGACTGAAATACATCTATTTTAACAAGAAGGAATCTGACTGAAGTGCCACAAGGTATGCATTATTTTGTTTTTTCGTCGCTTCATTTTACAATAATATAACGAGATAATTTGGAACAAATTTTAGAAACAGAAACCTTGAAAAAGAGAGATGTTTGTGTATGGAGTACTAGTATAACCGGCGTGGAAAAGCGTCGATCATAATAATAACAATGGCCATTAGCGAGAGAATGCTAATAGATGGAGGGACTAAATATTGCCTAATGTTACTTGTTAGTGATTTACTCGCATGTATGAGTTTTGCAAAACAATCTATAAATTTTCATTATCATTATGTTTATAATGTTTTAATGCATTGGCTGATTCAAATGGTTTGTTATGCATAAGATGCATGGATCCTAATAAGCTATAAAGTTAAACTGATAAGATTGTAATTGATTCTCCTCGGCAAATGTCGATAAGTCGTATAACGTATTGTTCAATTGAAATGGTTTATGCTTCGCTTTCATATGGATCGCATATGATGTCGCATAACTACAAGATTTCAATTAATGCAAAAAGAAATGGCTTTAATTATGCAAGCAATGAGAGAGATTATTACATTAAAAATCTCTTACTTGGAATAAGATTGTAATTGATATCTTTAGAGAATTTGTTTAGTGTTTTATTTAATGAATTTATGGATGATTGTTATGATATGATATTGAATTAATGCGTCTTTTTTAGTAATCATTATATTTAATTTTTTCATAATTTATTTTAATTTAATTTTTAACTTATAAGTCAAATTGACGTCGAACTCGTCACAACTTAAAACTTAAAATAATTTATAAGTATATTTTAACCTTTTCATTTTAAATAAGGGCACGTTCGGAAACTCCTTATTTTAAATCACTTATAAGTTATTTTAAGTTGTGACTTGTAAGTAAAAGTGTTCGACATCAATTTAACTTACAAGTCAAGAATTAAGTAAAAACAAATTATGTAGGTGTTCTGCTCATAATGACTTATAAGTTAAAATAATGTGAATTTAAATAATGCGAAGATTACTAAACACCCTAGTGGTTGCCGAACGGGTTAGTTTTCCTCAGACGTCTCTCCCTCCCTCAGATCTTTTCCAGCTCTACTTTAGCTGCCAATGGCATCACCACCAAAGTTTTGATAAGGAATTAGGTAATTCACATTTTTCTATGTCCAGTTTATCTTTCCCAATTTGGACTATTAGTTTTAAACCGATTCTCGCAGTTCCAGTTGAATTTTTCAATAATACCGGATGTGAACAATTGTAATACCCGAAAATAAAAATTAAAATAAAATAAATGACATTTAAATTTATATTTTAAATATTTTAATTGGGCTTTTCTTATCTTTGACAGTTTGGATTAAATTGTATTTAATTTATGTGGACTATAATAATTATGTGATTATATTATCAAAGTGATTTACATATTCTATTACATTTTAAAAATAATTACAATAACGGTGTTCTCATAAAATTTTATACAACTAATACACTTCCAAATTTATTTACAATACTAGTGCAAGTAAGTATGATTCCTTAATTTGAGAAATTAATATTCAATTAGGATTCTTTCTCATTTAATAAAGGTATTTCGCTTCCCCTTCCGGCCTCCATTACGACTGGCTCCATTATCATCGCCCTCCGCCATCTCCTTCCTTCCCGATCCGCTTCCTTCGCACGCCACCTTCACCTCCTCCTCCTTGCGCTTCCATTTTGTAGCCTCCTCATCCGCCCACCACCTCCATTATGACCACCTCCACCTCTATTATTACGCTTTTCACCGCCATCTCCACCTCCTCCTTTGCCTTCTACTTCCATTACGGCTTCCACCACCTCCGCCTCCATTAACCGAGGTAACCTATTCAATTTTATTAGGTTCTACAATTTATTTTTCGAATGTCACGGCGCTTAGTAATGGCATTTTTCATACTAAGGTAACCTATTCATTTTATTAGGTTACCAATTTTATTTTGAATGTAATGCATTGGTAGTCAAACCTCCGTGCGAGTTAGTTGCCAAACCTTCTGAATACAAAGTGTGAATCAATTCAGGGCCTTATTAGGTTACCAATTTATTTTCAGCATGTAACACACGTGGTAGCCAAACCTTCAGCGCAGTTGGTTGTCAAACTTTCGCATCAAAGTAAATTAATTCATACCGCAGTCAATAAAGAATAATAAAGGATATTGTTAATTCATTAAAAATAGATTATTTTTTTATTAAAAAACAATTTTTATAAGACAAATATAGATATTAAAATAAAATATAAATATTGATTCACGTGGTCATTCTCATTTCTAAAGCTTCTCAAGGCTGCACAATAATAACATTAATAGTCCCATTGAATGCCGATGGATCTTTGTTTAGATTCGAGCAAATTCAAGACTACTCAATTTTGGACCATGAAAATAATTAAGGATGAATTACATATTTCATTACCTTTTTAAAATAATTAAAGTTTGTTACCTTATAAAAGTTTGAGTTACCAATTTAGTTTTATTAAGTTACCAATTTCGTTTGAATGTGATGGAGTTAGTAACTAACCATTCATGCTGAAAATATTAATTTAAAGAATCTATGAAAACAGCTCTATTTCAGCAGCCAACGGCATCAGCACCAAAGTTTTGATAAGGAATTAGGTAATTCACGTTTTTGTATGTCCAATTTATCTTTCCCAATTTGGGCTATTAGTTTTAAATGATTTTGTTTGAATTCTTCTGGTATTTCTTGGACCTCTTACTTGAATGCGTGAATGAGTGTGGTCACCGAGATTGTGAAATCATTTCAGTTACTTAATTGTAATTGGCTTTCGCGTTGAACCTTAATAAACCGATTCTCGCAGTTCCAGTTGAATTTTTCAATAATACCGGATGTGAACAATTATTTTTCTGATGCGTGAAAAAATGACTTTTGGAACCCTAAAACCATTTAAAAATTTCTGCCTCCAAACTGACTTCAGGTATTTCTTACAAAACTGAAGAATTTCGGGTAGTAATTAACTTGATCATATTCCTGTCCTTCACATTTATTGTTTCTGGCATGCAATCAGGTAGTTTAGTCACAAATCACTCTGCATCACAAACGGAGCGGTAAGGATTAATGGCAGCAGGGCGGTGGTGGAGGAGTGAGAATTGGGGAGTACGGATATGGGCATTCTCAATATTCCTATTGATTTTGGTGCTTCATAGCATTGCCATTCTATTCTTCACCAGCGGTTTTCTCCTCACTCGTACTGAACTTTCCCACTACAGTCAATGCTCAGATGTTTCCCAATCTCCTTGTTTCCCTCGCCAAGAAGAAGAAAATGGGTCTCATCAACATGATTGCTGGACCAAACCTGCAGTAGATCGCCTTGTCATCATTGTTCTTGATGCTCTCAGGCATTATTTCTCTATCTCTTTACGTATATAGTACATAATCAATTTGCTTTTAGTAATTTCTTATTTTGTTGTACATTTTATTTTCAGGATTGATTTTGTTGCTCCGAGTACCTTTTTTGATGGTTAGCATTTTCATAATATTTTTCAAGTACTTTTTGTTCATTTTGTTGATTATGGAAGTGTTCGACTCTTGAATAGGTTTTCAATCTGTTTAAAATTCATAACTTACGATTTTTTCTTGATTATTTGTTGGTAATCCTCAAAGTAAGTAAATTTTATTCTTTTTATTATGTCCTGAATATTATCACCATAAGAAGGCACTCAAGAGAGGACACAAGAATTGAACATGTCATAAATGATATTATAGTTCCCTTTCAAAATGATGGGAAAAGATTTTGTTAGTAAATTCTCTGCACTCTTTTTGGGAGATTTATAAATAACTGTTGCTACAGTTTCATAAGAATCAGAATTTGTCGTAAGAAATTTTCATACGAGCAAGAAGTCATACATTTTTAATATACTTTCACTAACACTTTGCAATTGATATTTGAGGAATAATATTGACTTGACATCATGTGTAAATAAACTGAATTTGTAGAATTCATGAATTTATAATTCCAATTTAAAATATAGACCAATATATTAACATCTTGATTAATTTTTTTAATTAAAATTTATCTACTTAATATCAGATGTTTTACCTCCATTTTTGAATGCAAGTATATTCATATCACTTTTCATACATAAAATATGAACTTTATAATAATACCTATTTTATAGTTAAGACTATAAAAATGTTGATCATTCAGTTCTTGGTATAATATTAGCCATATAAGTGCTAACTGCAAAATAATAAAGACAGAGTTATTGTAAATTAAATTTTGCTGCACAAATATATTAAACTTGTATAAGGTGATATGTGGTCATTAATTCAAGTAAATAAATTTGGATAAGCAAATGCCAGTGATACATTTTCTCTTCTAGTTTTAATACGGAAATGTTAAATATTCTGTACTATGGAACAACTTTTTCAAAAAACTAAGGAGTATCTATTCTTACAAAGGTTGTTAAGAGTTAATACTTGGTGATCCTTATAAGGTAAAAGTAGTACATAAGAGTACTTTAGTCATATTTTTCGCTTAAAGAAAGAATGCGAGGACACATTTGTTGGGTACTAGCCAATGACATGTACCCGCAATACAATAAACTAATTTTTGTAAACTTTACTTTTTTATTTCTCTTACCTTTTATTGTATGGTTTCTGAAAAACCAGTGAGTTTCCTAGTATGAGCTCTGGTAATTGGTTATTACATTGAGGCTTAAGGGCTATTGCTTAAGCTAGGTGTTTCCGAATTGTATATCAGATGTCCAAGTTTAAAAACCACTTGATCACCCTTGTGGGTTTTATTCCTGTACTGAACTATTTGAAATTTTGGAGTTTTTAAACTCCAACCATAAATGATTATCCAACCTTTTTCCTTTCATTGCTGTAATGTGATTGCAATAGTGCATACATAATATTTACAGAGAGAAAACCATGGATGGATAAATTACAAGTCCTACATAAACTCGCATCTCGACCCGGATCATCTGCTAGGATTTTCAAAGCTGTTGCAGATCCACCAACGACCAGCTTGCAACGTTTGAAGGTGAAAGAGTGTTTCGCTAAAATGAATAAATGCTTGGAGATGCATGGTGTATCTTATTAATCTTTTACCCTTTTGATCGAAGCAGTTTTTAAGATCTTACAATTAATTAACAGTTTAGTACTTTAGTTTATGATAAGTTTACTAACTGGTGCAATGTTTAAGGCTCGGACAGGTGAGCTGTGTGGTTGTGTCTAAGAATAAGTGCAGTTGGTAACACAGCTATACATTGTTGGGCCACTCCCTAGAAGCTTAATCTTTATAAAAACAACTGGAATATTAAGTCATTCATATACTAAATATCCCATATGTTATTTATGTGATTCTAGGATTGCCATGAGAAATATGCATGCAATGATAATTTAGGATGAAAACTGCTTTAAGGAAAGTTTTGAAGGAGGTTTTCATGGATCTTTAGTATAGTGGTGAGAAGGAAGATTTTGCTGTTTAAAAGAAGGGTGTCCCACCACTAAGCTGTATAACTTAAAGTATTGAAACAGCTTAAAAAGAGAGGAAGGTGTTACTGTTCTTTATTGTTTTTCTGATTACATGGAGGCTCTTCCATTTTTGATGAGGGGAGGGTATCTTAGATCAGCAAAGTTAGTCTAGGATTGGGAACGAGGAGGTAAACAAAGTTCTATGCATATGTTATACCAACACCTTATGGGAATTCCTAGACATGTATTCAACACTTCTTTGACGTTGGCATAATTTAAATTTTTTGGGCATACAACTGAGACTTCTTGAACATATGCGACCATATAAGTTTAATTTTCTGCCAGAATTCAAATTAGAGGTCTTATCGTGATTTAATTGAACTAGGGAAGATGTTATTAAAGGAGCCTGGACAATTTTACAAACTACATTGTAAATTTTGTCATTAAGCAGTATATTATATTTCACATGCTCTTTTTTTTATGTGAGATTTATCTCCTTTCCATGTCATGAAACTCTTATCCATTAGAAGAATTTGATGCAAAGGATAAGGATAATGGTCGAAACTTTTTATTTTTATCATATGCTGTGTCTAGTACTGAGCACATGTCAAGTTAATAAAGGCATGAGAGTTTCTATCTTAAAATAAAAAACAAAGGCTTAAAAATATTTCTTCAGAGGGTCTTAAACTTTTGTTATTATTTCAGGGCTTGACAACTGGTGGACTTCCTACTTTTATAGATGTAGGGAATAGCTTTGGCGCTCCAGCAATTGTTGAAGACAACTTGATACATCAGGTTTCATTATATATCTTTTCTAATCTTCATCATGCAGTTATGACTACTTTAATCAATTTTTTAATAGAGTAAATTTTAATTTTTAATTTTTATTATCTATACCACTTCTTATAGTTGTATATGCCTAATTTTGATTCCGCTAACAGTTGGTTGAAAATGGAAAGCGAGTAGTGATGATGGGGGATGATACGTGGTTGCAGTTGTTTCCTCATCATTTTAATAAGTCTTATCCCTTTCCCTCTTTCAATGTTAAAGATCTTGATACGGTATGCATTGATATATGATATTTTGTTCTGTATATTTAATGTATATAGTTTTTACCCTCGACTAAATGTCATAAAATTACTCTGCCAGGTAGACAATGGGTGTACCAACCACTTGTTCCCGACCTTGTATGAAAAAGATTGGGATGTTTTAGTAGCACATTATCTTGGCGTGGTATGTTGGTCCTGCTCTTTTGCCAAGTGAGAAAATTGGATTGAATATTTGAATTTCTCCGTATAACAGTTTTTAAACTATTTTTCCTGATAATGGGTGCCGTTGTCATGCATATTCTTGCTTTTCTTTTTATTCATATCCCTTTCTTTGGTTGAATGATAGGTTTTTGCTATTTATTTTCTACAAGTTTTGGTCTAGTTACTGACAACTTCTTGTTACATTCTTTCAGTGTTCTTTGCTTTTATTGGATAAACATATAAGTAATCATGTCAAATTATCTTTGGATCAGGATCATGCTGGGCATATATTTGGTGTTGATTCCATTCCGATGATTGAAAAGCTGGAGCAGTACAATAAAATTTTAGAGGCAAGTTCTTGTACTGTTTATAGCTCATCAAGGCACTGTTTGAATACTTGAAATGGAGCAAAAGGAGTCTACGGAAAATGCTCAGAAGTGGAGTTCCTGAATTTCTATGTAGTGTCCGTACCTTTCTGCAACTTGATTTTAGTTTATATAGCATCAAAATCTTGTGTGTTGTACTTGCAAGTAATTATTGTGGCATGAGAAGTGAGAACTGCATATTAGATATATTGGGGCTTAATATTATTTTATATTTCTTGACTTGTTGGCTTCACCTTGTTAGGAGCCTGTTGACCTGGAATATTTTGCTTTAGTTCATAAATTTTATTTTAGATTAGTATTTTTTAAAATTTCTATTGGTCTTCACTCATACCAAATTGGCCACTATTTCAGGAAGTTGTTGGAGTGTTGGAGAGCCAGTCTGGTCCAGGAGGCTTGCATGAAAATACTTTACTTCTTGTGATGGGTGATCATGGGCAAACTATAAATGGGGATCATGGTGGAGGGACTCCAGAAGAGGTGTAATACTTGTTCAGCTCCTCAAGAAACTCAACGTGGTTTCAAGTTCTATTCAATCTTACTGGAAACATATCTTGCAGGTTGAAACATCAATATTTGCTATGAGTATGAAGCCTCCACCTTCTGTTTCCTTGGAACTTGATACTTCATCTTGCAAACTAGATTTGGTATTACCTCTCACTCTTTGTATATGTAGATATGTACAATTTTTAGCATGGGCAGAGCTGAATATGAGACACGATTTTCTCCTTTGACTGTTGGAATAATTTCGTAACTTTTTCCATTTATTAGGACTAACTATATTGTTAGTGATCTTCACTCTGTCGAGTGCCTGATGAGGAAATGCATTTTTTCCAGTAGTCATTTAGCTTATAGGTTTAGATTTAGCTATTGATAAGAAGATGACTTCGACTTGGATTGCGATTATATGTTTCCTTTAAGCTAGTAGTGGGCATGTCTCCCTTGAGTTTTTTGTTTCCTACGGCACTTGGTTTATCATCTTTGACCGTTGAATTTCTGCTGCACATCTCATGCTTCTTAACTCTTTTATACTTTGCCTGCTTAGTCATACTCTGCTGCACTTGTCCTTTTTAATGAATAATTCTTCATTTTCTATCGAAAAGGATAAACGAAATCTAGTACTCCCTCCGTCCCAGGATAAAAGTCTTGGTGGACTTTTCACGCATATTAAGAAGGGGAATAAAATGACAAAATTACCCATAATAATGTCATTAAATATGGAGAGAGAATTAAAATAAGAAAAGTATGAGATATTTAATGCTACGGACATAATAGGAACAAATGTGTAAAAATTTGTTTATTAAAAGAAAGTGGACATTTAACATGGGACAACCCAAAATAGTAATAAGGACTTTTATCTTGGGACGGAGGGAGTATTAATTACTCTCCAACTATTGGGTCTTTAGTATATCCAGGCATACCATTACTACAACAAATCTGTCAGGTTTCTTCTACTTGTCAAATGATATTGCTTGCTCTATTTTAAAGTTGCAAATAAGAATAATAGAAAATCGAGGGAGAGAGATAAAAACTAGTATAGAATAATGATGAAGAAATGCGAAACTATAAAACATAAAAAGTTGAAGTACGATAGCTTTACTTTAGACATTTAAGCTTCAGAAATTTCCCACATGAATTATAGTGTACTCACTTTTTAATAGAACTCTTTCACTATTTTTATTGGAGAAAATATCGGGGTTGGTAGAAAACCTCACCCTCCCCCCCCCCCCACGCGCGGGTCACAAGGTTGATCTGCATGATATCAAGACTTTAATTATAGAGGACTAGTTCATGCAATCCATTATTGATTGCCAATAGAAGTAAGTCTAGCAACATTGTCCTTGATCAGTTGAGGAGTGATAGTGATTCTTGTCACAAGCTTGGTTCAGTTAAGTTCACTTTTGATGAATCTTGTCTTATAAAATAGAGTAAAATTCAAAAAACGACATGTGGTTTACTCAAATTCTTGAGTGGTGACACCACCTATGGTACGGAAACTATCAATTCACCACCTGTGGTTTGCCCTCAAGCGGCAAGTTACCTCATTTCCATCCAATTTGATAGCAAGTGGAGATCACTCGCCAAAAAGCGAGTGAAGTGACTTCCAACAATCATATTCATGCATCAGTTGTCCAAATAACCCTAAATCATTGTATAAAACAACCAACCACTTTAATTTTTGGTCTATTTCTTATTTAATACTTTTTCTCATCTACAAGCTTATAAAACTCCTCCTTTTCAAGTCCAAAAAAAATATCTAGTAATCTTCAACAGCAAAAAATAATGTTTATTTATATATATAATTTAAATTGTATGTAGAAACTCATAATATTATCATTTAAAATATTAAGTATTAAAACTAAATTATTGTTACATTTTACTAAACAGACTAAACTAAAATGTTAATAAATAAATAAATATTAAACAACTGATGGAATTTTTTTATTACATAAATAAAAAATATGAAATTATATGCTATTAAAACAATAAAAAAAGATTTACAATATAAAAATAAATTTTAAAAAAATTGTTTAACAAAAAAATGATACATAAATCTAATTATAAGAGGTGTCATCTTAATATTTTTCTATTCCTTTGCAGTTTTCTCTATACCAGTTTCTAAAAGATCCGACTGCCCACTCATTGTTGCATCACATCATCCTCGTCGCCAATTGTACCCCATCGTCGCCGTCAGTTGTACCCCAATCGCTGGCGCTAATTACAGCCCCAATCCCTTAACACCAACGCAGATCGCGGTCTCCCATCGCCGCCACTGCCATTAACCCATCATCCTCAAAGTTTTTCAAAAAGAAATTTAAAAAGATATAAAAGAAGAAGGGGTGTATACTGCCATCTCCATTTACGTCTCCAACACTTAAGCCTCTGCTCTTCTCTTATGTGTTCATCTTGAAGGGGTTAGAGTTTCATACCATCTTAATCTCAATAAGAAAATCGGTGGCTATATTTATTCCCTTCTTCCCCCTTTTTAAATCTGGCCGTTTGGGCTTGAAATTGGGGCTGGGTTTTGTAGACAATATGGATGGTGGTTGTCTAATTTTTCAGTGGTTGAGGATGGTGGCGACAGTGACTGAGTTATATTCATAGCTTGAATTAGGGTATTTAGGGATGATGATGGTGAAATTGAGACTGAAACTGGTTTGCATTGAGAAGGTGGTGGTGGTGGGAGCAAGCAGTGATGTGGGTTCAATGATTTGGATGGTATGGGAGTGATTGTTGAGTGCGGGTGGTTTCGGTAGAGAGCGAAAGGTATTAATGATTTGATTTTTGTTTTATCCTTTCCTTTTTTTTAATTTTAAATTGATATTCTTTTGTTTATACTTGTTTGAATAAATATTTAAAAAAGTCAACAAATAAAAAATTGGTCAAACATATTCAATTGCTAACATGTAGAGGGTAAAATAGTCTTTAACCATAAAAATTAACAGTGTTAGATAAAAATTGTTAATAGGTGTCGTTGTGATGATTTAGGTGAAACCACAAGTGGTGAAACAATAGCTTCTGAACTTCACTCTATAAAATAATATTTTTTTATGTTTTGATTTCCAGGCTGGCAGAAAGGTGTGCATTGACTCTATCGAACAGGTCAGGATTGCCATTCCTTTGTGTATAAGTGATCTGGTGATATTTTCTAGTTAACTGAAGGAATTATATATTATCTTATGAGATCCCTTACTCAAGTTAATTTCCAGCTTGATTTTGCAGTGACGGTGTCGGCATTGCTTGGTGTTCCGTTTCCTTATGGAAGGTGCTGTTCAAGCGTCCTATCAGTATTAATTTTCATATTTTAACTGTTTAGCTGAATGTATTTAGGATTCTAAGTCTTGTTTTAAATTATTCGCAGAATAGAAGTTTATTTTTATGCTCATATTGTTCTTTTCGAGGAAATTTAGATGATACGGAAGGGGATTTCTTCTACTGATATTGGGAAGTTTTGGACTTTGATTTGATGTTTGTCATTTGTATATGAGCTATGTTTTCCCTTTTGTGGTAATTTTTTCTTTCAAAATTCTCTTGGTAGTTTTTCTACTGGCTACCTGAGTGTAAACTGACAAGACATTTGAAGGTGCATTCCAATGGGATTTCCTTGGAGCAAGTCATGTAACAAGGATATATATGTTCACCCCCCTCTCATTGCATTGCCATAATACTGAAATTATGCTACAGTAATTGAAGTCTGAAATTGCCTCAGTTGTCAAAGTGAAATTTGCTCATAAATTCAAGGATGTTTTATTGACTCCTAGCTTGCTGTTACAACTTTGCTTACTGGAATAACACATGAAGTCATTTCATTTCAGCATTGGGCGTATTAATCCGGTACTCTATGCATTGGTTCCTGGTACGTGGAATCTAGAAAGTTACAATGAGGGTAATTGCCAAAAGTCAAATATGGAAGCATGGATGTGCAATTATGTTGATGCACTATGCATCAATTCTTGGCAGGTGCTCATTTTATTGGTCTTAGATATTGAGATTTTATTGAGCCAAATTTCTTTTTCATGGTAACAATCTTCCTGTTTGTTTCCCCCGAAAATAACTGCAGAAAAGATCATTTTTCTTGAACATATAATTGTGCAGAAGTGATTGTTTAAATAATCAAGGAGGTCTGTTTGTATTAGCTAAAAATAATATTGAAATAGTTCATATGAATTATTTCTCTTGTTAAAATATGTTACAAACAATGGTATTATCATTACTTGGTAGTATTTATAACTTTATTCAGGTAGAAGAGTAAAACATTTGAACTCAGATAAGCAGCTCAGCTCTGAAGTAACACTAAAAATAAACCTTGGGTCAGATTATTGTTTATTGAGCATTTTCACTCAACTGAAGAAAAAATACCCAAAACTGCTTATAGCAATAAAAGAAAAGCTAAAAGAAGCATGCTCAATATCATTTCATTTTATTGAGATTTTTTAATGACTTCCATCATGATTATGTAGTAGATGTGACAAGGTTATGAAATTTGTGAACTGCTTTTGCTGTTGTACCTTTTCTTTTTCTCATTTTGCTTGTTCTTTTGGAGGATTTCTTGTAGATTTATCATACTAGATATTTTTTTAACCATTAACAGCTTTTCTCACACTTTCTTATGTAGGTAAAAAAATACATTGATGTCTATTCAGCTTCTTCAGTTATCGGATTTTCCAAGGAGGACATGTTGCATGTAGCAGAGATGTATGCTCAAGCAGAGAAGAGTAGGTCACATGCAGTGAAAGATTTACTGCATTATAAAAATAAAAATTGTAATACATCATTAACTGCTCTTAAGAGGCAGATTGATTTGTATACTAATTTCCTGGCAACTGTTGCTGGACTAGCCCGCACCAAATGGACTGAATTTAATTTAGAGATCATGGCTATTGGTTTTGGAATCATGTTGACTTCAATATTCATCCATTTTCTTGTCATCAAGAGGTTAGAGAAGCTACAAAAAGTTTCATATCCTTCCAATGGCAATTCTATGATCTCCTTTGGAATGGTTTTTGCTTATTTCGTAGTGGCAATACGTGCATTCAGTGTTCTTTCAAACAGTTATATCTGTAAGTTCTGATTGTTTCTTTGTTATGGATTTCTGTATGCTCATCTTTTCACAATTAACTTTGTTGTGGTTCTTAATTTTTTCGCTTCAGTGGAAGAAGGAAAAGTGTCGGCTTTTCTTTTGGCTACTACAGGGATGCTGTGCTTGCGTTATTCAATTATGAAAAAGAAGATGCTAGTGGAAGTAGGTATTTTGTGGCGAGTTCTATTGCATTTCCTATTTAACTAAATAATTATTTGATGAGTTGTCATACTTTTTTTGTTGTGATAATTTCCTCAGAAGTTTTTTGAAGTAGTTCTTTTTGTGGCCTGAATTATTCCTGATGTATTGGCAGGCAATTGCCTTTGTACTGCTAATCTCCATCCTCAGATTCACTATCGAACTTGGGCTGTCAAAGCATGGTACCAATTCTACATTGTTGATGATGCCTCTTTCACAGATACTTCATGTTGACAAAGACTCTCCTGTATGGATGTATGTTGCTAGTATTGTGCCAATTGTGGCTTTGACCCTATTGGCCTACATGCTGTACAAGAGCATGCCTCACAGTAATAGTCGGGGGATTATGAAATATGTCATCAGAGGAACCATATTTAGTTATATGCTTGTAGGAGTGTGTTGGGGATTAGAATGTAACGTACTAAGTTTTTCCCAAGTTCAAAAAGTCGTTTCAGGAGATTTTATTCCTCGGATAATCTATGCAATTGGTTTTGTACAACTATTGTCTCTGGCACTTGCTCAACTATTTAAAGAAGAGAAACTTTCACGTTGGGAAGATAGCATAGTGATAAAATCAGTGGCCATGTTATCTGCGTGGAGTGCAACGGTCATTCTCCTGTCTGGAAAACAAGGTGGCTTGGTTGCTTTAGCATCAATATCTGGAGGTACTTACTTCTTTGTAATTGCTCTTTATATGTTTATATATGTTTCGACAAACAAATCACATGATGGGGAGCAACATATTAATCCATAAACAAATAAACTATACTCCCTTTGGACTCTTCTAATCCTAGAGAACAAAAGATATTTGTGGGTAAACCACCAATTCGAATGAAGAAAGCATGAAGCATTCCACTGCAGGACCCCAAATAAGTTTTGATTTATGAGTAGCCCCTAAAGGAAGACCAAGATGTATCACAGGTAAGGATTTAGTTCTCTAACTCCTCTGACAAGAATCATTTCAAACTTCTTCACATAAATTTTGAGTATTGATTCAACCAATCGTAAAGAACATGGAAAATGTCTAGGGGAACTGTAGCACTTCTGAGTCAAAGGAAAATGATGGTACAATCCGCTAAATGCAAGAAGAAACCAAGAATGGAATAGAACCCTTGTCCTCGATCGCAAATTCTATGAAGCATCGTCAAAACTTCTTTATAGCCTTAACTTTGCTAGTATTCCCCCCTCCATCCCCAAAATATTGTCCTCATTTAGAAGTCCAATTTTTCGAGGAAACATTTGAAATCTAAATATGCAGATTATGGATGTGTAATTATGCAAGTATGATTGGTATGTTAGGAAAATTATTACATGTGGTAGCTTAATTTTCAAATGTACTCAAATTATTGGACATCTAGATAATGAATTTGGATGAAAGGAGTATTATTTGAGCTACATTTACAGGTTTAGTCTTGCGCTCACTTTTATGTGTGTTGTGAAAGTTTGAATATTAGGGATCACTTTTTGTTGCGTCTATAATTTTAAAGAGGTGATAGTCAGATTTGGTGATGTATATATTCTGTTTTTCTAGGTTGGTTCATATTGAGGTTGAAGGGCTTGGAACAGTATGCCAACAATGGCTCTTCTGGAACTTTATCCTTGTATTCTTCTCCTGTAACACAATGGAGCCTTTTAGCTTCGTGTCTTTTTTTTGGCACCGGTCACTGGTAAGATCATTCACTCTACAGTGTTTCTCACATTATTGATGTAATGTATTAATAGCTAACGAATCTAAACCATTGCTAGTAGAGTCTGTGATCCAGAGATTAATCAGGTGTTGTGCAGCTTGCGCTGTTCTTTTCTTATTCCAATTGTCCATCTAGTCTTTATTATGAGCCATAACCGCATCTAGTTCATAAATCGGAATAAGTTATCTTTTTCTTCTATGCACTTCATCTTTCATAAGCCAAATTTCTCCATAGGTGTGCTTTTGATGGTCTCCGTTATGCTACTGCATTTATTGGGTGAGTATAAATTTGTGCTTTACTTTTTTGTCTTTCTTCTCTGAAATTCTTATGTAACCTTATCATTCCTCTTGCTGTTGACGAATGATTTTCATCTTTGCCTTCATTTTCAGATTTGATGAATTTAACCTTATTCGGCAAGCTATCCTTCTCACAATTGAAACATTTGGTTTTTCTCACATCCTTCCAATTTTCGGTCTTCCACTTCTTGTTGCCTACCATTATCCCTCCACCCGGGCCAAGCAAAGAAAACAAGTATTTTCTATGCAATTATCTCAAGTAAGTCTAAATTCATAGCTTTTTCCTTCCTGGTAATTGATATTTTCGCATTTTTTCCCTCGTGGAAAGAGTTGTGATTGGTATAATTCCAATATTGACCAACTGATCTCACTGCATTTCAGGTTTATTTGATGTATGGGCTCGTTATGTCCATTACAGTCACATTCACAATTATATGTGTAACAGTTCAAAGGCGACATTTGATGGTATCCTCAGTTCCTTCAACAACTACATTGTATTATGATCAACGTCTTTTGACAATTTTTTTTTTTTAATTTTTGTGCTAATTCCAGCTGAAATCTTAACATTCCTGCCATCCAAGGCAGGAATGGATCTCGAGACCTCTTGAACCCAAAGCCTTATATGAATAGTTGTTTTACCATTGTTCAATGGTAAAATAACTATTTTATTCAAGGAGAGAAGTAAAAATAACTGGTCTTTGTGTTTTCCACTCTTTTTTATCTCTAATATATTTTTTTCATTCATATTTTATGACATTTATCTATTTTATTTTATTAAAGTAGAGCAACAATTTTTCATTCCATCTGTATTTTTTTAATAGATTTTGGTATGGTGACAGGTTTGGGGGTTATTTGCTCCGAAGTTTGTTTTTGATGTGGTTGGCCTTGTTTTGACGGACGTTCTAATCTGTGTGGCATCACTCTTCTATTTTTGATCCCCTCCAAGAAAACTTTGGATCCGGCCGGTCGGTTAGAGTGGAGTTGACATTGTGGCGGCTTCCTTTTCCTTACCTCCTTCCGAGGCTAACTAACTTTTTTCACCTTTGTATTCCTCAATTTTGTTGTATTATTTAAAGACGATCAATCTGTCATATTTTTAAACTCAAAATTAATTAATATAATTTATTTAGCTAGTTAAAACAATAGTGAATGTCATATAAAATATTTATTATTTTCAAAATATAAGATTATTTTTAATTTTAAAATTTATGTGATTTATTTATTTTTTAAACATCAAAAATGGTAAAATTAATAATATTGTCTAGATAGTTTTGAATTTGACTTCAAAGGATTCATTTTGATACCGGTCCTATGTTTAGAATAGAATTGTAACACTTCAGTCGAAAGATATGGAAATAATTTATTTGTATATAAAGAATTTGTTTTTCTTTTGGGAATGAAGGAATAATTTATGAAAAAACGATATGAACACAACCTATATACAAAATACTATGAACAAATATATATATATATATATATATATATATGTGTGTGTGTGTGGGGGGGAATATGGAGTGCATGAATACAGTAACTTTTAAAAGCTTACTTGATTACGATCATAGAGTGATTTTACTCTACGATCGTAGAGTAATCCCCAGATAGTAGAGTGAATTCACTCTACGATCGTAGAAGCAAATGTAACTTTAAAAATTATTCAAATTTGTGTCTTCCATATTTTTACCTATATATATATATATATATATATATATATATATATATATATATATGAGAGAATAAGAAAAATGATCTATTATTAAATATTGAGTGACGCGAGTAATGCTAGAGACTCGTTCAAATGACGCGGTATTAAATATTTTAATAATAATTTATAATATTGTCACTTACATGAGATCTATTTAACTAATATTGACCAAAAAATTTGAGATTTTTAACATCAATCTTAATGTTACGTTTGAATTGAAAGTGGTTAGTATAAAATATTAATTCTTTATGATATTTTATATCCTATTTTATATAACAATAGCATATATTTGTTATATAAAGAATTATAAAAATATTTTTATATCCTATTATAAAATAACAAATAAAGAATATAAAATATTTTTATAAAATAGCAAATAAAGAATTATAAAAATATTTGTTTTTATAATAGGATATAAAATAGGATATAAAATATTTTATAATTTTAATATAACAAATATATGCTATTGTTATATAAAATAGGATATAAAATATCATAAAGAATTAATATTTTAAATTAAAGTGGGAAGAAATTAATATATTTGTTATATAAAAGAATTATAAAAATATTTTTATATCCTATTATAAAATAACAAATATTTTTATAATTATTTATTTGCTATTTTTATAAAAAATATTTTATATTCTTTATTTGTTATTATAAAAATATTTGTTTTTATAAAATATTTTATATTCTTTATTTGTTATTATAAAATATTTATTTTATAAAATAACAAATATTGTTATAAAAATAAAGAAATAAAGAACTTGTGTAAGACCTCAAATTTTTAAATAAAAGGAATTTCCTTTATTTATTATTTTGAAATAAGTAAGGTTGATTTGATTAATGTGGATAGTTAAGGGTTAAATACGCAAATATTTCAAAATAAGCAAGTGGTTATAAAATATTCATTATTGTTTAATATTCGTTTGGTTAAATGGAATATTCAATCTTGTCAAATATTCGCATATTAAATGCAACCCAGTACCATGTATAACCCATAACTGAAGCGATTGGATAAAAGAAAACGACAAATATAAGTTGTTTTTAAATAACTTGTATAGTTGTTGCTAGATTATCTTTGTTGGAATACCCGGTGGTTAAAAACACACTAATACTGGCGTTGTTGAAAGCAAATAAGACACGGTATTGCACCAATTATTGATTCTTACGTAAAGAAGGCACTACTCAATAATGGTTACGATAATTCTTTATTGATTTTTTATTTTATCGATTCAATAATTCTTTGCGTTGATATTTTATATTCACATTGTTTGAATAATTGTCATTACACGATATTTTCATTATCGAAGCAATAATTCATATTATCTCAATAATATTATTAGATAACATTATTGGCAATGTCTGAAAGTTACATCTAAGGAGAGTTTGGTCACCTAATTGCGGCGCAGATAGAAGAAATTCCTATTGGAAAGCCCCTCTTCCTGAACCGCCTCAGTTGTCAATATTGTGATTACGTAAATATTATTTATGAATAATTAATTATTGATTCATATGATGAGAAAAATATTGATTTTATGTGGATATAGATGGAGAAAATTTTATAGTGACAATTGTTGAAAATTGAAATTTTATCTTTTTCGATAAAATAATTCATTTAAATATATTATTTTAATAATATATTAACTGTGATATTTTTACAATGAATGTGGGATATATGAGTATACAAGGAGGAAGAGTATTTTTGTTGCAATAAATGTTTAAAACATGTTAAACATGCTCATTGGACCCCATTTATTGACTAAAATTTGATTATAATTTGTAAAATCGCTTGCGTGTGGATTTCGATTCGATTTACTGTTTGGAATTTGGAAAAACTTTCTTCTTCGCAAAGTTGTAGAGAATTGAATTTCCTATAAAAACTCGTGAGATTCGAATTTTCTGATGAAAGGGCTATTTATTATGAATTATTGAAGCTCTGAAGTTCTGAAATAATTAATTTTTGGAAGTTTTAATTGTTTTATTTAAGAAAAACGTTTTTTGCAATCCCACATGTGATACAAATGTGCTGAATTCAGTTGGTCTAAGGTGGGCTTGAATTTGTTTAATTATATTATTATTTTATTAAATTTTCTGCTTTGGTGTTCTAAAGTTTTCCTATAAATAGGGTCTTGGGTTAGAATTGAAAATCACACCGTAAATCAAGTTTTCTCTCTATATTATCGAGCGTATTCTTGTGAGTATTTTGAGTATACTTTGAGTATTGTTAGATTCTGCAAGTTCCTTCAAAGACTATACCCTAGATTCTAAATTGTAAATCTTGATCTTTCGAGGTAAGGGATATTATTTTTTCAGTAATGATATTATTTCTTCAATATCATTATCTTTGAAATGTTGATCCGAAGTTTTATCAAATTTGAAACTTTTTCATGCTCTGGGTTACTATTCATGGGTTCTTATTCATGAGTTCTTATTCACGAGTTACTTATTCATGAAGTTCTTATTCACGATTACTATTCACGAAGTACTATTCATGAAAGCGTGAAGATGTTTTTGTGGAATTTCTATCTTTTGGTGTCTGAGTTACTATTCACGTATCGGCCTTATTCACGATATCTGACCTTATTCACGATATCTGGTCTTATTCAATCGAAAAAAATAAAATTTCTTCTTTTCGTCAAAACATATATTCCGGATCTTAAGTCCGATTGTATCCATGTTTTGATCATTCTTGAATTTTACACCAATTGTGATTATTTTTGAGGTATTTTTGGACGTGGATAAAACCAAGTATGAATCCTTAATCCTTAATCCTTGTCATTTTGTTTCACCGGATTCGCTTTTTTAAAAATATTTTTATCATCCTCGGTCTTAAATGATGATATTATGGAATATCTTTGGCTTTGTAGTGCAAAGATGAATGATTTCTTAAGAATATCTTTGGCCCATAGAAATGCAAAGATGAATGATTTCTGAAGAATATCTTTGGCCCGTAGTCTTGAAGATGAACAGTGTTTAAATGAACACTGACTAATGATGAATATCTTTGGCCAGAAGTCAAAGATGAATATTTGATTCCGGATGTATATTGATTGATGTTACGAGGATAAAAGATAGACGATGAACTTTTAAATTCATACATGAAGATAGTAGTTTGCATTCTCTACTTAACTCTTCTAATGAATTATTATTTCACGCTATGAATATTGATTTAAAATTTGTTGTCTATTGTATTCTATTATATTTTTCCTGTTGAAAGACTAACGATAATTTGTTGTATATTATCTTAGTCATAATATTCTTTATTGAGCTAGTTGAGCTCACCCTTTTCCTTTTTGTTCCGCTTTTTCTCGTGAGGCGAGAATATAAGCGAAGTGCAGTGGGGTATGGAATGAAGGTTTTAGAAAGAATTGTTTAGTAGTCCTCACCATTTTTGTAAAATAATGTATCAATAAATGTGATGAGAATTTATTTGAGTATAGATATTGTACAGAAGATAATATTTGTATTCAAACTCACAGCTTTCTTGTTGTAATAATAAAGTTGTAGTTGTTTACGTACTACGTATTTGTGACTCGTATAGGTGATGTATACCTATTTTGGGGGCGCCACAGCTTAGTATCGAGCTTAGGGATATGATCTACATGAGATCGGGAATAGAACTAGGAGGGAGAGACGAATAAATCCTTCGCTAGTGTGTCCTACCTAAGCTTATTTGTTAGTTGGTCAAGATATAGGATATTATGTGATATATTGATTTCCTTAATTAACCCTTGTTTTATGGCGATTTGAGAATGTCGATTGAGAATATTAACAATGGAAATGAGACCGTGGAGATGCTGTTACTCACCAACGAGGAGAATGTGCAACAGTGGCAATGTTCCTCCCGTGAACAACACCATTGAAAGCGAGATGATGAACGAGGGATGTTTAGAAGTTTTTTGCGCTTCATGCAAAATCGATTTAGGAAACTCGTGTTCAAAATACTGAGGAGGAAATGATAGCAATTCACGGGTTGTCACAAACCAAGCAGCTTCAAAGAGTTGGGACCACCAGAATTTAAGGGAAAGCCGATCCGATCATGGCGGAAACATGGGTCAAACAAATTACCAAGATATTCGATGTCTTGGGGATGCACGGAGAACAGAAGGTTCCATTCGCCACCTTTATGTTCCGTGGCGAAGCGGACCACCTGGGAGTCTGAGAAGCGTAGGCGTACCCATCCAAATTACCGCACTCAAAGATGTCTTGGGAGACGCTTTGAAGTTATTTAATGACAAATATTTTCCCGAAAGTGTTCGTCGTATGAAGGAAGTGGAGTTCATCGATTGGAACAAAACAACATGACGGTGTCTCAATGACGAGGCAAAGTTTGCGAGTTATCCGTGTTTGCACCTCATTTGGTGGAGAATGAGGAACGTATGACGCGGATGTTTCTTAGAGGTTTGAAACCCGGCATACGTCGATATCTCATTTCTCATAAATTTTCTCTTTATTCGGATGTTGTAAATGGGCTCAATTATTAGAAATGAGATAATGAAATGTACGGTCAATTGAGGACCACAACCGAGGATCGTATTTAGAGATAGCGATCAGCGTAATAATGATAACCACGGAGAAAGAAACAGACGGACAAAATGGTTACCACTGGGTGGTAATCATGGCCATGAAAATAGAAGAAGCGAGTCGAGGAGATTTTTTAAAGAGGAGATTTAACAACGACCATATGAAGATGGCGGTCTTGAAGAAGAATCGATTCTAAGGGAGGAGAACGATCACCGGTCATATATCTACAAATGCGGAAAAGAGGACATATCAATCTAAACCGCCTGCAACAGATTCAAGGTATCTTATAATTGTGGAAAGGAAGGACATATCGCTTCGAGATTATGCAATGATCGAAACCCTAGTTCAATGGGACGGTGACTCAAAAGATCGTCCCCGTAAAAGTCAAAGTCAACGATTCCGGAAGAAGCGTTTGTTGTGGATCGGTCATAATCGAGAACCCAACGAGGTGATCACGGTAAGCTATTTATAAATTCTTGCGAAGTTTATACCTTACTTGATACCGGTCTTTACCCATTCATTTATCTCTCCCGCATGTGCTCAACGCTTAAACTTGACTCAGGAGAAATTAGACTTTGACCTATCTGTGGAAACTCCAGATTAGGAGAAACTTTCATCACATCCACTGCTTATAAATCTTGTTTGATTCAAGTTGGCACCATTACCTTACCGTTGACCTTATCTCTTTAAAGATACTTGCTTTTGATGTGATTTTAGGGATTGATTGGTTAACTACTCATCATGCCAAATTGATTGTTTTCGTAAGGTTGTTAGTTTTCATATTCCTAACCAACCCGTTGTATGCAATTCAAGCAACTAAACCATTAAAATCAATCATCGTCATATCTAATCATAAAGCTATTCGTTTATTAAAAAACGGATGTCAAGCTTTCTTAGCCCATGTTATGGATTTGAATAAAGACACGCCAAATTTGAATAATATTCCTGTTGTTATTGACTTTCCCGACGATTTCAAGAACTTCCCAGTCTACCCCCGTAACGTGAAGTTGAATTCTTTATTGATCTTGAACCCAGTACAAAGCCCATTTCTAAAACCCCATATCGAATGGCTCTATTGAACTTCGGGAGTTAAAGGTCTAACTACTGAGGAATTGTTGGACATCGGTTTCATTCGTCCTAAAGACATCTCCTTGGGGTGCTCTGCTTTTATTTGTAAAGAAGAAAGACGGGGAGTATGCGACTTTCAGTATTGACTATCGAAATTGAACCATGTCACCATCAAGAATAGGTATCCTCTACCTCGTATTGATTACTTGTTTGACCAATTCAGAGGCACAATTCTTTTCAAAAATCGATCTTCGCTCCGGATATCATCAATTTGAAGATTAGAATCGAGGATATTCCAAAGATCGCCTTTCGAACTTCGGTATGGGCATTATGAATTCTTAGTCATGTCTTTCTTGGATTGACTAATGCTCCTGCGACTTTCATGGATATGATGAACCGAGTATTCAAGGAATATTTGGATCAATTCGTTGTTGTCTTTATTGATGACATCCTCATATATTCCAAAAGCCGTGAAGATTATGAGCACCATTTGAAGTTTGGTACTCCAAAGGCTTCGTGAAAACCAACTATATGCCAAATTGAAGAAATGCGAGTTCGGGCGAGGAAGTAGCATTCCTTGGGCACGTGGTGTCGAAACATGGAGTATCTGTTGATCCCGTGAAGATTGAAGCAATCAAAGTTAGAGCAACCGAAGTTTGGTGATCAAGTATATAGCTTTTTGGGCTTAATGGTTATTATCGTAGATTCGTGGAAGGATTTTCTCGAATCGCTACTCCATTAACTCAAACTAACTCGGAAGGATACAAAATTCGCTTTGGAGCGAAGAATGCGAGAAAAGTTTCCAAGAGCTTAAGAGGAGACTTATTTCTAAGACTGCTCTAACAATACCATCCGGTTTGGATGGATTTGTTATCTACAAATGATGCTTCAGCAAAGGGTTGGGATGTGTTCTCATGCAACGTGGGAAAGTCATAGCCTATGCCTCGCGACAACTTAAAGAGTATGAGAGGAATTATCCTACTCATGATCTAGAGTTAGCGGCCCGATCGTTTTCGCGCTTAAAATATGGAGGCACTATCTATATGGGGAGAAAGTGGAGATATTCGACACCATAAAAGCCTTAAATATTTCTTCACTCAAAAAAGAACTCAACATGCGGCAATGACGCTGGCTCGAGCTATTGAAAGACTACGACCACACTATTCAATACCATCCCGGTAAAGCAAATGTAGTGGCGGCGCATTGAGTAGAAGATCATATGCGGAACGCAGGTGCGATGATGTCAAGTATACGCATAGAACCAACTTTAATAGAAAAAGTTAAGGTTGCTCGAGCCAATCAGGCAGGAAATGATGCGTATGAAGAAGAAAGTACAAGAAGGAGCTATTCCGAAGCGAGAATTGATGAAGAAGGAATACTTGAGTCCACTCTGAGACTTTGTGTTCCTAACGACTGATTTGAAGTACAAGATTATGATGGAGGCACACAATCGCCATTTGCAATCCATCCTCGAAGTACTAAAATGTATCGTGATCTTCGACATACATTTTGGTGGAACAATATGAAGAGAGAGATTGCAAAGTTTATCTCGATGTGTTTAACTTGTCAACGTGTAAAGGCGAGCATCTTGTACCTAAGGGTCCGTTGAACCACTTGAGATTCCTGAATGGAAGTGGGAACACATTACTATGGATTTCGTTACGGGTCTTCCTACGGTTTCTCAAGGCATCAATGCTATTTGGGTTATTGTTGATAGATTAACCAAGTCTCCCATTTTTCTTGCCGATCACGGAGACTTATTCCCTGAACGTCTTGCTAGTATATGCGTGAATGAGATTGTGAGGTTGTATGGCATGCTGTATCCATAGTTTCGGATCGTGACCCAAGATTCATATTAAGATTTTGGGTTAGCTTGCAAAAAGCTATGGGCACGGATTTGCGATTTAGTTCGACATACCATCCCCAAACGAGACGACAATCGAGAGGAGACTATTCAAACTCTTGAAGATTTATTAAGACTCGTGTCCTGAGACTTCAAGGCGGTTGGGATAAGTATTTACCATTGGTGGAATTCTCCTACAACAACAGCTTATCAAGCAAGTATAGGTGTGGCTCCATTTGAAGCATTATATGGACGAAAGTGTCGTTCTCTCAATATGTTGGGATGAGGTGGGTGAAGCAACATTGTTGGGACCCGAGTTAAGACGTATATACTCACCGAAAAGATTCAAATGATTCGACAACGTATACAAACCCAGACAAGATCGACAAAAGAGTTATCACGGATCTTCATCGAAAGGACGTGGAATTTAATGTAGGGATCATGTATTGTTGCGAAGTGCTCTCCATGGAAGGGAGTTACAAGATTTGGGAAGAGAGGAAAGCTCAATCCACGATTTATCGGTCCATTTCAAATTCTTGACCGAGTAGAAATGTAGCCTATAGACTTGCGTTACCTCCGAAAGTATGTCTCGTGTTCATAATGTGTTTCACATATCCGTACTTTCGTAAATATGTGAAAGACCCGAACCACGTTATTGAGTTAGAACCGGACGAGATAGCCAAGACTTAACGTATGAGGAGGTACCTGCCAAGATCTTGGATAGGAAGGAAGATGTCCTACGTCAGAAAGGTCATACCACAAGTTAAAGTTTTGTGGAGGAATCATGCTATAGAGGAAATGACCAGGGAATTAGAACGGAAATGAAAGCGAGGTATCCTCACCTTTTCAAACACAGTAGACGTCGTCAATTTCGAGGACGAAATTTCATAAAGAGGGAGGTTGTAAGACCTCAAATTTTCAAATAAAAAGGAATTTCCTTTATTTATTATTTTGAAATAGTAAGGGTTGATTTGATTAATGTGGATAGTTAAGGGTTAAATCTGTGAATATTTCAAAATAAGCAAGTGGTTATAAAATATTCATTATTGTTTGGAATATTCGTTTGGTCGTGGAATATTAAATCGCTTGTCGGGAATATTAAATGCGACGGCCTAGCGACCATGTGTGGGCCCCATAACGGAAAGCGATTGGATAAAGAAAACGACAAATATAAGTTGTTTTTAAATAACTAGTAGTTGTTGCAGCTTATCTTCATTGGAATACCCGGTTAGTTAAAACACACTAATACGCGTTGTTGAAAGCAATTCACGCGATTGCACCAATTATTGATTCTTACGTAAAAAAGCACTACTCAATAATGGTTACGATAATTCTTTATTCAATATTTTATTTTATTGATTCAATAATTGCTGCGTTGATATTTTATATTCATTGTTGTTTGATAATTGTCATTACACAATATTTTTCATTATCGAAGCAATAATTCATATTATCTGAATAATATTATTAGATAACATTATTGGCAATGTCTAGAAAGTTACATCTAAGGAGAGGTTTGGTCACCTAATCATTGCTACGCCATGAAGAAGAAATTCCTATTGAAAGCCCTCTTTCTTGAACCGCCACAGTTGTCGATATTGTGATTACGTAATATTATTTATGAATAATTAATTATTGATTCATATGATGAGAAAAATATTGATTTTATGTGGATATAGATGGAGAAAATTTTATAGTGACAATTGTTGAAAATTGAAATTTTATCTTTTTCTGATAAAATAATTCATTTAAATATATTATTTTAATAATATATTAACGGTGATATTTTTACAATGAATGTGGGATATATGAGTATACGAGGAGGAAGAGTATTTTTGTTGCAATAAATGTTTAAAACATGTTAAACATGTCGGTGGACCCCATTTATTGACTGAAATTTGATTATAGCACAGAAATCGCCTGGTTTGTGGATTTCTTTTATTTACTGTTTGGAATTTGGAAAACTTTTCTTCTGCAAAGTTGTAGAGAATTGTATTTTCTATAAAAACTCATGAGATTCGAATTTTCTGATGAAAGGGCTATTTATTATGAATTATTGAAGCTCAAGTTACGAAATAATTAATTTTGGAAGTTTTAATTGTTTTATTTAAGAAAAACGTTTTTGCAATCCCACATGTGATACAAATGTGCTGAATTCAGTTGGTCTAAGGTGGGCTTGAATTTGTTTAATTATATTATTATTTTATTAAATTTTTCTTTTGGTGTTCAAAGCGTTTCCTATAAATAGGGTCTTGGGTTAGAATTGAAAATCACACCGTAAATCAAGTTTTCTCTCTATATTATCGGCGTATTCTTGTGAGTATTTTGAGTATACTTTGAGTATTGCTAGACGGTGCAAGTTTCCTTCAAAGACTATATCTTAGATTTCTAGTAAGAAATCTTGATCTTTCGAGGTAAGGGATATTATTTTTTCGTAAATGATATTATTTCTTCAATATCATTATCTTTGAAATGTTGATCTGAAGTTTTATCAAATTTGGAACTTTTTCATGTCGGGTTTACTTATTCATGGGTTACTATTCATGAGTTACTATTCACGAGTTCTTATTCATGAGTTCTTATTCACGAGTTCTTATTCACGAGTAGTACTTATTCATGAAACGTGAAGATGTTTTGTGGAATTTCTATCTTTTGGTGTCGGAGTTACTATTCACGATATATCGGCCTTATTCACGTGATACTGACACTATTCACGTATCTGGTCTTATTCAATAGAAAATAAAATTTCTTCTTTTCGTCCAAAACATATCCGGATACTAAGTCCGATTGTATCTATGTTTTGATCGTTCTTGAATTTTACACCACTATGATTATTTTTGAGGTATTTTTGGGCGTGGATAAAACCAAGTATGAATCCTTAATCCTTAATCCTTGTCATTTTGTTTCACTTGGATTCGTTTTTTTAAAAAATATTTTTCATCATCCTCAGTCTTAAATGATGATATTATGGAATATCTTTGGCCTGTAGTGCAAAGATGAATGATTTCTTAAGAATATCTTTGGCCCGTAGTGCAAAGATGAACAGATGTTTAAATGAACATGACCAACTGATGAATATCTTTGGCACGTAGTGGAAAGATGAATATTTGATTCGGATGTATATTGATTGATGTTACGAGGATAAAAGATGAGCGATGAACTTTTAAATTCATACATAGAAGATAGTAGTTTGCATTCTCTACTTAACTCTTCTAATGAATTATTATTTCATTGCGAATATTGATTTAAAATTTGTTGTCTATTGTATTCTATTATATTTTCTCTGTTGAAGACTAACGATAATTTGTTGTATATTATCTTAGTAATAATATTCTTTCTTGAAATTAGTTGAGCTCACCCTTTTCTTTTTTGTTCCATTTTTCTCGGGGAGGCGAGAATATAAGCGAGTAATGCAGTCGAGGTATGGAATGAAGGTTTTAGAAAAGGATTGTTTAGTAGTCCTCACCATTTTGTAAAAATAATGTATCAATAAATGTGATGAGGATTTATTTGAGTATAGATATTATACAGAAGATAATATTTGTATTCAAACTCACAGTTTCTTGTTGTAATAATAAAGTTGTAGTTGTTTACATGCCATGTATTGACAACTCGTAATAGGTGATGTATACCTATTTTGGGGGCGTCACAACTTGTGCCACTATTAGATTTTTATACAAGTCGGAAGAGGTTGTCTTTGGGTTTGAATTTTTTTTTTTTTTTATACAATGTTAAGAGGTTATGCTGGGTTTGGATTTTTTTTTTTTTTTTTATTAACAGTAGTAACGGTTTGTAGCGGTCGGGAGTATTTTATATTTTTTAAGTTTACGTGATGTCTTTGAGTCATGACTATTAATGGAGAAATGCTTAAAATAAAAATAAAAAACACATGGTAGATAAGTTTGTCTTATTTCGGCATTATTTAATATTAAAATTCATTTTATTTAAACAAACCGACAACATGTTGACTATGTGGGGTCCTCATATTAAAATAAAAGTTTGTTACAAGTTATATGCTTGAAGCTGGTATATTTATGTTTCAATCTCGACCTTCCCAATAAGTTTATCAACGATCCAAAAAGGGAGTTTTGCACAGTACCCATAGCAATCGGTTGTTATTGAATGACTCCTATATATATATATATATATATATATATGAGAGAATAAGAAAAATGATCTATTATTAAATATTGAGTAACGCGAGTAATGCTAGAGACTCATTCAAATGACGTGGTATTAAATATTTTAATAATAATTTATAATATTGTCACTTACATAAGATCTATTTAACTAATGTTGACCAAAAATTTGAGACTTTTAACATCAATCTTAATGTTACGTTTGAATTGAAAGTGGTTAGTATGAAGTTTATTTTTGGGTAAGTTGGTCAATTGGCCAATAGAGTGCTGAGATGCATGCGAAACTCTATGTGTGTCAGCATTCTATTGGCCAATCGACCAACTTACCAAAAAATAAACTTCATGCAAACCGGATCAGTTTGAATTTATGGAATTGAATAAATAAATGAATGAAATAAAAACAGTGTATTTGATGATCATTTTGGAGGATAAATCATTCTAATGAATCCATTCATTTGTTTTTTTATTCAATGCAAAAAAGGCGAAATAAAACTCATTCATACAGATAATTTTGTCATTATATAACAATACCCACAACCACTAATGACCAAACATTTATTCAAAATACCTTAAAATCATTCAATTCCTTCTTTCTTTTAATTCATTCAATCCGAATGCATAAATAAAATAATAAATAAATAATTGATAATAAAATAATCAACATAAATATTCAGGGTATATATAATTTTTCTATGTAATATACGGGTCGGGACTACTCTTGATTCTGATCCAAAACTTGGATACTCCCTCCGTTTCATAGTTATAGGCTGATTTTCTATTTTGAGATTTCCCAATATATAGGCTACTTACTATTTATAAAATTTAGTTGGTTCATTGTTTTATTTTTATACCCTTATAATAAATATTCAACCATTATTCTTTTTTTGAATAAATAACATTCAATGTCATTATTTTTATCACCACATTTAATGTTGTTGTATTCTCTTTGGTTAAAGTTTTATGATTATAGATTTTAATGATCAGTACACGTCAATCAATGAAGTTGAGAGTATAAGTAAAATGTAATTAACTTATTAATTAATTCTATATTAAGGGATATATATGGAAAATTATTATTTAAATTGATTTTTTTAAACTATGTGTACTAAAAGAAATCGGCGGACGGAGGGAGTATAATTTATGGACATAATTTATTACTATGCACTGACATCAGCGAGAAGGAGTGATGCGCAACTTGACAAGTATTTGTTTATTAATAATTTGTCTACATACGTACGTAATCCTCGAGCACAAAATCGTGGTGCGGTTTTGGGCGCAAGAGAGGGACAGGTGGAGAGTGAGAGATCGTGCGTAGTAACAAAGCAGCTGATGGATAAATAATTCCGGCGTTGTAATCGTTTTTCTACACCGGCGGCAAAATTCCGGCGACATAATCAGCTATTGCATTGGGAATGGAAGAAGTTGGAGGTGGAAATGAGAGAGATAAAGTGTTGAGAGTATCATAAGAATTGAAATTTGCTTGTTGTAATTGCTTGTATTATTTTGTTAAGTTTCTGCAAGTAGATGGTGATTTTTAAGGAGTGAAATCGTTTGGAGCTATCTATCACTGATGTTTAAAAGTAACAATGTCACTGCCAGGATTTTTGAGCGGCAGATACGCACTCCTGCTCCTGGTACCTCTGTATGCGTCTTTCCCTCTGCTAGCTTCCTAGCTGAATTCAATTTTCTGATTCATTTATTAAATCTTGCATTTTCTTAGATTAGAAGTTATCTAACTTAGCAGCGCCTTTATCTCTTTCTATTTTTGTGATAAAAAATTATCCTTCTACTTCTAGAGAGTAGCTCAGGATGCAAGTATAAGAAAAGTACCAAGTAAAATATGTATATGTTCATTTACAAGGGGTAAAAATTATTGTGTCCAACCCAGTCTTACAGCATCCAGTCATATTTGTCATCCTTTTGGAAAGGGATTGGACAACAGTTGAAGTAGGAGAGGATCCAATTATATTGATGAGGTACATTACTTATTTGCAAGACAGAGGTAAAAGAGCTTGATTCCTTACCTTAAAGGGGAAATTGAAAATGATTTTGGATTCATATCGTAACATGGTATTGAGGTAGACAGTTTCATCCACGTTTCTGGTTAGCTAGGAAGAGGATTAGGTAGATAGTTGCTTTTGTGCTCTAGCCCAAAGATTACTTTTACCCATTACTTATATACTGAGGTCGATGTACCGTACTGTCTTAGATGAATTGATATAAAAAATTGATGATGATTCTTTTGCAATACTACGTAGGTGGGCATACAATAAGTTAATAGGATATACTGGGCAGCATTGTGTTTACATTTTACCTAACTGATGGATGAGACAGTGAAAGAAGAACTATTTACTTTTCTAGGGTTTGCATGTGTTTTTGACAGGGTCCAGGAGATTTCATATGTTTTAATATATTTTGATGTTATTCTGAAAATATTTACGGTGGGTGTGTCCTGCCACGGTGGAAGATATGCTATTAATTCGTTTTCGAGGATTTAAAAGTAAGAGGGATGCCAAAATTTTATGGAAATGTGCATTCTTTTCTATCTTGTGGGGAATTTGAAATGAGCGTAATGTTAGATTGTTTAGAGAAAGTTACTTATCCTTAATGCTATTGAATGATAGGGTTATTTTTCTTGCGTCTCTTTGGGATTTTGCTATGGGGGCTTTTAGAGGTATTTCTGTTATTGGTTTATGTAGAGATTGGAGGGCTGCATTTTTTTAAGTGTTTTTCTGTTTTGATTTTTTAGTTTGCTAAGGGTGGACTTCTTGTAAATGGTATCCTTTCTTTTTTATTAATAAAATTTCTTTTTCTATAAAAAAAAAAGAATAAAAAAATTGGCTGTAGGCATCTTCTGTATGGATGTCTAGAGCTTCATATGGGTTTCTTATTGTTCCACAACAAAATATAGATATGATGTTAAAACTGATTTTATTTTTCCTATAAAATTTATTTGGTATGTACAGAAGATTGAATAAACAATTAACATTTTGTATCTATTTACCATTTTGTTGTTCTTTTATTTCATATTAACATGAATATTTTCTTTTCTTTCATGTCAATAGGAATATTTTCCAGACTATTGAAGTTTATTTTGTATTCCTTTGCTTGAGAACTCTAAATTGTATTTTGATGCTTAGCAGATTCACTGTGCAAGACAATTTTATGAGAATGTAGTCCCAAGCTCTACTATATATGATGTTGAATGTCCGGATCATTCATTTCGCAAGTTCACTGATGATGGTCAGTACCTCATAAGCTTTAGCAGGAATCATCAGGATCTAATTGTATATAGACCATCATGGTTGACATTTTCATGCAAAGAAGAAGATTGTGATGCTCAAGATCTTCCCTTGAAAGCCAAGAAATTTGAGAGCTTCTTCACCCAACTATACTGTGTGCCACTTGCTTCAAGCAGTGAGTTAATATGCAAAGACTTCTTCCTCTACATAGAGAGTAACCGCTTTGGACTTTTTGCAACTTCAACCCCACAAGTTCATGATGCTCCTGCTATTGGAGGAGCTGTACAAGGAGTCCCTTCAATTGAAAAAATAACATTCCACCTTTTGAGGTACAGGGTGTCAAGTTAAAATCTTCTAGTTTATAATATTCAGTTATGTAATGTAATAAAAAAAAAATTTGGATCTATCTCTTGACCATTAGAGGCTGATTTACTGTTCTATGACTTCACTTTGTTCTCTAGCTTGGAAGATGGAAGTATACTTGACGAGAGGGTTTTCTGCAATGATTATGTTAATTTGGCCCATTGCATGGGTGTTTTCTTGTACGATGACTTGCTGGCTATAGTATCACTTCGTTATCAGAAAATACACATTCTCCAAATTAGGGATTCAGGGAACCTTGTTGATGTACGAGCAATTGGGGAATTTTGCCGAGAAGATGATGAACTTTTTCTCAATTCCAATTCTCAGGCAAGTGTTTAAAAACCTCTTAATGGGATTAAACTGAAGTTTGATTTACCTTTTGTTTATTGGCCTTGTATTACGTTATAGGCTTCACTTAGAAATTTGGAGAACTATTGCCTCTAGGAAATAATAATAACAATATTAAAATTAGTAGACCAGATTACTAACCTAAAAGGAAAAGGAAAAGGAAAAATAAGTTTGCATGCTGTTCGAGAGGATAGACTACTTTTTTACGGGAAGAAGTTTACTTTCTCTATTTGCTGAAGTTCTTTGAAACTCCTTTCCTACATGTCAAATTAATTTTACCTGCATTATATCTTTTTTTCTATTGAAAATATAAAATTTGTTGTGCATAGGCAATAGGCATAGGTGCTAAAATTTTCTAGTACACGATGGAAGGTTGATGCATACTGTGTCATCATCTTACCAACAAGCATTTATCAAATGCTGCAGGGAGGGAAGCATGAAATATGTCATGTGTTATATATAGGCAGTTAAATCCAGTCAGCTGACTCCATTTTGGAAAGACTTGATAATCTTTTAGATGCTCCATAAAAAAGTTTAATCCTCTTTGAATTCAATACACTTGTAGCTGATTTCGTCCGACTTTTACAAGTTCTGGAAAATGCTAGAGTTCAAGATTTTTCTGGAATCAACTTTTCGAATCTATGAGCGATGCGGATTTAAATAAATCCAAATAATAAAAGTAATGGAGAAGTTCAAAACTTATCTGAAACCAATGGTTAAGAAACTATAAAATCATGACCTGGTTTACTTATTAAAGGACTTGGACCTTTCTGAAACCCAAGACAACATGATTTAGTGTAACAAATTTCTTTATAAGAAAAATTACCATATAACCATTAATATCTTTTATTTTAGATAAAATTTGAATAAAGAAATGATGTAGCAGGCGAAGTCCATGTATACCCAGTTTATACAAAGTAAAAGAAGAAGCCAAACCAGCTCCTCGATTGACCAACCCCAAAAAACGCCTCAAAAAGTTTAGCCTACAGAAAGAATAGCATCTATGTTCGCAACCTTAGAAAATTTCTATAAAACCCATAAGCAACTATATTACCCAGAAACCTTTTTCAACCTGAATATTAGGAGGCTTAACATCCAGGACAGGATTAACATCAAAGGTAACTCCTTCCCTTGAAAGCATCTTCTATTTCTAACACTGCAGATGGGCCAATTCATTACAAGAAGGCTGCAGCTCATCTTGACAATGTGCCTCGTCCTCCTCATCTTACTTAAGACATTCCATCCTACCCATTCTAGGACTTTGGTTTGGATTGGGAAACAGTTTTTATGTTTCTCACTTTCGTGGTGGTTAGTTGTGGGAGGGGCATTGGCCACATATACAATCGCCACTAGTTGACATCCCTATTTTTAATTTCAGAGTTGTTAGTTCATAGTTCTCTTTAGCTGCATAGTGATAGATCTTTGAGCTATTTAACTGCACTATCTATGCTCTGGGAAAGGGAATAGACTTAGATGTCCTCCGCACATAGTCTAGAAGTCCCTATGGGAGACAAGAGCTGTAAACAGGGCCGGCCCTGATTTTTTAAGGGCCTAAAGCGACAAAAAAAAAATGGGCCTTTTGCGAATTGCTATTAAGATAGGTATAGAAAAAAAACTACCCTGAACAAAAGAGCATTAATACGAAAGAATGCAAGTCTACCATTGAGATTTGAGCCTATTTCATTGGGTATATTTTTTGTGGGCCTTTAAATTTAAACTGACGTGGACTGAGCTCTTTTGTTTTGGTATATATATATACATAACACAAATACCTCTTGGGGGCCCTAAAAATGTGTCAATTTTAGTGGGCCTAAAGCCCGGGCACCTTGGGCTTTAGCCCAGGGCCGGTGCTGGCTGTAAACCTGAATTTGCAAAAGACTGGCATGGGAGAGTAATTGTAATGTACTGATTTGTAGCATATACAACCATCTAAACAGATGCCAAAGCAAGGCTCGACAAAACAGATAGTGTTATAGTATGTCATTCTTCTGTGTAGCTGAACTTTCATACTAGTTCTTGATCCAGCTGAACAGTCTTTTATCGGGGTCATTTTTATATTCATTTTGTATCGGAGGAGAAATGAATTCCGGTTTTATATGTGCTCCTGAAAAAAATATGGCACCCTATTTCATTACATAGATAAGGAGCAATCAGAATACCCGGATATGCCTATCTACATATATCCCTCTCCCATCAATAGGTATCTTTTGATTATTGGGACCTAGCGAGCCAGGACAGCCTATACTGACAGATAAATTCATGCCTTGCCTATTTATATGAATTTTTCTTTGACTTGTCAATGTTTTTTGCAAAGTTTGATTTGCTCAGTTGTTATTGATTTTGCCCTCAATTTCCAGCTGCTCAGCATACACTGTCTTTTCTGATGTAATGTGTTAGATGAGATCTTTTTTTATGGAAGAACATGGGAAAATCAAATCATAATGGCTTTCATTATCATGTTTTCTTCATGATCAATAAGGTTTGCCAGATGATGACTTATCTTGTGTTCTAGTATGTCTTTAAATTTGCAACTGAACTATCTTGTGCAGTGCATGGCAATCTCTGACAACAGTAGACAGCACCAAGCCCTCGTGAATCATGTTGAAGACGGTGTGAATCATAATCAGCCTAATCCAGAGAATACTTTCCCGAGTGGTATAAAACAGCGATTGCTTTCATTTATATTTCAAGGGATATGGAATGAAGAAACTGATGAAACTCTGGTTGGTCCATCTACTGTCATGTTCATGTAACTTTTGGAGCTTCAAGTATTTGTACTTCTTTTATATCAACTAATATTTATAGTAGTTCATTTGGCCAAAAGAAATGCAATATACGTTACATATTTTATATTTGTTATCTCACATATTGTACATGTTCTCATTATAGCTGCTAATTATTAGTGATCTACTCTCAATTACTAATTTGTTTTTAGTACACAGCTCTTAATTAATTGCTTCACCATTATCATCTATTACATGTTAGCTTTGCACCTTCAAAAATAGAATACCGTTTTGAAGCTTATAAGTCAGGGATGTTTCTTATCTTCCTCCCCATTTTTTTTGGGAGGTAGCATCTTTCTTGCTTCTCTTAGTATCGGCCAGTATGTATTTCAGAACTCCATGGAGACTGGGGTACTGTACTTCATTAAGGACTTGTATTAGTTGCTTTTGACTTGTCATTTTTTTTATTGCTTTTGCTTTTTGGTGGATCTCTTTTCCTCAATGCTCTTCTCTCTTCTCTAGCGTCTTTATCCAAAAATAAGAAACTGGTGATTTTGGTCGTTCAACAACTCTTAAATAATTTTCCAGATTACTGTTGTATGTCTTTCCTTCTAGTTTTACATGCAATTTACTCTCTCCGTCCCAGATTTATTGTCCCAGATATATTTCAACACATCTGTTGTATTTGTGGCGCATAGTTTAAGATGTGATAAAATTATATTTAATTATTATATTTATAATTTATGTGTGTGTTTAACTGTATATGTACTTGTTTTATATAAAAAGTTACGAGGATACGTTTTTCACCCAATAGTCTAGTTTACTGAATTAAATAGTCTACAAATCATTCAACGTCCTGGTTCCAATTCCCATTCTTGGATTGATTGGCTACAAACCAACCTTCATCTTTTATTGCGTGGAGTGGCTGGCCTCAGATTCAAACCTTTATTTTTATGCTTTAATAGCCGAGAGTTATAGCAAATGTGAAGAAATGGCAGGTTGTAATTACATGATTTTCTTTTTTGGGGATTTGGATATCTGATTAGCAACCATTTAGGTTAGTAGAGGCGTTCCCATTTTCTTTTAGTAGGAAAGGATATCCTTAGTTTTTTTGTTTTTTTTATACCTTATTAGATGATACTGATCTTAAAATTTATTTTAATGGGATGATATGCTTACCTGTTCTGTTTTCTTGTTCGAGCAGAGAATACAATGTGTGAAGAAGAAGTTTTATTTCCATTTTCAGGATTATGTTGATTTGATTATGTGGAAGGTAGGATTTTGATTTTCATTTTTTTTCTGCCTTCTGCTCATTGCTCAAGTGATTGTATCAGCTACCTATTTCGCTTACTCTCAACTCCTTTGTATTATTGTACTTGTTTGTGACATTGTTTAATCTATCTTGGACAGGTACAATTCTTGGACCGACATCATCTACTAATCAAGTTTGGTAGTGTTGATGGAGGGGTGAGGGTTCTCTTTATTTTATAATTTATCTTTATATGGATAGCTGGATTTCCCCCCACACACACACACACAAAAAAAAAAAAAAAAAACCACCCACCCACACAAATGCCAAACCCTGCTAAATGTAACTAATGAAAATCATTGGAAAGCTGGAAGCTAAGTGTGAATCTACTTTTCAGATAACAGAAATCTAAAGTCAGAAAACTTAAATCTAATTTCATTTTAGGTCTTTGTTTGTCTGCATAAAAAGGTTTAGTAAATTCAGTTGAGTTTATATGTTTAGTTGGTGATTACGTAATTCATGTTGCTTTTAAACATTCGATATCTAACAAACCTGTGTCTCACACCTTACATTCTTCCTCTTTAATCTCATATATCTTTTTTCATGGCTCACATCATATCCTGAATGCATCTTGCCCAACAAACTTTATCTAACCTTTCTGATGCTGGGTCAATATAGTAGATCAGAATTCTTACCAATCCATGTGTTTGACACTGTTTCAACTTTCAATATTCATTATAACTTTTATCTACAGTAATAATGCCGTAGTATTTTGCCATGGGTAATGATGTTGACGAAAATGTTGAGATGTCTAGTTTAAAAAAACTATTATTGTTGGTGAAAGTTCCCTACTCTAAGAATGTAATATTTGACCTCCTTAGAAGTATTTTTAAGATTTCATATCATTCCACAAATGCACAATAGGTGTTCGTGGACTATACAAAAATCATATACCATGGATTTATAGATGAATTTTGACTGTACTCCTGGTTAGCGTCAAGTTCTTTTATAGTGATCAAAGATATCTAATTAGTATTACATCGATTGCAATAGATCTTTAGAGGCTAAATAATGCTTATTGAAATTTGCAATACCTGTACATGCCATTTGTTGGTTGATGAAACTATGAAAGGTAGGAGGTCTAGAAGGCCTGAAAAGCATAAACTCTATTGGTGGTTGAACTGTTCTGGCTCTGCCTGATACCTAATTGCTCTAGCAGTCTAGCTAAAGAATATTCATAGTAAAGTTTTGAAGTTTTCAGGATCAAGATCCTGAAGGTCTTTTTATCTGTCTAGTTTGGCTTTCCTTTTTAAGGTGCAGGTCTTAAAACCATTCTACATTACTCTTTGAGCTTTTTTTTGTCAATTTTTTGGTTATGTATTAATTAAACATTATTGAAGCTTCAGGTCTCACGAAATGCTGATAATCATCCTGCATTTCTTGCTGTATATAACATGGAGACAACTGAAATAATTGCATTTTATCAGGTAGTGTGGCTTATAAGTGTTTTCTAATTATTTTCTCTTGCAACTTGAAGGTTTTCACTGTCATAAGCATAATATATTACTCCCACTTTTCTCCAGAATTCAGTGGATGAACTTTATTTCTTGTTTGAACATTTCTGCGACCACTTTCATGTAACATCAAAAAGGTCGCTGCATATGAATTTTATATCATCTCACTCTAACAACATTCATGCTCGTGAGCAAGTAAGGTGCAGTAAAAATAAAGCTACCAGCTTATCCCAGGTAACATCTCATTATGCTGTTGCATTTAATCATTCACAACTTTTGAATCAGCATTTCAGATTATCTGTTATGCAAAAAATTGTAACAAGAATTTGTGTGGCTTCAAATATGTCAATTTATAATGGTCTCTGAATGGTGCAGTTTGTGAAGAAGATGCTGGTCTCTTTGCCTATCAGTTCTCAATCACAGAGTCCTTCCCCATATTTTGACCAATCTCTTTTTCGATTTGATGAAAAGGTCCGAGCAAAAGTTCAAATCTTTTATTTTCCTTCTATTTTATTAGCATATAACTAGGAGGTGTTAGTGTTTTCTGTTTAACAGGGTGTGAGGGTTTTGCTTCTAATGATTATCTGTCAGCTAATAATCGATTAAAACAAGTCAATTATCTAGACTATGTACCTTTGTTTTGTTTGAATCCTGTTACATTTAGGTTGTACTTTCATTAACAATTTGCTACTGCAGCTAATTTCTGCAACTGACAGACATAGACAGTCCACTGATCATCCCATCAAGTTCATTTCGAGGAGGCAATCAAATTCCCTGAAATTTAAGATAAAACCAGGTATGTAACTTAAGATATAACCTTATATGGAGCCATTATGATGGTGGCACTAGATTAACAATGCTTGGTTATTTTCTGGATTCATAGAAAAATTATTTTCGACATATGATTTCATATTCATTATTCTTTACAAGCTTCAGCCTTAGGTCCTTTCTTTATTACAAGTTGCGTCTTTTATATATTTGGAGAGTGATCCATAGCAAATTCTTACTTTGGCACTATTCGGACAAATACAGGAGAAATGGGAGGTCCAGATTTAAAATTTTTAATCCTACCAGATATAACACTTTTTTTAATAAAAAAATAAAAAAATTATTGACGCTCATTTCTTTTTATGGATGGCTAGAGATGTGCTTGCTTGACTAATGTCATATCAAGTATTGTTACGTATCACTTCCCTATATATGTATATGTTTGTGTGTGTGTATATGATGAACCCCAAGGGGTGGGAGAACCGGACGAGGATAATTATGATTTCATATTCATAATGGTAAAACTAGCAGTTACTTCATTGTACTTGCCCACTTTTATGCAATAACTCTCCCAACTTTTATTTAATGCAATTGTCCGGTTAAACTAATTAAAATTTTGTAATTGTGTCATTCCGTTAAATTTATTAGACGGACGTTAATTTTGTTGCTTATGTGGCAGTTTAGACGAAATAAAAAATTATAAGAAACGACTTAATTGCCACTTGAGACTAAAAGAAAGAATAAAAATTAGTTTTATTAAAATTAATCCATTCAACAAAATCACCATCCATATATATATATATATATATAAATATATATAATAGGAATGATTTTGAATTTCCTCACTTTTCAACTAACTATTAGTCATTCCAATAAATCATCCGCGAGGGGTTATAGCGTTTTTCTTTTATCTATTTGAGATAAATCTACCATTTTGGTGGCCGTTAGAGAGAGAGTAGGAGGCTTAATTACTCAATTTATTAATCATAAAATATATATAAAAGACTAACACAAAAGTGGTCAAGTACAATGGGTAACTGCTAGTTTTGCTTATTCATAATTCTTTACCAGCTTCTGCCTTGGGTCCTCTTTTATTACAACTTTCTTATATATTGAGAATAAGCTCTAGGTCGGTGGTTCCACAGTTAGGACCAAGTTTCACTAGTCAAAATTTAAAACAATTATGATGACTTTGGTTTTGTAATTAGGACCTGAAGCCGGTACCACAGACAGTCGTGCAAAGAAGATCTCTTCATTTCTTTTCCATCCATTTTTACCCCTCGCACTCTCATTTCAGCAAACTTTGTTTTTGCAGCCAGCTGTAGTAAATATTCATTTCCGAAGATAATAATGGGCACCATTTCCCCCCCTAAGATTGTCCCTCTGCAAAATTAAAATTTTAAATATGCATTTCCTGTATTTGTAACATCGATCATTTGTTGCCGATATGTTATAAACTTCTACTAAACATTGTGCCCATGGTTATAGCAGCTGCTAGAATTGGTAATGGTTCATAGTTTTGATCATGTGTAAACTGTTTGTGTTTGTACTGGTTTGGTGCTTAAACCAGATTAAAACTCAAATTTAAAGGAAAAAGGACTTGGATTATGTGTAAATTCAGTGTTTTCTATATTCAAGAAGCACTATTTCCACATTTAATTCAAGAAAAGAAGCCTTTCTTTCTTTGTAATTTATTTAAGCCAATGGTATTTCTAGCGCTGGAATGTACATTTATATCAATACATAGGGGAGCACTATTTCCATTTATATTTCTACATGGTGAGGTGAGGTGAGGTGAGGTGAGGTGGGTTGGGTGGGATTCCTCGTGTGAAACAGAAGATCATGTGGAAATATCAGTTTCCAAATGGAAAATATTATTATTTTTTATTTAAAAATGATTTTTTTTTCGTAACAGAGGCTTATAATTTATGAAATTTATAGGATTGGAATTTTTACTGACAATAAAAAGGGCATATACAAATCATGAAGAAAGCAAAATTGTTAATTCAGTTCCCCTCAAACTCGACTTAACTGGTGGTCCAAAAAGCTGAAAGTTTGTCCACTAAGTTGGTGCACCAGCTGCAGCTGGATATAAAATAAAACACTTCCCCTATTATCTAGTCAGCTACTTTAGGTAGTATATTATTGGTTGATTGGAAAGGTAGTAGGTAGGTCGCAAACTGATAGCACTTTTTTTAAAAAGAAAATTATTTATATAACATATTTTATTACAATTTATTAATTTTAGGGATACAGGTCAATTTTACATTGTGTTTGTTAGTTTGGATAGAAAATAAAATAATTTTTATGAGAAAAATAAATTAGACCTGACAATTTAGTTTATGAATTGATGGGTCAACTTATATTAATTAAAATTATTTAATTTTTTTGTTATTAATTAAAATTTGAACCCAAAAAAACCTGGGCAATAGGAGATTCTTAAATATCCCAATCCTTGATACTACTAACTGATTTCCTGTTTTCCCTCCGGCTCTTTCTCGTGAAAAGCTAATTAGATTGGCCAGGCTACACTCTATTTTGGTGCTAAGTCATAAATTATTTATGGCTCAATTAATTTAGTATTTTAATGTTAATATTGTTAATTAACATGAATAATATATAATCTATTTTTTTATATAAAGAAAAAAAAAAACCAGCTTGATTTTATAAACCTATTAAATACTTTCAGTTTAATTTGATCAAATCAAAAAATTTATTCCAAACTAATCAAAACTATTTAATATATGAATCATAAGAATCTCTCATGTTAAGAGGCTTAGAGCCCAATTTTATAAAACCACTAATATTTTTAAATTTATTCAAAAAACTTAATTTTTATGCGAGATCAAATAATTTCTATTGCAAACTAATAAAAATAATAATATATAAATCTAGACGTAATCAAAACTCCTAATAAAGTTAAATAATTTTAAGCAAAATAAATTCAATTATTAAATTATAATTAATCATTAAACTAAAAATATAATAGGATTAGAGTAATTGACGGCTAAAACCAAATACCAATTACCCAAGGGCATTTGAATGCTGTGATGGTGGAAACTTGTTAAAAATGTAGAGAAAATAACACTAAATTAGAAAGATATCAAAACTTCAATAATAAAATGATATAAAAGTTCTTACATACCATTATTTATATTTAAAAAGATTTAAGTATTATGGTATTTTTATTTTTAAATAACATATTCCTTAAAATGAATATAAAATTTCTTACATGCGATTTATAAAATTATATTTTAAGTTATCTTATTGAAATATTTAAAACATATCTTTCTTGATCAATTATTTTTTTTTAATTTTATTTTTAATAATTATAAAGATATGTTTATATAAATATTTTTTTAATATAAAATATTGGTTTTAAAATGGATCTTTACATTTAAAACGGAAGAAATATGGTTAGAGTATAAAAAATTTTGAAAAATAAGTGTACAAAAATTTTAGAGTGAAAAAATATATAAAACGCTAGAAATAGAGGACGAAAGAATATATAAATTAAATATTATAAATAATTTATTTAATTAAATGATATAATAATAAATTTAAATATATAACCCATTATATAATTTTAATTTACACAATTTATATTAAAAATAAATAATATATTTTAATTTTTAAATAAAATCATACTCAAATTTTATAAATTAAAAATAATCCATAATTATATTTTGTCATGTCTATTTGAAAAAAAACACACTAAAAAATAACACCCTCGCCAGACTTTTATGGATATTTATCTTCTCCGATATTTACCCCAACACTTAAAAATAAATTTAGCCTTATAAAATATAAGAAGTAACCTTTTTTTTTTCCTTCTAATTATTATTATTTTCCTCCAAAACCCCCTTTTCTCTTTCAACTAAATTCCAGCACTGGCCTTCATCAACCTTCAATGGCAACAATTAACCAGAGCTTCGTTCTTGCAAGTCAGAGCGGATAATCGGGTCAAACCCTTTTTTGTAGTATTTTGGGGGTTAGATTTTGTCCTAATTTCACTGATCTGTTATTCCACGGGAGAAATCGGTCAAAATTGCGGCGCATCAGGAGGCTGCCTAAGGTCACGAATCAGAGGTGAGATGGCTCTAATAATGAAGATCAAGTTGTTGTTTTTCTTTGTTTACTGTAATTATATAATTTTCAGCAACTGATTTAACTTCACAATATTTAGAATGAAATTCGATATTTTCGATCTCTCTGTTTACTGTATATGTACATTTTTGTACACAAAATAGTTGAAAATATTTTGATTTTATTGACTTTTGGGTTGTCAATGTATTAAGGTACTTGATTCCAGCCGTTGTAGATGTTTTGAACTCTTTTTGTTTGTTTCAAAATTTTGTATTTCCTACTATTTTTATCACTTAATATAGAAGTGGGAAATCCATAATGGATGATTGTGGAATCATCTCTATTTAGCTTTTGCGACGAATTGCAATTGCAGCATAAGAGGTCTAAGTAGTGGTCCTTTTATGTTTATTTTTACATTTCTTGTTAAATAGTTGTTTTTTTGACAAAGAAAAAATATGGAGGTGGTTCATGAGGTGTTGATAATGGTGGTGCTGATGCTACTGAGTTAGTGTTAGGGGTTTGTGCTCAAACTAAATAATAGGCAAGAAAGAACACTCTATATGAGTGGCAGGATTTTACCAGTTCCAATGAGGGCAACCCAACTTCTGTATATTAAGATCAGTTAATATATTGTGCTTGTGCATCCTTACCAACTAATATTTTTATTAGAAGTCATAATGAAATGTATCACCTGAAGGTATATACTACCGGCCAAGTCAAACATAAAAGCTTATTTACATGACTACATGGAAAAACTAACTCTACTTAGCCACATAAACTGATGTATTGCGCCTCCTTTCAAGATTTTTTATTTCATATATGAGAAAATACAATAAACTATAAAAAAAATTTGATAAGCACAATAAAATAAACTTTAATATTCTTGCTAATGCTTGGGCACTGTTGGCCATCCAATTTTCTTCTACTTGACATGGTGTTAATTTCAATCTCTTCCTTAATTGTTTCATCTCCACTACCAATTTTTTCATTACCACAAATTTTCATGCTTCCGTAGTGCGCACGTCACTAGTGTTCCCTTCCTGGTTAGATTCAAATGGAAGCTGAAACAATTATTCCAGTCAAATTTGGGACCTTGGCTTCTGGATGTTCTTCCATGATATTCAATACAAGCCCTTTGATCTCTTGTATATTGCTATGCATTTTCAAAGAAATTGCCTTGAATTCTTGTATACCATGGGTACATACAAAAGATCACTTTGGGTAGCGGAAAAACCTCCCATGGTTCATTTCAAGGTGAACTCAATTTCAATTAGAGCGAGCAAGTCTAGGATGCCGCTATTCTCTTAGGTGCTAAGTGAGATAAATACGTAATAGTTGTAGACTAAAGCTAACTAACTTTCTTTACATTTAACAATTATTTGAGAGAGAAGAGATTACAAGGTAAGTGGACAAGACATCTTCTAAAAACAACAATAGTGAGAACAAAGTCCTCAATGGATGGGATCCAGAAAATCCATATGAATATCAAACATAGACTGATTGCCTTGCCTTACATTTTACTTAACTTAGTTTATAGTTATCAATATCGATGGCAATGATTGTGCTTACATAGAATATGTAATTTCTTAGAAGTGAATGTATGCACCCTTATTAACCACTTCTTAATATCTGTCAATTGTGTGATTGTTCTTCAAAGCTCAAGCTGTAGTTTCAAAGTCATGCCTTGATTACTTGCTTTTATTAATAGGGAGCTCATTTTCAGTCATCTAGTGTGCACTATCAGAAAGATTTCTTTTCTACTATCTGGCTTGAAAATTCTGATCAAAACCTTGTTCTGAATTTCTATGTGCCATGTGTGATAATTACTGATTCTCTGAGAATTGATTATTGTGACTAACGTCTTTGATGTTAATAGACAACTAGCTTGTATGTTATGCTGGGTCTTCTTGTGGATTTTGGTGGATCCTCTGCTTTAAAACTCTTGCAACACTTCCATCGTCATCTATCATTTCCGGGGTACTTTTTTTTATATTCCGTTGTAAAATCAGTATGCAGAAGAGTGGGAATCTTTCCAGGAATAATTCTTCGAGACTGACACCTCAGCAGCCAGTTCGTCGCCTAAGCTTTTGTTCTCAAGTAGCAACTGGACAGCACTCATCCCCGATTGTCTTTCCAGAAAAGCGTGGTAAGGTGAAGACTTCAAGCCGTGGTGACGTCAGTGTCAGCAGTGATGATCCTAAGAAAGCAAAGAGGGAGGAGCACAGGATTGATATAGGAGATGAGCAATCTGACTTGTTGGGATATGATGTTTTCTCTGGAAAGCTGGTTTTGGATAAGAGTAAGATGATCAGAAGTAATGACACTCAAGATACTGCTGATGTAAAGAACCAAGATAGTGTTGATGCTAAACTCACAAGCAAGGCACTGGTTTGGGGCTCTCATATGTTGTCTCTTGAGGATGTGGTTTCGGTAAGCTCTTTTGGGTTGGTAGTGCTTTCTGCTTGAGTTTTATACCACTTTCGCTTATCAAAGTGGGCTCAATAATTTCCTCGTATCTTCGGCAGGTATCATACAGTTTTGGCCTGAGACATTTTACTGTGCACTCATACCCCGTAAAAAAGGGTGGCCTTTCTTGCTTTAAGAAATCTGGGAGAAGTCGGAAGGACTTCCGCTTCTTGGCTTCTACCTCAGAAGAAGCAGCTCAGTGGGTTAGTGGATTTGCAGATCAGCAATGTTTTGTGAATCGTTTGCCTCATCCTTTGGTTTCTTCCAAGAAGCAGGCTACAGAATTTTTAACTACTGATTTTTTCTCTCGACTTGCATGTTAAATGTAAAAGTCCACCTACAATGCTTGTGATTTTAAATCCACGGTCTGGACGTGGTCGTTCAAGTAAAGTTTTCCATGGAATGGTAGAACCAATATTTAAGGTATGTTCTTGGTAACCGGGTACTTTTAACCTATTGTGGATACAGATATGTATTTTCAATGGCTGTGCTAATTCTTGGGCCTAACTACAGTCTAGATATCTATCAGGTAGTTGTATTTACTGATCTAAACTATTAGTGTCTAAGCCTCAGTGCCTCTAACCTGAACCTCTCACCCTACCAAGTATAAAAGACCAAAATAAAAACCAATTAATTAATTGCTTTTGGCGATTGAATTTTCTACCAATTCAACTTTCTTTACCTCTTTCTTTTTGTTTGCTTTCTTTGGTGGGTTTATAATAATACAAGATGTTCATACGGTTACTTTCTTATCTTGATTTATGCTTGCTTTTTGGATACTTTAAATTCTGACCTACTCAAGAGGAAACAACCGAGGAACTGATGCGGATAATGCCAAGAGATTTATTATTATTAGTAAGTATTTATAATATTATTTAGAGATAAAGTCATTGTAATTAATAAGTATATTTATATTATATTAGGTAAATTATTGTTGAGTTTTTAGTTATAACTAGTTAAGTGCCCCGTGCGAATCATGAGTTTAATTTTTAAATAAATTATTTTTAATTCCTTATTTATTCTATATATATATATATATATATATATAATGATTATAAAATATTTTCTGAATTTTAATTTATCTTATAATAGAATGACTACAAACTTTGGTCAAACAAACAATTATCAAATACTTGCAATTGAAGCAACATAAAAACTCAATTTTTATTGGAGCAACATAAAATTGACACGTGGCAGATTGTGATCATAAATTGGCCGGACCGGCCAAAAGGGGATACTATTGTCTTTTAAAAAAATTTTGGGGAGTTGATTGTTGATTCCCAAACTTGTAGGTTAAAAACGAAAAACTTGCCAACTTTGGGGGATAGTTTTGTCTTTGCCCCATTAAAAATACAAAGATTATTAGCATTGACCAAGAGGAAGTTAAGTTTGTTGAATAATTTGAATGTCTTCAAAGAGCCATACGAAGCTCAAGATGAAATGGAAGAACTAAAGAATAATGATAAGATATTGATGGAAGTCTTAAGCCCAAAGCAATTCCAACGAGCAAAGAAGTAGTAAAATGATCAAGGCATCAATTTCAGCATCAACTAGAGCTCCAATGAGATGCCATACAAGAAAGTTCTTTCCTCATGGTTTTCAAGTTAAATATTTGCACGAGGAAGGTTAAAATTTCTTTTAGATTTGGAGTCCAATTAATGGATTATGGACTCTCTCATGCTTTAAAGCTTGATAAGTGTTTTTCAGTGAAGAGAGAATGAGGATCAAATCAAGAGATTGATTATTATTAAATACTTAGCATTATTATTTAGCGAAAAAGTCATTGTAATTAGTACTTAACTTTATATTATATTATGTAGATTATTCTAGAGTTTTAATTATAGTAGATAATTCTTAGGGACGTGTTTTCTTTTTTAATTAAGTTATTTGAGTAGTATTAATATTTTACTTTGTCTCGAAGAATTAGGGTTTTTATTTTAAGTTACTTGAGTAGTATTAAAGTTTCTTATTGTCCTATATAAACTGATGTAACCATAGATATAATTTAGATTTAATATATTGGTAGGTTATCATTGGTCTATACCATTATGCCTTATGCCATTATCTTTTTCATCATATTTATTCCTTCTGTCCGTGTTCACCTTGTTCTGCACTAGGAATTTTGTAATCAGCAGTGTTCTGATTATAGTGCATACTAATAAATGTAATGCCCCTGCCAAATTGAAATCCCAAATAAGGCTCAATCCACTGTTCCAAGAGCGGAATATGGGTCATCTTGGTATCCAGTTCATTCCACATATTTCTGTTGATGTGGGACCGTTACAATTGTGAATGTTAGAAGACAGTCTTATAAACTGTAAAATAGAGAACCTTATATATGTTAAGACTTAAAGCTAAACAATGGAAAGGAATTCAATCATGAAGCCTATTGGCTATTAGTGATTACAATAAAGAACCTTATATAGGCTAAGACTTAAAGTAAACATGAAAAGGATATCGATCAATGAAATCAATCAATAATTACTGATTTACCACTGATCATGCATTTACAATAATCCTAACTCCACTAATCACTCCAAATAATCATGATTCTAGAATCTCTCTTCCAACAATCTTCTGCACTTCAATCTCTAATGGATCCCAGTTAGGGTCATTCCAGTCGCAATCCATAAGCAGATTGAGAATCAATCTTCAAGGGATGTGTGGGATCACTACACCACAAGGTGCCATTGTTCGGGTACCATCTCTAATGACCTTGCCTAAATCGGAGTTTGGCTTAATCCACTATCCCAGGAGTAGCAGTTGGGTCATGTTGGCCACCATAGTCCTACTCAAAAGGCCATGACAAGTTGGTGCTCTAGAAAGTGGGATTGAGACCTTATATACAATCCAGTCCATCTCACATTTTCCAATTGATGTGGGACTGAGGTATCAGAATAGAAGTCTTAGGAAGGTGCTTAACATGATGAGTGAAGTTGTGTCTAATAATACTAGGGCATTTTCTCTTCCCAATAAGTAAAAGTCTATTACTATTTCCCTTAAATGGAAAGCAACCAATTTATGTGTGCTCTATACAAAAGTCACCTACCCATATCCGATGAGAGTCTATCCTAATTTCTAAGAGTCGAAAGAAACATGAACCCGGAAAGGCCTCTCTCTAAGTATACAATATATTCAATGCAATGCTTAATTCTATTAAAGAACTCTTCACTCAGTGAGTGTCTGAGGCTTAATTTTAGATTATTGTTAGATTTTGGAAATGTTAAATTACTCTTGGAAAAGAAGATATTGGGACTTCTTGTCCTCTACGTGCTTTGTCATTTCTTCTCCCTTCATCAATAAAACCTCCTCATTATACCCCCCTTCAAAAAAAGAGAAGAAATAATGAATTTCGGAAAGGTTGAATGAATTGATAAAATGGTGAATTTGATGTTATTCCTCTTCTATTTTTATTGAATTTTTTTAAAAAAAAAATCGGTTTGACCACCTTTGGTGTATCTTTTTTGAAATATGCCATGTCTTGAATGGCATCCGTCAATTCGTGTAGACAACCTTAATGACGGTAGGAAATAAGTGTATATTTTTGATTTTACATCAATGTACTATATTATATTAAATGTTGGATACCGTGACAGCTTGCAGGGTTTAAGCTGGAGGTAGTCAAAACAACGGCTGCTGGACATGCTAGAAAACTTGCGTCGAGTGTAGACTTCAGTACATGTCCTGATGGTATTTAGCCTTATGTATTTTTCCTATTTTTTGTTTGGTCTTAAGACCTGTGCTGACAATCTTTGTCATTTTTAATGCTATCTATTTAGTGTACTTAGACATGGATTTTAATGCTATCTATTTAGTGTACCTAGCCCCATGTCTATTGCTCTTCTAACGAAGGTACTTTTTTGACAGGAATTATATGTGTTGGAGGTGATGGAATTGTTAATGAGGTTAGTCATTTTTCACTTTGTTGTTTTTGTTCTAAATTCTATAAATGAAGTTTCTTTTTACTAGACAAAAATATATTTGAAGTCTCTTCTGTATATCTAATTATTATTATTTTTATTTAAAAGATATTTTAGTTTCCTTTAATTCGTGAAAAACCACATCTGAACCATATCATGTAGCAACTTTGATTATTTGGGCAAGGACAGAAAAACAAGAAGAAAATAGAACTTTGATTATTTGCCACAAAATGAATAACTCTAATAACTAGTAATAACTAGTAAATGCCATAAGTCAACCCATAATAAATGTCAAACTGGCTCAAACCACAATCTAAGATCATTTATTACAACTCTAATAACTAAATAACTCTAAAACACAAATCAAAGTATCAATGCCTAGACAAAATATTTAAACCATTGTATAGAATGGAGTTCTCATCACACTTGCTCTTGATCCTTCTGATTACCTACTAGAAGGAAAACACATCGTGGGCCAAATGTCCAGTATGGATATATAGTGCATAACAGAAATAAATAACTCAATAAACTAAAACGAACAAAACTAACACAACAAAATAGTAGGTTAAATCAAATGGTTGGGTGTTATTTTATACCGAGCTCAAAACAAAACAGAAAATAATGCCCCACATGCAAGTCACACACTGGACCACGAATCAAATGCATACAAATTCGAAAGGAATGCTCGGTAGTCGGTACAAACATCACCAATCCGCATAACAGAAATCTAAGGTCAACCCATACGCACCTTCCATAACAAAATCACCATATGACCAACTCCCACCGAAGCAAAAAATGGAGACGCCACACCACCACGGAAGGTGTTATGCCTTGGTGCCAAGAGAACATGTTTGTGGTACCCCCATTGGTGGTTTTAGTTATGGTATACTCTACGGTATATTCTAACAAAGATACAATTTCACAACACATGCAACAAAATACCAACACAAAGATTATAATATGTACATGTCAAACTGAAACGAATCACCAACACAAAGTCTTCAAAATATATTGACATGTACATTTCTACAAATATCAAAATAAATACTAGACATAATTAACTAGTATAAAGAGTACAAGTTATGGACATGCTTATCAAGTCGTCGCCTAGGCAACGCTTAGTCGTTGAGTCGGTGGAAAAAATTGAGTTGTCCGGGAGACTTGGTCGAAAGCCATAAAGTCGAACGCCTAGCCATGAAAGGCGACGACTTGGACGACTTAGCAGCGACATAGACGACTGAATTGAAAATCGGGCTACTTGAATTTATGGGTCAGGTACCCGAACTTAATTGGGTTTAAAAAAAAGAGTCAGACAACTATAACCTAATCGATCAATCGCAACTAACTCGCAAGCCAACAGAGAGGGAGAGAGGGGAGAGCAACAAAGAGGGAGCTTATCGTGTCGACTCCGACAATTTCCTACTTCGGCACTTCAGGTATGTTCTTCTTCTACTCTTCTTCTTCTCTATTTCTCTTCTTCTCCTCTTTACTTTTGTTTTCCTTTTTTTTGGTATTCTTTTTTAGAGAAACAAAGAGGGAGGGTTGTTCTTCTCTATTTCCTCTCGTACCTTTGCTCTGTTTTTTTTTTTGGTATTCTGGCTTCTCGGTTTCTATTTTCTTATTACTGACTTCTTTTAATTTTTCTTATATGATATATGCTTACTTGTTTAGACCATGGCAGTGGTACACTTGCCAATCTTATGACTTTGTTTACACTGTCCTACTAGCATGCATGAAATTGCTTATTTGAATATTTTTTTTCGTATGGTCATATCTTGTCATTTAACAATTATAGCTGCATTTGCCGTCATTGTTATTAACTATACAAAACAAAGACATTGTTAATGCAGTGCTCTGTTCGTGGATAAATAATTAAGATTAAAGTGGATCAAAAAATAAGATTAATAATTATAAGATTAAAGTGGATCTAGAGATTAAAGCAAAAAAAAATGCTATGCAGCAGAAGTTATAATTCAAGAGATTAATAATTATAAGATTAAAGTTTTTACAAATGTATCACCATTTATATAATTTGAAGTTGGTACAAGTTCCAAAAATTATAGTTAAAAAATTATCATTTTGACTTTTGACTTGATCTTGTCCGCTTCTTCTTGTGATTTGATATGCTATAACTTACATTTTGAATATGGAAAATCATTAGAAATATAAATATATAAATATTCATATAAATGTTAAACATATATAATTTTATACGTATAAAATTTATATTGTTTACGACTTGTGGACGCCTTGTCAAGTAAGCGCTTAAGCTCCCGACTGTTGCTTTGTCTCGACTTGGCGCCTTGATAACTATGGTTATGGAACTCCGAATCGAGATAATATCCGAATTCTAAGCTAGAAGCAAAACAAACAAACTAAGATGAAAGAGTATTGTTGAAGGAGAACAGAATACGTATCTGGATTAAACAATGTAATACCCAAAAAATTATATTTGAACAATGACTTGTTAAACTCCTTCCGTCCGATCTAATCAAAAAAATAATATATATTACTTGAGTAAAGTTATACATATTATTATATAACTTTTTGTTTACCAAATCAAACCATCATATTATTGTTATTATTATAAATATTTTAATTTTAAAACAATTTGTTCATTTATTTCAAATTTGTATATTATAATATTATTAAATATCGTTAACATTAATCTGTAATAGCAAGGAACAAACCAGGAAAGTATATCAAGATTATATGTTTATGTGGATTGAATTTAATACATACTGCCCCAATCCTACCAATTCCCAAAAGTAGATTGAATTTAATACATACTGCCTCAATCCCACCAATTCCCAAAAGTAGCCAAGATTCACATAACTAATAAAAGCATTTGATCTTTATTTTACACCAATTTAATAATTGTCAAAAAGCATACTGTGACTATTTGTATGAACCCACAAATGCAATAATAATGTATATAATCAATTAATGGTTGAAGATGGTTCTTCTAGTTACTTTGTGTGTGTGTGTGTGTGTGTGTGTGTGTGTGTGTGTATATATATATATATATATATATATCAATTAGGCTTAATTATACAATTGTTATTACTATTATAATACTTTCTAATGAATGTACACAATGTAAGGAAAATTTGCAAGTTATATCCAAACCTGTCAAATTCATTTCTCCTTTCTTAACCCCGATCACCTCCTCGTATTATAGTTTACAGTCGTTTTCCTTTTCCTTTTCTTATACAACTGATTAATGAGAGGAATATGCTTCTTTTACCCTAAAAGTAATTATATACTCTAATTAAAATTGGGCTCAGACTTCTAAGGCCCAAACTACAATAAACTAATATTATCCAATACTCATTATCGTCCACATAAATTAAATTGAAATTAGACCCAAACAAATGAAAAGCCCAATTAATTATTTTAAAATATTTTAAATATTAGTGTACCGAGTATTACAAACTCCCTGAAGGGCCCGATTAATGTGGCCCAAAAGGCTCTAGTCAAGGCTGATGCTCAACAGTAATCATGTTATGATAGTGTTGTTGGGCTTGGGTAAATAAATCTTGTTTTGTACATTTGTCTATGGTTACATTCGCCAGGAGGCCCATGACTATTGGTTATCAGATCTCTTTACATCACTTCAACTGTTGTGTTACTTTAAATTTATAGTTAGTGGTGATATCTTCACTCTATATCATGAGTGTTTATTGGTCATTGCATGTATAAACCATCTAAAGATGGCATTCAAACATGCAATACTGCTAGTTTTAGAATATTTCAGTTTGATTTGGATATTTCATTATTATATAATCCTGGGATTGGTTTTTGTTACCTTGTTGGAAAGTGATTTGTGGATTTACTTTTGATTACGTTAAACCACTTTTTCCGTTTGGTAACTCTAGAAATGAAATTGGTCCTCTATCGGCCATTATTTCCTTTTCTGTTTAATAGAAGTAATTTCTTCTAAGTAAGTTGCGGAGTCTAATAAGCAGGAATAACAAGTGCAGGTTCTTAATGGCCTACTTAGTAGAGACGACCAGAAAGAAGCAATATCAGTTCCAATTGGAATTATCCCTCATGGGATCTGATAATTCTCTAGTTTGGACTGTTCTGGGAGTTAGAGATCCAGTTTCTGCTGCAATAGCTATAGTGAAGGTATAACTCTTTTATTCTTGCATTTGTGTTGGCAGTTCGTGGTGCATTGGTGCTTATTTTATAATAGAGTAGAGCTTCAGATCAACTATAATTTCTATTTAGCTTAGGTAAATACATCTGTATAATACTATAATATTGTCTCAATTGCTCTATTAAGATTAAGAAATCCATCTTAAAGGACTTCCCCTCATCCTATCATATGTGGGCAACCTCTAAAGTCCCATAAACATTTTGTTCTAGTCCTCGTTAATCTTTTCTTGTACTGCACTTGTACATAAAAGTTGTCCTTGAGAGTACGATAGTTTTACATGTATTAATTGCACATATTGCTTTACATGAAGCTTAGATTGTAGCCTTGTAATCTAACACTTTTAGGAATTTTTCCATTTCAGCCAATGCTTCTCTAGTCTTTGAGAACTGGCTTAAATCTTTCTCCTTATTAATTATTCATTCTAAGGTGGTTAAAAGTGTTTCTTTTTGAGGTTTTCTCCTCTCCCCCCCGGCGCTATATAACTTATTGTGTTTGGATATTTATTATGAAGGTTATGTCCATATATTTTTCCTATTGCTTTCGTAAAAATGATAAATACTGGACGATTAATTAAAGCTTTCCATTGAGCGCTGGTGTTTGTCACATTTTGTAGTTTATCTTTCAGGCATAATAAATCACTCCTGAATTTTGATGCCCAAGCAGTACCCCAGGCTTGTACTGCTCTCAATATTCCTTGCTTATATGTAGGTACAGGGTGCTTTAATAATTCTTCATTATGGCTTCTGTAAATTTTTATAAAAAAATAATAGCTTGCAAATGATTATCAGGCTTCCTAAAACGTGTTTGTTAGCCGCCTACAACTTCCATCCTGCAAAGAATGAGACCTTCTCTGGAGAGTGTGTGGCAGCGGCACATTTTCTAAGACATGGTGAAACCACATTTTTTAACATTCATAATCTAAGCAAAGGACTTGCAAGAGAATAAACCTGTGAGGTGAAAAATCCAATCGTGCTTGACAATGCCATAACTAGAGAATCTTTTGGTTGTATTCTCACAAGGCATGACTATAATTTTTTAGGTCTTCTGCCTATACCCTCCTTTCTCCAAGCTTGAGATAATATCTTTAATAGGTGTAGTTGCATTCTTTGTTTTTCCAATTTTCTTTTCTCCCTCTGAAGGGAAACATATTCCTCTTGTTTTTCCACTTGTTCTGTTCTGGAGGGGCTTCTGGTCCTCCCTTGTACTGTCCTCCTTTAGAGGAATTGTTTTTCAATGAAACAAATGCAAAGAGAGAGAGAGGCAAGTAAAAGCCTAAAATCAAGCTACAACTTCTTTGGATTTTCTATGATAAGTAATAATTACTCAAGAGTATTCTTGGCACTTGGCAGTAAATAGTAGCAATATATATTGTAACTTGTATTATTGTCCTTTTAATAGTAAAAAGTAGAAAGAGAAGGGGGTAGGGGGTGGGAATGAATCCTTGCATGTATGTTTTTACTGCTAGATATGAAGTACTCCCTCCATCCAGTATTGTGTGGGCACTTTTTTTTAGTACTTTTTGGCAGGGATTTTAAGATGTTCCCAAAACACATTTATGTATTATATCTATCTAATAAAATACAAATGATTTTAATTTCCGTAATAAATATAGTTGATAAATCCCACTGTTCATACAGTCTTATAGACACATCTAGTATTTGTATATTTTATTATAGTTGATAACATATAATATTTATATATCAAAAAAAATTAAAACACTGAAAAATATGATATACAGATGTGTTTTTGGGACTCTTCCATGCTCAAAACTCAAAAACAAGTGGCCACATAAACTTGGGTGGAATATATACTTTTTGTGAGCATTATGCTACTTAGACTTGTTTTCGCTGGTTTCAGGGAGGTCTAACTGCAACAGATGTTTTTGCTGTTGAGTGGATTCAAACGGGTGCCATTCACTTTGGGACGACAGTCTCATACTTCGGATTTGTCAGTGACGGTAAGAAAGGACAATTGCTGAGTGATGACAAGTTCATATTGGATCTTGTTTTATAATTGCACTTACTAAAAACTCATTTGCATTTGATAACATGTTAAAGAACATCGTGTTTGAAGATTATATACTCCCTCCGTCTCACTCTACTTCCAACACTATTCTTTGTGGGATGTTGTGCAACCAAGCAACTTAAGCTTTTGTAAGAACATAATCCTATCCAAGTGACCATTTACATGAATAAAATACTTTTGATTGTGACAATTTTTGGGTAATTTCTCATGGAGAAAATTTGAATGCTTCTAATTTGCCAGGTCCATTGTGAATACTTATGACACTTTGTTAACCTGAATTTACCCTTTTTTGAATTGAAGAAAAATTCAGTAAATTGATTGGTGAAATCGTTAGTGCACATAAATGCTTAAGGTAAAAGGAAGGAACCGATAATGCTCTCGAACTTTAAACATAATGCCTTGAAGTGTGAGGAAATAACTTTGACAATATTCTTTTTGGAGAACAGAGAACCTAAACTGGGAAAGATTGGATTAACCGTGTTATTGCAGTCCTAAAAGACTAGATAAAAATTTATTTTTTATTATTTTATTTTATGGGAAAGATTGGTTGTTTTTTCTTTGTTGAGGTACATATAATGTATGGGCTTGCTATTATTATATTGCAGATGTTATAATGTATAGTTAGCATTTTGTATCAGTTTTTAGCTACTGAATTTATTTCTTATGAGGCTTTCCAGGAGACCAAACTTTATGAACATCCTTACATGGCTACAATCAGTTATCAAACTTTCGTTTCAAACTGATGTTAGTACAAGTGTAGAGCTCTGAACGGCTAATACTACAAACCAAGAGATTAGCTCATTGAATTCACAATGAATAATTAAAAATAGTGCCTATTTTTTTCCTTTTTTTGTTTTTTTTGTTTGTGCATTTTATCTATTTATAACAAAGTCAATGGTATGCGAGATCTACAAAGTTAACCTTGATTGATGTTGAAGCCTTCATTACTAATATGCATATGGATTCTCCACATGTTGCAGTGTTGGAACTTTCTGAGAAATATCAAAAGCGCTTCGGCCCTCTACGTTATTTTGTTGCTGGTTTTTTGAAATTCTTATGCTTGCCTAAATACGGTTTCGATGTGGAATATCTTCCGGCAATAAAAGAGACAACCGATCGAGACGGAAAAGTCTCAGCTGATAGTGAAATAGTTGATATGTCAGACCTTTACACAGACATCATGAGAAGATCAAGCAAAGATGGCATTCCTAGAGCCTCTAGCTTATCAAGTATTGACTCAATAATGAGCCCGAGTCATATTTCTGGTGTAGACTTGGATACGACCTGCAGTAGCACTGAGCCATCAGATTATGTTCGTGGCATTGATCCAAAATCAAAACGCTTGTCATCAGGGAGAAGCAATGTGACGGCAGAACCAGAAGTTATCCATCCTCAGCTACCACTTTCAGCAACCCCCAACTGGCCAAGGACTAGGTCCAAGTCTAGGACAGATAAAGGATGGGCTGGATTAACAGCCACACATGATGCCACTAGGTCTTCTTGGGGAACTACAGCAGCAAATGATAAAGAGGATATTTCATCAACGATGTCTGATCCAGGTCCAGTTTGGGATGCGGAACCAAGGTGGGACGCCGAGCCTCAGTGGGATATGGAAAATCCTATAGAATTGGCTGGCCCAGCAGATGATGACAAAGATGGAGTAAGGAAAGATGTTGCATCTAGATCTGAACAAAATTGGGTGATTACAAAAGGTCAATTTCTTGGTGTTCTGGTGTGCAACCATGCATGTAAAACAGTCCAAAGTTTGAGTTCTCAGGTGGTGGCTCCAAAAGCTGAGCATGATGACAACACCTTGGATTTGTTGTTAGTTCATGGAAGTGGACGACTGAGGCTGTTGAGATTTTTCTTGCTTCTGCAAATGGGTCGGCACCTTTCTCTACCCTATGTTGAATATGTTAAGGTGTGACATGAACGCAGTTATTTTTCTTATTTGCTTATAAGCATTTATTCTCACTAGGATCCTGTCCTCGTGAAAAATTGTGTGCTCAAGTTTCCTAACAACCACAGGTTTACTGAAAATAAATAGCAGCTTAAATACCTAAATTTGTCTTAGTTTACTGTTTAGACAACAAAATCAATGTACCATGTCATCATGTATCACGTACTCGCATAATGAAGGAGACGGAAATGTGTCATGTCGTGATTGGTCAAGTGGTGACTGGTGACCCTTGTATTTCTCTCCCCTTCATTACACGAGTACGGTATCACTGTTGTTTGCAGTATGCATTATTTTCTCGTTCGCATCCTGGAAAAAATTTGTGTTGCACTTTGTTTGATTCTTACCGATTCATTACATTAAAGAAATCTGAGTTGTAGTTTATACCATGTAATTCACTTTTTTTCCTCTTGCAATGCAGGTAAAGTCTGTGAAGATTAAGCCAGGAAAGCTCACACAGAATGGTTGTGGCATTGATGGTGAACTTTTTCCAGTTAATGGACAAGTCATCTCTTCTTTACTTCCTGAACAATGCAGGCTTATAGGTCGCTCCCCCGGCAGAGGTGGCAAATAAAATGGTTCTACCTCCTATTTTTGGGTTCATGTTCTGGCTTAATGGATGATTTGTGTACTGAATCCTGTTTCCAATTTATGCCAACATTGCTGGTGCAGCTGGTCGTGTTTGAGGTCTTTTGTAAATTTTGTCGATGTTTTTGTTGTTTCATTTTTCTGGTCCCTCTCTGCGGGTTATAGTTTTTATTTTGTTATTGTACTTATTTTGTAATGTAATTTCTATTGTGTATCCTTGTCACATGTTTGCTACTGTGTGGAAGCTCCTCCCTCTTATCATCTTTGGATTGCTGCTGTATTGAGTAATTAAAGGATATATGATTTCGGATTGTTTCTATATCATTTGTACTCCTGTCCTGTTGTGCATCTTCTATTTCACATGTTAAATTCTGTCAAATGCAAAATTGAAGAAAAGAATTCAAAAAGTACAACTGTTATATCGAAAGATGGAAAAAAATTGTTAAGCTAATAATAGTACTTTCAGTCACATGACCTTTTAAGCAAGTTTTTGGTGGGCTAAGATGTTCTTATACTATTGGTTAGTTATTTTAAGGCCTTGTTTGAATAAATTTAATTCGATATAGATTTGGGATTTGACTCAAGATTTGTTTTGAACTCGGAATTTGATGCGAGTTATCACAGTCGACTTTTGAAAGGTCGGGTTGGGTTATCCGATCGAGCTGTTGGAGGTGGGGACACGAAGCTTAGTAGTATTATTCCACAATGGAGAGATGTCCGGAGGTGGGGACACGAAATCAATCGGTATTATCTTACAATGACTAGAGAGTTAAAAATTTGTGGATCGTGTGTACTACTAAAGAGGCAAAGATATGTGGATCGTGTGTGCGATTGTCAAACACGAATCAATCGATATAATCCCACAATGGTTAGAGAGACAAAGATATGTGAACCGTGTTGTCGTCAGAAATTTAAGCGGAAGAGTTTGTAACATTTCAGTCCCGCATCGAAAGATATAAGAAAAATAATACCTTCAATCATGACAGTACTATTGAGCTAGTAGTTTAAGACATTGTTTAGATAAATTTAATTCGATTCGAATTTAAAATTTAACTCGGGTTGTTTCACTACACGACAAAATCGAGCTAAGTGACCTTCCTCCCGATTAAAAAACACACTTTGGGTCACGCATACGAGTTTGATGGATGTGTCCTTCCATCGCATTTGAAACATACGACCGGTGGTCGTTCTTTTTCCTTGGAAACATGTGCTGGTGTTGTTGTTTTTCCATCATTATTGAACCTTCTCTTCTTGAAATTTCCATTTCTATTATCTTGTCCATGATTACCACCGAAATGGTTACCATTCTTGGCATGATAATTTCCCCCACGATGGTTATCATTGTTCCGATGACCGTTTTCACCAGTATGATTATTATCGTGTTGTTGGTCGTTGCCTTTTGGTTGTGCTGACTCATTATCGCGCTTCACTAACTGAGCCCTATTCACAACATCTGAATATAAACAAAGTTTGTGAGAAATGAGGTATTGACATATATCGGGTTTCAAACCTCACAGAAATATTTGCGTCATTCGCTCCTCATTATCGACCAAATGGGATGCAAACAAGGATAACTCCGCAAACTTAGCCTCGTACTACGACACAATCATATTGTTTTGCTCCAACTTGATGAATTCCACCTCCTTCATGTGACGAATACTTTCGGGAAAGTACTTGTCGTTGATCAATTCTTGGAACTTCTCCCACACTACTAGAAATTCAACATATAGCGACGGGCTATATGATTTTATTGGGCGGAAGCGTCGCTATAGAGATATAATGACGGTCACCTTCGACCGTCGGTGTAGGGAGTTTTTTTTGGGATGGGTCATTATCGGTCTTTAGCTTGGGCGCATACAAATCCCGAGCTTCTATTTTTCCCCCAAATCATTAGCCCCAAACATTCAGTCGTTCGTCTCATCTCGATCGAATCTCAACATTTCAGTCGCTCGTCTCACCATCTCAGTCGATTGAATCTCCTCTCTCACCATCTTAGTCGCGAATCTCCTTTCTCACCATCTCAATCGCGAATCTCCTCTCTCTCCATCTCAACATCGAATCGACGCCAAGCGGCGATTAGAGGTGCTTCTAGTATTATTAAAGCGTGTAGAGGTGCTTAGAGGTGCTTCTAGTAGTATCGTGAGTAGCAAGCTCAATCAAATGGCGCTTCCATTTTCTACTTTGGTAACCAAAACCCTAAATCTCAATTGAAATCTCTCTATTTTTTCTATTTTTCTATTTTTCTTTTACATTTCTTATTAATTAACATTGTTCGTTGTTGCGCGATCGAATGTTGGTTCGTTTTCAAGTACTCGAACCCTCTTACCGACCCATATAATTTGCCCTACAAAGCTTAAAAATCGACATTGGCTTCGAAAATGTTGTATCCTTATCATCCTCGAGTTTCTTCTCCGCATATCATTGTGTGTCCTTCCCTCACTCCATCACGAGAAAAAGCCATTACTTCTTCGCTCTGTCCGAGCCACGGCGTTGGTATGTGTTGCTTCTAGTTTCGATCGTAACAATTTTCATTTTAATTTCTATATAGCTATTGGTTCACTTGGTTATACCAAAGATGTTGCAATGAATTTATTTGCTTATTCTTGATGGGGTTTTATTTATACTTACTTATTTTTCCTTTTTCCCCGGCATTTTAGTGTGTAATAATTATGAGAACCTTGTGAACAAGTTTGACTATTCGCAAGCATAACATATAAACAATATTGTTTTCAGTCGTGTATCATCCTAGAAATTACTATTTGTTTGCATCTCGATCTTGATGCTTGGATCTTTGAGAGAATTGAGCTTCTGCAAAGTATATCAAATCGAGTCAATAATGAAAAATGTGATGGTGATCGGTAAGTTTAATCGGTTACCTATAAGGGTCCTACGATGATTGCTGTCAGACGCTTCACGCCGTTCTTGGTATTGTTAAAGCGAGACTAAAGATTGGGATCGGTTTATTAATCTTAGTGCTTTTGGATTATCCTCTCATGCCCAAAGATGGTTAGTTGTTTTTCATGCACTAGTTTTGGTGTTTAATTGATGGTTCATGGTTGAATATTCGAATTTGGTATATATTTGGTTTTGATTAAATATGTTTGGTATGTTACTATTAAAGTATAGATGTGTTTTAAAATTGTTAGTTTATCTTGCAATTGCATATAATTGAGTTAAGTAGTTTAAACACAATTTAATGGATTCAACTTTATACTTGATGGTGGTGTAGATAATGGAGGGTAGACCTTTGAGGTTGGAACGTGTTGGGCTTCATCAATTGCAACCATGAAATACTTGTTTATTTGTATTTATTTATTGGTTTTTATGTTGCGAGGCATGCTTTGGAACTACAAAATACTTGCCACGTGCATGGGCCGAGGAATGTGGTATGATTCTTTAACAAATTAATGGTAGGATCTTGGCCTATTGCTTTTGTGCTTCTCTTAATGCTATTATTTATGTCCAAATTTCGCAAATCCGGATAGTCTGTACTTGCATGAAATTGGTACACAAGAAGATAGTTTCAATAAGGATGAAATAATATCAACATACACAAGGTATTGTATGGTGCATTCAACACCTACTATTTCCTTTCTTGATTACATGTTATCCGAGGTCCAGATAAGAAATACATGAGCATCTAACCACCACATCGAACCTAATTGATAATGTGACGGACGGTCAATTCTTTAGTTCTAAAATATTCTTCAAAACTTATGCTTTATGTTGTAAACAATCAGAAAGTTTTGCATTTGGTATATTATGAGGGTTTTTTCGAAGTGTTGAAAATAAAAAGCTTCATTCTACAGTTCCTCTTATATTGTAATTGTTTACTATAGTTAATGCATTTCAAATTTTTTATATGCATGTATATTAACTTGAATTTTTTGGAGGTAGTTGAATTTGTTGAAGGTATCACATAATTCGAGCTTTGGCGAAAATTAGGCGTCTATTCATATTAGGCGTATATAACCATGCCTAGAAATTTTTAGTCATCATATATTCTTGTGTACTAAAAAAATTAAGGAACCCTTTGTTTTGGGTTTCTCTCTAGTTAATTGTAATGATTACGAAGAGGGAAGCCTAAACAAATTAGTGTTGTTATTTGAAGCGATATCAATGGCTAATCTTTCAAATTGTCAACATGAAATAATTAGGGAGTTTGACCTAAAAATGGCTGCTCGTGGAGTTATGCTTCCTATTATCTAAATTAGCTTTCTCATCTAGACTCAGTTTCTCTTCTTTTTAGCCATATTTTAACAGTAATATATTCTTGTGTGTTCTGAAAAAACAATGGTTGCCTTGATTAGAATCCTCTGTTGACCATTTATTGTCTGGCTAATTAACTTATGTAGTTATTTTAAAGGAGTAGAGTTCAACAAATTACTGGTGCTACAATTGATATCTGAACGTCGTTCGGGAATGTATTACCACCTTCTGCAGATGAATTTTGCAATAACAACTACACTTCCTCGTGAACAACTATTAGTAAAAGCGCAACAAATGTGAGATTTTTTTCCGTCGATCTTTTGTTCTCTGGTTTTCTTTTTCTCAATAGAAATCAATAGTTTACATTCGTCGTGGATTCTACGTGATTGTTCTCTAATATGTAAGTTATTTTTCTCAATAGAAATCAATAGTTTACCTCGATCGTGGATTCTATGTGATTGTTCACTAATATATAAGAAGTGTGTTCTTTCTTTCATTTGTTTTTTGTAACAAATGTGTTACGGCTTTATATGCGCAGGACATTGAAATCTGCTCGATAATATCTTGGGCTCATCTGTCATGCAGCGAGACTCCGTGAAGTAGTGTAAGAGGCTCTCCACGAAATAGTAGCTCTGGGAGATCTGTGGGTCTTCCCTGCAGCAAGACATCGTGGTACAACTTTGGTCGCTCAGATCCTTGTTTTATTTTGAGCACGGTTCTTAAAATTTTAATGTTTTTCGAGGGGAATGCGTGCCTCAAATAGCCCGACCACTTGATCTGCAAGTATGGCGAGTTCAAATGGACCTTCTAAGCAGAAATCTGATCTTGCAATTGCATATAATTGCAGTATAATTGAGTTAAAGTATAGATGTGTTTTAAAATTGTTAGTTTAAGATTGTAAAAGTTATTAGTTTAGTAGTTTGGTATAATAATGATCATCATATTTGGGGAGATGAATTATTCAACTATTATATTGTAATGTTGTAATGTGAATGATTTTAAATTATGTATATAATATTTTGTATATTTTATTTTATATTGTATTTGTGTTTGTTGAATAAATTTGCATTATTAATTTTTTTTTAAATATAAAAGGTTATAGCGGACGGTTATCGACCGTAGCTATAGTGTTCTATAAAACACATGCCTATAGCGACGGTCGTCGAGCGTCGCTATAGACCTATATACACGATTTTGTCATGACCTATAGCGACGGTCACCCAGTCGTCGCTATATAAAGCTAAAAGACCGTCATTAAAAGTTTTACCGACGGCTTCTATAGCGACGGTCGGCAACCGTCGCTTAAACCTTTAGCGACGGTCTTTTAGCCTATAGCGACGGTCGGCGACCGTAGCTATAGGTCGATTTTTTAGTAGGGCCAAGACATTTTGAGTGCGTCAGGCTGGGTACGTTTTACGGATTCCCACCAATGATCTACTTCTTCACGCAACATAAAGGTGGCGAATGGAACCTTTTGCTCCTCTGAGCATTCCAAGACATCAAATATCTTGGTGATCTGTTTTATCCACGTCTCTGCCTTAAGTGGTTCTGGCTTTCCCAAAAACTTCGGTGGTCCTAGCTCCTTGAACTTCTTAGCGATGACCAACCGTGGGTTGCCATTGTTTTCACCTGCATTATGAATAGGAGTCTCTCTCATTTGGTGTTGCATGAATTCTAAAAAGCTCCTAAATGTACCGTCGTTCATCATTTGATCAGTGTTGTTGTTTACACGAGGATTATTGTCTTCCTGATGCACATTATCCTGGATATTGATCGTTGGTGATTCAACGGTCTCATGTGCTCCATTGTTATTCTCAACATTCTCGGATGTCATTTTTAAACACTGTCACAAAACAAAGGTTAATTGACATGTCACATATTATCCCTATACTCTGACCGACCAATTAAATATCAAATAAACTTAGGTAGGTCATACTAGCGAAGGAATCCCCGCCTCTCCCTCCTAGTTCTAGTCTCACATCTCACCAGGGGATCATATCCCTAAGCTTTGATACTAACCGTGGCGCCCCAAAATAGGTATACATCACCCATCTTGAGTGCCAAATACATGGTACAAAATTCAAATACAACTTAATAATACAACTGTCGTGTAAAATACGACAAAACATAAACTGAGAGTTTTAATACGAATATTGTCTTCTAGACAGTATTCAACTCAAATAGAGTTCTCAATGCATTTATTATCACACTATTTCACAGAATAGTGAGGACTACTAATGCAACCATCTGGACTGTCAATCCATTCCCCGACTAGTCCCAGCTATATTCTCATTTTCTGAAGAGAACAGTGAAAGAAATGGTGAGCTCAACTAGCCCAGTAAAAAATATTATGACTAAGATAATGGAGAATAAATTATCCTTAGCATTCAACAGTATAACAACTGATAGAATATAATAGACAACAAGTTTAACTGCAGCGGAACAAACAATCCATTATAAGAGTCAAGTAGAGCATAAAATCTACTATCTTCTATAATTTAAAAAGGTTTTTCATTACTTTTATCGTTGAGACTCAGCTTAATAAATAATCCACATCATCGAATCACCCCTGCACTACGACCAATGATATTCTTTAGTATTACGACCACAAATTATCCATGCACTACAGGCCAAGGATATTCGTGTATTTATCAATGGTCATGATCATGCCATAAAACAATTCATCTATGCACCTTTGGTCAGAAGAATCCTCGCCATAATCGAAGCCAAAATTATCCATCATACCACTACGGCCGATGAGGACTTTACCACATCATTTGTAACATTACGGTCATGATTATACCGAATAATCCCTGGTCATAATCATACCAAGTCCATCTATGCACTACATGCCACAGATGACTTTCAACATAATATAAACATGAGGATGATAAGAATTCAATAAAATAAGTTCAAAGATAAATTTTTAAAGATTTATAATTTAATTTATCCAGAAATTAATAATGTCCAAATTATCAACATTATACTGCTTTGTGAAGTAAAATTCAAGAATAATATTATATCAAAAATGATTTGGATCGAAAAGAAATCAATTATTTATCATGAATAGTACCCCCGGTGAATAGTAACCGAGTGAATAGTATTCGTGAATAGTAATTTCGGGAATAGTAACCCCGTGAATAGTAACTTCGGCGTGAAAAAGTTACAACTTATCAAAAATGTTCAGAATAATATTTTCATGAAAAGATACTGGATGAAGCGTAAATATCAAGGATATTCTATTAATTTCATGGAGTATAGAAGCCAAAACTTTAACAAAATGAGTATAGAATTGAAATCAAAGCGAAATAATATTATTTACATACTACGAGTATGGAAGAAAATATTATTTCAATGAATATCGAACAAAATAACATCTCTTACCTCGAAAGAATAAGTATTACAATTTGGAATATTAGATATATATATTTGAAAGGAACTTGCACCGTATAGCAACACTCAAAGTATAAAAATACTCACAAGAATACGCTCAATAATATAGAGATAGAAGATTTCAGTTTCTGGTGTAATTTTCAATTCTAACCTAAGCATCCTATTTATAGTAAAATGCTTAGAACACCAAAGCAAAAAATTTAATAAAATAATATATTTATAAAAAAATCATACGTAAACTTGGAAATTATGATTTCAGCACATTTAACAACAAGTAGGGCCCACCAATCATAACAAAAATGTTTTTTCTTAAAAAATTATTTAAAACTTCAAAAATCAATTATTCCGGAACTTCGGAATTTCAATAATTCATAATAAATAGCTCTTTTATCAGAAAAAATTGAATCTTATGTTCATTCCATAGAAAATTTAATTCTCTACAACTTTGTAAGTTTAAGTTTTTCCAAATTTCAAGTAGAAATTGACCGAAATCCACATACGGACGATTTTGCAGGCTATAATCAAATTTCAGTCAAGAATTGAGGTCCACCAACACACAAAATATGTGTTAAACATTTTTTGTAACAAAAATACTCTTCCTCCTCATTTATTCATATATCACACATTCATTGTAAAAATATCACCATTATTATATTATTAAAATATAATAATATATTTAAATGAATTATTTTATCAGAAAAGATAAAATATCAATTTTTAACAATTGTCACATTAAAAATTTTCTCCATCTATAACCACATAAAATGAATATTTTCCTTATCATATAAATCAATAATTAATTATTTATAAATAATATTACATAATCACAATATTGACAACCAGGTTGTTCCCAGGAAAGAGAGGGCTTTTCAATAAAGATGCGCGCAATTACGTAACCAAACCTCTCCTTAGACAGAACTTTCTAGACATTACCAATAATGTTATCGAGTAATATTATTAAAATAATATGAATTATTGATCTGATAATGGGAAATACTGTGCAGTGACAATTATTGAAACAACAATAATATAAAATATCAACGTAGCAATTTTTGAATCAATAAAATAAAATATTGAACAGTAATTACTGTAACACCGCGTACTACTATGTTTTAACCACCGGGTATTCCAACAGTGTTAACGGTAACAATTACGCCGTTATTTAAAAAACTCAAACTTATCATTTTCTTCATCCCAACCGCTTTTACGTTGGGGGCCCCATAAATGGTCATGTACTGGTCGCATTTAATATTTCACGACCAAACGAATATTCCCTGACAACATGAATATTATATAACCACTTGCTTATTTTGTAAAATTTATAAATATTACCCACAACTATAACATTATATCAAATTTACTCCTTAATATTCAAAAAATAGATTTCGAAAAAATTAAATCTTTATTCATAAAATTCGGGGTCTCACATTTCATCCATAACCAAAGTATTATATCAAATTAACACCTTATTATTCACAATATTAAATAAATGAAATTCAGATTTATTTATAAAAAGTTAGGGTCTTACAACTTTAGCATGAATAGTATCCTTGATGAGTACTCCGAAATGAAAAGATTAAAATTTAATAAGAAAGTTTAGACCAATATTTTAGTGAAATGATATTAAATGAAACGCAAACTATTAAGAATATTCTACTAATTTTAAGGATTATAGAAGCAATATTTATCAAAGCAAGTGTATATTTAGGAATATGAAACAAAATAATATCAATTACAAACTATAGAGTATGAAAGGAAATAATATTCCTTATAAATATTGAACAAAAATAGTATCACTTACCTTAGTAGGAGACCATATCTGACTGGTATATCAGAGATATTCTTGAGAAAATCTTGCACTATTAGCTACACTCAAAGTATTCTTATACTAGAAAGAAATACGCACAATATTATAGAAGAATAATTATCTGATTATGGTGTTATTTTCATTTCTTAATTAAGCAATCTATTTATATGAAAATGACATAGCACTATTTAAAAATAATTACGGACGCACAATAAAAAATTTCAAGGGCGAATTCGGTGAAATTTTAATTTTACTATGCAATAAAATATTCTAATAAATTTTTTTTATATATAATATAATATATTATATTTATATTATAATAAAACAAATAACTTTATACATATATTATAAAAAGTGTTTTGTTTTATATAATTTTTTTTATTACTATTATAATAATAATAAAACAAAACTGAGATAACTTTTTACCGACGATTTGATAAATTGGCACATGAGGGTCCATAGAATAATAAGTCAAACTTACGACAAACATTTTAGGACAAATCCCTCTGTTTATCAAAATTGAATAAATATCTACCACAAATCATTTATCTTTAATCAACATATTTTTAATCTTTCAACAATTATTTATCATTAATATTATAAATTACAATATTGACAACTATATCGTTCCCAAAAAAGATGTAGTTTTTCGATAAAAAATTTTCTTTACTGACGCGTAATTAAATAATCTAACCCTTTTTCTTGATAAAATTTTTTAGATATTGTCAATAATACTAATAATAACATGAGTAATTGTGTCGTGTAAAATAAATATAAATATAAAAATAAGAGAGAGAGGGAAGAGGGAAGAGGGAAGAGGGAGAGGGAGAGGGAGAGGGAGGGGGAGGGGGAGGGGGGAGAGAGAGAGAAAAAGAGAAAGAGGAAGGGAAGGGAGAGAGAAAATTCATCTTTAAACCGCCAGAAAGTAAACGGCCCCTTGGGAAGACTTGAGATATTAATAGTTGGCGGGGAGTTGGAGTTCAGAGTTCAGACTTCACAAATTCAATGGATCTTTTTTGGGTTGAAATAGGAGGAGAAGAAGAAGAAGAAGGAGACTAACCATCTTTTCTGTTCTTAATAATAATCTGTAACAAAAAGCCTGGGTAGAAACCAATTTTTTGAAAAATATTTATCCTCTTTTTATGGTTTGAAGAAAGAGAAAAAGAAATAGATCGATCGATATGAATAAGAATCGCGCAAACTCTAGTTTCCTTGCAAAGATCAAGGTTTGCTATTAATTTCTCCTCTTCTTTGGATAAAGTATATGCTACTGTACAGTACAAGGAATATATATTACTCGGTACCTATATGTGTGTGTGTGTGTGTGGGCGCGCGCGTTTTTTGTTCATTCATCTTTTGATAATTATTTTATCTTCTTGTTCTTCTACCCTCTGATTTTGTCTTTTATTTTTGTTTTTGTTATTTGGTAATCCACTCTACACATTATGAATTTTGTTTATTTTTCATTGCATATGTATGTGATAATTTTTTTTGATTTCCCTAACTTATGTAATCATTTACTACATCAGTTTTGTTGGTTTAGAAAAAATCTTTGTGATTAGTTATAAGTTAAGGGCTTTGTTAATATCATTTGCCTAAGTTTATTAATTATATATTGAAGCTTTTGACATTAATAAATCTATCTGCTGTCACTTTTCCTTAAAACCTAAAAATTGTCAGTTCTAAATTATTCATAATTAACTTATGATCACTCCCCTCCAACCCATGAAGTCTTCTAAAACACTACTAATCTACCATTGATTAGTAGTGTTTGGTAGATTTGTAGTGTTTTAGAAGACTTCAATTATAATTATGGTTGGCTGAAGAAAATGCTTCAGAGACTTTCGAAAGGTTCTCTTTTTAACTACTGGAATATTTAATTCGTGGGGGTGATATGTGAGTAATGCTGCCATGGTGATTTTATTTCTAATGTTTCCTTGTCTGGGTGATTACAGAGAGCTGTTTGGCCTGATTCGTCCTCGCCAAACACTGGAAAAGGGAAAAGTAAGTCATCGACTAACCAAGTGGCTTATGGATTCCATTTAGTAGAAGGGCAATCCGGTCATGACATGGAAGACTACCATGTTGCTGAATACAGAAACAGGGGAGATCATGTGCTAGGATTATTTGCTATATTTGACGGTCACCTTGGGGACCGTGTTCCAAATTATCTGAAGGATAATCTTTTCGACAACATACTCAAAGAGGTATAACAACCTGTGTATACTACTTCTTTCATTCTATTTATCTCCTTTGATGAATCTAATGAATTAGTTACTTTAGTTTCACCTATGTTATGCTTCCTGCATTTATCTTTTACAAAGGCCGTCTCACTTATTTAATATGCAACTGCGAAAAGTAATCTTATGCAATATATATATATATGAAAAAAGTAATCTAAGACATGCCTTAGCCAAGCTTGGTTAAGACTACTTAGTTAGTAAAACGACGTAGTTTTACCCCTTAGGGTTAAAATTTTCATTTTTGGGTTTTATATAAAAATCTTTAATTATAAGTTTTATACAACACTACGTCGTTTTGTTAATTAGTGTTAGGTTGTGCTTGATAAAACTGAATGTTAAGATCTAAAGAGTTGGGTATTTAAATAATATAGAGCATCTGTCTAGAATTGTATCTGAATGAAAAAATGTTGTTTGATAATTAATTTTTTCAAAATGTCTAAATAACAGTATTTTATTATTTTAATCATTTGTACAGTTTATTTGCATACCAATTTCTTTTCCCCTTTTCAGAGCGAGACAAACTCAATTCCCCGTCCCCCGAGTCCCCTCCTCTCTCTCTACATCTCTTTATACATGGATTCTTTTTCCATTTTCTTAGGCAGCGCGCAAGATCTTCTTCCTTTTTTTCCTTTTTTTCGCCATACTTGGAAGACTTGTTGCGATAGTGGTGGTGCGAGATCTAAAAATCTTCAGTCTTCTCTTCTTTTTATTTTCTGCACTTTTCTTGTGAGAAAAATTTATGATGGCGGCGGCCTGATGGCTATGTTTCCAATGGTGGTGACCTCTAGCTTGAAGATGATGAGCATTGATGGTGGCAGGTTTAATGAAAATATGATAAATTTGGGGATAAAAGAGGGATTTTGTAATATTGAAAAGGTTATTTTTGTCCAGAAAAATATAACTTTCTGCCAGATGTACCTCTAAATGGTTTAGAATTTTATTTTTCTCTTACCAATTAAGAGACAATAAGTGGAATTTTTTTTTTTACCAAACAACTATAGCCTCTGACCGAATCAGATGTACATCTATTAAGAGGTAATTAGAGGTAATCAAACACCACCTTAGCCAAGTTTGGCGAAGGATGCCTTAGATTACATATCAGAACGAATCTAAAACACTCCTCTTAAATATCACTCTCTCTTAAATAACACTCCTTTATTAAAATAGAGCGATCCCACTTGCTTTCTTTTTATTTACAAAAATGTCACTCACGGCCCCACTTGTTTTTTAAAAGAATCTCCAAAATGACGTAGTTTTAATAAATGAGTGCTATTTAAAAGAGAAGGTTATTTAAGAGGAGTGATTTAGATCCGTCCTCATATATATATAAACACATAGTCTGTCCCCAGTAATTCAAGGGGTAGGGGAATTGGCAGAGGCATTGAAGAATAACATCAAGGTCACTGGTTACAATACTTGAATATGGAGCAAAATTCACCTATCCAAAAAAAATGTGGATTTGTCACTAAGGTCATTCTCAAGAACTCTGCCATTTATCCCACCCCTTTGGGTTTATCACTTCATATTTATTCCTATAATGAAAACTAAAAAGCAAGAACTTTATTTTTGAATTAATTAAAAGATATAACTTAGGTTGCAATATTTGAGAATTGACTCATAAGCCTTCTGAATCTCTTATACAAAAGAATGACTTTCTTAATAACCTTGGAGTTAATAAAAGTGACACTTTTCAAGTTGCGGAATGAAAGTAATTAAGAGGCTTAAAGTAGGGGAGATCTCCTTTTAGAGGGCAAACACCATAGCCTACAAGATACAAGAGATCTTGTGTCCCAAAGTACTAGGATAAAAATACATAGACAAAAATACAAACAACATATTTCTGAAACCTCGAGACAGCAGAAATCAGAATGGCCAAATTAGAGGAACGCACTAGGAGAAACACACCTAGTTATTTAGGTAGGTGAGGCACAATTTCCTTGCAAGAGGGAACTCAAAATATAGTGGCCAAAGTACTTCAAAAAGAGCTAGTAAAGTGTATCCTGAAAATTCCGACGAAGAGTTCATTCTTAGGAATTCCTAGTCTATATGAATGGCAGAGCAGAGTCCAATATCTCTACCGTTTTTTCTTTTACTCCTCCTATGACTTGGTACCTTATCTTGCTACATGTCCCTTTTTCTTTATGTTTAGAGAAAATATTACTCTCACTTGTATCAGTATTAGGGAAGGTCTCGTGTGTGTAATCTTTGTAGGTTGTTCCACTTCATCAGTAGCATCTATTCTAGTTTCATAGTGGTTGAAAGAATTTGACAATAGTGCTAACAAAAAAGGAAATAGGACATTTATTTGGGGCAACCCAAAATAGAAATTAGAACATTTATTTTTGGACAGAGGGAGTGTAATGTAATGAGGTTGTTTAACCATATGAATAATATTAGTGGTGATAAATGTGTATAGGAGCCTTAAAATTTTGAAATGATAAAAAAGAGATTGAGTATAGCATGATTAGAGGAAAACATCTTGCTGGGAAACTTTGAACATTAATGTACTAGGTTAGTGTATGCGAAGAGAGAGAAACTAAATCTTTTAAATAAAGAACAACTGAACAAAGAAATTTATGAATGGAATTCTTGACTAAAAACTTAATAGTTTTTGGAAAAAGATGTCTTGTTTGATTAAAGTTGTGGTACATAAGTCCCTTACCTCTCACGCATTCTTGTATGGTGCATGATTTAAAGAGATATTTGGGGGTGGATTGAAAAAGACCAAAGAAAGGATATGAATAATAAGGAAAATAAAATGCTCACAGGAAAAAAGTTTGAAGGCATTTTGTTAACTGAAGTTAAGTGGGAATAAGTATGTGTTATATATAATTATTCGTATGGTAAACTAGAAGTCAGGTTGAAAATATGCTAATGGATAAGGTTGCTTTGTTACTAGAAAAAAATATTTAATGTTTATTTTATGTGTCGCGTTGAGAGTTTTTGAATATACAAGTTAAATTTTGTGTACATGGTTTTCAATTTCTTCCCCTCATGACATGACATTTTATTCAGTCAACCATATTCAGTTTCCATTTTGCTAATCTGGTACAGCCAAATTTCTGGAATGACCCTGAGACGGCGATAAAGAATGCTTATCGTTCTACTGATAGATTTATTCTGGACAACTCTATGCATTTAGGGCCTGGTGGCTCTACGGCAGTTACTGCCATTGTTATTGATGGCAAAGATCTATGGGTGGCAAATGTTGGTGATTCCAGGGCTGTCTTGTGCGAGAGAGGTTGTGCTAATCAACTTAGTGTGGACCATGAACCACACAATGAACAAGGAAGGATTGAAAAGCAGGGTGGCTTTGTAACTACTCTTCCCGGTAATTATATTCGACACCATAATGCAGCTTCACTTGATAGCTTTTTAATGTGAAGATCTTAGTAGACAATCTCTAGAACTTACAAGTAGCATTCAGATCTATAGTGAGATCGTTATATTTAAAGCCAATGCTCTTTATAGTGAAGATTTAAATTCTGACTTCAGGAGATGTGCCTCGAGTTAATGGCCAACTTGCAGTTGCACGTGCCTTTGGAGACCGAAGCCTTAAAGCTCATTTAAGTTCAGAGCCTGACGTACGACATATACCCATTGACTCAACTATAGAGTTCGTTATATTGGCAAGTGACGGCTTATGGAAGGTAATTTGTTAAAATTTACTGATGAGAACTTGTTTGTTCATTTTTGTAAGTGAGAATTGGCATTGTTTTTTTCCCCTCCTCCTTTCGATTCTACGTTTTAGTCCCATATTGGTCAATTCAGATTAATTGATGTGATATGAGTCATCTCAGTTCACATAAAAATTATTTTTTTCACCTTTTTCCGTTTTTATAATAATTATGATGTCATTTGAAATGACCCCGTTTGTTTTGCCAAGACTATGACATTACATTCAGAGAAGTGATCAATAAGTGTTTTTTAGAGTGAGATGATAAATTGAAATAGATTTTGAACTTGGCCTCTTTGTTAAGTACCTAGCAAACTTTGTATCTTTTTTTTCTTGTTTTTTGGTTATTTTTTGTTTCATTTATGTTTTTGTGTGGTCTAGGAATTAAATTAAAATTTGAAAAATATTACATTAACTAAAGACACATACTACCACAACAATTAATACAAACTCAATCATCGAGCCTCAATTTAAAAACGATAACCCCAAAACAATTTATATATGCAAGGCAATGTATAATTCTAAAAAAAAAAAAAATTTAAAAATATGAAAAAAAAAGACACATACTACTGAAATGAGAGTTATTTCTAAAAAACTAAAATAAATACGTGATATCTAGGACTCAGACTTTTTTTCTCAACAAACACATGCTATTAAGAGGAGAATTAACTCCTAGTGACACAAAATATGATTTATCACGTATATATAACAACCATCTTGAAATTAGATTAGATTAATACCAAATGCATGATGTACATCTATAACAACATAAAGGCACGACGTAATGAAAAATATTACATTATCTAAAGACATATACCAACACAACAATTAATACATACTCAATTATCAACACATATCCAACCACCAAAACATCAAGCTAGTTTGCAGATTAATTTCAAGAAATTTCTAGCAGAGTTTCCTTTAAAAATATAACTCCAAAAATTTTAAACCCGCTTCACAAAACTTACAATCATCAATACATATACAAACCACCAAAAAAACAATCATTTCGCATCAAAAATCATCATAAACCATGTATAATTAGTTAACTTTACAAAAGATGGAACCAAAAATATACAAACACGCAGTAAAATAGAGAAACAACATTTTGAGCATATTTCCCCATTACTTTACAAATTACATACCTTACACACCACGATCCTTCAATGTATACCGAAAATATTAAAAATATAAAATTATCGAAATATGTGAGTCAAAATAAAACAATCAGAATCCAAAACATAAGAACCCTTACTTTACTTTTACGAACAACAACAACGCTTTGAAAGACCTCCTCACCTTATATTATGCTTTGAGAAAAGCTTTGAGCAACACGACATTCTTTAGTCAAAGGTCGCAAACCCCCCGCAGGTCGCAAAACCCTCGCAAAAAAAGAAACACGATACACAAACTACTCAATTCGACTATTGTCATAAGTTTCTCTCTCCCATTTTCGCTACTCAAGTAATTTTTTAGAATTAAGAATAAACCGATATTAATGAGAATGTTCGACCGCGGCTATTCTCCATTAAGACTCAATTCAAATCTTTAGCCTTTGTTTGAATTTCTGGATCCTAAGACAAAGTCTCACACATTCATTTTAATTGGTTTAAATAATTAAAGAAATTATTTTTCCTATTGATCATAGAAAAGAATGCATGATGGAGATGGAGATGGAGATGAGATAGAGATGGAGATATAAATGAGATCCACGTATACAAGAAAAGTAAGGTAACATCAAAACGACCAATTTCTTCTAGGAGTCGGTCTATACCTAATGCTAAGCTTGAAAAAAATAAATTCCATGGAAAAAAATCTACAATACTAATGTATACCAAAAAATAATCTATAATTATGAAAGCAATACAAATTTTCACTAAACTCAATATGAAAGTAAATAGCTTAATTTTTTTTTAAGTAAATCATGATTCATCACAACTAAAAATTCATATAAGGTTATAATTTCTCCTTTACTTCCAGAACTCGCAATTTCTTGTTTTCTCTTTTATACTCTAAGACAATGAGTGCTCAAAAAAACCACCTTCACCAAAAAAAGACACAAATAAGCACTTCAAAAAGAGTATAAATCAAGACGGCTCAAGTTAGATAGTTGTTTCAATATGTTCAAGGACTAAATGCTACTTTGGGCTCAATGTGAACTTAAAATTGAAGGTTAATATCAATAGTACTCGTGAGACAAGAATTTGAGACTTGATTCGCTCAAGTGGTTACTATAAATATGTTCAAAATATTATTTAATAACGCCACCGCCTTTCATCATCTCCTAAGCAGCCTATAACTACGACAATTAGTAATATTGACTTCATGACCGTCATTCATTCCCAAACGCCTAAGAGCTTAATCTAATCGTGTACTTTTCAATTTTTAATCTATCTCAAATGACAATATTAGGTGTCATCAATTAGTTTTGAAATTAGGGTATTGAAATTTGAATTAGAACATCCCAAATTCGAGGGTTTTGATTTTGATATGAATTTTGATATCGGTTAGGAAAATGTTAATCAAAAATCCTAATTTCAAGATTACTAAAGGAGTAGACTAAATGTACCAAGATACATTAAAACTAACAAATGAAGAGCTTTTCAAATCAAGAATCGACAAAAACAATTTTTCTACCAAGAAAGAAGTTTGATGATCGCTTGAACGTAACAAAAGTCATGAACCAATTACCTAATTTAAGTTGCAAAACATTAAAAAGGTAGTAATATTTACACAGTAGTCCAACAACACCTCCTGATATACGATATTTGTCGTGATAGATGATTCATTAGAGGGAGAAGGACACCGATGCGATCAAATTGACGCAGCACCTGACACACGGCCACATATAGATGACCGTATCAATACAAAGTCACAGATCTAATCCAACAAACTCGACCGACCGGCTCATGACTTATCGATCATTACAAGATATGTTAAGCGCATCGAATCAAGGCCTAGTCATTTGAAACGGTAAATCTTTGACGATGGTGATAATGATATCCGCGGATGAAACACAAATTCAAGACTTGTCACCGCTAGAATTCTAGCCTCAATAACTCGCGCGATGCGCACTGACCACCATTAGTCTAGTCCCGCATAGAGTCCATCTTTCGGGCTATATTCCTCAACAATATGATGGGGCACCACCTTTAGCTCCAACTTGAAAGGCAGTAAACCAAAGTGGTTTAGAGAATTTAGAAACTCACTGGATATCGATTAGTGATGAATCGACGTAGTTCGTCCCCATCCGACACCTCGTCACCGCCAAGTAGTATACGCCTCGCCAGATAAATTTGTAGAAGCAAAGATCATCACGGCGGCGATACATCATCATTCCGAAAGCGTAAAGAATCAGGCGCCGCTAAGAGGATGGGGTTACCACACCGAGCACATCTAGTCAGGATAAACTCGAAATTAGTTCATGCAGAGTTCGACACCGTGTATCGCCGAGGAAGTTCCACAAGATTCGCGCATCGATCCCAATCTAAGTATGATGTGAAACATATCAAGACATATAAATGAATAATTAAATGAATAATCAGAATATAAATCACCTCTTCCAAGAAGGATGCGTGATAAGAATTTGCAGGATAATTGCTATTCAGACGCATGTTTATGCTCAAAGTCAATACGCACACACTCGCCCACATTATAAAACGTTTTAAAGATGCACCAACAATTTGTTCTTGCCGACCCTTAGGTATCACCAGTAGTATTTGACGAAAATCCCCGCCAAGCACAATCGTGATACCACCGAATGGTCGATTATCATCACGGACGCCACGGCGTGTGCGATCAATCGCCTCAACACCATGTCGATGTCGCATGGGAACTTCGTCCCCATATTATCAAGCGAGCCTCCCTAAATAAATCCCTACGCAGGATCGTTATCAAACCACGCATCGAGCTTATGATATCGAATGGAATGCAAATGTAGAATGAAATCGTCCGACCGCCTAACAACAACAACGATGCAATTCCCGATGAAGCAATCAGAATGACGATATGACCTCGGCACAAGATTTTAGTGGTGATGGTGTTGTCATAAAAAGGTTTTCCCAGCCCTCGCACCTCCACCGAGGAAAAACATTTTGCCCCGATTTTCAAAGAACGGAGATAAGGATAGCATTATAAGTCGACGCTGAGCATTATTTAAAACATCAATATTCAAAAGGTCATTTAGTTGATTAGCTTCATTTCAGAAGTCAGATATGATCGATCAACAATCTATTACCCCAAATGTAACTCCAATTTTGAACAGGTGTGTGGCATAGGTGGAAGTCATCCAATTTTTTGCAGATTCACGTAAGAACCGATCAATCAAATATAAACCGTAATCTTCGATTTGAGACCGTGTTGGATCGATATGCCAAAATTTGATTGTAGCTTGTGACGAAGATCATCACATATATGGACGGAGAATTGATTCCATAAACCGCATGGTCAGATTGGGGAGCATTCTACCGTAATGATGCGTAATAGTCTCCGTGAATCGGTATCCCGTATTCATGGTCAAGCCTCCCGGAGGCATTGTACCCACTCGCATCATCTTCCGTGAGCCCCATAGCTACACACGCCGATTTAAAACTATCATGAAACACACCATCGATCGTATGTAGACCATCAAAAGAACGCGGTCCTCTAACAACCGCATAATAGCAATCGAAGGTAAAATCGCTTCCCGTAATCATGCGTAGCAAAGTATAATCGCCAATTGCAAACCCACTGCCCTCTGAGTCCAAATCTTCCGACCTTTGTTCCAAACGAAATGTTGGGGAAATTCTTGGTACGTGTAGGCACGCAACATCATTTGAAGAACAACAACAAAGAATCCAAATGAGTCAGGATTTGACTCCTGCACCCAAAGTCTTATTGTTTCAAGTGTTTTAGTAGATCGTAAACAACTTGATGCATCCTGTAAATGTAGATCTAGCCGCATAAACCGAAGGAATTTCTTCATGAAGAGGATAACCAAGAGTCGCCACGCACGCAACTGTTTCATTCAATATACCTCGCATCAAGGTATTGCTTTATCTCATTGTTTCCATCCGTCCCTCTAAAACCATAGTTGTGCTACGCAGACCTTTGTAAATGTACTTATGGATATATTCGACGGACCTCATTCCCCGCATGCACTTCCACATTTATACGACAAATAACTTTCTTGATAGGTGTGGATCAGAAGGTACGACGCCTCGATTATCAAATGTATGCCCTCCGGTGGTGTAAGACCGACCATTACTACGACGACGACAGAAACAGGTGGTACCCATGCTCATCCATAGTAGTTGAATCAAGCAAAGGCTTTTGGATAATGGAACCGCAGATGCACCGCTCACCATGCAAGTCAATAAGGGTTTCGAGAACCACAGGGACCATGAACCATACAACTCTTGATTGTTTCGCATGTAGTCGATCGCTGGATGGATCTCGAATTCAAAGACTAACTAACCGATCCACTTGGCAAATGTTCAAATCTCGTCAGGCCACGAAGGAAGAATAAAGCATGATATGTGGTAACCCTCGCTTTTGAACTCAATGGTGAATACACGAGCAACTTTTCACCAAAAATCTGCTTCATTTTTACCTCACGATCGTGGCACGCCGCTTTAACTCAAAAACACGGCAACTATGTCTCGACGATCCAAAGAGGTTTGGTGTTCTAGTAAGGCACCGTTATTTCGCCATTTTGGGTCGGGCCATCATGGTGAGAAAGATGTCGTGGTGTCAGGTGGTACCTTGTAATGGCCATAGAGTCATGAAAAATCGCCTCATGTTACGCACTACCCCAAAGAAAGGATGATGGCAGACAAAGCGTTGTCCGATCCGGACGGGGCCCAACTCATCAACACCGCCACACACAAATTTGCATAAATCTCACGACGCAACTTATCCCGATTGAGTCCGATGTAAGACAACCTGCTTTTGCTTCGCTGATGCCCAAGCATCTACTATAAACTCTTGAAATAACTTTCCTCCTCTAAGAATCAGAGAATACTTTGCGGGACGTGGAAACATACGATAACCGTAAAATTGCATCCGTGGTCATCCTTCTTATCAAAAAATCATTTTGTTCGAGTTCCACCGTCAGAGACCAGTTCCCAACCAAGCTCACCAAGAGGGAATAGAAGTACATAAAGTGTAATGGTAAATATGCCGATGACACTCATTTATCCGCTCAGTGGCTCTATTATCTCCTTTTAGGTGCGTAATAATATCCCGTGATACCACTACTCTCACTACCATCACCAGTGCAAAATCACGCCTATTTCATCGCTGGTCGGAAGATCAGACCGATGCCTATTAGTTGATGAGGTGTAATGAAGGTGAGCACGAATCATGATCCAAGATTCGCACTCGCTTAGTATTTCATGGGCACGCTTTGTACTTTGAAGCAAAATGATTCACCGACAACAAACAATTCTCATGCAGGTCGAGGACATCTCGACACAAGTTATTATTCCGCCGCACAATCGAATATCCAATGCAAAGGGTCGGGTCATATATGCATAACCGACAAGAGATGGGTGAAAGCAACCATCCGGGGTAACAATGACCCTAAGACGGACGTAATTCTCCATAGATAAAGGAATGATGTCAGCCTCTCGAGTCGAGTAATCTGTCGTCAAGCTTAAAGACCCAAGCTCGTGGAAAGCATTAATCGCATTGCACTCCCTAATATGCCGATTTAAATGATTTTGCTTTGACCATCACGGCCATCAAACAATGCACGGTCAGAGGTGGGGTGCAATGAGTTCCAGAATTTAATTTTGCCTTGTAGACAACATGTTCCAATCTTGATCGACAATCCTGCATGCGAGATAATCGTCATTCCGCCAATGTAAGGTCGAATAATAAGGACACCGAATATTCATCTACCGAGAAAATGACGCTCATTATCGACAGGATAAAAACATTCATTTCGGCCATCACTAAACATACCGCCAACATCGCTAAAGGGTTCTCGTGGGAATCTACAAATAAAAATTGTATGTACACAAATATGAGAAGTAAGAAAATAGTAGTAGTAACTAATAAACTATGTAGAATATACATACACCGTTAGATCTCGCCAGAATCAGAGAGACGACGCCACGAGGACATTGTCGCCGCTTGATGAGAATGTGGTGCTACATCTGGGACAACTTCATAGTGAGCAAAGCTTGTCTCTAAATTTCGAGGCGACTTTTAAAGGTCGCGCTACTAATAAGTGAGAATAAAGCAGAGTCATTGAATGAAAACTGGCCTGACGCAATCAGAGGTGTTAGATAACATTCCAAATTATTTGTCCGCCGACCTTTTTGTGGAAGGTGTGCTATAAAGGGTTCTGGCAATGGAGTTAGGTCTTGCAGATCATGACGTAAGTGGTCATGGGGAGAGTGTAAATCACCCAGATTTTCCTATACAACTATCGAACAGGAAAAGACAATACATTACAACTATATTTTTCTTAAGAGCAAAAAGAGATACGTGATCAAGTACTTGATCTAAAAACTTACCAAAGAGGTAGACATATTTTCTTTTCCATTTGTCCGACAATTAGTGGGCGCAGTGACATACTCGTGTTTCCCGCACAAGTACGCATTCATTCCGCATCATAGGTAGTTAGTTTTATGTATTTTAATCCAAATACAAACAATGACACAATAGAATTGTACTCTCGACATCATCACAATCGAAAGTAGCGAATGTTCACCAATATTGTACGAAGAGATGGTTGGGAATGCGAGGGACCGCAGAACTATGTTAAGCAAGCAGAGAGCATGCTTGAGAATCGGGAGAGGACTTGGGTGGTGTTAATACATCGAAAGTCTTTGGGTAGAGGTCGAGTGTAATTTTCGTAACGCCTCTTTCCCGACGCGTTGGTTGGCCATCTTATGCCATGAAAGACGCATTACTATCATCATGATTTCGCTCAAGCTTCAGCTTTTTGGGCCTTAATTTTAGAGGAAGAGAAATTTGACGCGGAGCCTAAGATAGAAGTGATGTGAAAATAAGTTAAATAATTAGCAAACTAATATAATTTCAAATCCTCGATAGAAATTGCATTAATTTATCAGCAGTAAACACAACGTAACAATTTACGAAGGGGAAACAAAAAATTAAGAAAACTAACTAAGAAAACCAATACATAATTTGACAATATGTTAAAGAGTCAAAAATCAAATTCATGTAGAGTCACTAAATTCATGTAAGAATAGAGTCAGTTGTAAAAGTGAGAGAGATGTGTAAGGGTGAGAGAGTGAAGGGTGAAGAACTCAAAAATATTAACGATAATATAGTGTATATCGCTTCTAACCAAAATACCAACACGTTAGATAGCTATTAGATATGATGGAGCGATTTTTAGGTTGTTCAAGTGATTCACATTTGAATTCGCCAGAAGTACAAAATAAGGCATTAGGTTAGCATTCACATTTGTTCAAAAACATAACTTTTTAAAATCAAATTCATAAAAAATATCGCCTCATAATAATACCACAACACAAACAATTCTACTCGATGATGGTATGGAGTCGTAAAAGTGTGAGAGAGAAGTGTAAGAGTGAGCGTGAGATCGAGACCGATAAATTTAGTGTATAATGCTCTAAATAATTTTTATCAAAAGATAAACAATGATTAAGACAACATACCCCATTGATTAAACCAATTTTCTTTTCGAATAAACCAATTTTTTCTTTCCCTTCATCAAGATGGAATAACACTTGGGTTATTCAAGTGATTCACATGTGAATTCTCCTAGAAGTACAAAATAAGACATTAGTAAAAAAAAATGCAAACTAATATCAAAATAAAATTTTATAACAATACCAAAAGAATGTTACCTTATCCATATGTAATCGATTAAGCATATTCAGCATAAAACATCGACAGTATGTTGTTTCTATCACTGATCAACTCAGAGAGCAAACTTAATAAATTAAACATGAGCAAATGAAGTCAGCAAAGACAGATTTCAGATCTTGAATATCACGACAAAAAATTTAACATTCGATCAAAACTACATTCAATCTTCCGAGCCTAGCTTTTTTTTTTTTAATTTTTAATTTTGTTTTACTATATATTTATACCGTAGATTGTTCTAAGTAAGAGAGAAGTTGAATCGTAATAAAAGGTCGAGTTTATTTATACTAGATTGTTCTCGTAGATTGCGTCATTTTTCATTAAGAATAATTTCCATGAAAAGGATTTCAACGAATTTGATTTTCCGAAGAAAACAAAAGAACATCCAAATATATAAGAATCTATGTGATAAGGTTTAAGTCCCCGGATAATGTGATTACACGTTAGAGGCACATGAAAGTGAGGAATTCAAAGACATCGTAAAGGAAAGAAACAATAAAAAAGAAATTTAAAAGTTTTCTCCACATAAATAGTTGTCAAGTGTAATTAAATAGAATATTAGATATAACTTTATCAACACTAACTCTGATTAGTTTTCATCTAACTTACTCAAATAGGGAAAATTAGACATCGTGACACTTAATCATCAGGAACACATGCAATAATTTATTTAATAAAGGAATTAGAGAAAATACTTTTTTCTTAAGGTGGTAGTTCTAATTGAAGTAGCTTTAAAACATTAAACCCACAACAACACATAAAAATGAACAATACAGAACAAACAATCTAATACAACATTATTCTTTAGTATTCATACAATTCTATAATTCTAAAAGCTATAAAATATTTCATAACAAATATACTTTTAATGACAATCAAATGGTATGATTTGTTTAAGTTTTGAAAACATCAAAATTGATATACCTCTAATGTCGTCAGCAGAGGAGTATTTTTTTTAAAGCCAATACAACCGATCGCTCAATCTAAAGGCCTCCATTTGAATTATAATTTTTTCGCATTTTAAAGGGTTAAAGGGTAACATGCTAAAAACAATATGAAAATTTTATATCTTTTCCAACTTTCAAGTCGAGAAACCTCCATAGACAAATAAATAGGGTTTAAAGCTCTCACCACAAGTTTTACTTTGGTGAAGATTATAAACTCTTATCTAAATGTAATGAAATACAAATTTAAATCATGCTCATTGATCAGTAAAGAGAAAAGTGCAAGAATAGCTTTATGCCAAAGATATGATAGATGATACATTAAACTTAGTAACTAATAGAAGATATCTTGATCGAGGAAAGAGAAAGTTCAAGAATAGCTTTACGCCTTCAAGAATGATACCACAATCAAATAAAATCAAATATATAAATTAAAAATTCTCCGATTAGATGAATCATACATGTCCATATATTGCATACTCAAATCACCATGGATCCGAGTCCTAATGATGTCTTCAACTACTTCGCAAACAAAAGTAAAAACTCCACATTTTCTTTTTCAACACTAAGAGTGCAGACTAATGAAGAATTTCGCAATCAAGATGTAGTAGTTATCATAAATAACATCTTACGCCTCTTTGCATATACAACTTAACCAAGAACCTATTAATAAGAAAACTTGAACTTAGAGGCATCTAAATTTCTACTTGGAACCAATAGTCACACAAGAAGTTACTCCGAGCTTCCAACCAACAAACTCACGAAAAATCATCGATTCTTAAATTACTATTAAATGTTATGCTATATTTAATGAAACTTTGTATACTAAATATATAATTATCGCATATAAGTTGATCTAATATTGTTCCTACTAAAGAAAGAAAGAGTACAGATGCATACTGAGAGAGAGAGAAAAAAAGAAGCCCTAAACCAAATGCATAAAATTTCTCTCTCTTCATTGCTCAACGATTCCTCCGCTTTCCGCCACAATATAATGGTCTTCAAATACGTGAATTAACCCCAAATGAGATGTTAACCCCAAAAGTTTTGATGGTCCACATGATAATGGCAATATTATGAGATTTATCAAGCCTAACATTGTTTTCTCGCTTTGCTACGCAAAGAAAAGAAGAAAATGGATGTAAATGGTAAAGTCGTATGATTCGATTGAAGACTTGGCTACTCTTCATGAAGAAAGAAGTTGTCATCGGCTTGTTGCCATTTAGAATTTTACCCCATACAAGTTTATGTTCGCATAAATTTTGAAAAAAAAAAATAAACAAAAATACTCGCTTAAGCATATTCAACAACAATACTGGCTTAGACAAAATACTCTCGTAACATAAACAACAACAACAACAACAAAAAGAAAAAGAACATAAACATATTCAATCTATAAACAAAAATCATGGAAATCAAATAAAATGCCTAATAATGATCCGTAAACCAAACTAAGCTCAAATTAAGCATATCAAGAATCAAAGAAAAGGGTAATAAATTTTCATTCTAAAAATCATGGAAAAAGGATAAACCTTTCTTGTTTGAGACCGGCTTTCTCATTCATGGTCGGTTGCACTTCAATCTTTTTTGCTCTCTAATAATGATCAGTAGATGCTACTACCGTCACGGAGAGATGATCACGATGTATGAGATTACTCGGTAGATTAGGGGTCAATGAGATTTAGGGTGAGTATGAAAACAATGTATATATTTAGGATTGATAATCGAAAGAGAGATAGAAGACAAACCTTCACTTGGCCTCGATTTGGGCGCGACGGCTTTGGGGCCCAAAATTAGGGCTTTGAGATTTGGGGCGAGTGAGCGAAATGGCCAAAGGAGCACCTAAGATCGATCGTGAGTGATAATACCGAAAATATCACACGACTTAGTACATAAAATTCTAGCAAATTTTTTATAATTTTTGGGGTTATATTGTGCAACATTTAGTCGATAATACCGAAAATAAGAAAAATGAAATTGCAATTTATAATACCTAAGAAGAAGAAGAGCACTCACCTCTCAAGATTCCTCATATCCTTCCCTTGTATAGCAGCTTGTTGTCATTGCGAGAGCAGGCACTTCAAGGCTTCACGATTACATAAAACAAACAATCGTAAATCGAGAGACTAAAATAGAAGTAATTAAAACCCTAAGTCGAGAAAGAAGTGCACAGACCTGTCCAGTAGCCACAATAACACACACAATAACAGTAGCTATTAGACAATAATTTTTGCTGACAATACCAGATATGAAAGAACAACAAACTACTTGATTTTTTTTAACACGAAAATTCCATCTGAATTAATCCTATTTAGATTTTTTCATAACTGATCTTTGCAGGACACCATGGCCAAAATCCGAACGCTTCGCCCAAATCAATTTTAGGGTCAATTATTCTCATGTTTGGTACCTTTTAGTCGCATATCTTTTTATGGATCTAAACTATAGAAGTACCTTTGTTATCTCGTAAGTCAAAATATATAGATATTGATGCATATGAACATTACGACATAATCTTTGTTAAACTTTGTGGAGAAGCTTCAACTGTGGACTAAAAGCTTGGACATATATAAATTATCTACCAATAGTTAGCCAAAGCGAATAAGCATCAACTTTCATCTTCAAAAGCATAATTGAAGCTTCATTAGTGCTAATTAGTTTAAACCTCCTAAACATGTTATTCATGCCAATTTTGTTGACATAGTCAAAACCAAACATGTGCAAATGTGGATAACAAATGTTCCTTTACCTTTCTCACGACTTTCATGGTAAGTGTGGTGGTCATCATACTCTCCATATACAAAATCATCATGCACCACCAACTCAAATTAATCACATATTTTGGTGCATTTTTTGAAGTCAATTTAGAAATCGTAAAATTCAAAATCAATACAAATTTATTAGATTTTAGTACAAACAACTATAATTATTATAAAGTAACTTCAAGAAACTCATTGAACTAACTCTTGAAATATGTCTTTCACGAATTTCAGGTAGGATAAGGCATCATGTGTTGTTAGTTTTTGGGTGCTGCCTCCACCAAAATTTTGGGCTTGCCCAGAGCTTCATTTCCCAAAATAAAATTACCGAGATAAAAATATTATATTCAATATATCACTAAACTCAGTAAATAATTTTGGCTTCAAGCTAATATATCACTAAACTCAGAACATTTTTTTTTTTGGAAGGAACAAACTTCTTACATATCAAAAACAAAAGATATAAAAGAAACGATAAAACTTTATTAAAATTCAATCTTTTCCATTAGTGAAATTATTGAGATAATCGCAAAATCAAGGGTAATAAATGTATAGAGCTATTCTAACAAACTGCTAAACACTCAAGCTCACAATTCTAACAAACTGCTAAACAAGATTCGGTTTAATGTTAGAGCTATTCCGGAATAATTGAATAGAACACTTCTGAGCAAAATATCATTTCTAACAGACAAAAATAGACAAAAATAGAGATAGAAGGAAGACTTACTTGCTCAAAGACGAGAAGAGACGATGGGACGCTTTAAGTTGAGAACTCATGTAGACAATCTCTGACCTCTTCATATGTGTAATTAACTTTTAATATTCAACAAATCATCCTTTATCCTGGTCTTGAAACTTTTTTTATGTATATAATGAAAACCTATCGATATCTGACTTTCTCATTCACCAAAAAACATACATGAGATCTAACCAAACTTATAAACACAAATTAAGCAACAATAATCGAAAAATAAAATCCAAACCTTTAAACAGATCACCTTTCAAATGGCAAATCCTACAACGAAAGGGAAGCACATAAGATAATTGCAAGAAATTACAATGTAAAAATCAAAAGGAAACATTTACAGAGAGAAATTTAAGATCTTTCAGACGGCGAAGGGCAAAGCTTTGAATTCACCCAACGATGAACGTATAATGTCCAAAAACACATTTTATTTCATTAAGATCCAACCAACGATCAAAACTCAATCCAAAGCAAAAGTATAATGTCACACAACATATTTTCCTTCAAAATCACACTCAACTATAATCTACGAATCCCAACCTCAAATTTGGGTTAAATTGAATCTATTATCGAACGATCCCATTGTTGGTAGAATTCATATCCAAGCAATTGTTGATCCCGAATTCTCAAATTTCCTTTAATCCCTCTCAAGTTTATGCAGTAGTGAATATTTAGGGTAAAATGAATATTCAAAATTGGAGCCAGAAAAACAATTCTCACCGAGTCGATGATGAAAGAAGAAAAATAGCAATGCCTATTGATGAAAATCCAAGATCGAGTTATTGTCTCCTTCGTCACCCAATGGATATAATTAGAGTGTGATATTTCCGAGCATCCATAACTCCCCCTACCGAAAAATATGAGGTGGAGATTGGAGAAAGAGATCGGGATTAAATTAAGCAAATTAAGCAAATTAAGAACCCCATAAACCCAATAAAGCTAAGCCCTCAGACAATAGGTTCTTATTTCTTCTATAATTTCATACCTTTTGTAAGAAACCAAACTGAAATTGAAGAAAACGACCAGTGGGCTGTCGATCAGCACGCCATAAGGTGCCGAGGAAGAGGAGAGCCAAGAGGAGAAGGTCTTAGATGTTCGTTCTCTCTCTTCACTTCTTCTTCTTCTGCTTTGCGTTGTAAGGGTTGAGGAGAGCCAGAGCATAGAGATGGCTTTTAAGGGTCGAGTATGAGAGAAAAAGAGATTTAGGGAGTTTTTTGGGATCGAGTAATTTGGGGGAATGAGAGACGACTCTACGTGTGTGTGTAGAAGAGAGAGAGAGAGAGGTTTGAAATTTGAATAAACTGGAATGAGAGAGAGAGAGCAGCTGACGTAACTTGGATGTGATATTTGTCTATTTTCTCTCTAACCGAAATACCAACACGTTAGATAGCTATTAGATATCTACAATGAAAAATATCTTTTCCATACCAACTATGCTCTTATGGATTCATCTAATGACGTCATCACTACTTTCTGCCAGAACTAACTTATAATGAGGTGAGAACATCATTCCCATCCATTCCTGCTATCCAAATGAGGCCTCATGGCCTGTGATTACACCATAAAGGCCCTTCACTCCAATACAATTGGGCTAGATAACAGTTCATGAGGATAATTAACTTCACTGGATAAATTTTACATAGTTACCACCCACTAACAGGTTTCAACCAATGCCATTCATATCCCACTTAGCTTACCTTCCAGTTATACTATATACAAACAGGAGTACATTGATTTTCATCCAGCCCCTAAATCAACTAAACTTCATGTTTATACAGGGCCTCCTAATATCCTCTTATCTCTCCACCAAAAAATTAAATACATCAGTATCAACCATCACGTTCCTTAATTAGCTTTCAATATACTCCACCAAAACAGAGATGCAATTATAGAAAATTAATAGGTACTTAGATGCTTGGAGGAGATTAACTTCATAATGTTAGAAACAAGCAGGATCTTTATCTTTTTTGCATTTACACATTACGCTCAAGCTTAGAAAAACTTGATATTTGAAGTTAGATAAACCCAAGGGGATAGCTCAAGTGTACTAAACCTAGAGATATGTGCCTTTAAAAGTCAATACTCCGCAAAGGGAATGCTCTACTTAGGGCGACCCACATAAAATTTACTACTATTGGGCTTAATTGGTGTGTGGTGGGTGGGGTATTGCATGCATAATAGAGCAAGCTAAGTCTTTATCTTTCTATTATTAGTTAGATTCTGTTTGACTTGGTATTTAAAGTTTGAATTTTGTATTTTCAATTTCATTATTTTTAGGAGTTAGTTTAGGAAGCTATGTACTTGAATTGTTTTTAAACTCATTTGTTAATTATAAATAATAATCAATGAATAACCAAGAGGTGAATGCAGTTTCTCTATTTTATACTCTTCACCTCTATGTAACAACACACACCCTAAGGTAGTGGATGCAGGTTCTATGAAGAAAAAAAAACTATCTGGTTAGATATGTTACCATCATATAGCTTTAAATTTCTTTGTTTTTCAACATGTCACCATGAAAATAACTGAGTGATTAAGTTTCTTTATATAACTTACAAGTACACAGTCAATCAAGTTGTATAGTAGCTCTGTAGCTTTAGAAATTTAGCTCACCGCATGATGCGTAATACATGAGTAAATTAGTGAACCTTGAGGCCAAATGGAAGAGAAAGAATTAGGGATGGGGATTCAATCTATTTATTATATAAATGGGGAAAGAAAAGAAAGTCGGACAATGATGAAGCCATGAAGGAAAGTATGCCAAGTATTTAAACAAACTAAAAGCCACCAATATTAAAATCAGATTAGTATAAATAAGAAAACAATACCAGCAATAATTGATCCTCATATGAACACGTAGAACTAAAAAATATTATAGTAGCAAAGCATAAAACACAGTTTATGCCAAAGTAAATTAATTAGTCACAGTGTTAACATCAAAGACGAATTAGTAAATAAGTCTAAAATTCCACAAAACTAATATTCACACCGGTGGTGTTATACGATATTCGTGTTTTAGAGCAACCCTAATGCCTATTCCAAATTGCAAATTAAGAGAGAAGAAGAGGACTTACAAGAAGAAGAGGACGAAGGGGAGTGATGGAAAGTGCGGCGGCGGAAGGAGGGATGAGGGAATGGCTTGGTGGGTTAACCGATCCGGGTCCCAAAAAATCTGCTCGCAAGTTGAGAAAACCCAAGTTTTGATCATTTCGTCCCGAATCAAATCGGAGAAGACGAAGACGAAGAGTCACAGAGGTCTACTCCACCAAAGAATGCTTTTTATTAACTCGATGTAGATCTGCTCAAAATCTGATCTTCGCCTTTGCCACCCGATTTTTGGGTTCAAGCCTCGGTAGCTTATTAGAAGAAACAAAGGAGGATTTAGGGTCAAATGAGGATTTTGAGGGATCGACTTGTTTGGGGGAAAATAAGAGGAATGAGAGAGCTCTCAGGTGTGGTAGAAACAGAGAGACGTGTGTGTAAAAGCAGAGAGAGAGATGGTTTCAAATTTGAATAAAGGGGAATGAGAGAGAGAGTCACTGGCGACGTTATCTTGATGTGACATTTGTCTATTTTCTCTTTCTGCTCTGTTTTATAGATATAGATTTACATAAATATGTAAACAATTTAATTAAATTGTTTATATAAATATGTATAAATATGTAAATAATTTAATTTATATAAACAATTTAAATATGTAAACAAATTAATTTACATATTTATATAAACAATTTAATATGTAAACAATTTAATATATATAAATATTTACATATTTATATAAACAATTTAAATATGTAAACAATTTAATTTATATAAACAATTTACATATTTAATTTAATTTACATAAATATTTAAACAATTTAATTTATATAAACAATTTACATATTAAATTCAATTGTAAATTATTAATATTGTATAATATAAACAATTTACATATTTAATTTAATTTACATAAATATGTAAACAATTTAATTTATATAAAAATTTACATATTAAATAACAATTCACCGTAATTTTTTTTGCCTAATATCATTAATTGAAATTAAAAACATATTCACAAAGAATGTTATTACTTACTAGTTATTACTGATTTCTTTATATATACATTAATACATATGATTGTTATATATATATAATTAATAATTGTAATAAAAAAAATTGTTGTTACCAACAGAAGACCAAGGAGACAAAATAAAAAAAACTGTGACAGAGAAGATGAGAGAGAACGAGAGGGAGAGAAGAAGAAGAAGACGCAACAGCAGCAAGAAGAAGAAGAAGAAGAAGAAGAAGAAGAAGAAACAAACCAGTCGCAAGTCGATCGGTTGTTTGATGTTGGAAGTCGCAGTTCTGAAGAAGAGGAAGTCAAAGTTGCAAGTCGCAACTGTCAAAGAACAAGTTTTAGGGCTTTTTTTTTAAATCAACTCAAGGCGCAAGCCTTGACCCGCCTCGAGGCGCAACGCACTGAGGCGTAAGCCTCGGCCAAATAAGGCGCAAGCTTCTGCTTTTGTATTTGATGCGGTAGCCTCGCCACAGCTTCCTCCCGCCTCGCTACGAGGCGCGCCTCAAGGCGTATGCCTTAAATGCCTTTTAGAACATTGCTTGGGGTTAGACTTTTTGACTTCCAATAGGATCTTACTCGGGGACTGGGTTGCTAGAGCTCTTCAAGTATGGTTTCCTCGGATTAGTATTCAGATAGAATTCTTTTATCGAAGGTAACATTGAAACTTGAAAGAGGCAGGGAAGCATGTATGATGTAGGTCAAGTTTAGTATTGAATTGTCAACTGTTAGCTCGAGTGTATCTGCTCTAACAAAGAAAAATGAAACTTTGTTATATAATCTGTTTTTTTGCCATTATAATGTGTTGACAACAGATAACTGGTATTTAGAATGCTCGTAAATCTGATTATTAACTTTGCTACTTATGTAGTATTAATGGAGCTGCATTATTATCTTTAGTCTATTAGATCTTATATCAGTTGTTTTCTGTTGTGTCTGCATTTTAATAGAAACCTTCTATCTTTTATCTTATTTTTTCTCCTATTTTCCCTTCTCTTTTTAAGCTGCTTTTGAGTTGGTTGTCCTGTCCAACTGCACTTCTGTTTCAAGTAATTTAGTGGTAGATTTGAGAATATGAGTAGATGAAATGAAGATGCAGTTTCAGGTCATCAATGTGGATTGAAAATATTTACTAAAGTTCTCTGGTGGGCAGGTGATGAACAACCACGAGACAGTTGAAATGGTGAAGTCCATTAAAGATCCTCAAGCAGCAGCAAAGCGTTTAACCACGGAGGCATTGGCAAGAAAGAGTAAAGATGATATATCATGCATCGTAATCCGGTTTGGATGATTTTTCGACTAGACCAACACTCTGGTTCTTTTCTTGTTAGTATCATCTCTGATCTCTCTATAAAAATATCCCCAGTTGGCTCTATAGGAAAGCAAAGCCTAGTGCATCTAGTCTGCTTCAAGCAGCATTAATCATGTTAGAGTAATTGAGTTTCCTTTTTCTGCTTTACAAAGTGAAAAGAATCTCTTAGTAATACTTTGAGCCACCCCACTTTGAACAAGTATAGAGCTTTTTTCTCTTTTTTTTTTTTTTTTCCTAATGTGAAAATTCTGTCAGAGGTTAATAATGGTATGTTTCTTGTGTTTGACTTGGTCAATGGATGTATTTAAAGCTCTATGTAATGCTCTGTGTACATATGTCGACATTGATAAGAAGATACTGCACATTAATTAAGTATATAAAAGTTTTAGTTTGTGGTTTTCACTTCATTGATGAGTTGGATTTAATTACTTCATCTTTGTTATTATCTTTGTTATTTGTAACTTTCTTAATTTCGCATTTCTAAGGAAATTTATGTGTATTGTTTTTGTTTTTTTCCTTTTGGCTAGCAGGGTTGGATTAAATTGCTTGTATATGGCTAAGCCATTCATATTGTTTTGTTCCCCCCCCCCCCCCCCCTCTCCCTCTCCCTCTCCCTCTCCCTCTCCCTCTATTACTCCGTGGATATACATGTTTGTGAATGGTGGAATTGTGGCTTAATATGTACATTCTCTCTGTTGGAAAAAGATTCTACTAATTGTTGAGAGAAATAACAAGCAAGATGGAAGGAACAAAGTGAATTTATGTTTAGAAATAGTTAAGTGAAGATCAAATATGTTTCTGGTATGAATGGAAATATACATAAAAGACTTGTATAACAAATTAGGGAAAATTGTAAAGAATTACAAGAATACAAAAGAAAAATGTATACAAGGGGACTTAATTAAAGATGATAAAACTATAATATTATTGCTTTGCTGAAGAAGCAGCCCTGATCAAAAAGACACTCCAGAAATAATTCATCCATTCTACAAGTGGTAGCAATCCCTTAATTTCTTTTCCCTGCTTTTGGTTGCAGTTGTTAGTTTCTCTCTTTTGATCATCATCCCTTTGCACATTCGAGAAAGAGAATTAACAACTACGTTGGATATGTAGAAAGGTGGGGGTTAGAGAAATTTGATGAACTTAGATCAGTAGTAGTGAATTACAGGGGGAGGAGGAGATGCATAGGAGACTCCCGTTATTGGTGGAAGGGGTGTGTTTTCGAATTTCGGTGGTGGTGGTGGTAGGGGTGATGAATAGGAATGGTTTGGGGGTGGTGGCGGTGAAGCTTGGGAATGTGATGGTGGTGGTTGATGCCAAGGTTGTGTAGGAGGTGGGGATGATTGTGAATGATGAGTACTTGGTGGTGGGGGTGGTGATTGATGACATGGTGGTGGTGAGGGAGGGGGTGGTGGCGGTGGAGGTGTAAGACCACAGCCAGTTGATGGTGGGGAAGGAGGGAGAGGGGTTGAATGTTGAGATGTGGGTGGTGGAGGAGATGCTACATATGTGAAAGGAGGTGGAGGTGGAGGTGGAGGCGGCATAACGTGGCTATGATAAGTTGGCGGTGGCGGTGTTGTATATTGATGAGAAGGTGGTTGAATTTCAACCGGAGGTGGAGGTGGAGGCGGAGGTGAAGTTTTGGGTTCTGAAGGTGGTGGTGGTGGTGGTGATTGATGTTGATAAGTAGGCGGTGAGTTCTGAATAGGAGGTGGAGGTGGAGGTGATGTTTTGGGCTCTGAAGGTACGTGGTAGACTGGTGGTGGTGGTGGTGTCAAATGGGTTCTTGGGGACACTCTATGAGAAGGTGGCGGTGGTGAAGAAGACTGGTGGCTTGATGGCGGCGGTGGGGTGAAATGTTGATGGGTAGGTGGGGAAACCCAAATAGGAGACACCGGAGAGGGTGTATGGTGAACTGGTGGTGGTGGAGGAAGATGAGTTCTTGGAGAACTTCCTTTAGTTGGTGGTGGAATTGTTGGGGAAACATGCGAAGGTGGTGGTGGGTGCGATCTACTAGAACCTGAAGACTTTGACGAAGGCGGCGGCGGAGGGAAACGAATGAATGGCCTGTGTGGTTTAGCTGTGGTAGGTGCAGGTGGAGGCCTTCTATTTGGCTTTGTTTTTGTCCTCGATTGTGGCGGCGATGGCAATTTAACCGGTGGCGACCCACGACTACCTGGACTACTACCGCCTCTGCTGCTGCATTTTGATTTGCTACAATCAACTGGGCGAGCTTCTTTCGAAGAACACTCACGGGAAGACCGTTGATCCGTCTTTCCGGGAATACAATTCTTCCTCCCATCCAACACCTCTTTTCCTCCCGGGGCGGCACAAACAGGCGCCTCTCCAGTGAAATAATTGAAGGAATAAGTAAAATTTTGCAGCCTGGGCAGCTGGCACACGGTGGGCGGAATTACTCCGGTGAAGCTATTGTGCGCCACATCTAGTTGCTCCAAACTCTTCATGCTTCCAACCGTTAAAGGCAACGAGCCCTGGAGGTGATTAAAGCTCACATCAAACACTGTCAACTTGTTTAGCATTCCGATCTCACTAGGCAAACATCCGGTAAGATTATCGTTCATCAAAATAATCTCGTTAAGAGTCTTCCCCATCTTGCCAATACTACCCGGGATACAACCGCCCAGGTTATTATTGGCGAAAACCAACACAGATACCGGAGAATTACCAAGATTCTTCGGTATGCCGAACTGGAACCTGTTGTCATTTAAAAAGATGGCATCCAAAGGCTTATCAAAGAGCTTCGAGGGGACAGACCCTTCGAACTCATTGAACCGAAGGTCCAAAAACTTGAGCGAAGGCAGCGAAAGCACCACGTTTGGAAAACCCCCAACGAAGCGATTATTGCTGAGGTCGAGCTCGAAGAGAAGCTTCAAGCGCTTGAAGGACTTAGGGACAGTGCCACAGAAGCGATTCGAGTTAATGTGAAATACGGCGAGATCGATCAGTAGACCAAGCTCGTCAGGGAGGTAGCCGGCAATGTCCGCGTGGTTGAGGTCAATGCTGGCTACCACCCGGATGGACGGATTGGAGGGGAAGGCTGCGCAGAATACGCCACCGTAGGAGCAAACATTTGGGCCAGTCCAGTTTGCTGTGAAGTTAAATGGGTCAGAAAAAATGGCAGATTTCCATGCTTGTAGCGCAATGTAGGCTTGCCGAATCCTTGGATTTTCAAACTGGAGCTTACTGATCACATCTTCATTGTCGGCAAAAACGCAGCAGATCTGGACGAGTAAGAAGCAAAATAAAAGGGTAAAAAATAAGGATCGGAGCCGAGGCGGTAACAGCATTTTTAGAGAGAAAATGGGTGGTGGTGGGGGGGGAGAATGAAGAACCAAGATCAGAGCATTCAAATGAAGAAAATGTAGTGTTTGATATTATTGGGTTTGCTTTTGGGCAGTAGCAGCAGAAGCAGAAGAAGCAGCAGCAGCAGCAGGATGGTAATAATGTGGGTGGGGGTTGTCTGATGTTTGCTTGGTGGGATATGAATGAATGGGTACAACTTTTAAGTGCCCAAATGGCCACCTCAATGTTATGTCTTCAACTCATTGAAGTTTGTTAAATATATAAACTCTTGTTTTTTTTCCCCAATATTTGAAAACACCACACCGAGACAAATGATTCAGTTTGTCATATTAATTTTTTTGGTTAAAAGTCGGGGCACCGTCATTAAACATTACATATCAAATGGTAGTACAATATTATAGAGTCCGTTTCTCGTGCATATCCCTTTATTTTACATACTCGACTTATCATTTTTAGCGATGGTTTGGTCCGTCGCTATAAAATAGATAAACAGTTTATATGTTATGGCGACGGTTCAATGCGTCGCTTAAGGTTAAAATGACAATTCTCTGATATACGCGACAGACTGAATTGTCTTCCGATCTGTCGTTAAAAGTGGATGTTAACCGAATAATTTTATAACAAGTATTTTATTAGTAATCACTTTTCTAATAAAACACCTTAACTTCATATTGTGACGAGCCAGCACGTTGCAAGAAGAGAGAAGGAAAAGATTGAAGTTTGAGGGGTTGACGCAGGTCAGCTGCTGACTATACAAATATGCACATAAAAAAAAGGAGTCCTATTTAACTTTAGACAAATGGACGTGACAACAAGTTATTTTTCTTTTATTAAATTTTAAATAACAGAGAAAAAAAAACATTCTGTTTTTATTCGTGATTTCTGTTGAGACATTCTTTCTAATTAAATTTTATTTTTACTATTTTATTTTTAGCCGAAAGAAGTTTATTTATCATCATTTTTAGTTTAACTAGTAGTAGTGCGTGTTTGGTTTGGGAGTTTTAAAATTTTTGGGGGTTTACGAGTTTAAGAGTCTTAATTCAACAGTAGCTTTTTAATTTAAGCGTTATTTATAATGAATTATTTAAGCAATTTTAACATAAAGTTATGGTATTTTTAAGAAATTGATAAATACACAATAGAAAATGATATTTTCACATGAAAAATTGTCATTATTTTCTTGTCTAACCATCCGGTGAATAAGTTATACATCTATACCGACATTTTTCATGTAAAAATATTAAAAAATAATGTAAAAATATCAATTTTCTATTTTTATATGAGTTTATTTCGTAATGATATAGTTCGTACTCATTATTCATATAATGGGATAAATTATGTAAAAAGTACTGGTACTTGTGAAAATATTATTTATATTTTTCTAATATAAAAGTTAGGACTTCGGCTATAAAATGATAAAAGTGAAGCTTTTTGACATTTTCGAAAATACCCTTCAATTTTTTTTAAATAAATCATATTTTATATTTATTTATTTATTTATTAAATTTTAAATAAATTTATTTTATCTCAATTAATTTATACACGCAACACCACTTGTGTCACCCATAATAGTTCACCATAAAATAGCCAAAAGCCCAAAACAAAGACTATTTATTACTCGTGTAGATCTAAAAGCAAATTGCTAGTATGATTTTTGGAGGTGACAGAGAGAAAATGCGTCCCGCAATTATTATACACCGTCTGCACGATCTTTAAAGACTTTGACCTTTTCAATTCACCAACACTACTACATGCAACAGGTTAGCATTAACCTTATTTTTTAATAAGTTAGATCAATTAATCAATAGAGTACTGATACACAGGCGGTGCTCTATGTGTGTCAATATTCTATTGATTAATTGACCAATTTATCTAAAAATAAACTTCATGCTAACCGGATCCCTAGTAATATGGAGAGCCCTATTTTTATATTATCTTTTTCGGGGTCGTTCCTGAATACAACGAAAAGATCGATCGAGTTGATTAAAAGTGTAAATAAATCGGGTCGAGTATTGAGTTGTTCAGATTTGGTTCACAAAATTTATCGAGTAAAAAATAAGGTTTGATTGAGACTCATTTAGCTACCGTCGAGTACGATCTCGAATCGAGCCCGAACAGTTTGAACTTTTCAAACAAATATGATCCGAGTATCAATAGAAAATTACAATTTGAGAATGTTCGAGTAGTTTATCGAACTTTAAAATTTGCTCATATTTGAATCATTTATATTTCGAGCACGAATCGAACTTTTAGTTGAAATGAAGCATTTAATCGGCGCAATCAATTAATATATATATATATATATATATATATATGGGAGCCCTTAATAACAATAGGTTCTTATGGAGTCTTATCTGTTACACCCCTTTTTTGAATGTTGATAAAACTTATTTGAAGGCCGAGATTGAAGCGTAAATATACCAAATAGTAACAACTTATCATTTAACTTTTATTTTAATATGAGGACCTCACCATACAAATACGTTGTCGGTTTGTTTAACTAAAACGAATTTTAATATTAAATAATCTGATAAAGTGCGACATTTAAAAGAACAACATAAAAAAAAAAAAAAAAAAAAAAATTATCAACCTAAGCACAACCTCTTACGAACAGATAAAAATCAAATAGTGATACAAGTTCTTTTATTTGCTATTTTTATAACAATATTTGTTATTTTATAAAAACAAATATTTTTATAATAACAAATAAAGAATATAAAATATTTTATAAAACAAATATTTTATAAAACATTTGTTATAAAATATTTGTTTTTATAAAATATTTTATAATAACATTTGTTTAAAAACATTTGTTATAAATTATTTTTATAAAAACATTTGTTATAAATTATTTTTATAAAAACATTTGTTATAAAATATTTTATAATAACATTTGTTATAAAATATTTATTTTATAAAATATTTTATAAAAACATTTGTTATAAATTATTTTTATAAAAACATTTGTTATAAATTATTTTTTATAAAAATATTTGTTATAAAATATTTGTTTTTATAAAATATTTTATAATAACATTTGTTTTTATAAAATATTTTATATTCTTTATTTGTTATTATAAAATATTTATTTTTATAAAATATTTGTTTTATAAAATAACAAATATTGTTATAAAAAATAAAGAAATAAAGAACTTGTACTATATTTGATTTTATATACAAGTAAGAGGTCAGGTTGTCTTGGTTGGTAATTTTTTTTTTTTTTTTTAAGTAGTAAGAAGAGCTTGTTACGGTTTAGTAATTTTTTTTTTTTTTTTTTAAAGTCGTAAGAGCTTGTTACGGTTTTGATTTTGATTTTGATTTTTTTTTTTTTATACAATGCTTTACATGTCGCATTCTATTTATTATTAATATTAAAAATTCGTTTTAGTTAAACAAACCGACAACATGTTGACTATGGTGGGGTCCTCATATTAAAATAAAAAGTCGCATACAAGTTATTACGTCTGCAGGTATATTTATGTTTCAATCTCAAATTTTTCCAATAAGTTTATCAACTATTCAAAAAGAGGTAAGATAAAGACATCTATAAGAACCTATTACATGAAGAAATCTCTATATATATATATATATATATATATAGAAAAATGATCTATGAAAAACGTTAGTTACGACAATCATTTTTACATGGCGCCCCCAAAATAGGTATACATCACCCATTCGAGTTGTCAATACACGAGTGCGTAAACAACTACAACTTTATTATTACAACAAGAAATCGTGAGTTTGAATACAAATATTATCTTACAGACAATATTTATACTCAAATAAATCCTCATCACATTTATTGATACATTATTTTACAAAAATGGTGAGGACTACTAAACAACTCTCTCTGAACCTTCATTCCATACCCAGGACTAAATACTTCGCTATATTCTCGCCTCGAGAAGAAAAAATGGAACAAAAAGGAAAAGGGTGAGCTCAACTAGCTCAAGAAAGAATATTATGACTAAGATAATATACAACAAATTATCATTAGTCTTCAACGGGAAAAAAACTAATAGAATACAATAGACAACAAGTTTTTAAACCAATATTCATAGCTGAAATAATAATTCATTAGAAGAGTTAAGTAGAGAATGCAAACTACTATCTTCATGTATGAATTTAAAAGTTAAATCGTCTATCTTTTATCCCCGTAACATCAATCAACATACATCCGGAATCAAATATTCATCTTTGCACTACAGAGCGAAGATATTCATCACTTAATTCATGTTCATCTAAACACTGTTCATCTTTGCACTACGGGCCAAGATATTCATCGAAAATCATTCATCTATGCGACTACAGGCCAAAGATATTCAATAATATCATCATTTAAGACCGAGGATGATGAAAAATATTTTTTAAAAAAACGAATCCAAAGAAACAAAATGATGAGGATTAAGGATTAAGGATTCGTACTTTGTTTTATCCATGTCCAAAAATACCTCAAAAATAATCATAGTGGTGTAAAATTCAAGAATGATCAAAACATGGATACAATCAAAGCTAGTATCCACAATAGATATTTTGGACTGAAAAGAAAAATTTTCATTTTTCGATGAATAGTCTTATTCGATAGTGAATAATCTTGTATCGTGAATAGTCACAGATCACGTGAATAGTAACCCAATAACTAAAAGTTCCAAATTTGATTAAAAAGTTCGAGATCGATACTTTGGCATAATGATATTAGAATAAATAATATCAATTAAAAAAATAATATCCACTTACCTCGAAAGATCGATCTTCTAAATTAAACACCTAGGATATAAAGCTATGACTTGAACTTGCATAGTATAGCAATACTCAAATTATACTCAAAATACTCACAAGAATACGCTCGATAATATAGAGAGAAAACTTGGGTTTACGGTGTGATTTTCAATTCTAACCTAAGCACCTCTATTTATAGAAAATGCTTTAGAACACCAAAGCAAAAAATTTAATATAATAATAATATATAATCAAATTTCCTACGCACACAAATCTGGTCCAAACTTCTGCCACACATGTGCCAAAAATAATAAAAACGTTTTTCTTAATAAAAATAATTAAAACTTCCAAAATCAATTATTTGAAGCTTGAACTTGATAATTCATAATAAATAGCCCTTTTATCAAAAAATTCGAATCTCGTTACTTTTTATAGGAAATTCAATTTTCTACAACTTTGCAGAAGAAAGTTTTTCCAAATTCCAAATAAAAATTGACCGAAATCCATAAACGACAATTTTTACAGGCTATAATCAAATTTCAGTCAATAAATGGGGTCCACCGACATGTTTAACATGTTTTAAACATTTATTGCAACAAAAATACTCTTCCTCCTCGTATACTCATATATCCCACATTCGTTGTAAAAATATTACCATTATTATAAAAATATAAATATATATATTTAAATGAATTATTTTATCAGAAAAAGATAAAATTTCAATTTTTAACAATTGTCACATTAAAATTTTCTCCATCTATATCCACATAAAATCAATATTTTCCTCATCATATGAATCAATAATTAATTATTCACAAATAATATTCTGAAATCACATTATTGATGACCAGGCGGTTCAGGGGAAGAGGGCTTTTCGATAAGAATTTCTCTCTTCTTGGCGGCGCAATTAGGTGACCAAACCTCTCCTTGAGGCGTAACTTTCTAGACATTGCCAATAATGTTATCTAATAATATTATTCGGATAATATGAATTATTGCTTTCGATAATGAAAAAAAATCTTTGTGTAATGACAATTATTGAAACAACTGATAATATAAAATATCAACGCAACAATTATTAAATTAATAAAATCTGAGCGATAATTACTTTAACCATTATTAAGTAGTGCCTTCTTACGTAAGAATCAATAATTTATGCAATCTGGTATATCTTGTGTTTTAACCAATCGAAGTATTTTAACGATAATTCTTGAATAACTCTGTTTGTTATTTTTAAACAACTTATATTTGTGCGTTTTCTTCATCCAATCGTTTTTTCGTTATGGGGCTCACACATGGGTACCGTAGATTGCGAATATTCCCGATAAGATGATACGAATATTCCACGACCAACGAATATTCTCAAACAATGATGAATATTTTATAACCACTTGCTTATTTTGAAATATTTTGCGTATTTTATCCCTAACTATCCACATTAATCAAATCAACCCTTACTATTTCAAAATAATAAATAGAGAAAATTAAATTTCATTAATAATAAGTTGGGGTCTTACAGTTTCAACTAACTGTTATCCAACCATGAGATGAGGAAGCAGGTACCATTACTCCTCTAACGGCCCGGTCAAAATGCGTTTTTTGACCGGTCCCTGAGAAAGTATGCAACAAACATCAAAAGAATTTGGCTTAATTACTGATTATCCTTATGCATATTACTTATTAATCAGTAAAATAAAATAATAAAAAATTATAAGGATAATCAGTAATTATCCTTATACTTATCCTTATTCTTATTAATAAAATAAGTATGTATAAGGATAATTACTTATATGATTTTTAATTATAAATAGAAAATAGTGATTTAGTTTATATTATATTCACTCTACTAAGGATAATTATTTGAGTAAGAATATAATATAAATTCAATCACTATTTTTTGATAATTAATAAGAATATAATATAAATTCAATCACTATTTTTGATAATTATTTGAGTAAGAATATAATATAAATTCAATCACTATTTTTTGATAATTAATAAGAATATAATATAAATTCAATCACTATTTTTTGATAATTATTTGAGTAAGAATATAATATAAATTCAATCACTATTTTCCTTATATATACTTATTTTATTAATAAGAATATAGATAAGTATAAGAATAATTACTGATTATTCTTATAATTTTTTATTATTTTATTTTATTGATAGGATACTCAGTAAATAAACTAAATTCTTTTATGTTGGTTCTTTCTCACTGGCTAGCGTTTTGACCGGGCATTTAGAGGGAGTAGCACCAACATAAAAAAATTTGATTAATCATTAGAGGAGAGTAAGAATCGGGGTGTAAGACCCCAACTTTTTATAAATAAAGATTTAATTGCCTCTATTTATCATTTTAAAATAGTAAGGGTTGATTTGATTAATGTGGTTAGTTATGGGTAAAATCTTAAAATATTTTAAATAAGCGGTGGTTATAAAATATTCATTGTTGTTTTGGGAAATATTCGTTTAGTCATGGAATATTCTTCATTTGTCGGGGAATATTAAATGCGACAAAATCGATCTTTTGTGGGCCCATAATTGAAAGCGATTGGATGAAGAAAGCGACAAGTATAAGTTGTTTATAAATAACTTGCCAGCGATTATTCTGATTAATCTTGTTGGAACACCGGTGGTTAAAACATAAGAATACGCGTTGTTGCAGACAAGAAGATACCAGTATTGCACCAATTATTGATTCTTACGTAAAGAAGACACTACTCAATAATTGTTACAGTAATTCTTTATTTAGTATTTTATTTTATTGATTCAATAATTGCGGCGTTGATTTTTTTATATTACATTGTTGTTTCATAATTGTCACTACACAATATTTTTCATTATCGAAGCAATAATTCATATTATCTGAATAATATTATTAGAAAATATTATTGGCAATGTCTAAAAAGTTACATCTAAGGAGGGTTTGGTCACCACCTAATTGCGCATGTAGTAAGAAGAGATCCTTATTGAAAGCCCCATCTTTCTTGGGAACTACTTTGGTTGCACAAGATTGTGATTCTGTAATATTATTTGTGAATAATTAATTATTAATTTATATGATGAGGAAAATATTGATTTTATGTGGATATAGATGGAGAAAATTTTAAATGTGACAATTGTTGAAAATTAATATTTTATCTTTTTCTGATAAAATAATTCATTTGAATATATTATTTTAATAATATATTAATGGTGATATTTTTACAATGAATGTGGGATATATGAGTATATGAGGAGGAAGAGTATTTTTGTTGCATTAAATGACTAACACATGTTTTGTGTGTGTCGGTGGACCCCATTCTTGACCGAAATTTGATTATAAACATGTAAAATCGTCTCAGTATGTGGATTTGATTCAATTTACATTTGGAATTTGGAAAAACTTTCTTCTGCAAAGTTGTAGAGAATTGAATTTCCTATAAAAATTTGCGAGATTCGAATTTTTTGATAAAGGGCTATTTATTATGAATTATTGAAGTTCCGTAGTTCCGAAATAATTGGTTTTTGAAAGTTTTAATTATTTTTAATTAGAAAAACATTTTTGGCAATCCCACATGTATGGTAAATGAGCTGAATTCAGATTCTTGGGTGGTGTGCTTGAATGGTAATAAATAAAATTATTTTATTAAATTTTTTGCTTTGGTGTTCTAAGCAATTTCCTATAAATAGGGTGCTTAGGTTAGAATTGAAAATCACATCAGAAACTAAAGATTTCTCTATCTATAATATCGAGCGTATTTTTGTGAGTATTTTAGTACTTTGAGTATTGCTATATGGTGTAAGTTAGATTCGATCTTATATCCAGATATTTCAATTCAAGTATCTTATTCTTTTTCCGAGGTAAGGATATTATTTTTTTAAAATGATATTATTTCTTCAATATAATTATGCCAAAATATTGGTTGGAACTTTTTATCAAATTTGGAACTTTTTCATGCTCGGGGTTACTATTCATTAGTTACTATTCACGAGTTACTATTCATGAGTTACTATTCACAAGTTACTATTCACGAGTTACTATTCATGAGTTATTATTCACGAGTTACTATTCACGAAGCATGATGATTTTTGTGAAATTTCTATCTTTTAGTGTAGATTCTTTATTCACCTCACCTATACCTAAGATTATTCACGAATACGACACTATTCACAGAAAAATTAAATTTTCTTTTCTGTGTCCAAGATCGTCTGTTATGATTCTTATCTTTGATTGGATTCATGTTTTGATAATTCTTGAATTTTACTCCACTCTGGTTATTTATGAAGTATTTTTGAACTTGGATTGTTTGAAGTACGAATCCTTAATATTTGTTCTTTTGTTTTACTGGATTCATTTTCTTTAAAATATTTTTCATCATCCTCAGTCCTAAATGATGATCTAACTGAATATATTTGGCCTGTAGTGCAAAGATGAATGATTTTATGATGAATATCTTTGGCCCGTAGTGCAAAGATGAACATGTGTTTAGATGAACATGACTAACTGGTAAATATCTTTGGTGTGACGCCCCCAAAATAGGTATACATCACCCATTCTCGAGTTGTCGATACATGAGTGCGAAAACAACTACAACTTTATTATTACAACAAGAAAAGCTGTGAGTTTGAATACAAATATTATCTTCTGTACAATATATATACTCAAATAAATCCTCATCACATTTATTGATATATTATTTTACAAAATGGTGAGGACTACTAAACAACTCTCTCTAGAACCTTCATTCCATACCCCAGGCTACATCTTCTTATATTCTCGCCTCCCGAGAAGAAAAATGGAACAAAAAGGAAAAGGGTGAGCTCAACTAGCCCGAGAAAAGAATATTATGACTAAGATAATATACAACAAATTATCATTAGTCTTCACGGGAAAAAAAAACTAATAGAATCTGATAGGCAATGAGTTTTTAAACCAATATTCGCAATGAAATAATAATTCATTAGAAGAGTTAAGTAGAGAATGCAAACTACTATCTTCTATGTATGAATTTAAAAGTTAAATCGCTCATCTTTTATCCCTGTAACATCAATCAACATACATCCGAATCAAATATTCATCTTTTACTACAGCCAAAGATATTCATCGATTAATCATGTTCATCTAAACACCTGTTCATCTTTGCACTACGGGCCAAAGATATTCATCAGAAATCATTCATCTTTGCACTACAAGCCAAAGATATTCAATAATATCATCATTTAAGATTGAGAATGATGAAAAATATTTTTAAAGAAACGAATCCAGTGAAACAAAATGACAAGGATTAAGGATTCGTACTTTATTTTATCCATGTCCAAAAATACCTCAAAAATAATCATAGTGGTGTAAAATTCAAGAATGATCAAAACATGGATACAATCAAAGCTAGTATCCACAATAGATATTTTGAATGAAAAGAAAAATTTCATTTTAGATGAATAAAGGCCTTATTAAATGAATAATCTAAGTATCGTGAATAGTAACCCCTACACTAAAAGTTTCAAATTTAATTAAAAAGTTCAGATCAATACTTGGCGTAATGATATTAGAATAAATAATATCATTTAAAAAAAATATTCACGTACCTCGAAAGATCAGTCTTACAAATTTGAAACAGGATATAAGCATGACTTGAATTTGCAAGTATAGCAATACTCAAATTATACTCAAAATACTCACAGAATAATACTCGATAATATAGAGAAAAACTTGATTTACGGTGTGATTTTCAATTCTAACCTAAGCACCCTTATTTATAGGAAAATCTTTAGAACACCAAAAGCAGAAAATTTAATATAATAATAATATATATAATCAAATTTCCTCGCACACAAATCTGGTCCAAACTTCACACACACATGTGCCAAAAACAATAAAACGTTTTCTTAATAAAAATAATTAAAACTTCCAAAAATCAATTATTTGAACTTGAACTTCAATAATTCATAATAAATAGCCCTTTTATCAAAAAATTCGAATCTCTCTACTTTCTATAGGAAATTCAATTCTCTAAACTTTGCGAAGAAAAGTTTTTCAAATTCCAAACAAAAAATTGGCCAAAAATCCTGAAGCAGGCGATTTTACATTTATAATCAAATTTCGATCGATAAATGGGGTCCATGAGCATGTTTAACATGTTTTAAACATTTATTACCAACAAAATACTCTTCCTCCTCGTATACTCATATATCCCACATTCGTTGTAAAAATATCACCATTATTATATTATTAAAATATAATAATATATTTAAATAAATTATTTTATCGAGAAAAAAGATAAAATTTCAATTTTCAACAATTGTCACATTAAAATTTTCTCCATCTATATCCATATAAAATCAATATTTTTCTTATCATATGAATCAATAATTAATTATTCACAAATAATATTACGAATCACGATATTGTGACGAGGCGGTTCAGGGAAGAGGGCTTTCAATAAAGATTTCTCCTTCTTGTGTATTGATTAGGTGACCAAAACCTCTCTCTTGAAGCGAACTTTCTAGACATTGCCAATAATGTTATCTAATAATATTATTAGGATAATATGAATTATTAGCCGATAATGAAAAAATCTTGTGTAATGTGATTATTGAAACAATGACAATATAAAATATCAACGACAATTATTAAATCGATAAAATCTTTGAGCGATAATTCTTTGTAACCATTATTAAGTAGTGCCTTCTTACGTAAGAATCGATAATTGGTGCGATACTGGTAATAACTCCTATGTTTTAACCATAGGAGTATTTTAATAGTATTAGCAGTAACTACTTCTGTTGTTATTTTTAAACAACTTATATTTGTCGTTTTCTTCATCCAATCGCTTTCCGTTATGGGGCCCACACATGGTATTTGCTGTCGTAAATCGTCTGAATATTCCCAAAGCGATCTGAATATTCCACGACCCACGAATATTCTCCGAAACAATGATGATATATTTTATAACCACTTGTTTATTTTGAAATATTTATATTTTACCCTAACTATCCACATTAATCAAATCAACCCTTACTATTTCAAAATAATAAATAGAAAATTAAATTTCATTAATAATAAGTTGGGGTCTTACATTTGGCTCAGTAGTGCAAAAATAAATATTTGATTTAAGATGTATATTGATTGATGTTACAAGGATAAAATATCGATGATGGACTTTTAAATTCATAGATTATAGTAGATTTCATTCTCTACTTAACTCTTCTAATGAATTGTTGTTTAAATTGCATTGTTGATCTAAAACTTATTGTCTATTGAATTCTATCGATTTTTTTACATAAGACCCGAATTTTATGAAATAAAAGTATTCAATTTTTCTTATAATTACTTATTCAAGTAAATGGTTAAATTGATAAAAGTTAAAGTTAAGGGTGATATATATAATTTTTTCAAAATAAGCAGTGGTATAAAATATTCATTGTTGTGTGGAGAATATTACGTTTGGTGCGTGGAATATTTTTTTTTTATCGGGAATATCGATCTGACGCTTGACCTTGTGTGGGCCCCATAACTGGAAAGCGATTGGATGAAGAAAACAACAAATATAAGTTGTTTATAAATGACCAAGCGTAGTTATTCACAATTATCTTTGTTAAAATACTCGGTGGTTAAAACACAAGATGATATTGCAGATTGCACCAATTATTGATTATTACGTGAAAGCACTACTCAATAATTGTTACGGTAATTCTTGCTTCAATATTATATTTTATTGATTCAATAATTGTTGCGTTGATATTTTATATTCTTGTTGTTTTATAAATTATCATTACACAAGATTTTTTTCATTATCGGAGCAATAATTCATATTATCCGAATAATATTATTGGATAACATTATTGGCAATGTCTAGAAAGTTACGTACAAGGAGAGGTTTGGTCACCTTTAATTGCTTGCAATAAGGAAAAATTCTTATTGGAAAGCCCCTCTTTCCAGGAACCTACTTGGTTGTCAATATTGCGATTCTGTAATATTATTTGTGAATAATTAATTATTAATTCATATGATAAGGAAAATATTCATTTTATGTGGATATAGATGGAGAAAATTTTTAAAGTGACAATTGTTGAAAATTAATATTTTATCTTTTTCTGATAAAATAATTCATTTAAATATATTATTTTAATAATATATTAATGGTGATATTTTTATAATGAATGTGCGATATGTGAGTATATGAGGAGGAAGAGTATTTTTGTGGCATTAAATGATTAACACATGTTTTGTGTGTCGGTGAACCCCATTTCTTGACTGAAATTTGATTATAGCCTGTAAAATCGTCCGTTTGTGAATTTCGATCAATTTATGTTTGAAATTTGGAAAAACTTTCTTCTGTAAGGTTGTAGAGAATTGAGATTCGAATTTTCTGATAAAAGGGCTATTTATTATGAATTATTAAAGTTTTGAAGCTCCGAAATAATTAATTTTTGGAAGTTTAAAATAATTTAAATAAGAAAAACGTTTTTTGTGTTTGGTAGGCATCTTTAACATGTGTTAGGATGGCTGAGTTCAGATTCATGGAAGCGTAGAAAGATGTGGAAAATAATTAATATTAATTTATTAAATTTTCTGCTTTGGTGTTCTAAGCATTTTCCTATAAATAGAGAGCTTAGGTTATAATTGAAAATCACACCGTAAATCAAGTTTTCTCTCTATATATATCGAGGCGTATTTTTTGTGAGTATTTTTATATCTTGAGTGTTGCTATACTGATTGCAAGTTCTTTCAAATATTCTAGTTAAATCTTTGCTTTCTTTTGAGGTAAGGGATGGTAAGGGATTTTTAAGGGTGATTATGTTTTTCAGTTTTGTATTTTTTTGAACCTTCAAAAATTTTGGAAAAATTTGAAATAATATTTTGATAAGTTTTGTAGATTGTGTCCAAAAATGGCGATTTTTGGATGTATAGATTAGGAGTTTTGAATTTTATGAGAAAAGACTATTTTAAAAGTAACTATTTATAACTTCTTGTGATTAACTCCAAAATTGATGAAATTTTTATTGGGAGTACATCTATATAATATCAGTATACCGTATTAATTTCAGAATTTTTGGACAAAAGTACAATTTATGATAAATGTCTAACTATTCGGTAGTTTTGGCCATATGGAATTTAGTAAATGAATTTTAAAAATTCTGAGAAAAATATATATTGAATATGGGACTATATTCTTCTAAATCCCAGAAAATAAATATTTTTGGAACTGATTTGGTATTTTTCATGAAAATGTTCTAGTTGTGAGTAAATGAATTAAATATGTTATATGAAGTTAGAAAATTGGAAAATATGATTTATTGGCTTGAGAATCATATATGAGGTATATCTGAGATTTTTATGAGGGTTTTGGTTAATGATGATGAAATCTTATGAGTTTGGCATTTTAGATGATTAAATGCATTAATTATTAAAGTGTAAATAATTGGATTAAATTATTTATAAGTTTAAGAAATGATTAAAATATTATTATAATATTAATAATATTATATTATGAGATTTCTAAGTGATTTATAACATTTGGATTAAGGTGTTATAAATATGGATATGAATTTTATTATGAAACTTTATCTTTTCGTATTAGCGAGGTTTCTTATCACGCGTATCACGGTACTATGTCTGAATCACGGTACTATTCACGACAAATTGGTTTATTCTCTGACCAAATTATCGTTGATTTATGAATCTTACTTTTGAAATTAAAACCATGTTTTGATTATATTGTTTTTATATAACATTCTTATAACCTTAATGATAATATTTCTCTTTGACTTGAGTGTAAAGATGGGTAGATTATTGGTATGATCGTGACTATAGGTTCTCTTTGGCCAGTAGTGCAAAAGTTGAATTGTTGACTGGTATGATCATGACCATTAAATTTATAATTGAATATTTTTATCTTAAGTGCAAAGGTGAATTGATCAACATGGTTATAATTATTGTTATATAACTTTTGAAATGATTATGTATTTCTTTGATATATGAATATCTTTAGCTTTGTAGTGCAAAGATGAATTAGGTATGAATATCTTTGGCCCGTAGTCAAAGATGACTGTTATTGAATATCTTTGGCTCGTGGTGCAAAGATGACTTGTTGTTGAATATCTTTGGCATGTAGTGCAAAAGATGAGCTGATTGATGAATATCTTTGGTAGTGGTGCAAAGATGAATTTATTAGTATGATTATGAGCAGAGGCTGTGATTTGGTATAACCATGATCTTTGATGTTTGGTAAAGGCAATGATGAAATTATCTTAAATCTCCGGATAAGAAGAGAATTTAGAACTACAATTATGATTATGAGTTATACATGTGATTGTGGGCGAGAATTGTTGATTGATGTTACGAGGATAAAACATTGTTGGTGGACTTTTAACATGGAGAAGATAATAGATTTTATGGTCTATTTGACTCTTCTAATGAATTGCTCATTCATTATGACTAAGGTTGAAAAGTTTTATCATCTACCATATGTTCTAAATCTCTGATTTATTCTTGATGAAGACTATTGATCATTTATTTATCTTTAGTCATAATATTCTTTACTAAAGCTAGTTGTGATCACCCTTTTTGTTTCACAATTCCTTTCGAATTAATAAAAGTGTAAATTTGGGTCGAAGCGGGGATAGCGAGGAATAGAATGGTGGTCTATAGATGTTGAGGGTGAGGTGAATTTAACTTGAAAGGGTGTTTTGCTACTATCATACAAGATGTCTAATGACATACAACCTCGTGTCATCATCAGACATGGTTGTTGTAACGACCCCAAAATAGGTCCATTCCATCCAACCCATTCGAAGTCGCGAATATATATGGTACGAAAAACAACTACAACTTTATTACAACAATTGTCGGTGCAAAATACAACAACACATATCTTTGTGAGTTTGGATACCAATATATACCAAATGTAACTCTGGACACCAACTTGGATAACACGTCACCATGACACCTTACATAAAGAGTGCAAATCAAAACTGTTTTAGAAATTAGAATCTTTGGGAAGTGCTCAAGAGAAACCTTCGTAATGGGAGGCCATGCTTTTTAGGTTATGGTAGATATCATATAGCCACGAAATTATCCTTGGTTGATTGATAGACCCCAAAGAATAACAAGAAGATTACTATCATATTCTTCCCAATGGCGAGTCTTCTCTTGACATATCATTATCTCCACTGTCTCTAATTTGGTATTATACTCCAAACAAACACCAAGATTATATAGGTAGTGCTTGTAAATATACTCAGCAAGTGGATGAGCACAACCATGTCTTATGATAACACGAGTTTGTATGTCATTAGACATCTTGTATGATAGTGACAAAACACCCTTCCAAAGTTGGGTTAGCTCACCCTATTTAATTCACCAAAATAATTATTAAATGATGTATAAAATACAACACACTAAAACCCTCAATAAAATTATTTTCATACTCTTTAGGAGAACCTCAACAACTATAGACCACCGATTCTATTCACTTGTTATCCTCGCTCCAACCCAAATACACTTTTATTACACGAAGGAATTGTGAAACAAAAGGGTGAGCACAACTAGCTCGATAAAGAATATTATGACTAAAGATAAATAAATTATCAATAGTCTTCATCAAGAATGAATCGATTTAGAACATATGGTAGATGATAAACTTTTTCAACCATAGTTGCGTGAACGAAGCGATCCATTAAAAGAGTCAAATAGACTATAAAGTCTATTGTCTTCTCCACGTTAAAAGTCCACCAACAATATTTTATCCTGTAACATCAATCAACAGTTCCTTTCCACAATCATATGAATAACTCATAATCATAATTGTGATTCTAAATTCTCTTCTCATCCGGAATGAAGATAATTTTCATCACTGTCTTTACCGAAAACATCAAATATCATGGTTATACCAAATCACGGTTCTGTTCATAATCATACTAATAAATTCATCTTTGTACCACGGGTCAAAGATATTCATCAACAGTTCATCTTTACACTACGAAATTAAAGATATTCAACAACAGTCATCTTTTGCATTCTGAGAGCGAAAGATATTCATCAATAATTCATCTTTTTTGCACTGACAAAGCAAAGATATTCAACAACAGTCATCTTTGCATTACGAGCCAAAGATATTCATCAATAATTCATCTTTTGCACTACTGAAATTTAAAGATATTCAATATATCAAAAAATACATAATCATTTCGAAGTTATATAACAATAATTATAACCATGTTGATCAATCCACCTTTGCACTTAAGCTAAAAATATTCAATTGTAAATTCAATGGTCATGATCATACCAATCAACAATTCAACTTTTGCACCTCGGCGAAAGAGAACCTATGGTCACGATCATACCAATAATCTACCCATCTTTACACTCAAGTCAAAGATAAATATCATCATTAGGGTTATAAGAATGTTATATAAAAACAATATAATCAAAACATAGTTTTAATTTCAAGAGTAAGATTCATAAATCAATGATAATTTGGTGGGAGAAGAAACCAATTTGTTGTGAATAGTACCCGTGATTCGTATACATAGTCCCGTGATCGTGCGTAAGAAACCTCGACACGAAAAGATAAAGTTTCATAATAAAATTCATATCCATATTTATAACACCTTAATCCAAATGTTATAAATCACTTAGAAATCTCATAATCTAATATTATTAATATTATAATAATATTTTAATCATTTCTCAAACTTATAAACAATTTAATTAAATTATTTACACTTTACTAATTAATGCGTTTAATCATCATAAAAATGCCAAACTCATAAAATTTCATCACCAATAACTAAAACCCTCATCAAAAATCTGCATATACCTCATATATGATTCTCAAACCATAAAATCATATTTTCTAATTTTCTTACTTCACATAACATATTTAATTCATTTGCTCATAACTAGAACATTTTCATGAAAAATACCAAATCGGTTAAAATATTTCTTTTACGGGATTTAGCATAAAATAGTCCCATATTGAACATATATTTTCTCGAAATTTTAAAAATTCATTTACTATTTTCATATGGCCAAAACTACCGAATATTTAAACATTTATCATAAATTGTACTTTTATCCAAAATTCCGAAAAATTCACAAAGTACATGTGATATTATATAGATGTACTCTCAATAAAAATTTCATCAATTTTGGAGTTAACCGCAAGGAGTTATAAATAGTTACTTTTAAAATAGTCTTTTTCTCATAAAATTCATAACTCTCAATCTATACATCCAAAAATACCTCAAAATAATCATAGTGGTGTAAAATTCAAGAATGATCAAAACATGGATCTGATCAAAGCTAGTATCCGAATAGATATTTTGACGAAAAGAAAAATTTTCATTTTTAGAATGAATAGTCTTAAGTGATTCGTGAATAGTCATGATATCGTGAATAATGCCGTATATCGTGAATAAGTAACTCAAACCAAAAGATATAAATTCCACAAAAAAACATCTTCACGCTTTATGAATAGATACTAAATAAATAGTAACTCGTGAATAGTAACTCGTGAATAAGTAACTCATGAATAGTAACTTATACGTGAAAAAGTTCCAAATTTGATAAAAACTTGAGATCAACATTTCAAAGTAATGATATTGAAGAAATAATATCATTACGAAAAAATAATATCCCTTACTATCCCTTACCTCGAAAAGCGGTAAGACTTCGACGGGATATCGGATATATTGACGAAGGAAACTTGCACCGATGAATATCAACTCACCAAGTATCTAAATACTCACAAATTACACTCAATAATCTAGAGAGAGAAAAGAAAAACTTTGTTTTACGGTGTGATTTTCAATTCTAACTTAGCCCTCTATTTATAGGAAAATGTTAGCCAAGCAGGACTTGACTTTCTTTACACGATGGCTTTACTACTTACTATTGCCACCCACCACATTTGAAATAAAATTCAGCACATTTTTCACCAACCACAAGTGGGGCCCACCCAATTCTAGAATTTTCCACCAAAATCAATTATAAACCTAATTTAAATCCGACACCTCTTAAAATTCACAACAAATCATTCGTGCATTTTTAACGGTTCAAAATTTGTGGACATATACTCAACTTATGTATGTATAACATATCCAAAAATTACAACGATCCAACGGTCGGATTAAAATTATAACCCCGCAATATATCTCAAAACCCACGATTTGATTTTTAACACCTCGATCCGATAAAATCTTGATAAAACACCTCAACATTAATTCCTTCACTTAAATACATAAATAAATCCATCATTTATATCCACATCAAATAAATATTTTCTTATCATATAAATCAATAACTAATTATTCACAAATAATATTACGAATCACAATAATAATGAACCAGGCGGTTCAGGAAGAGGGCTTTCCAATAAGAATTTCTCCTTCTTGGCGGCAAGCAATTAGGTGACCAAACCTCTCCTTGATGTAACTTTCTAGACATTGCCAATAATGCTATCTAATAATATTATTCAAATAATATGAATTATTGATCGATAATGGGAAATCATTGTGCGGTGATAATTATTGAACAACAATAATAAAATATCAACACAAAGAATTATTGAATCAATAAAATAAAATATTGAGCGATAATTCTTCAGAACAATTATTGAGTAGTGCCTTCTCACGTAAGAATCAATAATTGAAAAAATCTTGTCTTGATCTGGTAATGTCTTCTTGTGCAACAACGCCAGCGTATTACTTTACTTTACCAACCGGGTATTCCAACGGTGTTAGCAGATAGCGATTACGCCGTTATTTATAAAAACTTAATTTTGTCGTTTTCTTCATCCGAAGCGGTTATTACATTATGGGGCCCAAAAATGGTCATTGCTTGCGTCGTCATTTAATATTCTCAGAAGCGGAAAAGAATATTCCACGACCAAACGAATATTCTCCGACAACAATGAATATTTTATAACCAACATGTATTTTGAAAAAAATTCATATATCACCCTTAACTTTAACTTTTATCAATTTAACCATTTACTTGAATAGTAATTATAAGAAAAATTGAATACTTTTATTTCATAAAATTCGGGTCTTACAGATTGTGCTCATCCACTTGCCGAGTATATTTACAAGCACTTACCTATATAATCTTGGTGTTTGTTTGGAGTATAATACCCAATTAGAGATAGTGGAGATAATGATATGTCGAGAGAAGACTCACCTTTGGGAAGAATATGATAGTAATCTTCTCGTTTTTCTTTAGGGTCTATTAGATTGACGAAGGATAATTACGTGGCCATATGATATCTACCATAACCTAAAAGCATGGCCTCCCATGTATGAAAGGTTTCCTTGAGCACTTCCCAAAGATTCTAATTTCTAAAAGCAGTTTTTGACTATACCTTTATGTAAGGTGTCATTGTGACGTCTTCTGATTGGTATATATTTGTATCCAAACTCACAAAGATATGTGTTGTTATATTTTTGCCTGACAATTGTTGTAATAAAGTTGTAGTTGTTTTCGTACCATATATTGGCGACTCGAGAATGGGTTGGATGGAATGGACCTATTTTGGGGTTAGTTACATTTTCTCTGTTGAAGACTAAGGATAATTTGTTGTACATTATCTTAGTCATAATATTCTTCTTTAAATTTAGTTGAGCTCACCTTTTCTTTTTGTTCCATTTTTCTTCTCGGGAGACGAGAATATAAGCGGGAACTAATTAAAGGTGTGGAGTAATGGTTCAAGAGCGTTTATTTTAGTAGTCCTCACTATTTTATAAAATAGTGTATCAATAATTGTAATGAAGACTTATTTGAATGTGGATATTGTCAGAAAGACAATATTTGTATTTAAACTCACGATTTATGTGTTGTAAGTATTTTGCACGACAATTGTATTAATGAAGTTGTAGTTGTTTTTTGTACTTATGTATTTGGCGACTCGAATGGGTGATGTATACCTATTTTGGGGCGTCACAGTTAATATCGAGCTTAGGGATATGGTCTTTAGCGGAGATCGGGGAATAGAACTAGGAGGGAGGGAGACGAGTAAATCCTTATTTAGTGTGTCCTACCTAAGCTTATTTATTGGTCGATCATAATATAGGGTATTATGTGATTTGTTAATCTGTTAAATAAACCTTTGTTTTATGGCGGTATTTAAGAATGTCGTGAGAATGTTAACAATGGAGTAAATGAGACCGTGGAGACACATTTGCTCACCAACGAGGAAAAACGTGCAACAGTCGCAATGTTGCTCCCATGTAAACAACACCAACCGAAGCGAGAGCGATGAGCAGCGGATGTTTAGGAGCTTTTTACGATTCATGCAAAAAAACCGATTTAGGAGACTCGTGTATGCAGAATATGGTGGAAATGATATGAACGCCATTGACATCCGCAACGAACAGTTCAAAGAGTTGGGACCACGAATTTAAGGGAAAGTCGGATCCGATCATGGCGGAGACATGGGTCAAGCAAATTACCAAGATATTCGATGTCTTGGGATGCGAGGAATGTAAAGGTTCCATTCGCCACCTTTATGTTCCGTGGTGAGGCGACATTCTTGGTGGAGTCTGTGGAACGTACCCGACTTCTTCTGCATGCTCCGCATGTCTTGGGAAGCGTTTGAAACTTGTCAACGAAAAATATTTTCCTGAAAGTATTCGCCATATGAAAGAGGTAGAGTTTATTAGACTAGAACAAAACAACATGACGGTGTCCCAATACGAGGCGAAGTTCGCAGAGTTATCTAGGTTTGCACCTCATTTGGTAGAGAATGATGAGCGAATGACGAGGATGTTTACGAGAGGTTTAAAACCCGAGATTGACGATATCTTATCTCTCAAAATTTTCTTTATATTCGGATGTTGTCAGCGAGGGCTCAATTATTAGAAGCGAGATAATGAAAGTACGTTCAACCAAGAGACCCTGACGAGGATCATCTGGGGTGACAACGATCGTCTGAACAACGATAACCAAATGGAGAAAGAAAAATACTGAGACAAGAAGCGACAACCACTCGGTGGTAATTGTGGCCATGAAAATAGAAGAAGCGAGTCGGGGAGATTTTAAAAGAGAGATTCACTAATGACAACTGCGAAGACGTCGGCACCAAAGAAGAATTGGTTTTAAGGGAGGAGAACGACCACCGGTCGTATCTTATAAATGTGGAAAAGAGGACACATCATTGGCTATCCACAACGAGTTCAAGGTATCTATAATTGTGGTAAGGAAGGACATATCGCTTTCGAGATTATCTGGTAAATGAAACCCGATCCAATGAGGATGGTGACTCAAAGGTCATCCCAAACAAGTCAAAGTCAATCGGTTCTGGAAGAGAGTTTTTCGTGGATCGTCGAGAATCGAGGAACCCGAACGAAGTTAGCAGGTTAGTTAATTATAAATTCTTACGAAGTTTATACCTTATTAGATACCGGTTCTACCCATTCATTTATCTCTTCTGCTTATACTCAACGTTTAAACTTGACTCCGGAGAAAATTAGACTTTGACTTATCTGTTGAAACTCCGTTATGAGAAACTTTCGTTACATCCACTGTTTATAAATCTTGTTTGATCCAAGTTGGCACCATCACATTACCTGTTGACCTTATTTCTTTAAAGATACTTGTTTTGATGTGATTTTAGGGATTGATTGATTGATTAACTACTCATCATGCCAAAATTGATTGCTTTCGTAAGGTTGTTAGTTTTCATATTCCTAAGCAACCTGTTATTCGAATTCAAGCAACCAAACCATTGAAGTCAAACACTTTCATATCAAGCCATAAAGTCATTCGTTTATTGAAAAATGGATATCAAGTTTTCTTAGCCCATGTTATGGACTTAAACAAAAATACGTCAGATTTGAATGATATTTCTATTGTTAGTAAATTTCCTGAAGAATTTCTTGGCTTACTCCCAATGTAAGACCCCGAAATTTTTTTAAATAAAAAGGAATTTCCTTTATTTATTATTTTGAAATAGTAAGGATGGATTTGATTAATGTGGTTAGTTATGGGTAAAATGCGCAAATATTTCAAAATAAGCAAGTGGTTATAAAATATTCATTGTTGTCGGGGAATATTTGTTTGGTCGTGGAATATTAAATCTTTGTCGGGAATATTAAATGCGGCACAAGCCCACCATATGTGGGCCCCATAACGGAAAGCGATTGGATGAGGAAAACGACAAAGTTTGGGTGGTTATAAATAACTTGGCGTAGTTATTCTGAATTAAGACCGTTGGAATACTAAATTGGTTAAAATACGATGTCTGGCGTGGTTGCACAATGAGCATACGGTATTGCAAATATTGTTGAATTATTGATTAAATGCGTAAGATGGCACTACTCAATAATTTTCACATGAATTCTTTATTCAATATTTTATTTTATTGATTCAATAATTGTTGCGTTGATATTTTATATTATTATTGTTTCAATAATTGTCATTGCATTGATATTTCCCATTATCGGATCAATAATTCATATTATTTGAATAATATTATTAGATAACATTATTGGCAATGTCTATAAAGTTACTGTCAAGGAGAGGTTTGGTCACCTAATTGCTTGCCAAGAAGAGAGAGATCCTTATTGAAAAGCCCTCTTTCTGAGGAGCGACTGGTTGTCATAAATGTGATTACAGTAATATTATTTGTGAATAATTAATTATTGATTCATATGATAAGGAAATATTTATTTTATATGAATATAAATGATGGATTTATTTATGTGGTTATTAATGAAGGAATTAATGTTGAGGTGTTTTATCAGTATTTTATCGGATTGGAGGTGTTAAAAATCAAATAAGGGGTTTTGAGATATATTGCGGGGGTTATAATTTTTAATCCGACCGTTGAATTGTGGTAATTTTTGGGTATGTTATACATACATAAGTTGAGTATATGTCCACAAATTTTGAACCGTTAAAAATGCACGAATGATTTGTTGTGAATTTTAAGAGGTGTCGGATTCGGAAATTAGGGTTATAATTGATTTTGGTGGAAAATTCTAGAATTGAGTGGGCCCCACTTGTGGTTGGTGAAGAAATGTGCTGAATTTTATTTCAAATGTGGTGGGTGGCAATAGTAGCGGTAAAGCCATCGTGTGAAAGTCAAGTCTGCTTGGTAGGGCTAACATTTTCCTATAAATAGAGGCTAAGTTAGAATTGAAAATCATACCGAAACAAAGTTTTCTATTTCTCTCTATATATTATTGATTTTTTTGTGAGTATTTAGATACTTTGAGAGTTCTTTATTCAAGACAAGTTTCATTCAAAGATCACTTCCGACCTTTCCTTCCAAAATCTTGATTCTTTGAGGTAAGGGATGTTATTTTCTTCTCAAATGATATTAATTCTTCAATATCATTATCTTTGAAATATTGGTTGGTACTTTTATCAAATTTGGAACTTTTTCATGTCGGGTTACTATTCATGAGTTACTATTCACGAGTTACTATTCATAAGTTACTATTCACGAGTTCTTATTCATGAGTTACTATTCACGAGATTCTTATTCACGAGTACTTATTCATGAAGCGTGAAGATGTTTTTGTGGAATTTCTATCTTTGGGTGTCGAGTTACTTATTCACGATATCTGGTCTTATTCACGATACTGAGACTATTCACTTAATCTGACTATTCAATCAAAAATAAAAATTTTTCTTTTAAATCTAAAATATCTATTCGGATACTAGCTTTGATTGTATCCATGTTTTGATCATTCTTGAATTTTACTTCACTATGATTATTTTTGAGGTATTTTTGGGCGTGGATAAAACCAAGTACTGAATCCTTAATCCTTGTCATTTTGTTTCAATTTGGATTCGTTTCTTTAAAAATATTTTCATCATCCTCGATCTTAAATGATGATATTATTGAATATCTTTGGCCCATAGTGCAAAGATGGCGGTGTTTAAATGAACATGATCGATCGATGAATATCTTTGGCTGTAGTGCAAAGATGAGCAGTGTTTAAATGAACATGACCGATCGATGAATATCTTTGGCCTTTAGTGCAAAGATGAGCAGTGTTGAGATGAACATGACCGATGATGAATATCTTTGGCACAGAGTGCAAAGATGAATATTTGATTTGAGATAAATATTGATTGATGTTACGGGGATAAAATATTGATGATGGACATTAAATTCATAGATTATAGTAGATTTCATTCTCTACGTAACTCTTCTATGAATTATTATTTCATTATTGAATATTGATCCGAAACTTGTTGTACATTGTATTCTATCGATTTTTCCTGTTGGAGACTAACGATAATTTGTTGTATATTATCTTAGTCATAACATTCTTTACCGGGCTAGTTGAGCTCACCCTTTTCCTTGTTGTTCCATTTTTCTTCTCGGGAGGCGAGAATGTAGCGAGTACTTAGTCGGGTATGGAATGAAGGTTCTAGAGAGAGTTGTTTAGTAGTCCTCACCATTATTGTAAAATAATGTATCAATAAATGTGATGAGGATTTATTTGAGTATAAATATTGTCTAGAAGATAATATTTGTATTTAAACTCACAGTTTTATTGTTGTGATAATAAAGTTGTAGTTGTTTCTGTACCATGTATTTGGCGACTCAGAATGGGTTGGATGGAATGGACCTATTTTGGGGTCGTCACACCCAAAGTGTGATATTGAATTTTGTATCGACTTTGAACCCGGTATAAAACCCATTTCTAAAATCGCATGGCTCCTATTGAACTTCAGGAGTTAAAAATTCAACTATAGAATTTGGTACCCGAGCCTTTATCTGGTGACTTCCTTTGTGGAATGCAAAACCGCACTCTCTCCGTAGGGGGCGCCATATTGTGTGGTAGTAAAGCCGATAGGTACCATTGTGACGTCTTATCCAAGATTGGGATATGAGTCATAGTTGAGAGCAACCTAAGTCAGTAATCGAAATACGTAACTTTCTAGGCTTAGTTGGTTATTATCGGAGATTCGTTGAAGGATATTCTCGAATCGCTATTCCATTAACGCAGCTGACTCGTAGAGATACAAAAATTCGAATGGAGCAAGGAATGTGGGAAGAGCTTCGAAGAACTCAATAGGAGACTCGTTTCGGCAAATGTTCTGACCATACCATCCTGGAAAAGCGAACGTGGTAGCTGACGTGTTGAGTAAAAGATCGTATACGAGTACGAATGCGATATTGTCAAAGAACCATTTCATATAACCATTTGATATACTTTTTAATCGATAAAGTTAAAAACGTTCAAGCTACACACCGGAGCTAATAAATATGAAGAAGAAGGTGCAAGAAGGCGTTATTCTAGAAGTAAGAGTTGATGAAGAGAAGAAATCTCAACCTTTGATTTATTAGTCAATTTGAGATTCTCGATCGAATAGGAACTGTGGCCTATAGACTCATTTTACCGTCAAGTATGACGCGTGTTCATAACATTTTTCGCATATCGATATTACGTAAATATGTGGACGACCCGAACCACATTATTGAGTTAGAACCAGACAAGATAGCAGAAGATTTAACGTACGAGGAGGTACCAGTCAAGATCTTGGATAGGAAGGATCATGTCCTACGCACGTCAATTTTGAGGACAAAATTTCATAAGGAGGGGAGGTTGTAAGACCCCAACTTTTTATAAATAAAGATTTAATATCCTCTATTTATCATTTTGAAATAGTAAGGGTTGATTTGATTAATGTGGTTAGTTATGGGTAAAATGCGCAAATATTTTAAATAAGCAGGTGGTTATAAAATATACATTATTATCGGGGAATATTCGTTTGGTCATGAAATATTCTTGCTGTCATGGAATATTCGTACGACGGTGCAGTCTTTTGTGGGCCCATAACGAAAAACGATTGGATGAAGAAAACGACAAGTATAAGTTGTTTATAAATAACTTGGTAGCGGTTGTTATTCAGAATTATCTTGTTGGAATACCCGTGGTTAAAATACGATGTCGCACGCATTGTTGCACAAGAAGACACTAGTATTGCACCAATTATTGATTCTACGTAAGAAAACACTACTCAATAATTGTTACTGATAATTCTCAAAGATATTTTATTTTATTGATTCAATAATTGCGGTGTTGATTTTTTTATATTCTTCGTTGTTTCAATAATTGTCACTACACAAAGATTTTCCATTATCGAAACAATAATTCATATTATCTGAATAATATCGAGCGTATTCTTGTGAGTATTTTAGTACTTTGAGTATTCTTTATACGGTGTAAGTTCTTCAAAGACTATATCCAAAGATTTCGACCAAGTACTATTCTTTCCGAGGTAAGGGATATTATTTTTTTAAAAATGATATTATTTCTTCAATATCATTATGCCGAAATATTGGTTGGAACTTTTTATCAAATTTAAAACTTTTTCATGTCGGGGTTACTATTCATGAGCTACTTACTATTCATGAGTTACTATTCACAAGTTACTATTCACGAGTTACTATTCATGAGTTATTATTCACGAGTACTATTCATGAAGCATAATGATTTTTGTAAAATTTTTATCTTTTAGTGTCTGAGATTCTTATTCACTTATACTAAGACTATTCACGATATAGCCTTATTCACGAATCGACACACTATTCACGGAAAAATTAAATTTTCTTTTCTGTGTCCAAGATCGTTTGTTATGATTCTTATCTTTGATTGGATCCATGTTTTGATCATTCTTGAATTTTACTCCACTCTGGTTATTTATGAAGTATTTTTGAACTTGGATTGTTTGAAGTACGAATCCTTAATATTTGTTCTTTTGTTTCACTGGATTCATTTTTTTTAAAATATTTTTCATCATCCTCACCCTAAATGATGATCTAACCAATATCTTTGGCTTTTATCTTTGCAAAGATGAATGATTTTATGATGAATATCTTTGGCCGTGGTGCAAAGATGAACAAGTGTTTAGATGAACATGACCAATTGGTGAATATCTTTGATGCATGAGTGCAAAGATGAATATTTGATTTAAGATGTATATTGATTGATGTTACGAGGATAAAATATCGATGATGGACTTTTAAATTCATAGATGATACTAGATTTCATTCTCTACTTAACTCTTCTAATGAATTGTTGTTTCCATTGCGATTGTTGATCTAAAACTTATTATACATTGTATTCTATCGATTTTTCCTGTTGAAGACTAAGGATAATTTGTTGTACATTATTTTAGTCATAATATTCTTTCTTTGGGCTAGTTGAAATTTCACTCTTTTCTTTTTTGTTCCATTTTCTTTTCACGAGGCGAGAATATAAGCGGGAACTAATGGGGTGTGGAGTAATGGTTCAAGACAGTTGTTTTAGTAGTCCTCACTATTTTGTAAAATAGTGTATCAATAATTGTAATGAGAACTTATTTGAGTGTGAATATTGTCTGTAAGACAATATTTGTATTTAAACTCATGATTTATGTGTTGTAATATTTTTTGCACGACAATTGTATTAATGAAGTTATAGTTGTTTACATCTGTATATTTGTGCGACTCGGAATGGGTGATGTATACCTATTTTGGGGGCGTCACATGAGTCCTCATCTCGATCATTCACTCTAATTTTGGACGGTTGGATAACAGTTAGTTAAAATAATGCCAAAAACTAACGTTTTTTATGAATCATTTCACACACATATATATATATAGACTATTTATGTATTTAATTATAATATTTAATTTCTTAAAACAAAAACAAAGTTAAAATGTTAATTTTAGAAGATGAAAATAAATAAATTCAAAACGCATTTTTTGTATTTAATTATACAATCTGTTCACTTTTGGTTTTTCATTGAATATGTGGTAGAATTTTGAATAAAGAAAAGTAAATAAATATAATATAGAAGAAAACATTCATATGATTATTATTATTTTTCTTTTCTTTTGTGATTTCCGGAAACAATTCTTCTTTACTTTTCATCTTATTAGCTTGTTTTTTTTATAATTTTTTTACAGGAATTGATTATATATATATATATATATATATATATATATAGGACATTAAGATGATGTTTATTTACTTTTTAATACATTTTAAAAGCTCTATATCTAATTCGATAAAATAACCAATGACCCGTTCATCCGAGAATTTTTTCGGTTCGATAATCGGTTCAAGTTTAAAAATATTGTATATATATAAAAGCGATTGATCGAATCGTCGCCTTGCCTCGTCGCTAAAAGAGGGTGAAGTTATTATATATATATATATATATATATATATATATATAGAGAGAGAGAGAGAGGCTTGGATCAGTCCGCACTAAAATTGGACTTTTTTTTTTGCTTTTTTTAAAACAACTAATTTTTTTTATGGAATTAATTTTTTTCATAATCAAATGTGTTTTGGGTGTGATTTGGGTACGTATAAGAGGGTGAGTTATATATATATATATATATATATATATATATATATATAGAGAGAGAGAGAGAGAGAGAGGCCGGATCAGGTCCAGACCAAAATTCGGATTTTTTTTTTTGCTTTTTTTAAAAACAATTAATTTTTTTTTTATGGAATTAAATTTTTTCATATAATGATGTTTTGAGTGCGTATAACAAAATATGTATGTACACTCATGTGCGATGTATCACCATTTTTTCTCAGATAAGTATCCAAATCACGTCCAAAACATCAGATTATGGAAAATTTCGATTCATAAAATATTAAAAAAAAAATTAATTATTTTTTTTTTAAAAAAAATGGTCCATTTTTGATCAGGTCAGTTTAGACCTGATCCATTCTGTGTATATATATATATATAGACGCGTAGAGACAATAAGATAGTCTATTTCAGACAACCTAAAATGTTGTTTAATTTAGTTTTATTGAATGAACAAAATACTACTAGTATACCTTGGGAAATAAAAAGTTAGAAGAAGAAGAAGAAATATAATTATGTACGTACAGGTACAGCTCGAATCAATTCATTGCAACTCGTTTACAGCTAGGAGGATGCCCCACTTTCCCATACAAATTACTTTGGGCTATAATAATAATAATAATAATAATAATAATAATAATAAAATTGACCCCTCAAAACTTTTGATTGAAATCATAATTCAATTAATTCCCCATTGTTTTCAATTCGTCCAAGGATGCATCGGTTTTGGTTTCGAAAATTAAATGGACAATTAAAAGCATAAAATAAAATTCAAAATTCAATAACTAGGACGGACAAATGTCAATTAGGTCGATCAAGTATAAAATCTGATCATTAGGTTCAATAAAAGATCGCTCGAATTTCATTAGAGCCGAGCCAAAGTTAAAATGGATCGATTAAGCGTGAAGTTTATTTTTTTTGAGCTAAGTTGGTCGATTAATTGAGAAATCTTAACACATGGCATGTAGTCTCGCCATGCGTGTCAACACTCTATTGGCCAATTGACCAACTTACCTAAAAATGAACTTTATACTAACCACTTCCAAGTTAAGCTGAGTTCGGACAAAAAATTAAGTCTGAATTGAAATTCAGGCCAAACTTGGCCAATAAATTATTCGACCCATTACAGGTCCGACCAAATTATGGTGTTAAAAACGTGAAAAATATATAGAGTATTTTTATTAATTGTTATGTATTTATATTTATATATAGTATCTTCAACTACAAATTAGGTATAAAGTTTTTTTTTAAAGTGCTTACTTATATTATTTTCATAATAAAATCTAGTAATTACATGAAAAAAATCGAGATTAAATAATAAATACTAGAGTATTTAATTATAAATTAAGTCATTTATATTTATTTAAACTTCAATTCGATTATTAAATAGAATGATGTGTGTCAAATATTTTAAATGAGTTACTTTAAATTATATTTTTTGGGTTTAAGAATGAATCTTAATAATATTAATATATTTTAATACGGGATTGACAAAAAAAAAACTAGAAACTCGTGATCTAATTTGGGTCGAACTTGAACCAATTTATCAGAGTCCGAATGGGCCAGGCCCGAACTCTAGGCCGCTAATTTTAAAAATGGATTGAATTTCTGAAAGCCTCACTTTAATTTTTTTTCGAAAGACTCATCACTATTAAAATGTCTAGATTCAATTAAATTTCACTTAGAAGAAGAAGAAATAAATTCAAACCAAACAAACAAGCTTCATATAAAGAGAAAATAAACTTTCCATAATAAAAGAAAAAGATAAAAGTCATAGTATCTCACTATGACCTCATCTGCAAAGATGATTTATATTTTGATATTTTTATTTTTATTTTAATAATATTAATCATCACTAGTTCTGCGGATAGCGGAACCAGTGATGGTTAATAATGTATTTTTATGTCAAATTATGAAAATATGTATGTATGTACCAAAAAGATACATTCACCCTCATCACTGCAAAAACATAAAAATGATTAAGGTAGCTACGTATCCTTAGCCCAAATTTGAGTTGGTCAAAATATATATATATATATATATACACACACACGTATTAAAGGGAGTTGTTATTATGAAGTTAATTTTGGTCAATTGATCAATACAGTGATGTCACGTAGGGCGTAATGTGATCTCTCTTTACGTGTCAAGATTTGTATTAATCGATTAATGACTTAACTTACGAAGTATGTTAAGCTTAACTTACAGAACAATCCCTATTAAATATTGCTATATATGATCGACAAATTTATATCAATAATAAATATTAACATATAAACGACGTATTTGTGTACATGTGCAATAGAAGAGTAAGAAAATTGAAAATGAAAGTAATCCGATAGTTTTTCACCATTTGATGAACATGCGGATTTTTCATCAAAATTTCAATGGATGTAAATTCTTTTAAACTTTTAATGCTGAAAATATTTTTTATGATTCTAATTTTTTTTAGAATTGATCCTAATATCATCAACTATCTATAACATATTTTGACCATTATTAATAAAATTATTTAAACTAAATAATTAGTGTATTAGATAAAATTAAAGAAATATAAATTGGGCTAGCTAGGACTGGTTTTTAGGTTATAAATTTACAGTCATTAGAAGCCCAAGCTAGAAATTATAATCAGCCCATTGGCCCATCCGGGTAATATCCAGTCTAGCGCATCACAAGGCGGCGTTTGGCCGAGGTATTTGCAGATTTTCTGAGAGGACTAGGGTTTTGCTTCCCTGGGTGAGAGAGAAATGGAGAATAGTAGTGACAGAGAGGAAGAAGGAGAAACTGAAGCAAAATCGAGAATTTACTTAGGGGGATTGGGAGTTAACGTAACGGACGATGAAATTCGGAAAACTTTTTCAGGATTGGGAAAAGTGGATTCCGTCGACATTTTTCGCACCAAAGGCCGCAGCTTTGCTTACCTTGATTTCGTTCCTTCAAACACTAAGTCCCTCCCCAAGCTCTTTAGCACGGTCTCTTCCCCCCTTTTGATTCAGTTTACTCTTTTTAATTAATTTTTTTATATACCAGTATTAATGATACTAAATATTGAATTATGGGTGAATTTGATTGTTAGTCAAGAGTAAGAAAATTGAATGATTCATTTTCCCTTTTTGTTCAACTCGAAGATGATATTTAATATTATTTTTTTTGTTAATTACTCCATAAGTTGTGCTAATATATAGTGATGTTCTCTTGCTGTTTCAGTCTTGAAAATCTAATGATTTTTTAATGGTTTAAAGTGAGATATATATTGTGTGTTTGTAACTACTAATCGCAATTATTTTTGGGAGAAAGTCCATGAATGGGAGGAAGCTTAATTGTACAGGGCAAAAATTTTAATTTGTTTGACGCATTGAGTATTATATTTCTCGTTACACATGAACTTACTGAATATGTTTTTCTTGCATGCTCACCATCTAAATTTCTTTACTCTACAGTATAATGGGTGCCTGTGGAAAGGAGGGAAGCTGAGACTTGAGAAGGCAAAAGATCACTATCTTGTTCGCATGAAACGTGAATGGTCCGAAGATGCCCAACTTGCTAAGAATGTACCTATTCATGATGTCAATGCACCTGAAAGCATGCCTTCAGAAAAATTGAAGAAACTCCTCACCTTAGACAAGCCAAATCTTCGAATTTTTTTCCCCAAATTGAATAAGGTAGATCTCTTCTCTCTCTATCATACAAACGCTAATTTGTCTGTTGCACACCCATGCATGCGCGTTATGTTTTCTTGTTCTTTCATTTGTTCTCGAGTGGGTAAAGATTGAATTTTGCAAGTAATATTTATCTATATTGGGTTTCAAAAGTTTCATTTCTGACTTGCACACTAATTTATAGTAGCCCATGGCTTGGATTAAGCAATTAGGAATATCATTGCATTTATATCAACTTTGATATGTTAATGCATGTTATGTTGACCATTGTTGGGACAATTTGTGTAGATGAAATCTGTGCCATTTGGTGGATCTGGAAAGCACAAATACAGTTTCCAGCGCATCACCGTACCTAATCTTCCAATTCATTTTTGTGATTGTGAAGAGCATTATGATTCCTCTCACATGGGAAAAGAAACACCTTCATCTGATCTTGACGGAGCAAATGGCGGGATAGGTGAGAAAGAGCTTAACATAATGGAGTCAGTTATGAACAAGCTATTTATGACAGAAACCCATCGCAAGGGTGTACGTAGTGAGGCTATATCGACTAAGGAACGAGACCGTTCGGTTGATCCTATTGATCTGCCAATTGATGAGAATGTGTCAGATCCACTGTCTGATGAAGATGATCTCATAATTAACGCAGTGGCTGGTGGGAATGAAACAATACCTTTATTAAGGAGCAGGGGAGGAAAAGCTATTACAGTTAATCAGGTAAAACTTAATACTTAATAGGCGCAGTATAATTGCATGTTTGGAATTTCTTTTTTACTTTTAGATTTCATTTGTACTATTAGAGCCTGATATCCTTACCATTTTCCTGCTTGGCTGGCCAGGAACCGGCATATGGTGGATCTAAAACTTCTAAAGATTGGCCAGCTCGCAAGTTGCACGAAAATCAGAGTAAGAAGATTGAACCTTGCAATAAAAAGAGAAAATCACCTCTTGCTGAAGTGAGTGATGGTAATGAACTTGGGTCCTTCAACACTGAAAGGAAGAGGACTCTGCAAATTACTTCGAACGAACGAGAGGACCAAATCACAGAATCACGCACCCAGCACTCAGCAGGCAATTTTGCATGGTCACAGAAATCTGCATGGAAGGATCTGGTTGGTAAGAGAGGTGATAATACTCCATTCCAGATCTCACACATTGTCCCAAGCGTTCCTTCTGCAAAAGAAGAGCTACCCAAGTCTGACGATCTTAGTATGCCTTATTTTACCAACGTAGAAAATCAAAACTTACTAAAGCCTGGAAACCCAGAAAGTGAAATAGCCCAATCTAAAGATTTGCTAGGTGCTGAATCTAAAGATCTTCAAGGTGGTGCTGAATCTAAAGATCTGCACTGTGCTGAATCTGAAGATCTGCACGGTGCTGAATCTCCTGCTTTGCCAAATGATGTTTCGATCAAATCAGCTAGAGGTGCTTCATGGCGACAAAAATCCTCGTGGACACAGCTGGTTGGTGATACAAACAAAATCTCTTTCAGAATCTCCCAAGTTGTGCCCGGTTTAACTTTTGAAAAACAAGAGTTACTACAACCCAATGACACTGATGCTGCAAATACGAGAGATAACATTGAACAGAAAGGAGATGGTTTTAAACTAACAAACAAATATCTTGATGCTGCTCTTAGTACCTCTGATGCAATTGCGCTGCCTAAGAGCCCCCCTGGTCCAGAGATTGAACAGACTACTACTGAAGACAAACAGCAGACTGTCAGCCAGAATAATGAAGTTGCTTCTTCAGCACTTGGGAATAGACAACCTTCAAGACCAAAGCAAATATCTGATCATGACTTTGGGGAAACTTGCTCATTCATGAGGAATGCAGATTCCATGAAGGAGTGGGCAAAGGCTAAAGCAGCTTTAAGCAAGCGGCTCTCTCAAGAAAGAAAAAGTGATGGGAAATAGATTTGTCAACACTTGAGACTTCAGAGGTATCTATCTAAGTAGCTGATTCATTTAGTCTACTTATTGGAGCTACTTCTTTGAGTTGAGGTTACAATACGTAAGCTCGACAACAAAAGCCAACCTGTTCTTGATTAAGCAAATTTGAAAAATGTATGTTTTAATGAATGCTTGTGTTGCTAAATTTTTCATGTTTTGGATTGAAAATGCTTTTGGTTCTAGTCTCTCTTTCTGTAGGTCTGTTTCCATTGTGTTTTTGTCATGTCAAGGTCTCAAGTAACAGACGAAGAGCCTGCCTGTTTATTTGTTGTCATTCTGCTTAGAGCTTTTAACATTCTGTTACTGAGTTTTAAAATGGGCAGAAAAGAAAAGACAGATGAAAACGCAAGTCTTTTGTCATATTCCTTTATTATTGAGTTTTTTAATGAAGGGGGGAAAATGGACTATATGATCATCTTTTATATTCTTTAAGATTATGCCCTGTAGATTGTAAATATTAAGAAATAAATAAATAAAATAAAAATAAACACTAATATAAGGGTAATTTAACAACTTAAATGTAAAGTGTAATTTTTTTTAATAAACTCAGTAACAATATGAAAGAAATAAACTCAATTATTATTTTTAATTATTATTATAAATCAAGTTTTTCGTTTTTTTCCCGTCCCAAACTCAAAAAACAGTGTTAATTTTAGTGGTGTCTTTTTTGGTTTCACACTAATTCTCCGATGTATGATCGGACGAGAAAGCAAGAATCTCTCCCAAAAAAGTTTACTGCATGCACAAGGCCTCGCTTTAACCATTTGAAGAAAGAGAGAACACAAAAAATTATTATATTTAATAATGTAAACTAATGTTAATTTTTAAATTAAAATTTTATATTTAATAATTTGTAATCTTAATTATTGCACTAACCATAATCAAATACATTGACATCAATTTAGAATAATGTTTATATTATTGGAGTAAATATGCATTTAACAACATTTTTACACTTGTCTAAGTAACCTTTTAAACTTTAACCGATATTTATTATATTAACATTATAATTTTAACACATCAACGACCTTGGGCAACAATACCTATATATATATATATATATATATAGAGAGAGAGAGAGATTCCTATGAGGGTGGTTCGCATGCGGACCACCTTTAGTGATAGATAAAATCGTCGCTAAACCCGTCGCCATACAGAGAGATTCCTATGCGGATGGATATATATATATATATATATATATATATATACACACACCCGAAAGTATAAAATATTAAAAAAATTGACTCGGGCAGCGCCCTCAAACCCCCATCAAATTATTTTTGACTTCGCCACTGATCCTCTCGAAAGTTCATAATTGTATTTTAAATGTTTTTTTTAATGTTTTCGAGTTTGAGTTATGCAATTTTTAAGAAATGGAGTTGCAATAACTTGTAGGATTGACAAAGATGACTCAAATTTTGACCTCTAAGAGAGATCAAGTAAAATACAGTACAAAGATAAATATTTTTAGACTTGTAAGTTGTTACATTTACGGCAAGATGTATTAATATTCAATAATGTTACTATCATATTATGAATTTGTTGTTGAGTTAAGTGGATCATGACTCATGACAACAATAAATCTATGGGTGTCACCCTATATAATATGCGAGCATTATGTGATAGTAATATTATTTATTAATATTAGACTAAAATACAGTTTGGACCATAAAGTTTGTGGGATAGTTGCGGTTTGCACCTCAATGTTTAAAAGGTATTTAAGTACATTCCAATAATTTTTTATGCTAAATAAAATGCACATTTTGAAGTTTAAACTGGTCAAAAAGCACCCCAAAATTATTTTTAGCTAAACAAAATGCACCACAAAATTTACTGCTCTAAACAAAAATGCACCCTCATTTTTTAACTGTTGGGTGAACTCAGATTAAACATTAGGCTACAAACTTCAATAACCCTACAAATTTTAGAATTCAAATTGTATCCAATCATCCTCTATCTCCAATTATGGTCCAAGTTATAAATGGGACCCGGAGAGTTTAAATTTTTGGAAACCACAACTCAATTCAGTGGCGGATTTATTAAGGGCAGTATAGACGGTTGTTTCTGTTGGAATTTTTTTTTATATAGGTATAAGAATAAGATAAATATGTTAATTAATAAATTTAAAGAGACAAATTAATGAAAGAGTTAAATTTGGAGGGGGCAAAAAAAATTCATAAACCAATTCTAAATATAAGTACAAAAATATTCATAGTTTTAAAACTTGGTGAAATCTTAGAAGTATTTTTTGTATTATTTTTTGTTTTGAATCTTCATCAACGTGTGAACTGTAAAGGATTGTTTGATTTGATTTTTTTTGTTATTAATTTGGTTGACTGTGGTTACTGTTTGTTTGGTTGGATTGGGTTTTTATTTTTGAGTTGTTTGATCTTCAATTGAAAATGAGAGTATTTTGGTTAAGTAATTTCTGTCTTTTATTATGATAGCTTATAATAATTTTTTTTTATTTTGTAATGAAAAAATGACTGAGCTTTTAACATCCCCTCATTTTTAGTTATTATAATTATTTTATTTCTCTGCATCTAACTAATGGACCCGGTATAATATTTTGTGGTCTGATCGGTATAAATTTTAGATTAAAACTTATAAAAAGATAGAGAATTTAGTTTATATTTTTGAAATAAATTTATGGTTTTGTTTGAATATAAAAAACAAATTTGATTTGAGACTTTGAGTATTTGGAGAATCATTCAAATTCAACTATGACAAGTAACAAAAATAAATTTCTAAATCATATCTAAATATTTTTTATTTGAATTATGAATATTTATTACTCCAAACCTTAAATTTTATTTATTAATTCAATTTATAAATAATTTATAAATATTATTACAATTTATAAATATTATTATAATTAATTCAAATTTTATTTATTTAAATTCAACAATTTTTTTTAATTAAAATCTGCCAAACCTTGGGAATTTAAAATTCCTGATTCGCCCAACTCAATAAGTCAACCGTTGAAACGGTTTAGTTAGAGCTCTGCCTCTTATCCTTTCTTCGATTATTATGTTCTGCTGCTGCTAAGAATCCCAAAAATACAAGCAAGCTTGTTACGAATCTGATGATGAACTCCCAGGTACATAATTAAACTGTTTTGTACAAATTATATTATTTAAATATGTAGAATATTACAATAATCAGTATAACCTTATTTGATGCAACTTTTTTTGGCTGGTTAGAATTGTTTACGGGGACTGTGGTACCGATTTCAGCATAATATATATATATATATATATATATATATATGTATGTATGTATGTATGTATGTATGTATGTATGTATTGATTTTATATTTTTTGGGGACGAGGTTAAAGTTGAAATGTTATACTTCTTCTAATTCAAAAAAGGGGTTCCCATTTGCAAAATATGTAAATATTAAGGTTTTTGTTTTATATTTGCTGTTAAAAATAGTAAGTTAATTAATTTTGTAGCTGTGGATGATAAGAAGAGGCTATATAATATTTATCACCCCAGTCCCACATCGAAAGATAGAAGAAAAATTTGTCTACGTATAAGAAAATAAATTACTGCCAATAGTACCTTCAAGTCATGACCTTTTGGGAGTCTGTGGTGGGCTAAGATGACCCAAGAAGATACTATTGAGCCAGTAGTTTGAGGCTTTATTTTGATGGATTTGATTCGATTCGGACTTGGGATTTGACTCGATATTTATTCCGGACTCAAGATTTGACCCGGGTTGTTTCATATGGTATCAAAGCCGACTCTCGAAAGCTCGGGTCGGGTCATCCGATCGGGTTGCCGCGAAAGGCTGGTAGTATTATCCCACAAAAGATTTTTGGGCTATTGGGCCAGTAGTTTGAGGCTTTATTTTGATGGATTTGATTCGATTCGGACTTGAGATTTGACCCGGGTTGTTTCATAATAAGTTCAAATTTCTGATTGCAAACTTGAGGATGTTATGTAATTTTATAGTTTATCAATAAAAAGAGTAAAAATGTGATGCTTTTAACTTTACTATTCCTGAGAGGGACTTTGTGGAACTATCATTTTTGCTTGTGAAAATATTAATTGCCTATATATATATATGTGTGTGTGTGCGCGCATGTGTACTAGATATGGTGTTGTGTTGTACTGTATATAACATTGATCAGTAGTTTATCACCTTGGCTTGAACTTTGAAGCCAGTATAATGTATGTATATATACAGGCCTCTGCTGTACTCGATGAAACACCACATTTTTCAGCTCAGTTGTAACAAGAATTATATTTTGAAGGCCAAAACTTTTCTGTCTTTCCACCAAATCACTTGTTATAACAAATTTAAACCTAGCTGCTTTGCCAGTGAAGAAACACTTTTCCTTCTATTTTGTTGCTCACTCTGTTACAAAATAATTGTCCAAGTTTCTACTATTCTACACCTCAAAAAAGTGTTTCAATTTTTAAAATTAGACTACAGTATATATACTTGCCAAAAAGAAAGTGGATACCTTCGCTATTGTTTAAGTATCAATATTGTCGTTTATGGGTGAAGAAGTTAAATTGATAGCGTTTCCCACCCCAAAAGTGCATGATATTTACAAACTTGATTTCATTTTGGGACCTAATGATTACTGTATCTCAACTGCCAGAGTGCTACCACTGTCCACTGCCACTTCTACTACCACAGTTAGTATTAGTCGATCACCAATATATATATATATATATATATATATATATATATATATATATATATTCGGTCTTACTATAGATTGGTTCTATATTTAGATGGTTGATGATCATGATGGTCCAGTGTATACACTGGATGAAGCACTTGTTGCCGTTGGGTTTGGGAAGTTCCAAAGTCTTGTGCTTATTTATGCCGGACTCGGATCCATTTCTGAGGCCATGGAGGTGATGATTCTGTCTTTCATAGGACCATCTGTAAAGTCTGAATGGAATCTCTCCTCTACCCAAGAGAGCCTCATAACAACTGTGGTTTTTGTGGGCATGCTTATTGGTGCATATTCATGGGGTCTCATTTCCGATTATTTTGGAAGGAGGCAAGTCCTTTCTCCAGATCTTCTCTTTTATGTATAATTGCAAATAACCATATTCACTGAAAATATGTTAAAAAAGAATTTCCCAAAATTTTCTGATCAAACAGTTCGCTGTCTTATGGCTTTTTGTTGCATTCCTCTTCTTCATTATTTCCCTTGTTGAATATGTCAATTTAATTTGGTATAATTTTCAAAAATTGACACTTATTATTTTTTTTTGGCTGAATCTATCATATTGTTTTGCCAATTTTGTAGTTTAATTTGTTGCTCTTAGATTCCAGTTATAGTTCAGCATATTTGCTTAGTTCTTCCCCTCCTTGATGGTAAACTCTATTTCAAGTTTATTTTCATAATTGTTACAGAGTATCTATTTACTATTGCCTTCACTAGGATGGGTCTTCTGAGCATAGCTATATGGACTACTGGAGCTGGGTTTCTAAGTGCTTTCTCTCCTAATTATATATTATTGGTCATTCTTCGTTTTTTGGTTGGCATTGGTCTGGGAGGTGGGCCTGTGTATACATCTTGGTTTCTGGAGTTTGTTCCTGCCCCAAATAGAGGCACGTGGATGGTTATCTTTTCGACTTTCTGGACAATTGGAACAATAATTGAGGCTTCACTTGGATGGGTATGTTCATGATTCCCTCAATACAGCTAATTGTCTTCCAAGTAACCTTTGTTGTTGCAATTTTGCTTTAATTCTATGTTCACCGACTTCACCCTCTCTACCATTTGCTTGAAACATGGATCTAGAGTTGTTTGCATTTAGAAAGCAGGCAAGAAAGACTTCTTTGGTTTAATCTGGATTTTAAAATCATTTACCGCAATGGTGAATCTCCACTTACATCTGATATGGTGGAGGATGTTATCCTTCCTCATTACTCATTAGTCTTGTCTGTTGCTTCAGTTATTGCTATTCAAAAGGGCAACTTTTCTTTTCAAATATTCATTGGTAGGAATTAAAGAGATTTTACTGGGTATTTTCAACTGTCAACAATTTGGTTTTGGTAGGTACCTTTTTCCTTCCTTCGATTAAAACCAAGACCTAGTAAAAAGTAAATCATTTTTGGAAATTAATGAGTTGATATGCAAATCGGAATCTGGAATGATATTTCTTATTCAAGAGGGACCATAATAGAGAATAAGGTGTAGCCTAGTTGGCAGGAAAACATCCTGACCATGCTGTGAGGTGTGGTTATGAGTTTCACTAGCTGCATAATGCAATTTGGGCCTTATTACTTATTAGTGCTGCAGTGCAGCCTTTCCTTCTCCTAAAATAATATCATGAATTAGGGCCAAAATCATTGTGAAGAAAAAATTAGGGAATTATCTCATTGTTTTTTTTCAATGTAACCAAAATTGAAACATCCAATAATTTTTTTTTGGATATAGAAGTATCCATTATTTTTTGTTTAAAGAAATTTCCAGTACTTATATCTCTCCCGTTTCCTCTGTTAGTGGTCAACTATTTTATTATTTGAAGATAAAGGAAAAGAGTGGACTTTAGATTGTTTTGTTGTTCTGCAGATCATCATGCCAAGATTGGGTTGGAGGTGGTTGCTTGCACTATCCTCTGTACCAGCTTTTGCAACACTTCTCTTTTATGGACTTACACTAGAGTCTCCAAGGTATTTATGTATGAATGGTCAAACATCTGCTGCGCATAACATTCTGGAAAAGGTAGCAGCAGTAAATCGAAAGGAACTGCCTTCTGGCATCCTCATATCTGGTCCTAAGAGTGAGCAGGATGAAGAATTTGCTCCACTCGTAGATAATGAATTATCACTCCTAGCCGGAAAGGAAGTGGTAGTTTCTAAAACAGTCTTCTCAAACCTACTGATGATATTCTCATCAAAATTGCGACGAACCTCTCTTCTCTTGTGGGTGGTTTTCTTTGGCAATGCATTTTCTTATTATGGAATTATATTGCTGACCTCAGAGCTGAGCGGTGGGCAAAGTAAATGTAGCTCAAGTCTCTTGCACTCATATAATTCCCTAAACCAAGATGCAAACCTTTATACGGATGTGTTTGTTACTAGTTTGGCAGGTACGAAATATAGAGATTGGGTTTCTAACTGTACACAAGTTGATAGAGTGTTTTCTGTAATGAGGTCTTATAGTTCTCTCCTTGCGACTTTAGGCTATGTTTGTTTGCAAAAAGTATGATTGAGATTAAACTATTTGTCTTAATTTAAACTACTTTGGACTATTTAATCATTTGACGAGTGACTATTAGTCCCTTAATGTGGAATTATTAGTCCCATAAGGTCATTTGATAGTTTAAAATGTGATTTATCATGTGATTATATAATCCCTCATAAATAGCCTTAAAAATGACAAAAAATAGTCTATAGGACTATTTAAAGGACTATTAATCCCCCATAAAGGGATAAAATAATCTAAAATAGTGTTAAATTAAGAAAAATAGTTTAATCTCTTTTTTGCAAACAAACATAACCTTTGAATTTAGAAAGGTTAATAGTTGTTTTTCCTCTTATTCTCAGAGCTGCCTGGGATTGTTTTATCAGCAGTCATTGTGGATCGAATTGGTCGTAAACTTTCCATGATATCCATGTTTATGTTTGGTGGCATCTTCCTCCTACCACTAGTTTTACATCAGCATGAAATTATAACAACTGGTTTATTATTTGGAGCCCGTATGTTCATCATTGGAACATTCACTATATGCTCCAGAGGTACGTACTGAATATTCACTTATCTTGAAGGCTTTTGTTCATTCTTGACTCTCTCTTTTCAAGGCAAGCTATTGGATAACATAAATATGATTAGAGAAACTCTTTTTAACTTTTAATCAAATTGATTTTTTTTATTATGTTTTTCTTAGATATACCCAACCTCTGCGAGGGCGACCGGTGTTGGAGTTGCAAGTGCTGTGGGAAGAATCGGGGGCATGATAAGCCCACTTGTAGCCGTCCAATTGGTGACTGGTTGTCATCAAGCAATTGCAGTCCTTCTATTTGAGGTTGTATTACTTCTTTCAGCACTCTCTGTTGTATTCTTACCTTTTGAAACCAAGGGGCGGGAATTGGCTGATATCTAATTTAACTTGAATCTGCAATAATACTACTTGCGTGTAAATGAAGAATGGATTTATAGTCTTTCCGATGCATCAGCAGAGTTGTGCTCAAGCGCTATGCATGCTCAGAGGCGTGTGATTATGGGTATCTGTTTATGTCTGCATAGCATTTCTGCCATTTATAAGCATGAAAGGATTCAGATTCAGTAGTGTGGTCAGTGGTGAATGTGGAGGTCTTCTTTCTCATGTAATTTAAAGGTTCTGTCTGTTGGAAGATGTAATTATCAAGAGTGGATGAATTATGGGTGTTGAAAATGAAGTGTATAGAAATGGAATTTTACTTTGGTTAGGCATGGTGGTTTGATGTACCATTCATTATAGTTATCGGTCCCCCAGAATAATTGTCACTAAATCCGGTCCCCATATCCGTTCCCCCCAGAATAATTGTTTGGTGTTATAAACGTTGCGTGTGCAATAATTATAAAAATATAATTATTTTTGTGATAAAATAAAATTAAAAATATATGAAACTATAACAAAATCAATTTTTTAAAGACAAAAGAAAAAGAAAAAAGAAAAAAGAGACGTGTAACATAATCTAAAAAATGTGATTATTTTCTCCATTCTCTCTTAATAATATTATTTATATTATTATGCTATGGTCTTGAGGTGTACAAAATTAATTTTTTAATTTTTTTTAATTCTATCCTCTTAGTATTATATCTGGCGATAAGTTGTAGTACAAGTTATTGATGGGGCCGGAGAAGTCTTAATATTTGAAAAAGGCTGCAAATCAATCAGTCAGCCGTCGGAAGGGTTTAAAGTTGAGTCCTTTTAGGGGGATCGGCGTTTTCCAACCGGAGTAGTGACCGGTTGGAATTTTTTTTTTGTTTTTGATTATAAAATAATTAATGTAATTTATTGAAATTGAAATTTTTATAAAATACAGTGATTTAGGTGTCTTTTTGGATACACGTAATAAAAAAGCGATTATTATATAGTTGTACAACTCGCTTTTTTTACGCCAGTATTCAAACGACACCTAAATCAATCGTATTTTGTAAAAATTCGATTCTAATAAATCACATTAATTATTTTTTAATCAAAAAAAAAAAAAAAAAAAATTATTCCGGCCGGTCACTACTCCGATCGGAAAACGCCGGCCCCCTAGACTTTTTCTTTGAAGTTAGAAAAAGTCGTCGTTTTCCGACCGGGGTAGTGACCAGCCGAAATTTTTATTTTTATTTTTTTTGTTTTTGACTACAAAATAATTAATGTAATTTATTAGAACTGAAATTTTTATAAAATACAGGGATTTAGGTGTTATTTGGATACACGTAAAAAACAAAATTATACAGACTGTATAACCCTGATTGTTACGTGTATCCAAAAAGACACCTAAATCATTGTATTTTATAAAAATTTCAGTTCCAATAAATTACATTAATTATTTTTGTAGTCAAAAACAAAAAAAAATAAAAAATAAAAAAATAATTTCCGGCCGGTCACTACCCCGGTCGAAAAAAGCCGGTCCCCCTAGAAGGACTCTTAAAGTTATTGCGAGGAAAGCTCTGCCTCAACTACTTACTTTCTTCGATAACTAAACAAGCAAAACAAATCAATCAGTCAGTCGTTGAAAGGGTTTAAGTTAAAGCGACTCTCTCTCAGGGAAGAAGAAGATAAGAAGGAAAGCTCTGCCTCAACGGAAACCCACTGCTAATAAGAATCCCAAATATCTGAGCAAGCTACTTAAGAATCTGATGACGAACCCCCAGGTACTTGTAAGGTTTTAATGGTGAGAATACAGTAATAGAAACAGAGTATATACCAGATTGTGTAATTTTATGGAAGAGAAAAAGCTAAGATGAAAAGTAATAGAGAAGTAAGGAAGAACGTAGTGAGAGAAGAGGGTTCAGAAGGAAGGAAAAGCAAGGAAACAATTCATTTCATTCATAATGCCTCTTGCACTGTGTAACCCAATATAGATAGCATCTATCAATAGATTCTAGAATGAACTACAGCTCAGAAAATGAGCCTAACAACTTATAAAGTAAAAGACTAAACTGACCCTGAATTAACCAAGTAAAAGACATTACTATCCTAATGCACTTATTGTTGGACTCCACTGAATACATTAGCAGGTCTTAACCTGGCACCTTACATTCCTCCTCCTTGAAATGGCCCTTGTCCTCAAGGGCAAAATTGAGGAACTTCTCAGTGCAACCGAGCCCGCTTCTTCCAAGTGGCCTCGATCGGTAAAAAGTATTTGCCCACCGTATCGGGACTTCAACATTAGGAGCATTGTTCATTTTACCAATCTCCTATCAAGGATGGCAATTTGGTTCCACTAAGAAAAAACCTTCAGAGTCCATAGGAGAGGTAAATCGGAGAGAGTTGCACTTGTGAGCCCAGCTTTCTTTTGAGTAAGGACACATGGAAGGTAGGGTGGATTCTGCATGTTCGGATAACTTCAATTTATAAGCAATCGCTCCCACCTTCGCTTAACTAAGAAAGGACCACATGCACACAATTAGTTTCCCATATCTCGACCGCTTTAAGGTCGATTGCTTATAAGGTCTCACCTTCGATATACACCCTATCTCCCGGTTCAAAGACCTTTACGTTCGTGTTTGTCTGCATAACTTTTAATTCTGGATTGAGCTGTTAGCAACTGGTGCCTTAACATATGCATAAACTGAGCCCTATCTTTACAGAACTATTTAACAAAGGGATCTCAAATCATCCAAACCGTGCAAGTTAAGATGGGGTGGCTTATATCCATACAAAGCTTCAAATGGTGAGGTTTGTAAGCCCACATGGTAGTGGGAATTATACCACCACTCAGCTAGGGACAACCATGACACCTAGTTTTGAGGTTCTTGAGTAGCCATACATCTAAGGTAACACTCAAGGATCTGATTTACCCTCTCAGTTTGGCCATCAGATTGGGGATGGTAGGCTGTGCTCATTTGCAGCCTAGTACCCACTATCTTGAATAGGGACTGCCAGAATAGGCTCAGAAATACCTTGCCTCTATCGGAAACTATGGTAGTTGGTAGTCCATGGAGTTTGTAAACTTGTGAGACAAAGATGTGAGACAACTGGGCAGCTGTGAAGGGGTGCTTTAAGGTAATAAAATGAGCATATTTGGTGAATCTGTCAACTATAACCCAAATAACAGTCATACCTGAAGATTTTGGTAATCCTTCTATGAAATCCATAGAAAGTCACCCATGGTTTATTTGAACTGGAAGAGGTCAGTAGAAGGCACAGGTGGCTATAGTTTCATGTTTTTTTTTCGGCGGTATCACACTCTTTAACAAAGATAGTGACATCTTGTCTCATAGTTGGCCTCCAGAAGAATTTGTTAATTCGTTCATAAGTTTCCTTGATACCTGAATGTCCTCCTATGGGGGAGTTATGAAACTCATTTAAAAACTTCTTCCTCAGTTCCGAGTTAGGTCCCATCACTAATTTGTCTTGAAATTTGAGTCTTCCATTTCTGAAAGTATACCCAGGTAATGCATATGGTTGGACTTGTAGTTTTGTGACGAGGTCCCTCAATCCTGTATCCTCTTCCCAGGAAGAAGCCACCTCTTGTATCCAAGTAGGAACCACAACAGTGATCATCTGACATTGAGTTAATTCTTCATTGAATCATTTTGAAAGATTGTCCGATTCTCGAACCTTCCATTTTGCTTCTGCAGAGAGGTCACCACCACTACATTCTCCTTACCCTTTTTGTATGATATTTCGTAGTCTAGACCCATCAGCTTGGTAACCCACTTCTGCTGATTAGTAGTAGTGATCCTTTGGTCTAGCATGTACTTGAGGCTATGATGGTCAGTTCTGATGTAAACCTTGTTCCCTAACAAGTAATGTCTCCACTTGTTGACAACAAATACAACCGCCATCAATTATTTCTCATAGGTGGACAGTCCTAAGTGCTTAGCAGAAATGGCTTTACTGAGGTAGGCAGTGGGTCTATTTTGCTGCAACAAGACTGCCCCTATTCCATGATGGGAAGCATCAGTTTCTAACATAAAAGGCTCCTTGAAATCTGGCATAGCCAAGACCTAAGGCTCGTTGTCATTTTTTTTTGAGATTTTGGAAAGCCTCAGTAGCTTTATCAGTCCACGTAAAGCTATCCTTCTTAAGCAGATTTGTTAGTGGCTTGCTTATGACCCCATAATTTCTTATGAATTTCCTGTAGTAACCAGTTAAGCCCAAGAAATCCCCTTAAGCCTTTGAGGTTTGTCGGTACAGGCCAATGGAGCATACAACTTATTTTTTCCTTGTCAGTTGAAACTCCTTCATGAGTTATGATATGACCAAGATATTTTACCTGTCTAGTACCAAAAACACATTTGCTCCTCTTGGCAAATAAGCAGTGTTCATGTAGGGATTGTAGAACCAGTTGCAAATGTGTCAAGTGTTCTGAATAGGTCTTGCTGTAAATCAATATATCGTCAAAAAAAACCAAGACGAATTTTCTTAAATAAGGTTGAAATACCTCATTCATTAGGGATTGAAAGGTGGCAGGAGCGTTGGTAAGGCCAAATGGCATAACCAAAAACTCAAAATGGCCAAAATGGGTTCTGAAAGCAGTTTTGGGGATGTCCTCTTTGCTAACTCTGATTTGATGATACCCGGACCTTAGGTCTAGTTTAGAAAACCATTGGGAACCATGTAACTCATCCAACAACTCATCAATGGCTGGAATTGGAAATTTATCCTTAACAGTCTGGTTGTTTAATGCCCTATAGTCCACACATAGCCTCCAAGTTCCGTCTTGTTTTTTTACTAACAACACTGGAAAGGCATAGGGGCTATTGCTCGGTTGGATAATACCATTTTGCATCATTTCCTTTACTATTTTTTCTATTTCTTCCTTTTGGACATGGGGGTATATATAGGGCCTGAGATTCATGGTTTGGCTGCCCTCCTTTAAATGAATATGGTGATCCTTAGTTCTTGTTGGAGGTACCCCTTTTGGCTCTTGAAAGACTTTAGAGAACTGCTGCAATAATTCCTCTAACTGCTTATTTTCATTTGAAGTGAGATCAAGACTAGTGCTACTATTTTGGTTGCTGGAATCTTTATCTGACTGACATAATCCAAATAAGTATCCAAAATACCCATGGGTAGCAGCATTTAAATTTCTCTTGAAATCACCTGAATCCATCAGCTGAATGGAGGGTGACACTTGGTCTGATTCCCCTTGTAGCTGAATGGTCTTATCTGTCTTTGTTAGGGACAACTGCAGGTTGTGGAAATCGAAAGTTACTGAATCAAAGAATTTTAACCATTGCACACCAAGTACTGCATCAATACCTCCTAGTGGTAGTATTCTAAATTCAGTGTGGAACTCCTCCCCTTGAATGGTCCAAAGTAAATTTGGGCAGTGCTGATGGCTTTCAACCTTAAACCCATCTGCTACTGTTACTGAGACCGAGTTTGTACTGAACAAGTTAGCTTTAACCCTTTTTGCAGCTTGGGGATCCAGGAAGTTGTTGGTGCTCCCACTATCCACTAAAACTCTTAGAAACTTACCATTAGCCATTCCCAATAACCTGATGGTGTTATTAGTGCTATGACCTGATAGGGCATGGAGTGTGATTTGAGGTTCTTCCTCCACACATGGTTGCAGTGTGTCCTCATGTTCTTCACCTTACAGTACATAATCAAATTGTTTTGTATAATTTATTGAGTGTTACAATAATCAGTATATCCTTTTTGATGGAGTTCGTTTTATGGTTTGATATTTTTAGTGGGGAAGAGTACTTGTGCTCGCGCCTAAAGTTGAAACGTTAGAGGAGTTCCCATTTGCAAAATTTACGATATTAAGGATACGTTTTTGTTTTATATTTTACAAATATATATGTAGGCGGTTGATGAACATGATGGGCCAGTATACACACTGGATGAAGCTCTTGTTGCTGTTGGGTTTGGGAAGTTCCAAAGTCTTGTGCTTATTTATGCCGGACTTGGGTCCATTTCCGATGCTATGGAGGTGATGATTCTGTCTTTCATAGGACCATCTGTAAAGTCTGAGTGGAATCTCTCCTCTACGCAAGAGAGCCTCATAACAGCTGTGGTTTTTGCGGGCATGTTTATTGGTGCATATTCACGGGGACTCATTTCTGTTAATTTTGGAAGGAGGCAAGTCCTTTCTCCATATCCAGGACCCCGTCTTTTTTGTATGATTGCAAATTACCCTACAATGGAAATATGTTCAAAAAAAAAAAATTCAAAATTTTCTGATCAAACAGTTAGCTGTCTTATGGCATTTTGTTGTACCCCTCTTTTCCACTATTTCCTTGTTGGATGCACGGACGGAGCCACATGTATGTTGGAGGGGCGCCACGCCCCCCTCCTAAGGTTTGAAATTTTTGTAAGATTCATCCTCAAAGTTTGAAAATTTTATAAAACTCACTTGTACATTTAGTTTGGTTTGAAAATTTTGTAAGGCTAAGGCCCCCAAGTTTTGATATGTTTTAAAAGACTTTTTTTGTTATGTTTTATTATCTTTGTCAAAGCAAATTCTATTACTATATTATTTTTGTTTTAGTAAAAATATGTTTTGTAATAGTGAAATTTTACTTTTTAGTGATGAATATATTTTATGCAGTTAAATTTTTTTTTGCCCCCTTCCCAAAGAACAAATCCTGACTCCGTCCCTGGTTGGATGGGTCTATTTAAGTTGGTATAATTTTTAAAAAGTCGCTTTTTATTCTTTCTTGACTGAATCTATCATATCATTTTGTTATTTTTGTAGATTATTGTGTTTCTCATAGATTCCGGTTAGTATTATGGCCTTATGGGTACACAGTCATCATCTTTGCTTAGTTCTTGCCCTCCTTGAAACTATTTCAAGTTTATTTTCATAACTATTACAGAGTATCTACTTTCTTTTGCCTTCACTAGGACTGGTCTTCTGAGCATAGCCATATTGACTACTGGAGCTGGGTTTCTAAGTGCTTTCTCTACTAATTATATATTATTGGTCATTCTTCGTTTTCTCGTTGGCATTGGTCTGGGAGGTGGGCCTGTATATACAACTTGGTTTCTGGAATTTGTTCCTGCCCCAAATAGAGGCATGTGGTTGGTTATCTTTGGGATTTTCTGGACATTTGGATCAGTAATTGAGGCTTCACTTGGATGGGTATGTTCATGATTTCCTTAATACACCTAAATTGTCTTTCAAGTCACCTTTGTTGATTCAATTTCGTATTAATTCTATGTTCACCCTCTCTACCACTTGGAGTTAGAGTTGTTTGTATTTAAAAAGCAGGCAAGAAAGACTTCTTTATCTTAATCTGGATTTTAAAATCATTTGACTTCAGTTGTCAATCTCCACTTACATGTATGTTGAAGAATCTTATCCTTCCTCATCAGTCTCATCTGTAGCTTCAGGTATTGATATTCAAAATACAACTTTTCTTTTCAAATTTTCCTCGGAGGAGTTAAAGAGATTTTACTGGATATTCTCAACAGACGACAATTTGGTTTTCGTTGATACTGTTTACCTTTTCTTTGATTAAAACTAAGACCTAGTAAGAAAGCAATTTATTTTTGTAACTAATGAGTTGATATGCATATCGGGGTTTGGAATAATTTTTCTTGTTCAAGAGGGATTATAATAGAGAATGAGGTGTGTCCTAGTTAGTAGGAGAGTATCCTGACTGTGATGTAAGGTGTGGTTATGAGTTTCACTAGCTGCATAATGCAACATGGGTCTCATTAGTGCTGCAATGAAGCCTTTCCCTCTCCTATGATATCATAGATTAGGGCCAAATCATTGTGACACAAAATTAAGGGATTGTTTTGTTGTTCTGCAGATCATCATGCCAAGATTGGGTTGGAGGTGGTTGCTTGCACTATCCTCTGTACCAGCTTTTGGAACACTTCTCTTTTATGGACTTACACCAGAGTCTCCAAGGTATTTATGTATGAATGGTCAAACAACCGATGCGCATAACATTCTCGAAAGAGTAGCAGCAGTCAATCGAAAGGAACTGCCTTCTGGCATCCTCATATCTGGTCACAGCAGTGAGCAGGATGAAGAATATGCTCCACTCGTAGATAATGATTTATCTCTCCTAGAAGGAAAGGAAGTGGTAGTTTCTAAAACAGGCTCCTCAAAACTACTGATGCTATTCTCACCAAAATTGCGACGAACAACTCTTCTCTTGTGGGTGGTGTTCTTTGGCGATGCATTTTCATATTATGGAATTATATTGCTGACCTCACAGCTGAGCGGTGGGCAAAGCTCGAGTCCCTTGCACTCATATAATTCCCTAAACCAAGATGCTACCCTTTATACAGAAGTATTTGTTACAAGTTTGGCAGGTATGACATATAGAGATTGGGTTTCTAAGTATATACTTAAGTTGAGAATGTTTTCTGTAATTAGGCCCGATAGGTCTCTTCTTATTACTCAAGAAAGATTGGTAGTCATAGCTTATGTTATTGTTTTTCCTCCTGTTCTCAGAGCTGCCTGGGATTGTTTTGTCAGCAGTCATTGTGGACCGAATTGGTCGCAAACTTTCCATGATATCCATGTCTATGTTTTGTTGCATCTTTCTTCTACCGCTAGTTTTACATCAGCATGAAATTATAACAACTGGGTTATTATTTGGAGCCCGTATGTTATTGCTTGGAACATTCACTGTCGCCACCATATATGCTCCAGAGGTACGTACGGAATATTCACTTATGTTGAATGTTGAAGGCTTTCTTTTATTAAGGAAAGCAATTGCGTTTTTCTTAGATATACCCGACCTCTATGAGGGCGACTGGTTTTGGAGTTGCAAGTTCTGTGGGAAGAATCGGGGGCATGATATGCCCACTTGTAGCCGTCCAATTGGTGTCTGGTTGTCATCAAGCAGCTGCAATCCTTCTATTTGAGGTTGTATTACTTCTTTCAGTTACCTTTTGAAACCAAGGGGCGGGAATTGATTGATACTGTGGCCATATCTTGAGTCTGTAATACTACTACGTGTAAAATATAGTGAAAAAATGAAAGTCTTTCCGATGGATCGTCAGAGTTCTGCTCAAGTGCTATGATCAGAGGCCTGCAATTGTGGGTATCTATCTATGCCTGCCCATTATTTCTGCCATTTATAAGCAGGTATGGATTGAAATTTAGTAGTGGTGATGAATGGGGGAGGTCTCTTAACTCTACTTTTTTTTCTCGAATGATTCTGTCTGCTGGAAGATGTAGTTATTAAAAAGTGGATGAATTATGTTCTGAAAATGAAGTGTACAGAAATATATGCATGTGTCAACCTGTATTATTTTCATAGAACCAAGTAATATCTTGTATTTATTTGGTACAATATTCAGTTCTAATATAATTGAGGTTGCCTTTCTTCTGGCCAAGGTACAAGGCAAATGATTGATTGAAGTTATTCCATTGTTCTACATTTTGTTGAATATATCAAATTAAATTTTGGAACTCACAGACTATATAAAAATATCAAAATGTGAAAATAATACCCCCTAAATTTTAACCCACCCGACCCGACCGACGGGTTAAGTCATAACTCCATTATGCTTCAATCATGGACCATTTGAATTCGGCTTTGGAATATAACTTTTCAGAAAGAATTCTTTTTCCTCTTCTCCAAATAAATAATTTTAAGAGTTTTAAAGAAACTACAAGTTTTTTACTTCTAATATTAGAAGGGGGGAAAATCTCTTTTTTAATTGACTACACCACACGGCTCGTGTTTATTCACACACACACACACACACATATATATATATATATATATATATATATATATATATATATATATATATATAAATATATATTCGATTTACGATCGCAGACAAAGTTTCACTTTGTCTATAATCGTAGAATACCTTTCTCCACGATCGTAGAGTCTACTATTCTATTTTACTCTACGATCGTTAGAGTATATAATATTAGGCAAGTGTAACTTTAAAAGTTAAATGTTGTGTATACACTCCCTTTATATATATATATATATATATATATATATATATATATATATATATATATAAAAGGAAGTTTATATCCTACACACAAGTTTCAATTTGTCCTATAATTTTAAAGCATTCACCATTTTTTTAATAATGGCTGTTTTTCACTATTTTATCAATCAAAATTATACTTATCATATTAGGTGCAAAAGACAGATGCTTATGTTTGTATAAAACACTCCTTTTCCTATATATATATATATATATATATATATATATATATATATATATATATATATGTAAAAAGAGAGAGAGAGAGAGAGAGAGAGAGAGAGAGAGAGAGAGAGAGAGAGAGAGAGAGAGAGAGAGGGAGAGACGGTTGAGGGAAAAGACCTAAACTGCATAGGAAGAAGATCATGTTTCTACATGGGCCTTAAAACTCTCCTGCAAAGGAAGATCTCTTGGTGAAGTCAAACAACTTTTTCACTGACATCTCCGAGATAAACCCAGAGCCAACATTCTAGAGATGCATGTAAAGATAAACAAGAGAACAATTTTTACAGATACAGTTTTGAAAACATACATTTGCACATCTAAATTTGGCCTGACCATTCTATTCCTCGTCTATTTATCCTATTTCCTCTTCAGAGAGCTATCAGACCAAAAATACAGAATAGAATACAAGAAAAGCCTATACCCTCTTTCTCATTGGAGGTCCAAAGCCATTTGGCATTGGTCAATATTATGTTACACTGCAACCGCCTGAAATGGTTCTCAGTTAATCTTGGGCTTTGGCCGTCTTGGCTTTAACACAAGCCAGAGAATAAAGAAGACGATCGCAAAAGCTGGAATAGTTGTCATGTCAAACTCAACCTGAACTTTTCTCTGCCTTGTGCAGTGAATCGGGTGGAGACTTCCTACAGTTGCATTTACATAATCACCAAACCTGCAAGGGAGATAGTTTCACAAATAAGAGGAACTACAAGAAACAGTAATGTCATTTACAACCTCGTCTTCAGCAAGCACTTTTTAAATGCAAACAACTAAAAATAATTGCCTAAAAAAGTAGATAAACTTAAAAATAAAATTATTCAACTGAGGGACCGAAGAAACCCCCATTTTGTTTAGTATTTGATTCTATTGAACTACACTCCTAGCAAAGTTTCAGGGAATCTTGGATTTCAATCTTAACTAAAGTTTTTTCTTGTCATTAATTTTAAACCAAACAAACTTATTCTCAGATAGAATCTATGTCCGTGTCACTGTATTCCTTGGCACCTGTTTGCTTGCAAGATTATTAAGTACAAAGTAAAACGTCAAGGTTTAAGGCCAGGAATGATGATGAACTGGATAATATTTGTCCATGCTCAGGTTTTCCATATAGTTTTACATCTGGCTAATTGGCATTTCTGAAAACACTGTTATCCAGATCAAAAGGTTAAACCCTCAAAAATTGGCATCATAAATTGTACAAAGATTTTAGAGTGGCTAACCCTTTGGATGCATCCTCCAAGGTATATAGCAGTCTCATGGCATCCCCATAGCGTAATTCTCCAGAAACTGTTGAAATCTGAAAAGGTACAAATTATACAACCATCACAACGTACTATCATTAGTTTGTTAACCCAAGAGAGAGGTGCAATACATGGACAGAAACTAATATATTATATATATATATATATTTATTTATTTATTGTGTGTATATATAGATAGATTTATGTAGGAGGAATAACAACAGCACTTACTCTTCTCCACAGACTAACAACATAATTATACTTGTTGACCAGTTCACGCTCCTTAGTATGGAAGAGCTTGAAAGTTTGTTCAGCTGACTTGTGTTAAGTATCCAAAATGACAGTACTTTGTTTGCTAGGCAATGTTAAATCTAGCGGTACAAATTAGCAAACTAAATCTGTGGAAGATTTTAAGTGCCACCGGTGCCAGTATTACTCAAAACAGACAGTTCTCAAGTTTTGTAATATGAAAGGACATGATAAAATTAATATTGCTTGAAGCATGGCCTTTAATTTGGTGGACACAGTTAAGAGTGGCTTAATCAAGTGACTACCTGAAGCTAAGGAGCAGTTTCTACCATTTGGGCTCTATGAAATAATGTGTAGATACTAAAGTTCCAATTGGAAGATGTGATGAGCATGTAGACCAGTACAGAGACTCAACAGATTTATAAGATTACATTTGCATTGGAAGATTCATTATAATATGGAATTTAATGGACAAACAATAACTGCATACAATCTGAGAGATTAATACCCAGTTGGGATGCAAAACTAATTTGGTTTAATTTATATGTGGGTAAAATTAAAATTCCAAATTAGGAGAGTTCATCATTCACCATTGACCAGCACAATTTTAGTTGGAAAAAAAAGATTGGCACTGAAATGTTTACTCTTGCTAAGAGCCTGCCCTTACCGGTACCAGGTACTCTCTTGACGGTAAAATGTAATTTGCTCGTAATTTTTTTGGTTCGTGAGATGGCATGTCATGGAAAAAATGTCCATCCCAGTGTTCTGAAAATAGGAATTAGTTACTCCGGTGCCAGCCCAACCTTGCCGCTTTCCTTCTAGGTGCTTAGAAAATGCATAGGACTTCTGGGCGGTTATATTTAGTAGATGGATATCATTATTAATATTTTGAGGTTGTAGGCGTGACCTCCCTTCCTTTCGGGAAGGAATACATGTCCCAGTGTTCTGAAAATAGGATGGGTGCCCAACCTTGCTTAAGAGATTGTTGTCTTCCTCTAAATTATGTGGGACAAACTGTCCCACATAATCTTAGTGGAAGACAACAAATCACTTGGTTGAATTCTTCTTCATATTTCATGCAACAATACCACACAAAGGATACATGTATGCACCATGGCTAGAAGATGAATAGCTGAATTAACAAGTTGTATCGACTCCTCAAGAGTTGTTAGAATATAGCTCCTAGCAATTGTATCAGTGTGGAACTGTGAGATTTGCCAGCCCTGAGAAGTGATGGATAATGGGTTGCATCCTACTGACCATACCCAGTCCTGTACAACAGATCAGATTCATTACTTACAGAGTAATTTAACTGAAACGCAAATTACTCTTGTGACTTGTCTTCTTTTGCATGAACAAAATTAAAATTAATAACACATTTAACTAAAATATCTGCTTAAACTAGTAATATAAATAACTTTGCCTTCTCTACATGAACAAAAAGTGTTTTAAAGCTTTAAAAATCATCACTGACCCAACTAAAGCAGCCCCAACTATAACATTAGTAATGTGAATTACACCGTCTTCTCTGCATGAACAAAATAAAACTTGCAGCATATTTAACTAAAATATCCACTTAACACAGTTGTCTAGATAAGCCTGTCTTTATCTACATACACACAACTAGTGTCTTAAGCTTAAAGGGTTAATTGATGTTTGGGTCACTGTACTAGGGGGTCGATTTTCATTTTAGTTACATAATCTTTTTTTGTTACAAGCACATTACTATACTCAAAAAAATTTACAAAATGGTCATTACTTCCAACCAAAAAAGTTATGGAAATTCGTTACCGTGCATATCACGTAAGGCTTAATTGTTGATGTGTGAGTTAGTTTTACCTTGTGTATCATCATGTGCAGAGCACATGACACTTGATAATAAAAAGTCACCATCTCAATCTCTTTTATTGTCGATTGGCCCAGAAAAAAGATTCAATCTTAGCACACACAAAAACACTCGTACCAAACCTTAATCGATTTCTCCAAATCAATATCCTAATACAAAACTTTCAATTTCTCGGCCAAATCTTCCACAATATCTTGGCAAGCTTCATCTTTAAAAAAACAAAAATCAATATCCTAAATAAAAAACTTCCAATTTGTCTGCCAAATCTTCCACAATATCTTGACAAGCTCCATCTTTTTTTTAAAAAAAAAAGTCGATCAATTTGAACTCATAAACAGTTGCAACCGCCACTCAGGCCACCACCACACCACCCATCACACCCAATCATCCCCCACCACAAACAAATCAACTATAACCCACCATACACGAATTAAGCAACTGTCGTCCACCACTACATCAAAACAACATCTCTAACAAAAAATTCAAAGATAAAACAACACTACAAATACAGATCTGGATAAAAAAGAGAAAGATTTGAAAACAAAAAGTAGATCGGAGAAAAAGGAGAAAGATTTGAAATAAAAAAGTAGATCCACTATTACAATCTTCGATTCTCTTCATCTCGGTAATTAAAATTTCCGCGACCTTCTCATCTTCTAAATCGACCTTGTCTTAGAAATTGGGCATACTCTAGTTACTCGGAACCAAAATCTTATGCAGCTTGGTGATATTTTTGAGTAGCTTGAGGAATCGATGTATGCGTTGACGTAGGCATTGGGTTTGATCCTATTCTCAGATCCCACAAAATGGTTTGGGGATGAACTGATGAAGCTTTGACTTATTAAGTTCCTTTTATGTCTATTAATTAAGTAATAATTTAATATATTCAAGTGTTTTAAATACAAACATATACGCTATATATGTTTAAAATATAAATTTAATTTTCTACTTTAATACGGTGAGGAGGCATTGGGTTTGATCCAATTAGAGGGAAATTTCCCCTTGATCCACATAAGAGAGGATCCCATCTGTCACATAATTAATACATGTTAACCGTTAGTCTACTCAACACTTTCATTCACTTTTTTGGACGGAATATTAAGTAATGACCATTTTATAATTTTTTTCGAGTATATTAACGCGTTTGCAACAAAAAAAGATTTGATAACCACAATAAAAATCGACCCCCAGTACAATGACCAAAACATCAATTAACCCTAAGCTTAAAAATTCGTCATTTAAAACATCCCGTCAGTTATCACTGAAACTAGCTTTGTTACTCTTGTGCTTTAAATTCAATGAGAAATAATTAGTGGACTAAAGCCACAAACACTGGAGATATGAAGAAGATATCAGAAAAGGTCTAAGCTAGTAAGGTTTAATGATTTGTCAATTAGGAAAAAAATTAACTGTGGAAAAACCATTTCATTAATATTATATTCCTTCAATTCAACAGCAAAGATCTAAAGAAGATGGCAGAAATAAAAAAAATAAAGATAGTGCACAGAAATTCCAAATCAAACAGCATATCATAAATGATACAGTGAATCACCAACCAGTCCATACTCCATTGAATTAAAAGAGGACACAGGGAAATAAAATATCTTTTAAATATCATTTAGAAGACTATCCCAGAAGTTTGCTTATGTTGTGCATGATAGCCATTTACCATCAAGTATATTATGTGGTCTTAGCAGACAACAAACTTAGTCAGCTCCTCAGATTTTTGTACATTATCAATCAGATCAAGAAATAAAGAACAATAAAAGCTAAACTTATAAGACTACTTCAGTAGTATCATGTCAGCTGTATCCCTTTCACATAGTGCATACCTCAATTGCAGTTTCATGGGCTTGACTGTAAACGAGATGAATGGGAAGCAAGCCTGCTAGATGTTCAGAAACAGCAGCCACTGCAGCTTTTATGGGCCTCCTGCATGTGAGTTGTGACGGGGAAGAAATCATTCAAATAGTGGCCTATATTTTAAACTTGACAAAGGAAGATGAAAAAGTTCCACGGCATTTTGCCTGACACGTAATATGCAAAATAAATGGTACAACCTAACTGGATCAACAACCCTTCCCCAGGCTTTTATATATAGCAATTAAAAATTATATAAACTTGTCCAACCAATAGAGCTAAAAATCAACTAGAAGCACCTAGACCACTTATTGGACTGTTTTACAAGTTCCAACATCTGAATCGAAATCTAGCAAACGTGACTCAACACCAGATATACAAACATGATACATCCAAATAAACTAGCATACAGAAACAATGAGAGTTGGCATATTAGACCAAAACACACACACTGACAAACTTCCCAAATAGAACTCCTCAGTCCTCGTTCATTTCCTTGAAATTCTTGAATTTCCCTGACACTAACCAGTAACCACTGCAAAGGTACAAGCTCCGGAAAATATAGACAGATGCATCTAATTTATTAAACCACAGAACCACTTGTAGAGATAAATTGCTAACATCAACAATAAAAAACTCATCACTATAAAATCTAGAATTCAACCTCAAGTCCCACAACAGAGATTGCCCATTGCACTGGAGATGACTTTCCCAAGATGGTGGTTCTGACTGGACAACAATAACCATATCAGAAAGTGCCTTTGCCTGATAATGCTTGTCAACTAATAATGGTTCACTTTGAATGAACCAAAAGATGGGGACTTCTAGTGAGGATCGGCTATGGGCATGTTTTCCTGCATCAAAAAGATAACACAGTAAATCAATCCCAAAACTAAAACAGTTGAATAACTATTTAATCAGATATGCTGTTTATAATAACTACAAGCTGTGAGCTTGTGATGCATTGAAAGTCACATGAACTACTCAAAACTAGACAATAACGCATAGGCTAGGTCAACGGTAATACCGAGAGCACAGTAGATTCTTGAATCATATACCCGTTAAGTTACATTATCAATGTGCTTCATAAAATAAATGGCATCAATATTCAATTAATTGGTAATAAGCTTTCTTAGTTGGAATTTATAGCCAAACTGCAATTTTTCCACACAACCCAACTTATGTTTTTGGCTAGCTTTTATAAGAACCTATCATGGAATATGTTTTGATGTGAATTGTGTTTGTCCGCATCCTGTTTTTGAGAAAGTAACACAGCGAAAAAATCCTTCCCGGAACTCCTCTAGAAAAGTAAAATTAAACAATTGAAAGAGATTGAAAGTAAAAAACAAATATTTGTGCCGTAGAAAACCTTTAAGAGAACCATGATCATTCAGTCTCTGCAACTGATGTTGAAGAATTGAAGTATCAAGATACGGACGAACAGTTTTTCTATATGTTCCATTAACGAGCAAAACTGGGACAGCGGCAGCTCTCCGGGCAACTGAAAAAGCCATTGCCAAAGCAGGATCTTCTGAAAGTGATAACCTAGAAAAATAATTATTTAGATAATACTTGGATCGAATATTACAGTTAACACAGCCAGAATCCAAATAAAAGCTAAAACGAAATCAACTTATAACATAATCAGTAATAGCATTAAAAAGGATTCATTTAAATGGAGAACTGATGTTGATCACAGAAATATATATATGATTCCCACTATTTCCAGATAATTCTCATTATCAGAATCTAATCTATGATTGAATTGATCATGTAACTATAAGAGATATTTCCAAGAGTCGTCGTACCCACAAAAAAAAAAAAAAAAACAAAATAATTGATTTTAAAAAATCAAGATTTCCCAGATCACCCAATGCCCATGAGAAAATAGCACCATAACCTCCATTATGTGTGTGTGTGTGTGTGTGTGAAAGCTTAAGCCGGGAAAACAATTGATTTGCCTCTCCTACTTGGCATAGTTAGAATTCTCTCTCCCATAAGATACCAAGAGTTTTTTTTCCTCTGTTGATTATTTAATTCTCCATCTCTTGCATCTTTCTCAACAATAATTATTTTATTTTTTCTAATATTAGATATTTCATTTATATTACAGATTGACTTTCCAAATGATTTTTTAATAAGGCATTTCACTAAATTATAAATGCACTTTTGATAACACAAAGGACTAGAGAGAGATTTAAGATCAAGAATATTGCCATTTTCTTTCTCCGTAGTCTGATTTTATCTTTCCTACCATATATTTTAATTTGATAAAAAGTAATCCTACTATTTAAAAGCTTATATTAAAATTACATATAATTATTTTATTCGGTATTTTTCATATCTAAAGTACTTGCCATATTTTTTTTTTCCCTTCCATTTCAAAGAGACTTTAAGTTTAGTTTTAATCAAAAATAATAATCTTAAATTTATGATTTAACCAAAAAAAAATCTTCAGATTGTGTGTTTCCATTATCACTAAAATATAAAAAATATATATATATCGAAACTCTATTAGATTCATGTGCATAGCACATGATTGTAGCTATACTGAAATTGTGCTGGAGGCTAAAAATCAAAGACAAAGATGCATACATGTGGGGACTAAACATCACTTTCTGAGAAGGTAACACCAAAGAGCTAAGCCCTTCCATGAGAGCCTTGAGATCCACAGGCAATTGCTTAATATTTCTAGCTTTCTGCACATATTAATATTGAGCAAAGATGATTTCCCATAAAATATGAAAATAATGTTGATTTTATGAATTTATACAATACCTCCTGTGTGATTAAAAACAACTGAAAGGATATCTGCTCATAATAGTGGAATGCCCCATCAGCAATAGAGGGTGATATAATATGTCTCATAGATCCCCACAATGTTGCACCTAAATGTGCAAGGAAAGTGTCACGTGCTACTGTATAGTTTTGGAAGTCCTGCAGGACCAATAGGGTCAAGTTTAGCAAATTCATTTTGCTGATGGAAGACAAAACACAGTAGTTAGCACATTATCTAGCTGAACTACAATGCCTCGCTGTCTTAAGATAACCACCAGAATTGCACAAGGAGATGAGAGCTATGGTGTAACCCAGATGGTATACCTCAGAAGTATCAGTGAACAAATTCCAGTTCTCCATTCGTTTTAATGCATCAACAGCCTTTATCTTATGACTTTCATCAAATTCATCACCTTCAAAAGACTGGAGCTCTGTTCTCAAATCTTGCATTCTCTCATCAAGCTCTGAAATCACAATTTTACAAGCCAAACTTGTCATAAATAATTTCATACATAAAACTAATAAAATATTCTCACCGTTCTGCAATATAAGATCATTATTGACTTTATGAAGTTGAGAACTTGAGATATTTTCAAATTGACATAAATTCATTTAATATTAGTCAATACAAAAATACTACTAATTATAAGATTTACTTTTTCGTAATTGTTTGTGAATCATATTAATTTTTAGTTTAAAAATATCACAAATTGACTTTCAAAAGTCAATCTTATAATATGGAACAAAGGGAGTATAATGGAAAGAGTCGGACTATTTTTGTACTAATTATCATTATTCACGAGGCTGTAAAATATGCAGCCAATTTGAGGCCTGGAATTGTGTTTGAAGTAACCAATACCATCTACATGCAAGGTCCAATGCTCGTCTCCGCATCACCAAAAAATAATTGTCTACATGTTTGGCTCAAATTAAGTGCAAGGGTTTTGAGAAAATAAAGTTCACATCTAACAAGTTCAACCTTGCAATTTTAAACACTCTTATGGGTAGTAGCACTCAAGCTCAATCAGTTTTGAATTGGATTCTTCTATAATAATCAATCTAATGTAATAAAGAATGGATAGTAAATATCAAGTGGATTCAGCCCCTCTCTTGCACAAAAAAGGAAAACATAGTTTCACTGAAACAAAAGTAGGGAATTTAAAAGAAAGCATGAAAGATTATATCTTTGCATATAATAAAGAAGATCAAACTACTTAAATTTCATCCATTATGCAACCTTGAGTAGTCAAAAGAGTAGAAGATTACCATCACAAAGAGCAAGCTTAACCCTCCTTCCTTTGCAATGTTTGAAAGCAAAAAGCTCGTATATGTCTATCTCTGCTAGAAGGACATCAATGGCTTGATGATCTTTCTGGTGTATTAAACACAACACATGTTAAAAGATGGAATGGAATAGAAAACAAGCTTTTTAACAGATGAAGAAAAGAGAAACAATGGAAAACCTATGACAACACACGCACTTTTCACCCAGGTAGCAATTAATAATGTAAAACCTTAATCATAGACTTAATAGTGACCAACTAACCATACAAAACAATAAATCTAACCCAAGTTGTTGCATTAAACTTCATGAGTTAAGGTACAACTTTATACAATAGGATTCACAATCTGGTACACTCCTGGGTCACTTGGGCCCCAGCGTGTTGAAAGTTAACGAGTGATTTCAACACATTAGACCAGTGCCTAAGACCAAAATGAAACACTGCTCATCATAAAGGCAGCTACCTAAGAGTGGCCTAGATATACATAATCAGCATATGTATTTGAGGCCACATAAAGGATTTTATGAGGAAAACAAAATCCCCTTAAACAGGTAATGCATAAAACTTATCAATAGTTTCACAATGCAAGCTTCTTTAACACTTACCAATAAACAAAAATTAAAGCTCACACAAGTGGACAGATTGACATAAGCATATAGAGCCATGCCAGCTACGATAATCATGTACTGAACCGTACAACAACTTACTCATTAGTTTTAGGCAACCATGCAACTACTTAGGATCATTATGCACTCATCCTACTAGCCAAAACTATGACTCTCCCATGAACTCTTAGCAGCATATGCTAAAAATTTAGTTGAGTAGCAAAGGAATGTATCCACATCTTGGTACTAACAAACACTCAAGGCCAAGGGCTCAAGGAAACCTATCAACCTATTCCATTTATTTCATTACTCAACAAACCATTGGTGTGATCGCTAGCTCATAAGAATCTTCGTGTAGCAATTGAGCCAAATCCATATTGGCATTCATGCTGTTGCGGCATTGAAGAGGAAGGGTGAGGTACTGAGTTTAAAGCATTTGATCCTTGTTTATCAGTAAAAATGTAACATGCATACGATCTGATGCCATCCCGTAAATCTTCTGCCCAATCACTCATGATGCATCAAGACGCATAAAAAAATCATAGTTAAAAGAAGAACAAATAACCAGAGAAACCACCTAGGAGGAAAAATAATGATATCATTGCCCTTTGCACATTTGTACTACAAAGACTAATATAAGGTATAAATGTATACTAGCTCTTTCACCTTATACAAAGGCCACTAGATTTCTATATTAATCAAAGAGTCTCCAAAACACGTCCCCAACCCCCCAGCTCAACCCCCATATATTCTTATCATCAGTTACAGTTCCACTCTGATATATAAGAAAAAGTCCAAATTTTATATAAACAAAAACAAAAAGCAAGAATATAGGAGATAATAAATCAATTCTAAATTTCTCATTAATGCTTACATCACCAAACACTGCAAACTTCTCCTGAATTGCATCTTGCAGGCGATTTTCAGCTTCATCTTCTGAAATCTCTGGAGCCAAGAAAGAAACTACGATCAAACATTAACATAAAAGAGAAAAATTGAATATTGTACAGAATCAGAATGTAGTGCATGGTTTTACAAAAATGATGCTAGGAAGCCAGCATGTATATTTGCCAATACTGATTTATTGTAGACAAGTATTTTCTTGGGCCCATGAAACAATAAATAATCAAAGTACAACGCACTACCACATGTAGAAGCAGTGTTCTAAAAGTCGCTAGTCGGTCCCAGGTCGGTTGGCTACCGACTAGAGACTAGGGGATTAGTCGGGGATTAATCGGCTAGTCGGATTTTCAAAATATTATTTTAAAATATATATTATCCTTCCTTCTTCATAAGTTAAGTTATGAGTAAGTAGAATAACATAAGTAACATAAATCATCAAATAAAAACATGGAAATTAAGTAAAACCAAATAGTTTGACACTCTTAAGTTCAAAACCAATTAACCAAATGAAACTAAGTAGCACAAAATCAATAGTCAATCACTCCTCCTCCTCTTCTCCATATCACTCCAAGACTTGCTCTCCATCGAACTCAAACTCATAATCCTCATCTTCCTCTTCGTTGTCATCATCTTCCGACATAAACTCGTCTTCATCTAGTTCTCGCATATTTATACCACTTCTTCTAGGTAGAAGGACCTCATCCGCTCCCATTTTTTCTAATTTTTCCCGATTTTTCCCGACTACTTCCGATTTTCCCCGACTTGTTCCGATTTTTTGATTTACTCCGATTGGGCGACTTACCCGACTGGACGACTTTTCCGACTAGTCGCCGACTGGAGCCCGACTAAGTCGGCCAGCGACTAAATCAAAGGACTAGGCCCTAGTCGAATCATTGAGGCTCACTTAGTCGCCGACTTTTAGAACACTGTGTAGAAGAACTACTAGCAAGTAAAGTGTAAATTTTGCAGCAACTTGGAAAATGATTGTCTCCATCAATTTAAACACACATAGATGAGGGGAGCGGTGGGGTGGAGTGAGGTGGAGTGAAGTGGGGTGGGGATGGTTTACATACTGTAGTGCAACTAATGTGAAAATAAAATAGCATGATGGATACGAGAAAACTATGATGTATTCTTTCCAAAACACTATCAATGATCAGAGGAGAGCTCTAACAGCTATCAATGATCTAGAATTGTGTTCTAGCCGAATCTTAATATAGGCATATATCAAATGTATTCTTCGTATCATCTTTAGCCAAATCTTAATATAATCGGACGAGAGCTCTAACAGCTAGGGGTGGAATCATCCCAATTAATCAGCTCAATGCTGTCCCACCCTTCAATATTGGGATGTGTTTTGGAGGTATTGAAAGGTTGGGCAGGTTTATAGGAAGTATTAAGCATGTTAGGCCGATAATGAGTTCGGTTTTTAGAATAAACCACCATGCCCCCCTGTAATTTACTCTCTCCATCTCAAATTACTTCTCCCCCTCAAGATTTCACAGACTTATAAAATTGTTATTCAAGGCAAAAGTCGTATCTAGGCACAAAGGTCATTCCACAGCTTTGAAGCAAAGAACACCTCATGGAAGTGGGGAGCACATACTCATTAAATACAAAAGAAAAAGGGAAAAAAGGAGAAGGAAAAAATAAGTTAAAATATAGTGGAAATAAGAAGCACAACCACATGCAAAGAAATACAGAGAGAAAACAGACCATGAAGACACAATAAAGGGGAAAAATATGGGAAGGAATAGAAGATAAATGAGAGGAAAAAGAACTGGACGGTAATCGCCTTAGATTGGAAGATGGTCAGCTGAGTCTGCTCACTGCTGGCTGAAAGGGTGAGAGAATAAGTTACTTTTTTCTTAAGATGAAAGAAGGTTTATTATATAGAATAGAGAGACAATAACGAGCACAAGGAGTCCTAAGTGGGAAAATAAAGAAAAACAAATGAAGCACTGCCTGTCAATACTTGCTAACATCTGAAATAGGAACTCATGTAAAAGCTCCCATAGTTGAAGCCCAGAGTGATGCTAGAAGTGAGATCAATGTTTACTGAAGTACATTTCGGTTAGTGGAACCAATACAGGTAAGCAATACACCCTACATCAGCTAAAATGCAGTGCACTATGGTAGCTTTATATGAGTGCAATAGTCAAAAATTCTCTTAAAATCTAAATGTAATATAACTAAGTTCGATAAAATATTTTTAGTTAATCAACAAGCTGATTCTTTTATAATAATTTAGTACAACAAACAATATCTCGATACACTAAATTTAGAGCATTGGTATGTACGAGTACCATGTTTTGAGTACCCAAGTACTAATAGGTGGTTCGCTATATCAAATAAGAATATTCGCAACTCTAAATGAGATATTATATGAAAGAAGAGAGAGATGGGAATGAATATGATTGAAGATTTTAGCATTACATTCAATCCATATATCTCATAAAATAAGAAAACGAGAACATCTCCAAAAAATCTTAGCATCCCTCTGACTCCCAAAATCCCCAAAATATTATTTGAGGCAAACTCTTCAAGGAGTGAAGGAGTATATGCTTTCCAAATATAAGAATTCTTCTCTACTGTTGTTATAGCTTCTATTTTCAACTATTTTAGGCTTCTATTTTTTTTCTTGTGGACCAATGTTAGCTTATTAATAACAAAAAAAAATGAGATGCGATTCCCAAGATTAAAAGAAGGACAGAAGGTTGTTTCTCAAAACCTTTAATAAGGTGTGCCTTAACAGAGCCTTATGCCTAGCCCAAAATGTAATTCTCCTCTTTTACTAACTTGTGCAAATTCATATGCACAATAATTGGGTCTCTAGTTTTCCCATCAATAGTCACTTCTTGCCGCATTGCACTTGCTAGAATTAGCTGCCCTTATCCAACTTTCTTCTTTTTTATACTTTATTAATTGAAGTTCGACTTTAAAGCATTGGTGACTGGTCCACGCTAATATCTTCACATGAGGACATACAGAATCTTTGTTCTAGAAACATTCTCCTTTTCCGTAACTTTTATTTATTTTTTATCCTTATAATTTTCCTTATTTTCCTTGCGTGTCGGTAGAAAAATTCTTCTTCATCAAGCATTTTGTCTCTTATCTATCTACATAAGCACACATGAGGACACGCGAAATCACTGTTCTAGAAAAGTTTTCTCTTTTTTCTTTAGCTTTTTTTTCTTCTTCCTTTTTGTACTTTTTCGCCTTGCTTGTGGGTAGAGAAAATTTTAGGGTGTTGATATATGCACACCCTGGAGTGATAGTTGTACACCCAAATATGTTAAAGAGACTATATTACCCTTGATATATAAAAAATAAATTAGCTATTTATTACTTATCCATTTTGCCCTAATTTTGTTATACATAATATCTATTTATAAGATAGAATGTGTATACACTTAGTTGGGTATTAATCCTGAACTAAATTGAACTACTTTGTTAAACCTATTATATTTCTACTTAATAGAATTTTTTAACTTGTTATATTTTATATTATATTTTAAAATTTTGAATTAGAGATTATAACACATACAATATTAGAAAATCTTAAAAAGTTTTATAAGTGGTATAACCTTCTTGTTCATGTATTTTAAATATATATATAATTTAGCTCACTATCTTATTAAAGGAATTATCCACAATATAGTTTATTGGTCCGTTTAATTCAAAAGATTTATTTTGACATGAAATCAATTTTTACAAAAACTTATAATTCAAAAAAAAAAGAAAAATTATTGTCAATATATAAACTTTAAGATATTGTAAACTGTTGAAAAAGGTTGTCATGCATTAGCCCCCAAATTCTCTTCCTTTCAGACTGTGGAATTTAGCCTTCTCCAAATTCTCTTCCCCTCATACTGGAATTTTGCCTTTCCCATTTATTGTTCCCCTCCCCATATTTCTCCTATAAAAGGGAGCTTTGGCTCCTCATTTCAAGACACCACAACAAGAAGCATAGGAAAAGAGAGTTAGAGAGTAAGAAGCTCAGTTAGTTAGTTCATTTCACAGTTAGTTCATTTCTCAGTAGAGAGGGATTGTAATCTCCTTATTATTTTCATAGTGAATTTTCTGAGATCTCTCCCCGTAGTTTTTCCAAGTTGGGTTTCCACGTAAAATTCTGGTGTTATTATTTTTATCTCATACATTAATGTGTTTGTATTTATCTTGATGTATTTGTGTGAGCCTGATTTCTCAACAATTGCTATCAGAGCTTTTGGTTCACGTCGTTGGTTCACCCGACTTACACTTACCTAGCCAACTGGTACGATCCGTTTAAAGAGAAATTAGACAGGTCAAAAATACAAAGATAACAAGCACAAGTGCAAGGTATGAAGTTAAACCATTTGACGGCAAGTCAAATTTTAGTATTTGGCAGTGTATAGTCAAAGATGTATTGGCTCAACAAGGATTGACAAAGGCAATAGAAGGGAAGAAACCAGTGACTATGACAGATGAAAAATGGATGAACTTGAAGTAAAGGCCAGAGTGACGATCAACTTGAGTTTGGCACCACAAATCAAATACTCCTTCGTCCCATAATAAAAGTCTTTATTACTATTTTGGGTAGTCACAGGTTAAATGTCCACTTTCCTTTAATAATCAAACTTTTACATATTTTTTTCTATTATGCCCGTAACATTAAATATCTCATGCTTTTCTTAATCTAATTCTCTCTCCATATTTAATAAGTATGGAGAGAGAATATTTTGAATTAAATAGCTAGAAAATCATTCTCTCACCTACATTGAAAATAATTAATAACATATTATTATGGGCAATTTTGTCATTTCATTCCTCTTCTTAATATGCATGAAAAATCCACCAGGACTTTTATCCTGGGACGGAGGGAGTATTATGTTTTGACAGAAACCTCTTCGAAAGACTTATGGGAGAAACTTGAGAAAGTTTACAAGTCAAAGTCTCTGTCAAACCGGTTATATTTCAAGAAGGAATTGTACCGGCTTCGGATGGAAGGGTCAGATTTGGTCAATCATATTAATGAGTTTAATTGATTGGTGACCCAACTAACCAGTATTGATGTGAAGTTGGACGAATAAGATAAAACCTTATTGCTTCTTGTCTCTCTACCAAATGCATACACTCCTTGTAGGGAAGGAAAAGCTTGCAGTTAACGATGTGCTGTCAGCAGTCCTAGACCAGGATAAGTTCAGGAGCACTACTTCCAGAGATCAATGAGACAGTATTCTTGCATTTTCAGATGGATGTGGCAGGGGTCCAAATCGGAAGAAGTATTTCGACAAGGAACGAGAAAGGTCTCAGTCGAGACTAGGCAAGAAGGATAAATCTCAGGTTGAGTGTTATCATTGTCACGAGAAGGGCCACTACAAAAATCAATGTCCATTGTTGAAAAAAGATAACAAGAAGAAAGGTAAGCATATTGAAAATTCTTTTAATGTTGCTGAGCAATCAGATGTGTGGAGTGACGGGAGAGCTGTACACAGTGACAAAAAATGAAACTTCACAAGGTGATCTCTTATCTATTAGAGAGCAGTAGCAGCCTTATAGATTGGTACATGAATTCTGGATGATCTTTTCATATGTCCCCTCACAAGGATTGGTTTGATACTTTTACATCATGCAATGGTGGTACAGTTTTATTGGGTAACAATGCAGTCTATAAAGTTACTGGGATAGGCACCATCAAAGTTAAAATGTTTAACGGGGCTGTCAGAACATTGGGTGATGTAAAGTATATTCCAAAATTGAAAAAAAGCTTGCTAACGGTTGGAGTAGTACTCGACTCATAGTACTGCGAGATCTCGATTAGAGATGGTGTCATAAAAATTACCAAGGTTCGATGGTAATTATGAAGGGCCGAAGAAGGACACCTCTCTGAAGTTGATAGGGACACGATTCTTTGGTGGAGCGGCATTTTTTTGTGTAGGATAATTCCAACAGTGATATCACAGAATTATGGCCCATGCGACTTGGTCATTTGAGTGAAGGTGGAATGAAAGAATTTCACAAAAGGCAGTTGCTGAAAGATGTCAAAACATGCAGTTTGGAATTTTGCAAGTTTTACGTATGCACGACAAACAACGAGGGCCGGCTTGGCGCGGAGCACATACCAAGAAAATGTACTTGATTATGTACATTCGGATGTTTGAGGCCGATCAAGCATACGTCAATGGGTGGAGCCCATTATTTTGTTAACCATAGATGACTACTCCGAAAGGTGTGAGTGTATTTTATTCAGCAGAAATAAGAGGTTTTCGAAATCTTCAAGCGGTGAAAGCTAAAGTAGAAACCGCACTGTAAAGAAGTCAAGTATTTCATATCGATAATGGCACGTAATCTGAGGACATGTCATTCGGATAGTTCTGCTGGGATGAAGGTATCACCAGGCACTTCTCAGTTAAAAGAACTCCAGAGCAAAAATGGGGTTGTCGTCTTGTCGAGAGGATGAATAGAACTATATTTGAACGTGCCAGATGTATGAGATTGAATGCAGGATTGCCCAAGAGTTTCAGAGTAGAGGTAATCAACACAGCGTGTTATCTGATAAATTGATCTCCTTCAGCTGGAATTGATTACAAAATCCCCAAATAGGTATAGAGTGGAAAACCAGTTGATTTTTCTATGATGAAAATGTTTGGTTGTCCATTTTATGTTCATCTGCCAGTCGAAGAGCGACGGTCCAAACTTGATCCAAGGTCAAAAGAATGTATTTTCCTTAAATATGAAGATGAAATCAAGGGATACAGGTTAAGGGATCCAGTATCGAAAAAGAAGAAGGTTGTCAGCAGAGATGTGGTGTTCAATGAGAAACACATGCTGAACAAGTTCGAGAATGAAGAATCTGCAGCAAGTGAATTGCAGAAACACCCAGTTATGGTGGAGCTTCTTGAAGAGACAAAAGAATACGAAGATGATCATCCTTCAGATCCCCAAGAGAGGTCCTATAACCTTGTGAGAGATCGGGAAAGGCGAGTCAATAAACCAGTACAGAGATATGGGTTTGATGACATGGTTGCCTTTGCCTTGATTGTTGGTAGTGGAGATCCAACTAGCTATCAGGATGTTATTCAGTCCGAGGATAATGATAAATGGGCAATAGCGATGGCAGAAGAGATAGAATCTTTACAGAAGAACCAGACTTGGGAGTTAGTTCAACTTCCAAAAGGATCTACGGCTATAGGATGCAAGTGGGTGTTCAAGAAAAAGGAAGCTCAGTCTGATAAAGGAGGTGAAAGATTTATGGCCATGTTAGTGGCAAAGGGATTCTCTCAGAGAGAGGGAATCGACTACAATGAGATCTTCTCACCAGTTGTGAAACACACATCGATTCGGTTGATCTTATCTATTGTAACATCACGGGATATAGAGTTAGAGCAACTTGATATGAAAACAGCTTTTCTCCATAGTTATTTAGAAGAAAAGATCTACATGAAGCAGTCGGAGGGGTTTATTGAACCAGGAAAAAAAGACTTAGTTTGCAGTTTGAAAAAGTCTCTCTATGATTTGAAGCAGTCCCCGATACAGTGGTACATGAAGTTTAACAACTTCATGGTGGCTCATGGTTACTCTCGTTCGGAGTATGATCCATGTGTGTATTTCAGATTCCTAAATGATGGTTCTCTAGAATTGTTGACGTTATATGGCGATGACATGTTGATAGCAGCAACGAGGAAGTCAGATATTCTTCAGCTGAAGAATTTGTTGAGCAGTGAATTTGACATTAAGGATCTTGAGTCAGCCAAGAAGATCTTAAGTATGGAAATTCACGAGGATCGTCGAGCGAAAAAAGCGTGGCTATCTCGTAAAGGATATGTGCGTAAGGTCTTGAGAGGTTTAATATGAACAATGCTAAACCAGTTAACACTTCGTTGGAAGCACATTTCAGGTTGTCTTCACAGTTGAGCCCACAGACAGAGGATGAGGTGGAGTATATGTCTAAAGTACTGTATGCAAATGTGGTGGGTTATCTAATGTACGCCACGGCATGTACAGGCCAGATATCTAACATGCAATCAGTATGGTTAGCAGGCATATGGCAAATCCAGGGAAAGAGCATTGGAATGCTGTGAAATAGATTTTTCGTTATCTAACAAGTACAACCAATTACGGTCTTATGTTTGATTGTGATACCGCAAGAAGTGAGGTTACAGGGTTTGTTGATTCAGATTATGCTGGAGACCTAGATGCAAGGAGATCTACGACAGGGTTTGTATACACCTTTTGTGGAGGATGTATATGTTGGAGGTCAATGTTACAGTCTACGATAGCATTATCAACAACAGAAGTTGAGCATATGGCATTGCCAGAGGCAAACAAGGAGGCTTTGTGGCTTAAGGGACTAGTTGAAGAACTAGGTTTCAAGCAGGGCAATATCCAGATTCAGTGTGATAGTCAAAGTGCTATTCATTTAGCAAAGAACTAGGTGTTCCATGCCGTAACCAAACATATAGATGTTTGGTATCACAAGATTCGTGAGTGGTAAAACAATGGTGATATTGCAGGTTCACAAAGTTCACACAAAGGAGAATGCCACGATATGCTCACAAAGTCGAATAGAAATTACAGCTGAAAAGTTCAAGCACTGCTTGGGCTTAATTCACTTCGTTGAATACCGAGTTCCTGGTAGAGTATCTAGGGAGAGGGATACATTCACAGACATAAAGAAGTTTACAGTATTTGAAAAATGCAAGCCAAGGTGGAAATTGTTGAAAAAGGTTGCCTTGCATTAGCCTTCCCCAAATTCTCTTCCCCCTCTGACTGTGAAATTAAGCCTTCCCCAAATTCCCTGCCCCTCGGACTGTAGAATTTTGCCTTCCCCATTTATTATTCCCTTCCCAAATTTCTCCTATAAAAGGGAGCTTAGGCTCCTCATTTTAAGACACCACAACAACAAGAAGCTTAGGAAAGCAAAGAGAGTTAGAGAGTAAGAAGTTAAGTTAGAGCATTCTGAGAGTGAGGGTATAGAGAGAAATAAACAATTAGTTCATTTCTCAGTAGAGAGGGTTTGTAATCTCCATATTATTTTCATAGTGAATTTTCTGAGATCTCTCCCACTTGGGTTTCCACATAAAATTTTGGTATTATTTTTTTTATATCTTATACATTAGTGTGTTTGTATTTATCTTAGTGTATTTGTGTTTGCGTGATTTCTCAACATAAACTATTTAAAATAAATAAATAAGAACTTTCAACTGAATGGACAAATGATAAATTCGTTAATTGGCTTCTCATTAATTAAGGGTAATTTAGTCTCTTTGATATACAAGGATTTGCAACAATCAATTTAGGGTGTGCATATATTTATCTTGCATTATGTCTCTTAATTTATCTACATAAGCATACACAGTCTATCTCTCCCCTTCACATGTGTATCACTAAATTTCACCCCATTTGCATTCTCTACATCAGATTTGTGATCATATCTGAATGTAATTTTGAAGTTATCGAGTCAAGTTCTCCACAAATCTGATGTAAATAATCAGGGATTTAGTCACTATATTTCACCCCAACTGCATTCTCTACATCGGTACTAGCACCATATCACTTCACTGAGATTAATTGACGGGGAAGGTCCGGGAAAGGTGTGGAAAAAATTCAAGAAAGTAGCATCGTCTCTGGTTCTATCTGCATAAGCACACAGATAGTTCTTCTCTCCCCCTCACATATGTGTATCAAAACACACAGATCAGATATATGTGATTATATTTGAATGTAATTTTAAAGTTATCAAGTTCTCCACATCTGATGAAAATAGTCAGGGTCTTTAGTCACTAAATTTCACGGCATTTGTATTATCTACATCAGTACGAGCACCATATCACTCAACTAAGGTTAATTGATGGGGCCAGGAGAGTAGCCGCAGTGGAAAATGGGGGAGATAAGATATATGTCCCAAGTTTGAAACGTGGATGGGGCTCGGGAGAGTGGGACAGGATTTGTTAGACCCACTATATCTGCAATGTTCCTTCCCCTAATCACAGCTAATAAAGCTGCACATTCCATACGACAAAAAAATGTAATGTTCATGGCTCTACTCAATACCTGCAACAGCACCAATGGTTTTTTCCACATTTGGTAAACTTAATTCTGTACGCACACCTTCCCCACCAACAGCAGGTCCCCATGAAAAAGGACCAGCACTTAAGTCAATAAATGCCCACCTGATACAGAAAACAATATTAAGAATCAGAGCGCGCACGTAAGATTTATATACCTAAAATACATAGACGTATGGAGAGAGAGGGAGGGAGGGAGGGAGCGAGCCTGTCTTTTCCAATCCATGTATCTGTGAGACATTCTGCATGAAGACCACTAAAGTCCCCAGTTTTTAAATTCTTTCCCAACAAAATCTTCATATCTTCATTTTTACCATTCCACTTCTTCAGACAAGAAAAAAAATCAAGAATTTTTGTTGAGGAAAAGGAACTAAGAATTATTGACACTGATATATGTTTGCCTCTTAACTATAAATAAATGGCAAACAAAAAAAATATACCTGCAAAACTTTACTCTGAATTATGTCAGCAGTGTCCTTCCCTTGATATAGTGTCTCAATTTTATTCAGCACATCTAAGCATCTATTGTACCACTCTATCTGAAAAATAATAAACAAATACATAATAATGGCAAGCAACAGATTTCCAATATAAACAACAAACATCTGTTGTTAGATCATATATATTGACAAGTTTGGCAAAATATATTAGAAGGAGCCCAAAAAGGGGCATGTAAACCCATGTATACTAGCAATATGCATCAAACAGTAAGGAAGGACAAAAACAAAGTACCAATGCCAAAAAGACTAAATCCTCTTTGTGCCTGTTCGGCATGCTGTACCTTTACTTTAACCCAAATCCTCATGTACAGCAACTCATATAGACAACAGAAAAGCTACCACTCATCTATCCTCCTGATGCAATATTCATGGAAGGGCTTAGAAATTTTAGCTTTTTGGGTCTTATGTAAGTAAGCTAAGAATTAATTTTGGTTTCTTTGGTGTAATTATAGTACAAATACTAGATTGTTTGGGTATTTTTATATGTATTGTTTTGTTTCAATTGGTTTAGGTTACTTATACTGCAACAATTAGGTTTCTCAAGTCCTGTAAATGTCTAGTAATCTTCGATATTTTAATTATAGTTGAAATATTAGTCTAAAATTTGTGTTCATAACACAAACCATCTTTTCTACACTTTCCACCACCTTTCAAATTTGCATACATTTCATTGTTCCTTCCTTTTGAGTTTTAAAATGGGTCTAACACTCCCGGAAACGAAAATTTCTCCAACATACATCATTATATACTGAAATATAACAACATACATTCTCAAATCCCAGGTTTTAAAAATTATAACCTCTTTCATTACAAATAATGAAAATTTATTCATTTCATCTTACAAGTTTTCTTTACAATTTTATGTTTCATTCACATTCTCGAATGGCAGATCTTTTTTAATAACATCGTTCGCTGAAAATGTTTTTCGGAAAGCATTCAATTGTCCAAATGGATAGAAAAACCTAACAAAGGTTGGTCATTTTTTTTAAAATATTATACACTTTCTTTGAAATACTTTCATTCTCCTACTCTTTTTTTCATTACCCATCATGTCCGAAAGTTTTCCATGTCCAAAATTCATTTCATAGAAACACCAAAGTGTTCATTTGGACGGAAAAGAAATTTTAAGAACATTCATTTAGAATATGAATGTAATATTTTATAATTCTCATATTATCCTTAACTTTTAATATAATAAATTTTAAATTACAACTCATGTCCTCAATTTGTTTTTATCTACTAAACCTAATCTGATAAAGAGAAAACCTAATTTTGTGAATTTTTAGGGGAAACTGAATTCGTTCAATAAGAATCGTGTTATGGAAGGCACTGGCACTGCCTCTACCACTAGCAAGAGCGGTACACTATTTATTGTTTCCATAATATTCTTTACATAGTTTCTTTTGAGTACATTATTCCTGATGATTTTGTTTCCTGTTCAATTTTTTTTCTTAGAAACAGTTGAGTCATTTAAATTTCAATTCTTTATGCAGAAAATGACAAGGTTAAACCTCGTTTTAATTGTCTTCATGAACGCTTTCTACGATTATGTTATCGAATTAAAGTAAGTTTTTAAATTCCATCATATTTTTATTCATGGTTCAATGGTTATTAATTAATAATAAGGATAAATTTATAAAAGTGATATTTTTCTTTTAAACTTCTAATTTCTTTTTCTTTTCATTAGAACTCAAAATCTTTTACTTCTTATTCGTTAATGAAATGAAAATTTTTAAATTTTCTATTCTTTTCTATTAAAAAGGTTGCTTCTCAAAACAAAGGAAAACTTCAAGTTTTCTATTCTTTCACACCTCCTCAATGACCTCCTTTTTCGTGGTTTAAGTTTTTTATTCTTTTCTTTTCTATTTTTGGATATTTCAAAACTTTACGAAATCTTCTGATCTCCGAAAAGCTGAAAACACTTTTCCATGATAAGTGTTTTCTTTCACGCTTTTCCTAACGTTTAAACTGCATCATGCGCTTTTTTAGAAAAACTTTTATCTGCTCATTCTTCCTTCCTCCACAATCAGATAATCTGGAAATATAGTCCCGTAAAATTTTTATTTTCATCTTGAAAATTCTTATGATCAAAGCTAATCCTCCCGGATCGATGTAATGACCTCATGTAATTGATAGCCTTGCACCACCAAAATTTATTTGCATACTTTTTGTTCTGCTTATGCATTCATATAGCTGCTCATTGTTCCTTCCTCCACGATCAGATAATCTGGAAAATAGTCATGATGATCGAAGCTATTGTGATGACCTCGTGTAATTGATAACCTTGCACCACCAAAATTCTTCCCATGATAACTACTTAGTTTGATCCTAATTGGCTCGAAGACAATAATAGTAAGGGTTCTTCTTTAGTTGAGGGAACTGGAGAATCCCAATTTAATCCTAATTGGCTCCGGTTCACGCAAGCGGCCACCCGGGGAGTGGGGGGGTCGGTAAATGTCGAATAAGAGAGTTTTGATTAAAAAAATAAACCCATTTGGATTCGCGTACAAGGGGTTCATGGTGTGATTCATTTTCAAGATTCAACTAGTGAAATTTGTAAGTTAAAATTATTTTAACTAAAATGATAAGAATTGAACCATCAACCCCATATGCATGCAGTATGATTTTCAAGTCTGCATTATATGTAACAAATGTAACAATACTTCCCGGGTTTTAAGATAATTCAAGTATACCTGTTTTTCTTACTGTTTATAAAAACTACTCCCTCCGTCCCAGGATAAAAGTTATGGTTGACTTTTTGCGCATATTAAGAAAGAGGATAAAATGACAAAATTGTCCATATTTAAATTCTTATTTAATTGCATAGTTTTCTGCACATTACTAGTGATGCTTCATAAATATGCATAGAGAATAGAAATATAACAATTAATAATAAGGGTATTATATGCAAATTATTGTAAACATAGATCATTTAAGGTAAGTAGAAATTTAACTTGGGACTACCTGAAATAGTAATAAAAACTTTTATCCTGGGACGGAGGGAGTATAATTTACTGGTATTGAAATTTTAATTTATTTATGTGTGTGCATATACGTGTATAAATATTATATATATTTACAAGTCTATAAATAAATGTTTTTAATATTTAAATATATGTCAAATCCCTGCTGAATTCAAACCACCATTTTTGGAATTTGCCAAACCGCCAAATGCCCCAATGGCAAACCAGAATTCTCAAACCCGAGTCCTAATAATTACTCCCTCCTTTCCTCTTTACTTGTCATTTTAGGGAGAAAAAAACATTAAAAAATGCAATTAATGCTTGTTCTGATTGACCAAATTAGTTATAAAATCTCAATATTACCCTTCTAAAATTCATTGTAAAAGATGATAGAGAAACAAGTTGGTATTTAATATAGGGATAATATTGGAAATTAACTAATTAAGTCAGTAATGCTTTCTTGAAATCTACAAACGACAAGTAAAAATGAACAAATTTCACTCTCTAAAACGGCATGTAAAAAAGAACGGAGGGTGTAGCTTAAAGATTCAGGTGCAACAAACCAATCAGGTGCCACAAACCATACGACCGCTAATCCTAAATTCCTAATCACGTAGGAACCATGTATTATCTGGAAATGTACTCCAATGAATAAAGAAGTTAGGAATGTTACAAACCAATTTACTTCCAAAGTAATTTGGCATCATCTTTGGTCAACTGTCATCATGAGTTTTCTCTTTTCTTAATTCAAACAATAACTTGAATGAATTCCTTTGATACTGGATAGAGGGTTTTTTTAAGATGGAAAAAAATATAATTTTATTGATAGAAACCCCAACCCCCTAAACAATATATATATATGGCTCAATTCCTGCTTCTAGTTACCAAAATGTAAATTCGATTCACACCCAAGATTGACAAAAAGAGCACTTCTCTTCTCTTTTTCTTTTTCATTTATATGTTCTCCTTTACCTTTTTAATTATCTTAATTGTTGACTACTCTTTTGGGGATGCTCACTTGGCATACTTTTTATCTAATAATCACTAAATGTAAACATTAGATTGCATAATCACATGTATAAAACTCTACTTTCCTCGATTAATCTCTACTAGTGCAATTATTGATAGATAAGAGAGTACACGTAGAAGCATTCTCCTTCAAAGGAATCTTAAGAGCATGCTATCACACTTTTAAAGGCACTTCTTCAAATAGAACCCTTCTCACAATTCTGATGATAAAACTATAAAACAATAGGTGATCCTCACAAAAACTCATTGCATTGAGATTTACTAGTTGTAAGAGTTTAAACAAAAAGAACTGACCGTGTCAGTGTCTTCAGTTATTGTCCAGGAGAACTTTGTCATTGGATGCTTTTCATACAATGGCCTCTTGATTTTATCCAGAGCTGACAAAATATTAGGAAATATTGAACATTGTTAAAAACTAATTAAGTACAGTGTACAGATTTACCTCATTTCTGTCTATGTAGAAAAACAAGTACTAATCTGTAATATATACAACTACATACCAAGACCAGTCTCAGGAATACTTCCTGACTGAAGAATTCTTGTTTGCAAGCTCTTGTTCTGCACAAAAATTTGCAGTGAATGGTTGTTTAAAATCATATAAATAATTTTTGAATTCAACAATTACCAGATCAACATAAAGTCTATATCCTTTTTCCATAAGAATTAGTAAAATTAAAAGCTCTGAATAAACTAACAGGAACACGATGCTAAATTATGCTAAGAAGTGTGAACTAAAAGGTAACAGGGCATATGAAACCATAAATGAAATATGGTAATACCTCCTTAAGAAAGTTTATTTCAGTCTCAGACAACCCTCTCCTGTTAAATGTTAAAACAAATGTTAATGGGAAATAATTTTAAAAATAATAGTATAAAGGGTGGACATCCCAAATTAGAACACTAAGCATAAAAAGATCGTCAGACTTCAAAAGCACTCAAATCAGGTCAGACATAAAAGATGATTGACATTGACATTTAGTGCCATATGGAAGCAAAACCCATAAGGCGCGACAACTTGGTGATTATAATGTCATAGAAGACGATAATCAAGAGATCTGTGCCTTCAAAAATCTCCAAATCACCCAAGTCATATAAATACACATGAAGAATCTAGTTCCTAATTAAACATGATTATTCAATTTCCAATACTTTAATCACTGACCAGTTACCTATTATGAAGTCCACCAAGGAATTTAACATTTACATTTTCAGCAAAAAAAATTATGTTTTGTTGGCCAAGGTTGTTTAAGTTACAACAGCTGAATCAGACTCGTAACATACATGCATATATGTATTCAAACATGCATAATGTAACCCCGCCTCGGCAGGCCCAACCCTTTTCTCTGGAATACATCAACATCCACGTTCTGTTATGGCCCCGAAGACCGTATTAGCAAAATCCAACAGTTCCAGAAAGCATAGCAGTGAGCAGACTGGTGTGTACTGTTTAGACATGTTTGGGTTCTTAGTTCTTAATTAGAAAATCACAACAACAACAACAACAAAAATACAAGAGAACAGTGATTTAACTTCCCAAGAAATACGCACCTATAGCCATACTTGGCTCTTTTTAAATCACGCTTGGGATTCAAAATGAAGATATTGTATGCATTTTCTAGTTGCAAATACTCCACAAGGCTGCTGAAGAAATAATCAATCATGTCCACATCGACTTGCCAAAGGCCAGCTCCTTCATCACTTGGAACACCAAAAATGAAGAGTTATAAGCAGCATAATAGACAAAATTTACATAACTAGAGGTACAGCATTAAAGCTTCTATGAATGATCTAAGTTCAAAAGAATCATCCACATAAGGAAGATGTATCAAGATGAAGCTTTTCTTAGTGGAAAAGTAAGGTGACCTCCAAAGAATTAATTTGATTGGCTACATACGAAAAAATAAAAGTATCCAAGAGTATGGAAGAGCAGAAAGAACTTTCACGGCAAAACTAAAGATTTAGCCACTGTAGTTGGCAAGTTTTACTTAATTCACCATTGAACTTTTAATTTTATATATTACCCCATTGAACTAATTATTATTTTAAAATCGGATCATTCTATTAACTTGAGTTCACGACTGTTAAATTCTTTCATTTATTATCTGACGTGGACAGGAGAAAGAAAAAGGAAAAAAAGAAAAAAATGACATAGGCATCAACCAAGCAAGTGGGGAACAAACCCATCAGATGTAACACTAGCAGAACAACCACTGGCAAGTACCAGAAAGGCGATAGCTTCCGTTCAAGCTCCGGCATAGCCCCCAAGATCCGGCGATGGATCAGTCTATACGGCATTTCATCATCATCTCTCTCTCTCTCTAAATCTCAGTCACAACATTTGTAATTTCTGTATATCTCTTTCTAGATTTCTGCAACCCACAAAATTAAAATCACAACTTTATCTTCCAAATTTCCCATTAATTCATCTCTTCCACACGAACAATCTCATTTTCCAAACTGTACTCATGATTCATGGTAAAAATAAGAAATTGAATTTCAGCAATGGATTCCTTCGACGATTAAACCCACCGGATCGGAACTACAACCAAGGGAATCAAGCCTTCTACATAAAGGTGACCACATCTTCCATGCCCTGCAAGACCTTTGCCCAAGCCCCCAATTGCCTCGAAAGCTCAATCTCAGGCGCCCCACCCCCTACAATCAGAAACTTCTTATTCACCAAACACCTAACAACACACAAGGCGTCACGCAAGCTCCGCTCTGCCTCGTCAATAACCAACTGATTTGACCCACGAACCAACGCTGTGGTTGTTCTACCCATTTCCTTAATCCCAGTAATCTTCACAATTTTCCCATCTCCAAGTGAAGCCTCCTCAACCAAATCAACAAATCCCAACTTCTCTGCACGAAAATGCTCAATATTCGCAATGGGTAAACAATTCAATGTCTTAGTAATAAACTCAATCTCATCACGATCCACATCCTTGATCACCAAAATCTTCGCCTTGGCCAAATAATGAAGTGACAAATCCGTAACAGCATCCCTCAAAATACTCTTCTGGATCAACAGCACATTACACCCAGTTGCCTTGATCTTCTTAATCATACCCAAAATGTAATTCCTCTCTTCCTTCAATATCCTATCCATCTGGGTATAATCCGAAACAACAATAGACTGCTCAATATCAATTTTTGGAGGGGAAATCTAAAACTGTATAACAGCAATTTTTGCATTTTCGACGTGGGTCGGACCTCCAGCAGAATGACTCACTTTCTTATCAAAAACCAAACCTTTCACCAACTCGGTATCATCAACCGTACCCCCAAGTTTTTTAACAATCTTCACATCCCGGAGATCAACTAAATCAGGTTTTACAGGATCCACAACAGACAAAACGGCGTCAACAGCTAGTGGAGCTAAGAGGCTTGAATACTGCGATACTACTTTGCTATTTAATGAAATGCTAGCAGATTTTACCAAAGATTCGCGGTCGGAGAGTTCTACCAGAACAGCCATGGCAGTTAAAACATCAATCGATTTAAGGGAGACTCTGTGGAGCGAATCAGAGATGACAGTGGGATGAACACCTGAGGACAGGAGAGATTGACATTGTTTGAGCAACGCACCGGCGATAACGACGACGGTGGTGGTTCCGTCACCGGCAACGATGTCCTGGGACTTAGAAAGTTCGACCAGGAAGCTGGAGGACTTCCATCTTGTGGAGGATAGTGGCACTGTTGTTGGTGATGATGACCTCGCCGAAGGCGGTGGAGATCATCTTGTCCATGCCTTTGGGGCCGAGGCCAAGGCGCGTGAAGTACTCACCATTGCCCTAGGCGAGTCCAGAAATGATCGAGCTGCTGAAGTTCGTGGTGTGTCTACCTCCTTTGCAGTAGCCGCGCGCAGCGGTGGCGTTTGCTTTTGATGGCGGCGATAGCGGAGAGGGTTTTGGCTCTGACGGCGTCGCGGTGGAGGCGGAGGGTGGGGAGAGATCTCGGGTGGGGAGAGATCTGGGGAGGAGGGTTTGAGAATCTTCAATCCATGTGAGAGATTGGGGTGTAGGGAGAGATCTGGGGAGGAGGGTTTCATACTGGAGAGGATTGGGGAGACAACAGTAAGAGAGAGAAAGTAAGAGGAAGATGATAAAGGAATAGGATTTGAAAAATATTTTGACAAAAGTACGTTTGAAGAAGGGGAGTCAGAGGAGTGGAGAGAAATAAAATAAAAATAGGCCATGTCATTTTGTTTTTTTTTGTTTTTTTAATGTCTACGTAGGTAAAAATTTAACGGCCGTGACTTAAAACTTGACAGAATGACTTAATTTTAAAATAATAATTAGTTCAATGACGTAATTCGAAAAATTAAAAGTTCAGTAGTGTATTAAATAAAACTTGCCAACTACGATGGTTAAATCATTAGTTTTGCCGAACTTTCACAATATTATTATAAATCCACAAAATGCACCACACAATCAAGATAAAACTTTAAAATATTTTTACTTTTTCTGGATCAAATCAGATTCCATTTTTGTGTGTAGAGAGGTCTTTAATGTACCTTGCACATTCTTGCCATAATAAATACAGAGTTCATCCATAAAGAAGATAGTATATAATAAGTTTAATCTCATTTTCAAAGAGAAAGGAGAAGTAATTCACTGGAATATTACTTAGTACTAGAATTTCACAGATATATAACATGTTACCATAGAGTCACATATGGCACATATAATATTCTATGACTATCTCTAGATCAACTTTATAGTAGGTGGAAGTGATGATTAATTTAATGAAGTGACTTAATGAAGAGTACAGATATCATTGTCATGGGCTGCAAGTTTAACAAAGGATCCACCAGGTTCTTCGGAAGAGAGTGCAGAAAATCATAAGATACAGAGACTTCAAGATAAGACAAAAACCTGGCATTAGAAACATGATCCTTGCGACCGAGGACATCAATGGCATGCTCAAAAATAGAAGTGACCTTTTCACCCATTTGAATGGCATGAACAGAGAAGCTGCACAAGTATTACAAAAGATGATAAAATCAATGTAAGTAAGGAGAAATTTACTGCACATCATGTTCAAATACTGCTAACAACCTGAAACAAAATAAGTTCAACCGACTGGGAAACGAAATACATTACTTGTAATTTATGGGACTGATAAGAGGAAGATGATGCCGTTGCTCTCTATCTATGCTAATCTTGTAAAATGGAGTAAGAACTTCTCCAATTTTTGGAATCTGTATGTTCAAAGATGTGATCGATTTTAGTGAACCAGCGCTCAAGTTCCTCGGCATTTAGCTTAAATTCTAAAATAAACAAATAGAAACAAATGAAAATTAAATATATAATAAATTAAAGCATTGCTACAACAAACTAAGAAACAAGAAAACTAAAGCGGAAAAAGAAGATTAACCATAAATTTATATACCTTGGTTTCCTTCCCTCAAATCCTATGAAAATGAAATTCACAGGGACTGGAACGTACATGAATTCAACTTCCAAAAGCTTTAGATAATTTGCAACATTGCCTAAAGTACAAGAGAAATTTGTTATATATTAGTCGTACAATTTTCAATTGAAAACCTAGCCAAAACAAAACTTATAATGAATTTTAACAAGTTCAAAATTCGAATTGGGAAAAAAAAAGGAAAAGAGAAATAAATACTCAGCAGTTCACAAGTCAAGAGTAAAAAAACCCCATGTTAACGGGATACTTCCAACTTATGTCTATGGGCCAACTTACCACAAAATATACAAATGGTGATGTGATAACTTTTTTTCGATAAAAGACGTTAACGGGATACTTCCAACTTATGTCTATGGGCCAACTTACCACAAAATATACAAATGGTGCTGTGATAACTTTTTTTTCGATAAAGGACGAATTTTATTATTAGAAAGAAGAGGAATTACAGAAAAGGAGGACAAGGGAGTACTCCAAATAAATAGAAGAAAGAAAATAAAGAAAAATTAATGAAGCAAGCACACCAATCTCAATGAACATCTGAAATAGCAACTCCATTAAAAAGCACCCATAGCGGAAGCCCGCAGCGATGCTAGAAATGAAACCCTATCCCAAAGAAGAGGAATAGATAGATAAGTACCATTAAAGATTCTAGCATTTCTTTTGTTCCATATGCTCCATAAATTGCAAAACAAGAATACCAAGTCACTTATATGGGTCTATGCATTCCAAATTATTGTTGCGCCTAGCACTGCAAATATCGATCTAAATTATTTTTTATGGCTAACCTGATTGTATGTTTTTTAAGACAAGTGATCCTTTTATACCAAGTGTTCTATCTTTTGGATGCTCATCCTTTCTACTATTATGTTAAAGTACTGGCTTGAAACGCTATTAAAATCTATTTTCCATGATGTATCCAGGCATTTCCTGAGTACCAACCCCTAGAAAGTATGCAGAAAGTTGCTAATGGAATTGATCAGTCCTTCAAGGACTATGACATGAATTTTGGATTTAACCCAAAGATTATACAGTTGATTGCAGAACTATAAGATGCAAGAGGTATTTTGCAACTTTAACCTATATACAGAACACAATTAAAAATGAAAAAAAAAGATACAAAAAATAATCAAGTCATTGCAAATGAAATCAGTATGGCTGTCCAGAAACTTCAACATAAAAAGTCTACAATCTACACACAATAACTTGGAGTAATATGTGGCTCCAAATAGGTATGGGAGAAATAAGACCGAGTACCTGCCTTGGTGTAATTCAGTGCTCCCACTTTTCCAGGGCTAGAAGATTCCAGGTCATCAAAATCTATACAAAGTCATTTAAATTGTTACTACAAAAACAACTAGTGGAGTTGACCACTTGGTAAATAACAGAAATGTAGACATACCAGTACGCATAACAGATTCACTCCAGAACCTACTCTTCTCTTTGAGGTTAAATAATGAAAACACTGATGACTTCCCACTTTTACGATTTCCAGAGGGGGATCCATATGACCTGGGTGCAAGTAACTAAGAGAACAATAACCCAAAATATCAGTACAGCAATATTGGTTTTTCTATAAAGATTAAATAAAATCATATTATAACTTGTTATCTTAGATAAACAGGCATCCTAAATAGCTATGGTTGGAATATACACGACCCAATCCCATACAATCTATCTTACTGGCGAGGATATTGATACAGGAAAAGAAACCCTATGAAGTAGACCTTAGTAGCATTATCATAGTTATAAGTTATGACATGGAACACTACCAAGATACACACAGCCAAACACATTACATATTGAAATATATATATATGTGTGTGTGTGTGTGTGTGCGCACATATATAGATATTTTACATTAGTATACAGGTGGGTTAGAAGGAATATGCTGCTAAATCCATCTAATCTTAACTGCAAAGATAAATAAATCCACGAAAAAGTAATAAAATAAAAAATCACATAAAACTAGGGAAGCAAGCACCACTTCTTGGGAGGTGGCAGGGGTATAAAATGCTAAGTAAGTAAGCATGGTAATTCATTGCAAATATATAATAAATCAATTCCATATCAATATATCATGCTTATTCATTCAACACATAATTCTAATTGTATACCTAATATATCAATCCAAACAACAAACATAACTTTAAACAAATGCTATATCGGGAAAACAAGAGACAATTGAAAATAAATAACTACTAAATTTGATCATCCCTGCAATTTGAAAATTCAATCAAGAAATTCGATCATTCACACGAATTCAGTTCAAAAAATCCCATAAATTAACAAGAACAATACCAGTTAGAGAAAACAGAGAATATTCTTACCAGAGTGAAGAGAAATAAGAGAGAAAACAGTCCAATCCTGGACATGAGTACAGATCTCCCGTGTAATCTTGAGCAGAGGGTCGATCTAAGCAGCCAGAAATAGAGAAACGTTATTATGACAGAGTGAGGGAAAGACTCATTGAAGACGACGAGCGACTGGTCTTAGTGGAGTTGAATCTTGGGCCTTCCGCTGAAAAAAGCCCAAGTAGTGTTTTCATAATGTGGAATATCTTATGAGCTTTATATACATTGAAAAGCTTTCTTTTAAATTTGTATTGAGAAAAATTATTGATTGATTGAGAAAATGACACATTCGTTCTTTTAATTTTAAAATTTGTACTAAAGTCTAAACATGCATTATTAAATTAGAGAATTGATATTTTTACATAAAAAAAAATTAATATTTTAATATGATTCATCAATGAATAAGTAAGTTTTGCATCATCACCTCTATACTGAAAAAGAGACTCAGTATGAAAATATCATTTTAATACGCGAAAATATCGCTTTTCTTAAACTAAAATATATTTTACTTTGTTATTCAAACTTTCTTTCTCTAGTTTGAAAGTACACGCTTATTAAAAAAATTGATCTCCAAATTACCCATCTTAATTACTTTATTATCATCTTGTTTGTTTTATCTAATCTCCAACTCTTTCTGGAAAAAATATAGAGAAGAGATGGTGAAAAAAGGGGTATAGTTGTGATTCTATTATCAAAGTTAATAGTCGTACTTTTTTCAATGTATGTAAACTTATTTTCAATAATTTTTAAAAAAAATTAATTGAGGGTATTATTAAAAAAATAATATTAAAAATAGTATTTAAAAAAAGAAGAAAAATAAATTTAAACAAACCAAACAGAAAATGAAGACAGGTGAACTTGGACGAAATATGTAGTAAATATATCATTATCACCTCAAAAGAAATATTGTATATTATGTATAAATCTTACATCATTGATCATAATATTTTAATTTTTTGATAATATAGTTGCATAATTAATTTATTTATGTGATGTTGATATATATACTATTTTATAGGAAGTTGACTCATAGGTTATATTATGATAATATTAGAAAATGAAACACGTATTATTATACGTGTTACATTTTCTAATATTATCATAATACAATATTACTTACCTGTTTTTATCAACTTCATAAATTATTAATTTATTAGTAAAGATTGTAATAAACTATTATCCAAATTAAACATTTTTTATTAATTTTGTTTACGTGTTTAAGGTCAAATTAAACATTTTTATTAATTTTTACCTACCACGCACCCTTGTTTACGTCTTTAAGGTCATCTCATGCGCGTAAACAAAAACTGGGTTAAGAATAAAATAAGTTGCGTCTGTAAATAAAATAAATTATTACTAAATAAATATAAATTTCAAGCGGTGTCAAACATTATGTATCAAACGAAAGTGGTTATTATGAAATTAATTTTGATCAAAATAATATAATTATTACATGAAGTTGATTTCGATGAATTATCTCTACGCCACAAGATCAATCGATCAATTTAATAACAATTTAACAATTTACCAATTAACTAATTTACCGTGTAGTTAATTTTATAGTAACCGAATCTGTACCAAACATATATATCATAAAACGATCATAGACCGCTTGGTATAACCGTGTCACATTATTATTGTTGTTTACCTCTTTTGCCTTACATATTTAACTATATTATTATTTTATATTTTTTTATCTTTCTATTTATTCATCCAAATTATACTCCATTTGTCCTAAAAAATATGAGCAAATTAAAATTTTCACACATATTAAGAAAAATAGAAATAGAAGATAAAGAGAGTAAATAAAATTTCAAATTTATTCTAAATGATCCCACAAGATTCATAAAATGATGAATAACATTATTTTTATATTTATAAATTCCACTAAATGACACAATTACTTTCACTTTACGTATTTTATCTTATCATTTAAAAAATAATAATAATTATATTTGTGCTTATTTTTTTTTAAAAAAATTAAATGAGATCGAAGAGATTTGAATTTTGAGGGATCCGGTTACAATAAAATTAATTTCATAGTAAGTTGATCAATCGATCAATATAATGCTGACACGCAGGGAGAGATCATATTCCGACTTGTGTGTTGACACTATTGATCAATTGACCAAAATTAATTTCATATCGCTCCAAATTTTGAGACACAGGAGGGTCAAATCAGGCCCATTCGTGTTACAGTCTAGGACATGCCGTACCGCACCTGGGTTGGGTTGGGTCGGGAAATCGTGACACGAGGCGATGAACAGAAAAATATAACGACCGGCAAAAAGACGGCCATTCGGTCACCCAACCAAACAGTCGTTACTGGTTAAGTGTTATAGTCGATGGAAGTGACTAAGTGAGTAGGATTCACACACAATCTACACCACCGACCTGCTGTCACCGTCCCATTTTTAGTTTCACATTTATTATTTTTCAACACAATAAATGATACCATTAAATTATTCTCCTCCATTTCTATTTATCAGATTTTTTAGGTAGTTTAAATTTTTTCTATATATTTAAAATAATATTATTTCTACAAAAAAATAAAAAATCACAAAATCTCATCCACATGAAGGTGGGTCCTATTTATTATTTATTTGAAAATATAGTTTTATAGTTACAAAAATATTAATTTTTCTCCTTCACAAAATCTCATCCACATGAAAGGTGGGTCCTATTTATTATTTATATCAATTCCAAAATATCATTTTTAACGTTATCAAAAGCATTAATTAAAACGTCTATTATGGAATAACATTTATTGTTACATATTCTTTAAAATATTTATTAAGTTTGAGTTTTAAAATATCTTAAATTAATATTTTTGTGGTTATATTTGACTGAAATTTTAATATTCTTGTATTTGGCAAGAATGAATTAATATTTGTGAACTGTTTTAAATAATAAATTTTAAAATAATGTACTACAGTGCCATATTTAATTGGTGTAAAATATTTTACAAGAATTTATTTAAAAATATTTAATCTTGAACACCATATTTTGTTATTAAAAAACTTTGACTAAACCATAAATTTAAGGTATCAAAACAATTTTGACCCTATGTACTTAAAATTGTTTATAAAATTAATGATTTATAATTAAAATTAATTAAATTTATATTAATTACAATATTTATTATATTTTGAAAAAGATTGAACACTTAACAAAGTGGCTGGTGACACTATTTTTAGCTGGACAGTAGGAAAAGATATGACTCAGAGCCTCATCACCCAAACACCCCCACTCATGTTCTCTCTCTCTCTTTTTCTTTTTTTAATCACTTTCTTTTTTAGTAGGAGTATTATTCAAGCACAGTAGTAAACTATCAGAGAATTAAATACAATAGATTGTAATATCCTTGTAATTAGATGTTAATTCTTGTAATCAGTATCCTTGTAATTAATTGTAATCCTATAATTCTAACAATTAATATCTTTATAATTAATTATAATCTTATAATTCTAACATAATTTCCTAGTCAAGTACTTGGTCAATACTCAATCTTATATATATATATATATTCATTCTTAAAAAAATTAAGTCATTATTTCTCAATATTTCTCCCTAGAGTTTCTACATAAACAACAAAACAGTACTGAGGAGACTGGAAAGTGCTTAGAAAGGTGGATTCTTTACCTCCACTTTTCACTAAAGAAAGCTGCACCAATTTTGTGCTTGATGTTATCAAGATTTCTCTCAAGATTAGAACTTTTTTTGTATAATCTTTTTGTGGGTTAAAATTTGTTACTCATTATTTAGTAGCTTAACTCCATCTTTACCCTTTTTGAGCTCTCTATTTGATATTCCACATCATATCCAAACTTAAAGTTTCCACCTTTTCTTTGTTTAATCCTCCATTAGCTAGACCATATTCTTGTTTTTAAATATTATAAGTCTGTTTTTTGAGCTGCACACTGGACAGAATCTTATAGTTAGTGTGGGGGCTTGCTTTAGTTGTTTTCTTTTGGTTCTGGACCATTGCCCTTATTTGTTTTCTTTTTGGGTCTGGACCATTGCCCTTATCTTCATCTGGTACTAAATCCCTTTTTCCTCTTCTTTTATGCTCCAGTTTTACATATCTTCATCCTGTTTTTCAATCTGCTATTCATTTTAATTTTTATACATGTTTCTTTCTAAAATATGACTCTATTATTCCATTTAAGACGTGGGTTTCTGGTGTAATTTTATTTTTGTAATAAAAATTAATGCTCATGTTTACCCTTTTTCTTGCAGCTTCTGGGTAGTAGCTCCACCTGGGAAGTGGGTACCCAGTTAATGACTAGATTTGAACTATCTCTCACTCTTTTTCTATTTTATGGTCCAATCTACTCGTCATAAAATATAATAAATGCAAAAAACAAAGAAAATCACTCGTCTCGAGTTAGTTTAATTTTCAGACCTGTTTTCCTTCTCATATAGCAAATCTCAGTCTCTATTAATTTCTTAATCTAAAGATTTCTTTCAACTCCCTGTTCTATTGTACTTTGCAGACATCAATCTGAGGCCATGGGATTTGTTTTAATGGTAATTTGGGTTTTTGTGGTTTCATTACTTTCACTTGGGGATTCTGTGAATGGGATTGGTGCAAACTGGGGCACACAGGCATCTCACCAGCTGCCACCAGATAAGGTGGTGAGGCTTCTGAGGGAGAATGGGATTCAAAAGGTGAAGCTTTTTGATGCAGATTATGGGGCACTGAGAGCTCTAAGTAAGTCTGGGATTGAGGTTATGGTTGGAATTCCCAATGAAATGTTAGCAACTCTGGCTAGTAGCACCAAAGCTGCTGAGAAATGGGTTTCCAAAAATATTTCTGCTCATGCGACCAATGATGTGAACATCAGGTTAGCCTTGCCCCCACTATTATCCCTCCTGTTGATGCTGTAATATTTTATCATTTTAATTTTTCCGGTTTTTTCTCAGTCTGATTTTATTATCTTGGGAGATTTTAAGTGTATTAGTTAACTGATTAGCTTGTAACATATTGTCCTTTGTAATTGAGAAGCTAAAAATTTTGTGAACATTTGATCCTAAAGTGGGCCGAAGCCAGTAGGCTGAGGGTATGTTATGCTGATCTGCCAGTGCTGTTTGGTCATTCATGGTTTGGGATTTGATTGAGATGATTTTCTTTCGATTAAATAAGGTATTAGGTTTAATTTCAAGAATCTATTAATAGGCTTTGAATCTTTCTTGGTGTACCTACCACTCCTTCTGACATGAAGGTCCTGATGAGGATCCAATGTGATTTTCACACAAATTTACAATCATGTTAAATTTTTGGTACATGAAGTCAGTATCCAACTTGCGCTAGCGTCAAACAGATGATGTTCTAGAAAGTGCCTACCAACAATAGGATGACACATGATAAAAAGTACGAGAAAATACATTCCAATATGATTAGCACTTTGAAAAATCTAGTCATCTAGGTAAGGGCTTTTGCTTGAATTTTATGTCCTTGATTTAATGGTAATGATCTATGGTAATCATGTCTCATCACCTCGTTTGGTATACGACTAACTATACTGACGGGAAATTCAATAATAAAAAAACTAAGCGCAACTCTCGAGGATCTGATATTGAGTAAATAAAGTTTTTGTTAATGAAATTGAGAGGGTACTTTTCTTTTTAACTATGCTGTGGACAGGCCATCAGCTCCAAAGTTTTCTTCATCAGTCTGTCCTCATCGTCTCTTTTCTTACAATTCCAAACCTTTTTTCCGTTCAAATGCAGGGCTTTCTAGGCCTCTGCAGAGTCAACCAGGCACCTCATATGTATTTCTTATATAGGATTCGCCAGGAATTTTCTGTCTGTCCTCATCGTCTATTTTCTTATATATGCTGATTCTTTGTGGTTCATTAGGTTTGCAGATAATTTAAGAACTGTAGAAATCTTCATTTTTGGGTCTGAAGATTATTAGCACACTTTTGCCTCTTTCACCTGCAACCTTGTTTTATTATCACAGGTATGTTGCTGTTGGAAATGAACCTTTCTTGGAAACATACAATGGAAGCTTCCTACAAACAACCTTTCCTGCTCTCCGAAATATCCAAGCTGCGCTGGTAAAAGCTGGTCTTGGCAACCAAGTAAAGGTAACTTGTCCCCTTAATGCCGATGTCTATGAGAGCTCAACCGACAAGCCGTCAGGTGGTGATTTTCGAGCTGAGATCCACCAATATATGATGCAAATCGTGAAGTTTTTGAGTGATAATGGCGCCCCCTTTACTGTCAACATTTACCCGTTCATAAGTCTTTACACAGACCCTAATTTCCCACTTGAATATGCCTTTTTCGATGGCAATTCATCTCCTATTAATGATGGTGGGACAAACTACTACAATATGTTTGATGCAAATCATGATACCCTTGTGTGGGCGTTGCAAAAGAATGGCTTTGCAAATATGCCAATCATAGTTGGAGAAATTGGTTGGCCAACTGATGGGGACCGAAATGCTAACCCTATGTTAGCTCAACGGTTCAACCAAGGGTTCATGTCTCATATAGCAGGTGGAAAAGGAACCCCAATGAGACCTGGTCCAATTGACGTCTATCTCTTTAGTTTGATTGATGAGGATGAGAAGAGCAATCAACCGGGGAATTTCGAACGTCATTGGGGAATATTTACTTTTGATGGGCTACCCAAATACTCCCTGAACCTTGGCACAACAAATTCAGGAGGATTGGTCCCAGCAAGAAATGTGCAGTATTTGGAGCGCAAATGGTGTGTGATGAAGCCATCAGCATCACTTGATGACCCGCAGGTGGCGCTGAGTGTGAGTTATGCTTGTGGACTTGCTGACTGCTCATGCCTCGGGTACGGGACATCTTGTGGGAATTTGGATGAACGCGGGAACATCTCCTACGCATTTAACAGTTATTATCAGAAAAATAATCAGCTCGACACGGCCTGCAAATTCCCCAACCTTTCAATGGTCACAAAAACAGATCCATCGGTTGGAAGTTGCAGGTTTGGGATAATGATCCAACCGTATTATGGAGGCGCTGAACGGGCAATTGGCTCTATCCAGAAGAGATGGAATTTTGTGGCTGGTATTATAATCTTTTTCTTGGCAGTTGTGTGAGTTTTTATTCCATCTTGAATTGTCAGTTAGTTTGTTAGGAATACATGTTGATCCTGGGAGTATTTAGTGAAATAGTAGTACCATAATTAAATTTTTGCAACCTGGAAGGTTGAAACTCTTTCAGATCTATTAGACCATTTTCAGGACTAATGCTACATATTTCATCAAATTACTTTTTTTTGTATTAGATTATTGGATTTTGTGTTGATTATCCATGCTGGCCTAACCAGAGTTGATTTTTCCGATTTTGGTCATTGGAAGTTGGCTGAATTCAGCAGTATATCCTTAATGTAAAGGGGACTGCTGGTCATACAGTTGATGAACATTTTTTTGTGCTCGTAAATTTAAAGGCAAGAAATTTAGATTTGTCACATAGATAAGAATGTTTGAGATTGTGTTGCATAAATAGGAGGAGCAGTATATTCGAGCAGAAATAGTTTCAGAAATTCGGACTTTGTTAGGTAAGCACTTACTGTATGTATATATAATCTTATTTCTTTTGAGTTTTTGAGTTTGACCCTATTTTGAATCTTCTACCCAGGGGCTGTTCTTAGGCTTTTCATTAACATTCTTCAGAGCCTTCCACACAGCACTGTTGCACTTAAAACCCGAGCCGAAACCAATTTGCCAAATTCGGTCACCCCTCTTGATCCTTGAGTTTGCTTCCAGGTAAGCTAGTTCATACCAAACACTACTGCTAGAAGTGTTTCCGAATCGCTCCAGAGTTTTCCTCGAGGCCTCCATGTACTCGTCGGTAAGCTCCAAATTCTTCTGTATCTCATCGAGCACTTTCTTGCTGGTTGCCAATATGCAAATGTGCTCAAATGCGAGCTTGTAGTCGGGAATGTAGGGCTTGTTAGACTTGTTCTTGAAGAGCAAAGAGGTAAAGAAATGAAATTGCTCAGACACCGGGAGAACTAGGGGGCCGAGGGTTGTTATGTTGGCCTTTAGAGCATGACCTCCCACCTCTATTGTGTCTTTGCTAATCGAGAGGCCTTGCTTCCCTTCACCATCTTCCTTTAGATATATGCTTTTGAAGCTTTTGTTATCTATCCCTGTATGAGTGCGTACTAGCTGCATTTGAAAATCAGCATAGGTATACCAAGAACCCCAAAAAAATGTGAAAACAAAAAAACACTAGCCTCGAAATTGGCAGAACTATATTAATACTCTCGAAAAATAATTGAGGGAGAAAAAAAAATGTATATAAACTAAAAATAAAACCAAACTAAATGAGTGGTTTTGCCATGAGAAAGAGTTATACGTACCTGTTTGAGTTCATACTTTGCTCGCCAACAATGGAGGTGATGATTGGAAAGCAACATGGCAGCAGCACCCATTCGAAAGAAGCAATTGGGAAGAAGCATATCGCGCTCTTTGCCATCATACCAAGCTGAGCATACAACTTCTGTGCTTAGTACAAGTGCATAAGATCGCGGATAAGCTGCCAGCAAGTCTTTTGCTAGATCAATAGCTATGATCCCAGCGGCACAGCCCATGCCACCAAGGTTGAAGCTTTCAATATTTTGACTTAGCTTGTAATGGTTTATTATCATCGCCGACAGCGATGGGGTGGTGTTTAGGACTCCACAGTTGACAATGAGGATCCTTATGTCCTTTGGCCGGATTCTGGTGGCACCAAGGAGCTCATCTATAGCTCCATACATCACCATTGCTGCCTCTTCACGCCCATCCCTCAAGTTTATTTTGTGTCCCTGTTTAAATACTATCCTTGGCAAGTAGGTCTCATCTCCCATCCCAGATTTCTTCAGAACTCGCTCCTGATATTCCATTGTTGCCTCATCCAATTTTCCGGATTTTCTTGTTAACTCCATAAATTCGTCCTTTGAAATCTGCAGGATATGCAGAAATTGTGTGACGACGACAAGTTGATGAAATTTAAATCCAAACAATTAAAGTTGTTTACGAACCTTGAGCTCATTTGGCGGGCGATAACACGCAAAATCAAGCAAATAAGTGGGAGGAGGGGTGAGATGAAGATAAACGAGAAGAATAAAGCAGAAAAAGGCAATGAGATAAATGGTATTAGTGAAGTCACATTTGGAGTACAAGTCCTCCCAACTGAGCTTCTTGCCTAGCCCAGCAGCACCCAAAATAGCCACAAGAAGAACGGGTGCAGTTGCCAAGTAAATGCCATGGCTTAGCAGATAGGCATAGCCAAGCCTCACATATTTGAGATTAACTGAGTTGAGAAAATCCGGCAAGCCGCGCCGGACCCTCACCGAGAAGCTAAGAGAACCGGCGTATGGACCGGAATCCTCGATCACGCCGCGATTCTCAATTTCTGTTGAAAGCAACTCTTTTTCACTTGCCATTTTGACGACAACAACAAGAACAGATAGAAATGGGAATGGGTGCATGGGATTATAAATATAAATATGTAGTTACATAAATAAATAATAAAATAATGCAGGAGTTGTAACAGAAAGAAGGGCTTGTGTGCATGAATGCTAGGATCAGCAGGATTGTAGGCATTGCAATAAGAGAATTGTGCGTGTGGAGATTCATGTCTAGAGGAGTTGTTCCAAGTCATATAATTAAACTTGTACGGACAAAAAATATCGTGACACAAAAGTAAAGTTACAACTGCTTTATAATATATAATTATAATATATAGATAGATATAGATTTAAAAAAAAAAAAAAGCACCTCCATGGCTCCATTCTTCTTGCTAACTCTATTGTTCTCTCCTGCAATGGAGCTAACAAAGAAAATTTTAAAAATATTGAGCTCAAACTTTTAATAATAGTTGTATTTTAATATGAAAATATTTTTAAATTTATATTTTTTCTATTGCTCAAAATATAGGATCAAGTTTGATTTGTTCAAATTAATTTGAGATATAATCAATTTTTTTAAAATAAATTATACAATTATTATTACCATTTTAGATAAAATAAAAAAATAGTAAAGTTTATAATTTTTATAATTATATTTTTTAAAAATTAAATAATTTATATTAATTTTGAATTTAGAGATATTTTATATTGAATTCAAAATGTCAATATAAAAATAAACAAATAAAATGGAGAAAAAGAGTATACTTTTTACATAATTTTTTAAAATAAAAAGTTAAAAAAATGAGGAGAGAGGAGAGAGAAAATTAATTTTTAATAGGTGAAAAAAACTAGAGGAACACATGTGCATGATTAATGCATCTACGAGGAACAGTTGTACTAAAAAAATGTTTAGAGAACATTGGAGGAACACATTTGCAGGACTAATGCACATGTGAGGAATAGTTGCGCTAAAAAAAGTTTAGTGAACAGTTTAGCAAAAAATGACAAATAAGAGGGTCAGATTTGCAATTTAGTCCTTTATTCAGTAAAGTAATAGCTTAAAATTATTTTTTGTTGACTTGGTGTAATCTGGACAATGGATCGGTACTCAAACATTAAAAAACCGGTACCTAATTGACTTACCGGTTTAACCGGTATCGATTTCAGTACACAATTTTAGTTACATTCGGTAACCGATTTGGTTCGAGCCGGTTCAGTTCGGTAAATTATCGATGAACAGCCTAACGAATATTGTTTGTGACTTAAATATGTTGAAAATAAAATAAGTTGTTTGTAGATGAACAAAATTCTCAAATGTTGTTCCATACGTTAGTATACCTACAAGCACAAATATGAGATCTACAATATTGTGGATAATATTTTCAATATGCTTTATATGAGATAAAATAGTGTATGTGAAAGAAAATATTTTTATTATTTTTACAAGGAAAATTTAATATTTTCATAAACATGAGTCCCATTTACTATTCATGTCTTGTGTAACTATAAAATATTAAAATTCCCTTGTGAAAATATCAATTATTTTAAATAGGAAATTGCTATTTACACATGATCTTCTCTCATATGAGGATACACTATCAAAAACACTTGTGCAAATAGTGCTCACCTTTAAATATTAGAAGAAATCTGTAGATGTGATTTCAATCAGGCTACCAATGCCGATAGAAAGAAAGGCCCATCCATCACATATGGAAAGAAAATTGCACTATTACAAAGAAAGAAAATTACATTACCACATGTAGAAAGAAAATTGCACCATCACATATAGAAAGAAATTTACATTACAACATATATAGAAAGAAATGTGCCCATGGATGAAATTACATTGTAGATACCATGACTAGCACAATAGTTATATTTGCTAGGAGCCTAGGACCAGATACATGCATCATAACATTGATCACTATTCCATTTATTAGAGGACTCCAGCAGTGATCAATTCCTCTGATTATTAGAGGGCTCAGCCATAAAATTCAGTATCCAGTAGTCCGAGCCCTTTATGAACTCCTCGTCAAATGGTAAATTTTCAAAGGGAACTGGCATTTCTTCTGGCGCAAAAGTTGGGATATATGGTTCCATTTCTGATGCATTAGTTGTGGAATTTAATTCAGGGACATATGGTTCCACTTCCAACACATTAGTTGTGACAAAAGGTTCAAAATTTACCTTATGTGCAGCCATTTCATCCAAATCCGTTGAATCCGGAATAACTGGTTTGTTGAGTGAAAGGCTAGTTGACGACTTTGAGGAGCGCTTGGCAGCACGAACCTTAGTTGCCCCCACAGAAGCAAGCACTTGTACAGCTCTTTTAATTTCAGCTGCAGACTTAGTACCAATGTCCTGATTGGTAAGCTGAGGACTTCTATTCTTTGGAAAATTAAATGGCCCCTCTGCACCATGTATATAATACGAGGCATCATCATAAGCTTGAGCCGCCTTCTCAGCTGAGTCATGAGAACCCAGCCATATCCTTTTCTTCGTCTTTGGGATGCGTATTTCTGATACCCATTTTCCATCCCTCAGTCGAGCACCCCTATAGGGCCCTCGAGTTTTTCTCCCACCAGTCTTTTTCAGAGGTGACAAAGTATTTTCATGATCACCCCCTGTAGAGCCCTCTGGTTCTTTTGCCACCAGTCTTTGTGGGGATGAGGAGGTATTTCCTTCAGCAACCTTGAGCAGAGTTGAGGTTAACCCAAAATCCATGAAAAAGGAGGACAGGGAATGGATCTAAGTTACCAAAAAAAAGCTATAATGAGACTATTACCACTACTCCGAAGAGCTATTATGGATACTTTATTTCTGGCTAAGGGCCTGAAAAGAAGGGGGGGGGGGGGTGTTAAGGTATAAGAAAGCTGTTGTAGAATGAGATAAAACCTAGTGAATGATATAAATAATTGGCGCCTAATTAGAGAGATGGTGGCATGCAGCACTGTAAGCCGGCGCGTGGCTGTTGATACCAGTAACGTGTTAAGGCCTGCCTTAGACACGGAGTTCCCATCTGCATGAATAGCATTTGGAAGGAAATGAAGCAGTACATTTGGCCCGTGTACATTTCTCCTACCAAAATTACCATCAGTGGCTTAATTTAGAAAGAAAAATTAACTTTCTAACCCATTCAAGCAAACAATCAGGAAGATGAAACCAATATCCAACTGTCAATAAAGAGACCTTATCATTGATAAAATATTGCACTTGAAAGAAATTGCCATAATACGACAAGAAACTTACTAGTGGACAAGAGCGCAGATGCAGAATGAAGGTACCCTTGTGGACGATATAAACAATGTGGCATCTCATTAAGAAGATGGTGGCATGCGGCATTTCAACCTGCACCTAGGCATTATTGCTAAATAACGTAGTGAGGCCTACCTATTACACTGAGTTCACAACTGCATGAAGACATGAAGAAGTGCACACGGCAATTATACATTTCAACTAGCAAAATTACCATCACTCGCTAATTTTGGAGAATTATTTTTTCAACTTTCGTGCCTATTCAAGAGTATAATCAGGCAGATGAAAATAATATCAGCATATTGGCTATAAAAAGATTCTATAATTAACAAAATAATGTATTTGAAGAAATTGCCATAATATGATGACAAAATTTATTCGAAAAGGAAAAACAATATCCCATTTTGATAGTTGACATAATCAGCACAAAGAATCGTCTCTATAAAAATGTACCAACAAAATTGATCACCAGAAACATTTATTTAAACTTATTTTCTATGTTACAACTCAGATGCAGGTGTTTGGTGTTGTTATGGGCAATGTTACTTGAAATTTAGTGTGTTTTAGTTCGTTATGAGTATGCAGCACGCTATATAGGTTAAAACAAAGTAACGCCACATAGGCTAAAACGTAGTACGCTAGGGTAGCTTTATATGAGTGCAATAGTTAACAATTCTCTCTTAGAATATAAATGTAGTTATTGTAGTATAACTAAGTTTCATAAAAGATTTTAGTAGATCAAAAAGTGGACTAGTTTATAACAAAATGATAATTGAGCCTCAATACTTAAGTTAGAATATTGATGTATTTGCAACTATAGGTAAAAAAAAATGGATACGTTAAATTTAGAATATTGGTAAGTAAGTGTCTCATGGTTGGGTAGGTTCGCTAGGTCAACAAGAGTATCTGGTCACGAGTCCAGCCTTCCAGGTGTCAAACCTCTCTAAACCCCAAAGTTTAGCCGTTTAGGATACATGGTATAATTAAGTTCAATATATTGCATATAATACTGTACGACTAATGTTCAAGGATACACGTGGGTAAGCTTTATATTGAGTAAATTATAGTGAGAATATAAAGGGTTTCTACCTTTTTCTACATTCAAGAATCAAGAGTCCTTCATAATTGAATAGAAGCTAAGTTCTCCTCCATCATTACACTGAATCAGAGTACCCAATTTGGCTATTGGTGTCAGATACATATGCCATAACATTGTCTAAATGTAACATATCCGACACTGGTACTTTAACCCATTCAGAAGAGTTCGTGTGCTATAGCTCATTCCTTGATACAGTTACATATCTTTGTGAACTAGTCATCTAGGCCCAAGCAACTATTTAACTTGCATTTACCTGGCACAAATAAGGAAGGAAGAGAGAATTAAAGTGACGTCAACATAAAGGTCACCATTTGGTTTCATATGAATCAATTAGATGTTTTGCTCTGTATTAAATAATCATACGTGAAACGCTCCATGGTTCTACCCAAGGATGGAAATGAGAGTAATAAAGGAACCTGACCCTCTCATTTCCAAAGAATCAGTACAAAGTAGTGTTATATGCGGTCATTTGGTGATTTTAATAGGCCAACTCACCCTATATGGAACCCAATTTAAGTGTTGAACTCGCTAAAATGGCTCATTAAAAATTGATATCTCATAGTTGGTCTTATCCTCGAAACACATATAATGCATATGGTTCGTCTTTTATATTATATAGTACATAAACCTTAGTGAATGTTTCCTCAAAAAACATAAAAATCAAAAGGAAATGTCCTTTATGCAATGAACAGGTGGGAGGTTTACTAAGAGGGGCAGCATTGGGAAAGTGGCACCCCCTCATACTCGCACTCATTGCTATTCCAAATTCTAGCACCTTCCCGATTCACATATCTAGTTGGTTTCTACGGTATTTCAGTCTCACTTCCCAGAACACTTGCAATATGCACACCATTGTAGTCCACGTAATAATGTCAAAAGATGCAATGAGAAGTTTCATATTACTTTTGCTGAATACACAACTTCTACAAATACCATCAGAAAACTAAAAACAAAATTTCTGCTACTTCAACTCTGGATTTCACATCATATCATTTCATGAAATAATTACAAATATTTGATCAAGGGATCCAATATGAAACATGAATATCTGAAGAAGCCTTCCCTTCATCCCAATTTGAGTGTCGTCTTGCAAATTGTGATTTTGAGCACAAATTTTAAGACAGTTATACAACACATCTAAATATAAAAAGATGTTTGTTGAAATGCCCAACAGAGATGTGATTTCGTATACTGCTTTGATTGATGGGTTTGTTAAGAAAGGTCACTTTGAGCATGCTTTGGAGTGGTTTCAAGAAATGCAGCTCTCTGGGGTGGAACCTGATTATGTGACAATTAGCTCTGTGCTCTCTGCTTGTGCCAATTTGGGAACTCTTGGATTAGGTTTATGGATAAACCGATTTGTGCTTAAGCAGAATTTCAATGAAAATATCCGGACAAATAATTCATTGATAGACATGTATTCAAGATGTGGATGTATTGAGTTTGCTCGTCAGATTTTTAAGAGGATGCCTAAACGAAGTTTGGTTACATGGAACTCCATCATTGTGGGTTTTGCTCTTAATGGTAATCCGGAGGAGGCTCTTGAATATTTCAATTTGATGCAGAAGGATGGGTTTGAGCCAGATGGAGTGAGTTTCACTGGGGCTCTTTCGGCTTGTAGCCACGCTGGTTTAGTTGATGAAGGGCTCAAGTTGTTTGATGTAATGAACAAAGTTTATAGGATTTCTCCTCGAATTGAGCACTATGGGTGCATTGTAGATCTCTATAGTCGTAAGCGGGAGGCTAAAGGAGGCTTTGGATGTAATAGAAAGGATGCCCATGAAACCAAATGAAATTTTGTTGGGGTCAAACTGGCTGCATGTAGGACCCAAGGAGATATTACCTTGGCTGAAAGATTAATAAATGATCTTTCGGAGTTGGGTTCAAGGACCGATTCAAATTACGTGCTTGTATCAAATATATATGCTGCGTTGGAAGTTGGCACAACGCAAAGCAGTGTGAGGAGGAAAATGAAGGCTCGGGGATACAGAAGAAACTGGGAGTCAGTTCAATTGAAATAGATTGTATCATCCATGATTTTGTGGCGGGTGACAAATCACATGTGGATGCCGAGTGTATGTATAAAATGCTTGAGCATCTGTCTTTTGAGCTAAGGATGTTTGGGTACGTTTCTGAAACTAATGTAAAAGAACAATATGAACATGACTAGATATTCCTCAAGACCTGTCACCAAGTTGCAGAATTCAGTTTGTTGTACAAAGTGAGATTCTTCTATGGAATGCAGACATGTATTGTATTGTACATTACCACAATTAAATGTAGAGTTGAATGATTTTTTATTTTATTTTATTTTCTTAAATAAGAAACAATATTAGAGAAAAATATATTGGAATTTACATCTTCCTATATCCATCAGCAGAAGAATACAGATGCACAAGGCGGAAAGGATACAAATTAACTGATGGGAAATGTTTTCTTCTCCCAGATGAGATTTATAATGCATCAATTCTATAAACAGCCCCGGCCTACATATAGAAGAGAGTTTTTTTTTTGTTTTAATCTCCAATGTTAAAATTATCAAAATCAATGGACTACAGATAAACATCAATCGAACCAAATGTAATACGGAAGCAGAAAGACCACCATAGCACTATCAGAAACAATGCTGCTTACCAAAGTGATTCAAACACCAAGACTATTCCTCCTGCCCAGCAAAATGAAGAAGAAATCATAGAAACTAACAATGAGTTAGAACATGAGGAACTAACTGATATGGAAGCAACAGAAACAGGAAATGAAGTACAACAAGGCTAGTGGCGAAGCCATGAAGTTTTAACATAGGGGTCAAAATTATTAGTAAGTTATAAAAAATTTGGCGGGGATTCGGGGGCAGCGCCCTAAGCTAATTTTTTTTAATACTTTATACTTTCGGGTTAGACAAATGCATCCAAATATCCAATTTAATAAGACTAACAAAAGGGGAAATCACAATTGATTTTTGAAAACAAAACCGAGGTTGGAGAAATTGAAGAGAGAGTAATTTCTGTTACCTGCAAGGGCACAAGGCTGCAAGAGAGTCACAGTAGAATAGAGTCGCACTCCAGTCTCCACACTCGCGGCTCGCCAGTCACCAATACCCACTCCGACCACTCGACGAAAGGCTTTGATGGTCCACGGTTTGGCTTTTGCCTTTTGCGATTTGGCTTTGCCCCTTCTCTTTCTATTTTGTGGCTGAAGTGCTGAACATATATTGATGTATGAGATTTAGGACTGAGGTTTGGCCGCTTGGATATTTCTAATTAAAAAAAAATCTGAGTGGGGTAAATTTTTTTATTTAAGTGATTTCAAAAATTGAGTGGGGTCAATTGACCCCACATTTTTACCATAGCTTCGCCACTGAACAAGGCTGACCAAGAGGAGCTAAAGGAAAAGGAGCAGGTGGATAAAGAAGAAGCCAAGTTAGACGACTTATACACACTCAATACGATGAGGAAGACAAACTAAGGAACCTATGTGGTTGCAAGGTTACATCAGGGGTAAGAAAGGAAGCAACAAGTTCAGAGGGTAGTTTTGGTATTATTAGTAGTACTAGTAGTATATCAGTATTTATCAGTTTTCCCATCTAAGGGCTGATATTGTTTAGCTAATATGCAAGATGTATGGTGGTGATGAATCATCTAGAATCTTGTACTATCTCGGGAATGAAGAATACATAATGAAGTAATATATCTTTTCTAGTCTAAATTCTTTCCCTTCTTTTTCTCTGCTAAATTCTAAAGTGCAGCAGAAGACTATAATTTCAGCAGCACAAAGCGACCCACTGTCAATCTTCTATAATCTAAATTGTTCATGGGGCCTCTACTAGGCACCGTAGAGGCTAAGAGAGGAACTCAATTCCACAAAACTAGAAAGATACCAAAGAATAGGCAGATGGTGGCGACAGCAGAATGCACCAAAGTCGAGCATCAGCAGCTTGATATCAGCGCATAAGATGGCCACATCAGAGTCCTGCATTTTACACTTTACCTCCTTCCATAGAACTTCTCTGCAACCCTCTCAGCTACTTCAACCCTCCCATGCATCTTACAAGCTCCCAACAATGCATTCCACAAAGCCTTATCTGGCTCCACATCCGTCTCCTCAAGCAATCTCTCAGCTTCATCCACTCTCCCCGACCTCCCCAGCATATCTACCATACAAGTATAATGCTGCAGTCCTGGTCTCAACCCAAACTCCCTTCCCATCGTCTCAAAACACTCCCACCCTTTATCTGTAAAGCCACCATGACTACACGCGGTCAAAACTGTCGTAAAAGTCGCTCCATCAGGCACCACTCCACTATCCACCATCCTTTCAAACAACACAAACACCTCACAAAAATCACCATGCATCCCATACCCCGCCATCATCGCTGACCACGTAATCGAATTCCTCTCCGGCATTCCATCAAACACCCTCCTCGCACAACCCAAATCCCCACATTTGGAGTACATCGTAATCAAAGAATTCAAATTCGCTAAATCCAAACCAAACCCATGTACCAAAACAGCCACACGAACAATCCTGCCCAGCCGAAGGGACGATAACCCTGCACAAGATTTAAGAACGACCGGAAAAGTTTGGCGGTGAATGGGTTTGCGGGCAATGAGCATTTGGCCGAAAATGGAGAGAGATTGAGAGAATTGATTTACGGAACAAAACCCCCTGATGAGAGAATTGTGAAGGAAAGTGGATTGGCGATTTGCGCGGGAGAAGATGAAGGTGGCTTCGAGCATTTGGGCGCAGGCAGAGTAGTAGAAGACGAGTTTTGTTCGGACTAAATTATTGCGCCAAACTCCAGCGGTTATGATTTGGGAGTGAACTTGCTTCAGTTTTTGTAAGTTCTTGGTTGATGAACAGACGTCTAGGAACTTAGCGAAGATGGGTATGATTTCTCGAGGGCTGGCCATTACTGCAGTAATAAAAGATAGGGTGAAGTGCTTTATGTTGAACGAAGAGCCTCTCTCCGTTTACAGTCTGCCGCCACCGTCAATGCGGCCATTGCCGCCGCATCCACCGCCGCTAATTTCTACAACAGTGTTTCGCAATCTCTCCGCGATAACCGACTTACACTGTGTCCGGGAGTTTTATGAAGTGATTCAAAATAGGAGAAGACACGTAGATAAGATTTTGAATTTATGTTAGCAAAATATTAATTCCTACAAACTTAAATAAAACTCATTAATTAAATAAATTAACAGTATAAACAAACAAAATTAAGGATAATAAAACATAATTAATGCTATGATATTTAATTTGTGATCTCAAATGTGTTTTAAAAAATATGTCATCGAGTAATCAAATAATTTTAACAATATACGAATGAAATTGGATTAATCGACACCTTTAATATTTTTTAAAATTATAAAATTAATATTAACATGAAAAATGGTAGGGACAAAATAATTAATTTTATTAGAATTTAATGTATCCTTAACAAAAGGTTCATCTATCTTCCAATATATCTAAATCAAAACATAACAACATAAATACCAAATTATTTTAGTTGATCTCGAGTAAATTCAACTTAATAACTCAAAAGTTTTATTTTTTTATTTTCACGTCTTCTTGGTCTTTTCAAAAGTTGACTTAATAGCTCAAAAATTAATTAAGTTTTTTATAAAATTTTAATACACATTTATTATTAAAGACATGATATATCCGTCACTCACAAAAATAAATTGAATAAATATAATTTAAAAAAATTTGTAGATTACTGAATCACCAGACTTAGATCATATATAAAAAACTTACTTGATAAGTTGGCTCTGAGCTTATACGAATTTTTAATATTGTATTATTTTAATAACAAAAATATACTCTCTCTATTCTGAAATAAACGTTATAATTGGTTTAAGTACGTTTATTATTAATATATTTTTTTAAACCTAAATTACCCTTTTGAATTACTTATTAATTGAAGTATTTATTAACTTTTCTATAAAGTATTAATTCTTCCCATGTGAATTAGTTATTTAAATTATTAATTTTGTTATTCACACATTTTCAGTAATTACTAAAAGCTGAAATGAGTAGAGAAAAAAGAGCCTACAGAGGCCAGAGCCATTAAATAAAAAACATGTCATACCGGTAATATGAGAGAGAAAGTGGTATAATAATTCATCAGTTCCCAACATAAATTTTTTTCTATTTTTTTTTTTAAATTTTTAACAAAAGTTGAGTAAAAAGATTATGAGAGTATAAGTGAAGAAATAAGATAAAACTAGTTACAAATATAAAAATATGATGTTTATTGTGGAATATCTTAAAAAAGAAATTAGGATGGAGGGAGTATTTGTCTAAAATATAATTATACGATTTATTATTTATTTTAAATAACATTTTGTCGTTAATATGGTAATTTACAATTTTATTTCCTATAGCTTCTCTTTCTTATTTATGAGGAGGTATTGACTAATGACTTTATTACCAAATGCTGACTCATAATATAAAGAACTACCCACTCATAGCATAGAGCGTGATTAACACGCAAATGAAATTAGCCACCGCGTGTTAGTCAAACACTATTAAACGAGTGGAGTAAAGATGTCACAAACCCAAAAAAAACAATTGCCATTCTTACCAGATCGCCGAATTTTAAAAAGTAAATCGAACCGCCCCAAGGGCTCGTACCAAAAAAAAGAAAATACAAAACACAAGAACAAAATCAAATTATTACATACACACATATATACATTTATGTATGACCTAAAACCCCTCTCTTTTTTCGAATTCTTTCGTTATTCGAATAATATCAAAACCCTCTTGCGGGGTGATTTAATTTGTTCTCTGTTTTAGTTGAATATATTTGAATTCTATTCAATTTTGTTGCTTTGTTTTGTGGTATATTAGATTTGAATTTAGACTGAGATTTGGAATTTGGCGTTGGGATCATGATGGAAGAAGCGGGTCAACAGGGGAAGGATCAGGTTGCCTCTGTGTCGAACTCTACCTCAACCTCACCTGTTGCTGGTATGTATTCTAAATTCGTGATTGGGTTTTGTTTATTTCTTGTAAAAACTGGGTGGAATAGTAACCCAATTTCCTTGTTATTGAATTTGCTCTGTTAATATGACTCAATCCTGGCTCGTAATTTTAGGGTTCACAAATTTGGTATTTTATATCCTTGGTTGTTCTTTTTATTAATTAGGGATAATTGCTTGAGCTATAAGGTGTTGGGCGACAGCTGCCACCTCTCTTTGTCAAATTAATTCTCTATTCATTCTGGTGCTTATTTTTCTCCCAAGTTTGGATCTCTGGTAAAAGTGTAACCTCCAGTCCCACATTGGAAAATGTGAAGGTGGGTTTAATTTGTTTGTGGATAAAGCTGGACCCTGATGCCAAGAGTAGCAAGAATTTGTGAAGGTTTTTTTCGTAGGCTCTAGACTGAGCTGATGCTCCTTGCTCTTGGGAGTGGATTGTCGCTGATTTTGAATTTGGATTTGGACTCGGGTAGTTACATAAAGTATGTTTGTTAATCCACACTGGATCTTCTCTAAGAATATTCAACAGACATATTGTTGTCCAGGGGCGATTCCATCCTTGCAGTTCAGTGGGGTCAATTGCGACTTGCAAATGCTGCTGAGGATCTAGCCCAAGTTTATCTGAAGCAATTCTCCTAGACCGTCTAAAACTTGAATCGGCTTCAGAGTGCTGTGCCCCAGATAGAGCTGACCTCGTTTCCTCAAATGGCTGAATCAGTTGATACACAAATAACCCCAATAAATTGCCCATCAAATAAATTGCCATTGTCTTATATAACAAGTTATCGAACCGAACGAAATAATTTAACCGAAATTTTCCGACAATTCGTTATTTTTAATATTTCATTATATCCAAAATTTTTACGGTTTCGTTTAGTTTGTGCAGTTTCACTTTTGGGTTATTCGGCAATTAACCTTTACAAAGTTAAAATAATATTCGCATTTGAGTCTCTCTTTTTCTAATCACTCATTCACTCTTAATCTCTTAGTTTCTTTAATCTCAAAACTCAAAAGACTCTCATCTCGATCTCTTTTTCTCTCGCCTAACTCTCATCTTCTCTCGAGCTCTCAACCCTCCAACGTAGTCAACGATACTATATAACTACGACTATAACCTCACAACGAGTCTTTTTTAAGGATCTGCTAGGAGGTCAATAGAGAGTCCGCTTCCATGAGCTTCACCTAATTTGTTAAGTCTATTCTATTTTGGACAATTGAATAATACCCACATGGAAAAAGATTGAAACTTGTAATTTCAGTTACTTTAATCTTAGTAACAACATGTACCACATTTTGCTTCCTTTTGGGTAGCAAGAAATACCAAATCCAAGCATTCAATAAGTAGTTTCAATTTGTTAAACATCAACTCAAAATCAAATGCAATGATCAATCTAAACTCTTAAATGATTTACCAATCCATTAAACTAATAGGCATCATATAAAATAGAAATAATTAATCCAATAAGTAGTTTCGATTTGTTAGAAAAAAATTAATTAGTCCAACATATAAAATAGAAACAATTGATCTGACCCATCAATAAGTAACAATTAGATGGACTCACCAGTAAAATATGTGACCATTGACATCAAATATATGAACCCACTGTCCCATGGATTCCAGTATTCTCAAATATTGACTGTCACTAAACTTCGCCTCCAGCGGAAGCTGCTGCAGCGACGCCGTCCCCATGCTGGATTTACTAGCTTCAAGACTCCGACTCTCCCTTTGCTGAGGGGACAAATGTCGGAATGAAGGAAAAACCATCTTAAATGTCGTCGCTAACCCACCATCGTACCCTCCACCATCGGCTCTCCGTTGTACCCTCCTCCACCCTCCTCAAATATTTTTTTTAATTTGACCCACTGACCCTTTAAAATTCAGTAGGGTCAGGTGCTCCTCATCCCCCAGGCTTGGATCCCCCCCTGTTGTTGTCAACTAGATATTGCAAATTAACTTAGGATGGAAATGTACTACTTTTTTCCAACTCAATTTTATATTTCCACACAACAATTATTTGGGCAACACTGATATAGGGGGAAATTTCCTCTTGAACATCTTCCCATTAGTTAAGATCCAATTTATAGTTTTAAAGTTTTTCATGCCCATGGATAGCGCAAACCAATGGGACCTGTCCTATGTCATAGCATGCTTTAAGTCTAACTATCTAGTTCATGTTCCTTGTCATTATAGGCCGGGCATATTAGGCATGGTTCTGTAAGAAGCAATAATTAGTGGTGAAGGGCATATTAGGCATGGTTCTGTTTGAAGGGCTTTGGAGATTCTCTTACACTATGTTTCTGAGTTTTAAAATGAATGGAAAAGAAAAGAAAAGGATAGAAAACTTTAATTTTCTGTCCCATTCTTTTGTGACTACTATTTTAATGAACAGAAAAGGAAAAAAATGGGCGAACTTGGTCACTTTTTTTGCCAAAGTTTTTTTTTCCAAAAATGGACGTATTTATTTGTCCAAAAAGATGGACGGATAAGAAAACCTAAATGTGAAAATGTTTAAATTTGCCATATTTTTGTTCTGGAGCATACTAGGCCTTGAATATTAGGTTTTGGACTACTAGAGGCTAGAGCCTTTTATTTATCTTTAGTTAGATTATTATGTTGTGTTAGTTTAATCATGTTTTTATTGTCACAGCCACAGGCAGTTTGTTAATTTTGCACATTTGCGGCATTTTAGTATGTCTTATATCGTCTACTTCTTTAGTTATTGATTGTTTGGTTAGTTGCCTTCTTTAATTTGAATGGGATGTATTGCTTTTTAGGAAGTCTTTTTTGTAATAGAATTTTCAAATCCTTTTTGTAGTTGGAAGGCTTATTTACCTCGATATCAGAAAGCAATGTATGGACAATTAGAATAAACTTGATTAATAAATGGTTTCTCAGCTTATTATTGCCTTCTTTTAATGGTTTTAAATCCATAAGAATTCCTTTAGGTTTTGTTTCTTCTTATTTTTGCCCAGATTTATCAAAAGTTACATCCAGAAAATATTAACCCCAGCCAGTCTCTTCCCTAAAACCTATCTATGCCCCGGCTGTCCTTTCCGTGGTAGTAGGACAATTCAAATCCCTATTTTAAGGTCTTTCCTGTATTTATTTTGGCATTCAGAGTAGGATTTTCTTTTGGGGAATGTGTAAAATCAGGGAGTGGCAAGGTGTACAACATCATGAAGTCCAACCACAATTCTAATATATCTAACATGCTAAAATACATGAAGAGAAACTCCAAAGGCATGAAGATGTGCTCACTAGTAATTAGGCTGTTGGAAAAGGTCAAGGGAAAGGGACGTTAATTATGGCAATGACCATGGTAAATAATGCTTCCTTAGGCCCACTTCAAGACAACAAGCATGTAGGTCGAGGTGCAGTTAAAAAGGATTGCACTGAAGCTAATGATTTTTATGGTGACAAATTTACTTTTCAAGAATGGGTTGCATGAATGAACATTGTTGTTTAAACTCTAAAAATTGTGACTGGTCATTTTTCATAGGCAAAACTAAAAGGGGCAGCATGTCTATGGATGTTCAAAGTTGAAGATATCTTCATAGGGTTGATCAATCACCTATAAACACATGGGATAAGATGAAAGGTATTGCATACCCTACACACTAACACAAATAAGGGGTAGATGCAAGAGCCATTTATTTATATCAATTATAATTCCAAATTGCCTTCCGAGCTTGCCTAGTGGTAGCACCAAATCTTATATTTAGGGCTGTTTTCAATACTTTTTACGGTTTACATAATTCTTTGGTAGATATACAAGAGAGAGCGAAGGGAGGGAGGGAGGGAGGGAGGGAGGGAGGGGAGGGGAGGAAGCTCTGACAGATAGTAGCAGAGAACAGGATTATTTCTCAATTGTTTTCTAAGTGTAGCTGCTATTTTCATGATGAATTCATATGGTATGTTCATACTAAGTTTTGCAAAGGACACACTTAGACATTTATATTTTTTAATAATGTAATCATTCAAAAAAAAAATGTCAAAGCGTGTCTCATCCAAACCTTAATATTTGGAAAAAGTCAACAAAAAAAGTTGTACTCTCATTTTCTAACAGAGCGAGTATAAGTTGTAGCTTCTATTTAATTGCTTGTTACTTATTTTAGTGCTTAAATTACCACTTCAGTGATCAATTTTCTATTTGATGCAGCTGAGAGACATTTTATACCTGATAACTTGACAGAACAGGTATTTGATTGACATTCAATGTTATTGGTATAGTTTTATCCGATATGTTTGTGTTAGTTAGGTAATTAGTACTTCCTTTCTCAGCAAGTTTCACCGAAAGATGAGAGGATTGTTTCTACGAGTTCTCCAGATGCAACCATTGTAGGGCCTCCAAGTATTGCAACAGATCAGCCAGAAATTTTGGTTTCAAGTGGAGCTTTTGCCACTGTTTATCCTCCCAATGCTTATACTCCTCTAGAACAAACTTTCTTCTATGGAGGTTAGTTTGCTCATTATTATGTTATTGTCTTAACTCTTGTGATTCCAACACTTGGGAAATTTTTTGAGTAGATATCATCTCTAATCCACTTATAAATGCTGAGATTTTTCTCTGATGTAGAAATATTAGATGACAACTGTAATCTTTAAGCTTAGAAGGAATAATGTGAAAGAAAAGAAAGTGCAGAATATACATATTAGAAAAAAAACAAGATGAGAAAAGAAAAAAGAAAGTGAAGTATTATGAACTTCATCTGATCTTCAGCTGAATGACTCTTATAAATTGAGAGTACAATAATTTTAGTTTGCTGCATTAAATGCATCCTTCCAATTGTTACTTTAGTGAAAAAGTGTAAATACTGTTGCATTTACAATTGTGGGAAGAAAATTCTGATCACATTTTCTTGCATTGCCATTTTCTGAGGGAGTTGCAGTATTTTCTATTTAAAAATTTGGAGTTTATTTGAATTATTCTCAGGACTGTAGTCTAGTAACTCTAGTTATTACTCAGCTGGAGGAGAAAGGAGGTTTGGTTGGTAGCCTCTCTCCATTTGTTGGTAGTTTATTTGGTTGGACAGAACTGCTGGCATTTTTAGGGTGTTGAAGTTTCGGTTTTCAGATTTTTGTACCGTTTGCTGGTTGGGATTGTGTTTCTATAAATGTTATCATGGTATTTTTTTTGGTGCAACAAAAATTTTGTTGCAGGAGTAGGCTGCCCCACAACAGGGCAGGGCACAGGGAAGTAGCCCTGGATGCCCACCTCCCAAGACCCGCGGAAGAGGTTTGTATCCATGACCTAGACGAAGGTCATTTGTCCAACTTACCGCTGAACCAACCCTTGGGGGCAAAATGTTATCGTGGTTGTTCTCTATTGTCTGATCTTTTTGAGGATTTTGGGGTTTTCTTGTGTTATACCTTGTGTTTACATATTTTTGGGTTTTTTTGTTTATTTTTATACATAATAAAAGATATGGAAGATCAAGAATTTTGCTCACATGTTATGTTGATTAATGAAATAATTGTTTTAGTATTGCTCTAGGGTTTTTTTTGTTCTTACCTGTTGCTATCCAGTAAAATAATGATTCGTCATTTATCTCATCTTTGGTCCAGCTTCAGGTTATGACAACAGCAGTGGTAATTGGGGTGAATATTCTAACTATCTTAATGCCAACGGCTTGCAGATTGTACCTCCAGTGAGTGAGAATCTTTTTTCTTCCATCTTATTTTGTTCGTTCCCTTTGTAGTAAAAACTAAATGTTTCTATGTTTTTTCATAGGCAATGTACAATGATAATCCATCGCTCTTTTTTCCTTCTGGTTATGGCTTTGATAATCAAGTGGCATATGGACAGTTTTCTCCCTTGGCTAGTCCTATGTCCCCAATAATGGTAGATGGCCAGCTGTACTCTTCACATCAAATACCAGTGTCCCCAAATTATTACCCACAGTCAATGTCTCCAAGCATACCACATGTTACTTCTTCTCATTCAATGTCTCAAACTGAGATGTTGACACCAATAAGTAGTGGCCAAGACGGTCTTAATGACAATATGCTTTTTGGGCCAGGATCAGGCTTTTACATGCATTTTGGATCTTTTGCTGGTGGTAATCCTTCTGGAAACAGTAGCCTTGGTTTCTATAAATATCCAGGGGAGTTTGGACCTGGGGAAACAATATCAAATCGATCGAATCCCTCAGACACAGGCAACATTTTGTCTCCGTTGACACCAGGAGCAGTTTATACGCAACCAATTGGCTTACTTGGGTCCTACGAGCATAACTTGGGACAGGTTGGTTCCCTTTAAAGCTAGAGATTCCCTTCCTAAAATAAACTTGCATTCTGTGATATTGAAGAGAAAAGATCTACCATGTTAGTGTTACTATAAATGAATATTTTTTAAAAGTTAATAATTCTATTAAAAGCGCCAAAAGGGGGCTAACCTGCGTACTGCCGCTCCTTGTACAAGGAACCTCGAAATGATATGTATATTAGGTTCTTAATTCAAATTCTCCCAAAAAAATCCACAAACTGCAGAATAGAGCCTGGATACAACTAATGATTACAAAAGAAAAAGTAGGCTAAAAAAGATATCAGAATGTGGGAAAACCTCTTTGCTCTCCCTACCCAACATAATTTATAGCTTATCTTATTGTAAAGCCGGAGGCACCTGCTTTGGTGTTACCGAAGCCTCTCTCTCTCTCTCTATATATATATATATATAATATGTATATATAATATCTATCTATCTATCTATCTATCCCTTGAACTTTGACAGTTCTTGTCCTTTTGAGTTTTGTGTCTTCCTATGTTGTCCTCCAAATTCAAATTAAAAATATAATATAAATTACACATGTAGAGAGTGTTCCACAAGGGCTAGTTATTATTATTGTTTTTTAAATACCTCCTCCTCTACCACCCAATTTAGTATGATAATCCAATTAGAAAGAAGCAAGTAACCACTTAGTCAAGAGGCACTCATTAATTTATATTTTGCACCCCTTCAAATTCGATGAATACTGAGGAAATGAAGAAACCAAAATGCATAGGACCTTACTTTGAGTTGAATGCTTGAGATTTACTGTAGTAAAATTTTATACTTATTGTTACTTTTATCTTTTTTGGAAGTGCATGAGCATAAAGCTATATTAGACTTGCTCTTTGAGGCTTGTGCCAACTATGTTTTTCTAAAAACCTTGTTTTATACATGGATACTTGGTTGGATTTGTATATGTATGTGTATAACATTCATAACTACAATATTTTGTTACCGCACAAGGGATGCTAATATGGAAGAGGGGAAGGGGGGTTTATGTAGTTCCTTTTTTGTGCATTTTAATGTGCTGTTTCTCTAGTCGAATTCTTTCTACTCTCATTATTAGTAGAACTCTGGTGTTATGACAGGACATGTGGTGTCATGGCACAACTCATCCACATGTTTGTATATTTAATAGTTTCTGTATAGTCAATATGAGCCGACTTATATCTGATGAGTGATGACAGATTTATGACTGTTTTAAGAGCTGTGCTTATTGATTTTTATCTTTGACCAAGTTCTAAAATTTGGGCTTACCCCCTCAGTGGTTCTCTTTCAATAGACCGGTAAATTCTTTTCATCATCAGAACTCTTTTGTCAGATCTAACAGTGAAATCAGAATCGATGTAAATGTGTTACTAGTGATGTTATAGTGTTAACTTTATCCATGCTATTATTTACCTGCAATAACATTTTTTCGATAAGTTATATACATGCAGCAATAGTTGAGATTGTATTCTTTAAATAATGTAAACTATAGTCGGTTCTCTGTGATCTAGATGCTGTCTTGTTATTGGATTTCAGGCTTCTCAGCTGCAGACACCATTTGCAAGACGCTATCAGAATAGTGTCTCTTCTAGGAGCTCAAACTATGGCAACTGGGACACTAGTCGCTTTAATCGATTGATTCCTGACAAAGGTGGAAGAAGAGAAAGGGATCGGGACTCGGTTAGCATTTCTACTGATTCACATGGTATTTCCAGTGACCGTAATAGAGGGCCAAGGGCATTAAAGCCAAGAACAAGAATGGTACTGAAGAACCGACTTCACCTGGTAGTGGAAAAGCAGGTTCATCTACTTCTGGAGTTAATCTTGATCTCTATAACCAACCAGATTTTGTCACAGATTATGAGAAGGCCAAGTTCTTTGTCATCAAGTCTTTCAGCGAAGACAATGTTCACAAAAGTATCAAATACGGCATTTGGGCCAGCACACCTCTTGGGAACAGAAAATTGGATTCTGCGTATCGTGAAGCGAAGGAGACAAAAGGCAATTATCCAGTTTTTCTTTTCTTCTCGGTATGCTACTTTTACTTTGAAATAACAAAAACATTTTTAGTTTTCCTAACTGTTGTAAATGAGAAGATGATGAGATCCATCATCGACACAAAAGAAAACACAACTAGATCTCTTTTTCTTTTCGAAAACCAACTCCTCATCAATGCTTAGGAAGTGAGGCTCTTTGCACATCCTAGGCTCCTTCAGAAGCACATGTTATAATAAAATTGATGTTTGGTGGTGATATTTTTTTTCTTATATAGTATACTTATTTATTCTCCCTCAACTCCAAAATTAGAGATATGCCAACACTACTGCATTTCTAGCTAATGTTAGGGATAAGCTTGGAAAAATAAAGTTACTTAAAAAGTCGTCGTTTTACAACTGTATCTCTAATTTTGGAACAGAATAGATGGGGGTGGATTTGGTGTTGTGGTAACTTCTATGCAACAGGGTCCTTGTTGTAAAATTTAATGGTTAAGGACCAATTCTGCCATTAATTTATACCCTGAACACTAGCTTATATAGCACCTTAATACTTGAACACATTATTTCAGTTCAGGTGATCAGTTCCATACGCTTGCCATATCCTTGTATAGGTTTTATTATCTCTGTACTAGATTTGAACATGGCCCAACTGATTATTGAAATACACTAGTCAATCCATTGATGATTGTTCATGAAAAGTATTAAGTATTAAAATCAAGGCAAGTGAAGACTAATTTAATGGTTGTGACTGTAGAAGAATAGTTATTTTGGCCGAGTTCACTATTTTATTTATTTATTTATTTTTGGGGTGCGCGTGTGTGGAGGAAGGATTCTGGAAGTGACTTTCCTTTTCTTTGGTAGGAAAAGAAGTAATTTTCTTTACAGTCTCACAAGCAGAAAGCAGAGTAATTACATTCTTTCTAGTAAATGATTTGTACAGGACATTGAACTTGCTTGATGCACAGTTATTGAAACAACATAAGTTGTAAACAAAGCGTGGTGACTTACTAAATACCACAAAAGTAAGCCAATGCTAGAATTGTTATTGTGTAGAACACAATCAACTAACATCATTGCATACCGTTGTTATATACTTATAAAAAAGTGTAAATATAAGTATGCTATTTCCATTTATCCATCTATGTTCTTAGCTGCACTTCAATATCTCTAGAGATTGGAACTTTAAAAACCATTTAAAAATTTTAGTTGGTCTGTCTTGTTATAGGATACAGTTTCTGAAATTTTGTTCACATTTTATAGGTCAATGTTAGTGGGCAATTCTGCGGTGTAGCTGAAATGATTGGATCTGTCGATTTTGAGAATGATGCAGACTACTGGCAGCAGGATAGGTGGAGTGGCCAGTTCCCTGTGCAGTGGCATATAATAAAAGATGCGCCCAATGGTCGATTCCGCCACATACTTCTTGAAAATAATGACAATAAGCCTGTTACTCACAGCCGAGACTCTCAAGAGGTATCCCTGCAATTAAGATTTCTTTCTGACAGTTATCTTCTTCTTTTTCCCCAAAATAATATTTCCAATCTTGTTCAATAGTGGTTTATTCATAAACAAAATGAGATTAAAAGGATAAATTTAGATTACTGAGCATTGTTAGCTAGATTAATTGGTTGAAAAATGTAACTCTTGCTATTAGATTTGTATCCGTCTCGGATGATACTTGATGTGAAACTCTGTTTCTAGTCATCACCATCCTTGTATCTCTTTCCTTCGTCTGTGTTTTTTGGTGCTGAGGTAGTAAGGTGTATTCTTTCTATGGGTAGTTCATGTGGTTTTGAATTGTACTTGAGAAGATATAGTTGCCCAACCTAATTAGTCTATTCAGGCTTTTGGCAACTAAAATTGAATTTCACACCTAAGGCTGGCACCTTCATACAAGCTAGATGCTCTGGATTCATCTTAAGATTCGTATAACTGTATTTCAACCTTGAATCATAAAAATGTTGAAACTTATTTTTTGAAGCTTCTCTCGTATTCTTTTGGGTTGGATCCAAAATGAGGGCCAGATATGGTTGTGAAATCATAAAATTTCAGTGCTCAAACCCCCTCCTTTTCCACCCCGATTCTTCTTAGGGCTAGTTGAAATGATTGAGCCAATTTTGCGACTGCTTGACCTTTGTTTTATGATATATTTTTAGGTGAAACTGGAACAAGGTGTTGAGATGTTGAAAATTTTCAAGGAGCATGATGCTGATACCTCAATCTTAGACGATTTCATTTTCTATGATGAGCGGGAAAGATCCTTGCAAGAAAAGAAGGCCAGACAGCGAGGTTCAGGCAAAACTGAACGTTCTGATGCTTCAATAAATCAATTGTCCGAGAATCTTGCTGATACCCTCCAATTGAAAGTTGGTGAAGACAAAACAAAATAGAGTCTAGTGCATTATATTGCAGCCTATTGATAGATGACTGACTTGATACATTGACTGCAGGCTGGGTTTAGGGATAATAGGTATTTGGGCAGCTTGGGGTTGCTTGCTATTTCTGGACACACCGCCGGCAGGAAATTTTGAGTTGGTATTTTCCACTCATCAAGGACATTTCGGCTGTAAACTAAGACCCATTTCTTTCACTTTCACCCTAGTTTTATTTTTTTGTATTTTTAATTTGTCAATTATGGAGCAGTTTGGTAGTAATTTGGGCATTCTTGGCGGGAAGCTGGAATGGGATTCCGAATTATAGTGGGTTTATCTTTTTCTTTATTATTATTATTATTTTCGTCTAAAGATGGTTTGGTTACAGGCTCTATCTTGGTGGGAGCTTGGTTTTCAATAGCATGATGGTTGTAATTTTATGTTTTTGGTCTAGTGCAGTGCATCACAATTATATAGTGTGCTGCTGCTGCTGCGCAAAAGGAAGTGTAAAATTCCATGCGGCAAATATTACAGTGATTTTAGCCAAGTAGTGTTGTTTCAATATTCCACTAATTTACCACCTACTTCTTTTAAATAAACTTGTTTGAAGTAATTTGAAACTATCATTTAATGAAAATGTTTTTATAGTCAATTCAACCATTTTCTTTTGTTGAATATATTATTGGAAAAGGAAAATAATTAATTCAAGCAAGTATCGGACCATCAGTTGAAGTTACATCAATTTTAGTAGAATAAGTTATTTAATAAAACCTCTTACCTTTAGAACAATGGTTATCACATTGTTCTAGCCGATCATCCAATAACAGTCATTACATGTAATCTTTGCCATGGATAAGTAATTCAAATTTTTTGCCATTCCTTTCTCTATTAAGTAATTTATATTTGACCATATTTAGACTAATATTTACGCTAAGTTTGGATCATAGGAATCAAGATGAGAGAATAGAATCTTATGGAATGAAAGTAAGTGTTTAGTTGTTTCGTTTTTCCATTCTTGCCAAATTTATAAATTTATAAATTTTATTCCTTAAAAGAGATATGTAATGACTCAATTCCGATCAAGAATAATTCTTTATCCCCGTTATATTCTATTCTCTATTTCATTCTTTCAATCCAATCCAAACGTAGCATTAGTTATTTTGATAAAACAAAATGATGATTTAACTCTGACAACTATATATATTTGACATTGCTATCATATTTACTCTTAATACATAATGATATAAATTTTTGACAAGTCAAACTCCATCTTCACAATGGTAAGAATAGTCGAGTGTAATATTATATACAAGCAGTTTAATTTTTATGGGGCTGTAATAAAAAACATCCTACAACTATATCTGTAACATAATATTCTTACTTTAATTGAATTAGACGTCAATTCCCATCACCTTCTTCACAATGCGGTTCCAATCATTTGGTTCTGCATTAATGTAACGAATGAAAGAGCGAATGATATGCATGTGTTTATATATATATATATATATATGTGTGTGTGTGTGTGTGTATTTATTTGTATTTTAAGATTCATATCCGTGTTGAAGAAAAACATTTTTGCTCTAGTTAGTTTTGCTCTTGGTGAATTAACCAATGAGGTCGATAAATCTGGAAAAAAAAGTGACAAAGTCCCTACATAAAACTGTGTTCTAGTTTTTTGATTTGGTCCTAATGAAGCATGCTAAAGAGAAGCCGAGGGAGGGGGGGGCTTCCTTTTGGTGGGGGGGGGGGCAATTGTTGTGTGTTTTTATTTTGGATACTGGGCTCAAAGTCAATAGTGTTGACTAACCAGGATGGGTGCAGCTTTAGTTTTGTGTGTGCTCTAGTGCTTGATTTGTCGTCAGTGAATCACATACACCAGAAATTATGCAGAATGGAACTTACTCTCTCGATAGTGGGAAAATGCACGTTGTAGAGCCCTATTCAAGGATCCTTCATCAATTCCTTCAAAGACGAACCTGACAGAATACCACCCAGAAAAGTTGTCAATTCATAATGCTATATACTGCAATGATATATAGCAATGTACATACAAAAAATATATTGTCTAACACTGTTTGCCAAAAACACAGCTATATGATTGTTGAGTTACAAAAAATAAAATAAAAAATGCTTCAGTCAGTAAAAACACACGTATATATAAAGATGATAAGATCATTAATTTGTTCTTTGGCACATAATATCAATCTTAAAAGTGTTAGCTTAGGTATGTTCTTAAAGATTCATTGCTGATGCCAAGATTTAAATACTCCATTTGTCCCATATATTTATCATGCTTTCCACTTTGGAATGTCCCAAGAAGTTTCACATAAAAAACTCCAAAATAAATTAAACAAAACAATGAACTCTTAGCTTTGGTGAAAACCAATGGATTGCAGATTTGATATGTAGATCATCGGTCCACATGATAGTTTAAGAAAAAGAATAAATAGGGGTAACGCTGCCTTGGACTTGCTCTGCAACCTTGGCCTGGCACGCACCACAACCTAAAGAAAATAAACATGCTTTGCAGATTTGTCGGGAAGGGTTACAAGGGTATATTATATATATGGAACATCTTGTTTTCTGATTGCCTTCCCTATTGACCATGCCACATAACATGGGATGGAGGGTGTTTCAATTTATCTTCACATGCCATAATAATAGCAACCATGAGAAACACGGCGTCCATGCCTGCTAACAGTATAATAGTCTAGATAAGTTGCTAGTTTGAAGCATTGTTGCACGAAGAAGATAGGTTAGGTTTAGTGTGCATGATATATCATAATTCATTCATTAGATGATTACCCATTAGCTATCTCAGGTTGTGACTGATCATCCACATCGAAGACTGTATCAGCAAGACCACCAGTCTTTCTAACTACTGGGACCTGTAACAATAATCACAATGCCTCCTGTCAGCTTTCTCTTGAATCTAGTGGTTTGAACTAGAATGCATACTGAATATGGTGAAGCTAATTGTTCAATATTTACAAGACCATTTATTGATTTATAGTATGATGTGAAGTGAGAATACAAACTGAATATGACTGGACAGAATGATAATCACTTCAGAAATAACCTAAAATATTTCTTGCCTCATAAACTAACCAACTTTATGCTGTTAGGATGTTTCTCAGGAGTTTATAAGTGAGAGAAACTAAGTGAGTATTCTGATTACTAGTCCCAAAAAAAAATAGAAGGGATGAATTTTTAAAGGATTATATACCGCTCCATATCGCATTCCAATCATCTGAGCAAGTCCACATGGCTCATATATGGAAGGTACCAACACCATATCTGCTGCAGCGTAAAGCATGTGGGACAGCTCCTCACTGCAAAGTGCATATTCTATCAAAGCATAAACAAAAAGAGTTGATTTGCTCACTATATACTACAGTTACGATATGTTATCTCAGGGTTTTTATTCTAATTTACAAGTAAAACATTTTATTTTCAAGATATATAAGTGTTTTACTTCACCAGTGCTTCAGATACATCTTTGCATGTAATGTATTTGAAGTTTCTTAGTATTTGGGAAATCGCATAACATTTGTCCACTTCAAAGAGGCAATGGACTTGGAAAGTTTCCACATAACCTTGGTTAGATATTATATCAAGTTGAACAAAAAATTTAACCCATTGATGCATACCTTCTTTTTTTTTTGGGATAAGTAATCTAATGGTGCATACTTAGATGCATGTCATTTTAAAATGCTGGAAAACATTAGAGAGGGGCTCACTAAAGGAGATAGAGGGAGTATATAAATAGGAAAATGAGGTTTTGGTTGCTACAACTTAGTTCAAAATGAGTGTGGCCCAAAACGACATAGTTTTGATTATGAAATGGCGATCTGACAAAACTGCCATTAATGAAGTCCCCAAAATTAACTACATAGTTTGGGCCGTGGCCAACTAGCTGCATCAACCACAATCATTTATCACACACACACACACACACATATATATTTTCAGGAGAAAAATAGGCTTCGACAAGTACAGGCTGACTAGTCTGCTCTAACAGAAGATTCACCTATACATCAAAAGGATCCGGATGCTGGAACCTTGGCTATGCTGCAAAAGAGTAAGATAATTGATTATGGTTTTTCATGTTGATTAAATAGTAAAATGAAAAACAAAAGAAAATTATACAAGAGGTCTATATATTTTATAAAATAAAGGACATCTTGCTTATACATGATTTTTTAATGTGCATGTCCCCTTCATGAGAAGCCAAGTCAGAGCAGAAATAGGCATAGCATGTAAAGTGGGAAAAAATTTCCAGATTTGCAACATAGGAGTATAAATAATTTAGTAATAAATGCAATAGACAGATTACCAACCAAATTTGCAAGATCTTCGAATTCTCTTTCAACCCGACTATTGGAAGCTTTTCCGAGCATGATCATTTGTCCACCCTACAACAGACAATTATTAAAGAAAAAACAAAGCATACAAATACACAACCATGCTGTGATATTGTGATTTTTTTCAGTACAAAGAGAATACAAATGAGGAAAGAACAAAAGGTGCATGAAGTTATAGACCAGGCAAAAACCACATGAGAAGAGAAGGGTGAAGTGGATAAGGATAAACATATCTAAAGAAGAGGGGTGGGGCATGTCCCCTAAGATTTTGTAACTTTTATATTTCTCTTTCAGATGCTTGAAGCTTTACATATTTTTTTTACTTTCATTCCCATACCCTCACCCCCCCCCCCAAAAAAAAAAAAAAAAAAAAAAAAAAGAACCCACACACAACCCCAATTATATGCAATGACCATTGAACTATTCCCAAATGTACTTGTTTATTATCTTTGTAGTTCATTTTGAGAATTAACTATTGTCAACTATAATAATAGATAAAAGTCCTATCATCCGATCAAGTTAACAATAAACTTGGGTCATGTTTGTTTGTAAAAAACATATTTGGAATTGGACTATTTGTCTTAATTTAACACTATTTCAGACTATTTAATCCTATGACGAGGGACTATTAGTCTCTTAATGTGGAACTATTAGTCCCATAAATTCATTTTATAGCTTAAAATGGAGGGACTATTAATTCCACAACCATCATGTGATTATATAATCACTCATAAATAGTCTTAGGAATGACAAAAAATAGTCCATAGGACTATTTAATGGACTATTAATCCCCTGGGATAAAATAATCCGAAGTAGTCTTAAATTAAGACAAATAGTCCAATCACAAACATACTTTTTGCAAACAAACATGGTCTTGGTGTTTTTTATGTTTTCACTTTCCATCTTATACATTTGCTTATGGTTACCAGGAACGCTTATCGACTAGGTAAGTGGATCAAGCATGCACAAGCATCTAAGTTCTCATACTACGATTAGGAACGACAGTACTGCATAGAACACAAGGCAATAAGAGTTCCCTGGTAAGCCTTCATTTGCTTTGGCCCTCACAAGAAAAGGTCATAGGTTAGATTTTGGCTAAGACCAAGGACAAATCTATTTCTTCGCTGAAGGTACGATCCCCCGTTCTATCAAAAGACCCAATGGAATGGAAAGGAGCGATTCAAGGCCTTTCGCCATGAGCTATGTCCGCATCTAAAGTCACAAATGTATAACTCCCCAGGAATTTCAATTGTGCTCATATTCATCTCTATAGGAATTGTCTAGCTTTCCGCTTCCTATTGGCCGACAAAGAGCTAATCAGCAAATTGACTTGGAGCATTAATAGAACTGGATCTTTTCTGGCCATGTGAAATTCTGCCTTTAAACCACCCCAAGAGGGAACACATATATAACAAGCAAATTTCAGTTAAGACTACATGAATTAGAGAAGATCAGAGCTATTAATGATAGAGAGTAACATTTCTACCAAAAATCTGTGCACTGACAGAAAGAGAACTTGATAATTTCAGGAAATGATAACTGACTGATGACAATAACTTACATTGTAGGACACTTCTCTTAAATCTATTTGAATTCTATTACTTGCAATTCTCCAAGCTATAGCATTGATAGTATTTAACATAAGGGAGAGTGGTACAAAACTTCCTATCAACCCAAGTATGACCTTTTTGGCTTCAGAGTATTTTTGTTGTTAGTACATTAAACATATTAGGTGTCATATTCTCTTTCCATTATGTAAATTTGTGGTTTATCTTGAGGGACCAAAAGCTTTTAAAGGTAGATCAGTCTGCTAGGTTGAAGGCTACACTGCTGAACATTTTTAGTGGAAAGTAGAATATTCAGGCTCTTAAAAAATTTAATTGATCTTTTTTTAGATATAATAAGAATTTATTAGAAAAGGATAAGAAAAGAAGAAGAGAGGAGAACCAGGAAACCTGAAAAAGAATTAACAATCGTACAAGTGCAGCCTCCTATCCCTAACAATATTGATAACTGCCACCACTGTTAAATCATCTCATGTAGACGTCCACAAGGAAGCAAGAAAAGTTGTACAGTCCCTCAACTTTCCTTGATCATTTGTATGACATGAGAAGCAAAGTGAACAGATTGCCTGGTATAGATCTTGTGAACATGGGTAGCATTGGAATTGCAACATGTAAACTTAAGGTTTATCATGCGTAATGTGGGTGCGTGCGTCTGAGAGAGGGATTAGAAGAAAATGTCACTCACTAGTTCTTCCACAAGCTTAATTGCATGTGTAATCAAATGAAGACCCTTTTGAGCGACCAATCTCGTAATGCAGACAACCAAAGGTACCCTGTCAGCCATGTGCTTGCTGTTTTCAATGTCTTCTGAAGCCAAACCAAGCCCCATCTGAACAAAGTGTTTGCATATTTTCTTCCCTTCAACTTTCTGAGCTGCAAATGATTAATAGATATAAAAGGAAGTAAGAAGAAACTGCTAAGAGTTTTTGAATCGGAATCAAAATGAAGGCACAGTTTTATGAGCTTAAAAACTAACAACCTATGTGTAAAATTATGAGAAATTCAGAACCACAGTAAAGCCATATATGTGTTTAAATTCCCACCCATAAGTAGATGGACAGGTGTGGGGTAAAGTCTATAAACATAACTAAAGGTAGAGGGATCAATCTGTAATTCTTTTCATTCCAAATGTCCCAATTTGTATTTCGTCACAGTGAATGTCAATCAGATCAAATATCTAAAAATATATATCTACTAGTTGCCATCATTTGCAATTATATTAGTTATATTTTATTTTCCAAGCTGATGTAATACTGCCACTTCTAGCCTTCTCCTCACTAAGGAAAGATGTAATCAAAATAAGTAGTCAAAACATATTAAAGCTCAACAACTTTTCTCAATCCAAAGATAAACAAGATATATGACATTGGAAGGAATGTTGAAACTAAGTTGAACGTTACCATGAAATTTAGCAGGCAAGAAAGCATCTGTAGCAGGGTTCCATATTGTAGTATCTATCCCATTTAAAATACCAACATATCTACAGTAGCAAATTTTACATTGTTAGATGGAAGATAAGTACAAATATAACGACAAAGGAAGATAAGTTGAACTAGCAAGCCTGACAACACACAAAGAATGATACGTGCATGAGTCGGAAGCTGTCCATAAAAGGCTTTCACAATTTAAGAAAGTGCATGTAGCAGACGCTATATAAATTATCACGTGTTCAACCTACTTATAATATCAAAGTTATGCAGAGCAGAGAAGCTGATTGTTATGGCCCATGATGTCTACATATTAGGTGAGATGACAGCTTGGTGTTTGCTATATCACTCAAATTGCCAAAGTTCTTATCCATTCAAAGTGAAAATTAGAATAAAGACTAGTTTAAAAATTGACTTAGGGAGCAAAACTCATCAAGACATAGTCTCCTATTTTTTTCCTCAGCCTTGTTTTACTTTCACAATCACGTCACTCTCCTCAACCCCCCCCCCCCCCAAAAAAAAAAAAAAAAAAAAGAAGACATGAATAGCATTACGTACTCACCCCTCATTTTACACATTGTACGTGTTCATACTATTATTAGTATTATACTAATTGTGTGAAAATCACTGTCATTTGTGTTTTGAAGGAGAATATAGCCATTTGACACCAGCCTAGAGCCAATATCTACAAGAATATAGAAACATATATTTGTATCGACATGACCAGATATGCTACAATAGCAGCTTCAATGGGGGTAGCAAAATATCAAACTAATGGTAAGATATAAATGTATATTTAAAGTTGCATAGGCCAGAAGCAATACCACCACAAAGATGTTTCCATCATGTTATGGTCTGGGCAAAGAAAGCCTGTGTGCAGACCAGTCTTTTGAACAATTATAGAAATGTGTTTCATATTTTGACTGCTGTGTCCATACAACATGCCAGAATATTCTGGCTTGAGTTGCATTAGGCCATCATATTCTGGCATGAGTTGCATTTATGGAGCTAAACTATTCACAAGAAAACATAAAGAATTACAATATAATTGCTGCTATGTCAGAAACATGGCTCTTTTTATTCTTTTGTGGCCATGACAAACTAAAAGACAGTGAGTTGAGGAAAATGAGAAAGTTAAAAACATCTGAGCAGTAAAGCTCAATAAGATGGCAGTTCTTCAAACTGGAAATACTTGGAAGAGCTTACTTTTCACGATTTCGTATCAAGGTGCTCGTAAGCCATCCTGAGCAAAATGTTTCTTTAAGGTACGTTGGAGAAACTGTACTGGAAAAAGAAAGAAGAATCATATATGTGAATTGTGATTGATGACATTGAGTGTATGTATGTGAGCATGCACATGCAAGACATAGTATAAGAGCCCCAATTGTAAATTTTTAGAGTTTTAACACCGGGTGGTAAGATATATCTAATATCCATGATGGAAAATTGGAAATGGCAAATTCTGAGCATACAATACAAGACATAAATCGCAGAGCAGAAGAAAACAGAAACTAAAATTAGTTGAATGATACTTTCTCAACCCCAATGTAGTTATAGTTGGTAGAGATAAGAGGGTAATGTTTGTATTTTCCCTTATAAAAAGACAAATACATTAGGAATTGTTTTAGCTAATTGAAGATCATTACAAAATTATAAGGCCACTTACACTACTGTGTTGCTATACACGATGCCTCCTTTCAATAAACTCAACCTTTCAGGATTATGGCCAATGGTTCTATCATCAATAGCCTGCCAATTAGGAAAAATAGGAAAATGTAAAACATTCCAATTTTCAACTGATTTATAAAATTAGCAGGGAATGGATCAAAATTGACCAAACTAAGGAGGATGATCAAGATTAAGGTTTAGATTTTCTAACAGGCCAGAAAGTAACATTTCATTCATGTAAATTGACATTCATTCAGTTGAAAAGTCAACCGGTGTGGATGCTATTTATTTCATAGTTGATGCCAAGAGGTTTTATACTTCTCTTAGATCGACCCTACTAAGAATAATTACTGATTTCCATTTCTTCTTCCTTTTCCTTTTCTTGTATTTCTTTTATGATTATACCTAGATTGAAGGTTATGTAAATCATGTACTCTAGCGACATCAAAGGCTAACCTTATCAACAGTCCCATATATGGATCCATCAAGACCACACTTACTGAGTTGTTCCTGGCTGCCAAAGAAAACAAAGGAAAAGGATTCAAACAAACTTGAAAGAAACCATATATGTTAATATATGGTGATATTTTTAGTACTTTCTGACATAAGGACGCTAAAGTGTAGAGTGAGGAGCACAGCCAGGCATCGTTCACTAGTGTGATGACTAAAGGAATATCAATCAAGCTGTGATAAAATCATAAAATATAATACTTTTCTAAGCGTTCCATGTCATTGTTCAATTTCTCACAGATCCAAAATTAAAGTTAAAGAAAAATAAAATCATTTGTATACCTGCATTCCCCATAATGTTCCATATTGTGGATTGTCAACATTATTCTTGGCTTCTACAAATCAAATTTTCCAGTTACAAATTTCAAGAAAAAGAACTTCTCCCGGTGAATGATATTTGTTATAGATCTTAAGTGGAGAAATTAGAGTATCAGAAATCTGCAGGTCATACCTGAAGCGAGAGATCATGGTACATATCCCAGTAAAGCAGGGGTACCACACTAGTCTGCCACTCATGAACATGAATGATATCAGGCTGCGTTCCAGTAACCTACAAGAAGATAATAATTTGTTTATGACTGGAAGAAAAATGACTTCAACAAAATTTTCCAAGAAACCTATACGAATAGTAAATCTCTGAATGACAACGAAGGACTACTACTAAAAAACATAAATTAATAATAATAAAATTAAAAAAATCAATATATGTGATGCATCTGCAATTAAACTATGTACTCTTTACCAAAGTTTTGAAGAGTAAGTTAGAGATGTATGAAGTTTGAACTCAAACTGTTTATAATTGATTCTTCAAAGTGATAAGTGATTACAAAGTTATAGGAAACTGATATTTCCACAAGATTATCCACGCATGAATAGTGAATGACCCCACATTTATGTGACAGAGTTCATGTGGAAATATCAAATTTTCATGTGAAAATATCAATTTCCAAGTTATATCCTGCTTTTCAGAGCACAAGACATTATGCTGGGCCACTATTTCTCTTGCATAATCTCAGTGACATGTATAACAACAATACATGGAATTTTTAAGAAATAAAGTAGATATTTAACTTGGTTATGTTCAAAATATGTTTCCTTGTAAATTGGAAAAAAATTACTTTTCCTTGAATCCAAGATAGAGTGAGTAACTGAGTATTACATACATCTAGCTGGATGTCAACAATAATTTTAACTCTAAAATTTGAAAAGGATACCAAAGGAAAGCTAAACAAATTGATTCACTACCTGCATCCACTCAAGGCAAGCACGGCTAAAAAACAAATATGCTTCCAGCTCATTGTATGAGCCTCCATATACAGATTCACCCTTGAAAAAGTGGTTGGACGGTTCAATAAATATCACAGGGATACCTGAAACTATGCCACAATATGCATTGGTGGGCACCCAATTTCCATCATGGTACGAGTTATATGAGGTTATCAGCGCCAACTCATTGATATTCTTCTTCTGGATACACTCGTAGAAAGGGAGCATGATATCCACTTTATGGCCACGTGACAAACATGCGCGTCCTAGTCCAGTCACAACATCCCCAAGACCACCAACTTTTGCTATTGGTGCTAGTTCAGCTGTCACGTGAACAATATGCAGAAGATCAGTGTCCTTCTGTACATTAGGTGGACATTCTGAACTGACATCGGAAAAGTGAAACTCCCTCTTCCAGAATGGGATTTCGTCATCAGGTGAAGGCCAAACCAGAATTTCAGATTCTGAATCTATTGTACCTTCTAGTTTGTCAGCGTCTAACTGGAAAACATACTACTAATGAGTAAGAGATAAGAACCAAATATTTCCTATTTGTTGTCATGCATTCAGTAAATAAAAAGTAAGAATTACTGCATATATCTGTATCTACAACTTATAACACAGTCCAAAATCCCATTCAAGTTTCAGTCTGAGCCATCGAATTTCTAGTCATTTAACTCCTAAAAAATGTTCATACAGTTTCAGTGTCAGTGTCAGTTTCATCGATGACAGCAGATGCCAGAATCAAGATAACAAAATTTGAATCACTCGGCCCATAATATCCAGAAATGATTAACTTCACAAAAATGCATGTTTTTTTGAAAATCATACCAACTCACTCAGTCACTCGTCCTCCAAGGGACAGCTTGGTGGTCGCAAAGTCACACCAAAAAATTTACCCAGGAAAAAGAAAAAATGTAGAATACAATGGTCACATCTACAAGCCTTCTAGAATACTAACATAATGCACCAACGAACTAACCAACACAGTGTCAAAAGATAAACTCATTAATCAGCTGATAACAATTTTACCTTTTTCATTTCTACTTATTAATTATTGTAAAGGCATGTATAATTGATGATTTTGACCGGAAACTAAGGATCTGAATTGACTTGTTAGCATTTATAATCTTACATCTTTCCGATCAACTTGGTCGAAAAACTAAAAAAGTTCTCCGCAAGCTGGTCAATTGGACCCATCACCTATTAAAACCTTAATGGCAGTCTAAGGTTGACATTGGCACACTTGAAACAGCTCGTTAAAGTGGGATTTTCTGGAAACCTCAGGAATACAAAGTGTCTTCTACCCTATAAATTACTTCAATTCAATTCCGTACATATAGTGAACTGTGAACCCAAATCTCTCAAATTTAAAATTTTCAGCAAGTCTCAATGTATTATTGTTCTCTTTGTTGGGAAAAGTACGCCAAAAATAATCTATATCCCAGGAATTACTTTTCCGTCTTTGTGCAATTAAATATGAAATCAACAAAACCAATTATGAGAACAAAAATAATAAATAACCATCCACAAGCAAGACACCAAATTTATGTGGAAAACCCTCTAAAACTAAGAGGTAAAAACCACGGGTCAAACTCCGAATCTCCACTATATAACTAATAATGGGCTTACAATAATCCTCTCAAGTTTTATGCCCTAAAACTTGAGGTTACACAATAAATTGAGATAATACAAATTTACCTTTAATTAAGTTGAGAAACCTAATTAACTTCACCACCAAAAAACACCTCAAGCAATAAAGTCTTCAAGCTTTCAATTGAACGGAGATGATGGCGGATACCCACGAACAACAAACAGTAATTCTCTCAATTTATTCTTTTGGTATCTTCTTACTACCAAGCTTCTCTATCTCATGTATAAAATAAGACTCCCTCATAGCCTTATTCATAGTACTCTTCCTAATCCATTCCTAATATGGATTAGAAATAATTTATTCTCCTAATCAAATTAGGGATCACATCTCCTTGTCTTGGTCACCAACCAATCTAACAAGTAAATCCTTTTTCAACTTGGATTCCTTTCATGGAATCTCCAATTCCAATATTGCTTCCATTAACCCAATTTCTAATTGGATTAATATCAAGTAAACCCACTTACTTGCTCACAAAGAAAATCAATTCTTTTCTATCTTGGATTCTATCTCATGGGTGAGGACACACACCCAACAATCTTTTGTAGCGAAATTGTACGATCCATCCCACATCAATTCATCACCATGCAGCGCACACCTGTGTAGACGGGCCCAATAAGCATGTTGGACCACCTTCTTACCTAAAAGGTTAACTTATTAGGTTAAAGCTCTACCATACTTATTAACCCATCTACACTCTTAATTTATCCGATGTGGGATTCATGTGAAATATCCCAACAATCTCCACCTTTCACTTGAATACCCATCACAAGTATTATACTTGAGTATTCTCATCATTAAGCACACCTTCTTTGAATCCTTCAAGAGTTCTCTACTCGACTCTAATACTACACCACGCCAGCAGCAAACGTGTCTCAGCAGTTTTCTTAGAGCCATCCGAGCCCTGCTCCACCCGATTCAAATACTTCACCTTTGAGTCCTTCAAGAGCTTTGCTTGACCTACACCACGCCAGCAGCAAACGTGTCTCTCAGCAGTTTTCCTAGAGCCATCCGAGCCCTGCTCCACCCGATTCAAATACTTCACATTTGAGTCCTTCAAGAGCTTTGCTTGACTCTAATATTACTCCACCACGTCCGGGGCAAACGTGTCTCAGCAACTTCCCTAGAGCCTTCCTAAGCCCGCTCCACCCGACTCAAATCATCCCGTGCTCCACTTGATTTAAGTCTATTTACTCCACTCACGAGGCCTGAGAATTGTATCTTCGCGCACTCCCCTCGCACCTTGGAGTTTGTTCTTGGGCCCATCGAACCATGAGCTTTGATACCATTTTGTAGCGAAATTGTACGATCCATCCCACATCAATTCATCACCATGCAACAGACACCTGTAGTAGACAGAATCTAATAAATGCGTTTGGACCACCTTCTTACCTAAAAGGTTAACCTATTAGGTTGAGGCTCTACCATATTTATTAACCCATCTACACTCTTGAATTTATCCGATGTGGTATTCATGTGAAATATCCCAACACTCTTCCCAAATCAAAATTTAGCACATACAAAAATAGATTGAAGTAGTAAAAATTTATTCAAAATCCTAACAATTTAAAACGATGAACCAAACAATAAATCACACAAACGAAGTACAATGGATAGTAGTAATACTTACGTCTAGTTGAAGTGGGTGAACGGTGAAATTGGGTGAATTGAGGCTCTTCGAACTTGATAACAACCAATCATTCTTCTTCTTCTTCAACTTCCTGTTGTTGTTGTTATTGTTATTGGTGATGAATCTTTTCTGATTCGCTAAACAGGATGAACCAATTCTGCTCCGATTATAATGTTCCGATAACAAACAGCAGCTTCTTGTTGTTGCTAATGCTTCCATTATCTCTATAAATACTTCAAAGTTTCAAATTATAACTCCTATTTATTTTCGATCTCTCACACACACACATATAGAGAGATACATATATACACGCGGAGTATCTCTTTCGCTCTCGATCGTTGGTTCAGGAGATAGATACAGTAGCTGAATTCACTCTCTCTCTCTCTTAACTGATTGATTAGTTAATCAATGGAAATAATATATATTGGGAGTTTATATAACAGACCTTTTTTTTATGAAGTTAATTTATGATAACTAGATCCGAATAATTATAGTCCGTAATATTATAACGATGTAATTTGGTATAGAAAAATAATACTCCCTCCGTCCCCGGGACTTTAAAATGACAAAATTTTTCATAATAATATTTTATTAATTATTTTCAATGTAGGTGAGAGAGTGACTTTCTAACTTTTCAATTCAAAATATACTTATTAAATATGGAGAGATAATCAGATAATTAGAACAAAAAAAGTACGAGATATTTAATACTAAGGGTTTAATAGAAAAAATTGAATAATTTGTCAATTTATCAAAGTTATTATAAAATTAATTTATGATAATTAAATAAGAATAATTATAATCTTTTATTTTAGTATAGAAAAAATATATATTAGAAATGTGCATCTTTGTTTTTTAATTATAAATTATGTGAATAAATATTAGTCGTAATATTTTTAAAAATATGTATAATAAGTGGGTTCTTTTATAATTTTATCATCATATAAAAATTTGTTTCATTGTAAATATCAATACATAACAGGAGTCTTTGATATATTAAGTTAATTATATTTAATTTTAATTATTAATATAAACAGGACTCTTAATTAATTGGCTTAAATACATATCTTTCTCCTCAAATTGCCACTAAGTTTCAAAATAAAAGTGATATTTTTGTTCTTCAAGTTGATATTTTAAGTTGAAAATTTATGCCCTGAAGACATAAAAATTGAATAAAATGTCAACTTAGTAGACAAAAGTATCACTTTGAAACTCGATGACAATTTAGAGGAACTATATGAAATTTAACATAATTAATTAATTACAACTGTCAATTTGTTGTTTTTTTTCAATTTTTGAGGATATGGGACGATTAAATATTCACTTCATTTGACAAGTTTCATTATCTCTCAATATAAATATAATCCTAAAACTATGTAAGTTTAGCTTTATTCAAATATTTTGACAAGTTCGGATCATAAATGTTGAACCACTCACGATTTTGATATTATATTGGATGAGTCTACTTTCCTCTGATAAAAAAAAAAAGAAGCAAAAAGAGAGTCACGTGTGGTGTGGCCCATTTAAAAAAGTTCAAATATCCTACAAATTATCTACACTTTTTATCTATTTATTGTTAAGAATAATGTTATTGATGTTGAATAAATTAGAGAATAAATTTAGTATGAATTTACTCTACTTACAACATATCAATCAACAAATTATTTTAATGTCAATGTTTTTGATCCCACATTCAATATGTTGAATATTTTAATATTTTTTTGATCAATGATTGAATATATTTATAAATATTATTTATATCAAATAATTTAAATATTTATAATAATTGTTTGATTCTTATCAAAATAATAAAAATTAGTGAGCCGGACCTAAAACTATTAAAGTTTAGCTTTATTCAAAAGTTCGGACTTATAATATGTTGTTAAAACTCAATCCATATATTTTTAAATAAATTTAAATTAAAAAAATCAAAATTAATGGAACTTATTATTAAAACGACATTTGGTCATTTTGAGACAAAAATATTAAAACTTTTACAATTAATAAAACTTGTTTTATACCATTTTTTCCCGGGGGAATATGAGTTGCTTGATGTTGAATAAATTAGAGAATCAATTTAGTGGGCCAGTTACAAATCAATCAAGCACAAATATGTTTTCAGTTCACAAATGAAGTGCATACTTTTTCAAGTGCCACATCATCTGATTCTCATACCCAATTATTTATTACTACTATTCTTTAATCTGCACTAGTGAAGTTAACAATAACACTATACTACATAATAAGATCCTGATTTTGATTTCAGGCCGTTCAAACGCACAGTTCATTTTAGGGGAAAAATCATCTGAATGAATTAAAAGGCTATAAACCAGTCGGTCATTTAGGCTGACCGTTGGAAAGCTGGGACGAAATCAAGATGATAGTGTTATTAAACTAAAGGAAAAAACCCGGTTAACAGGGAAAGCTCAACCAACATATAGGAATAAAAGGCTTTTCATAAATACACTTCAAATCTCTTCTATAACTACAACAGATTCAGAAACATAAATCCACAAAATGAAAAAACACAAAACAAGCAGTTCTTATCATCACAACTTTCCCTTCATTTTTTCTATCTCAAGAAAGAAATTAACCCTGATAGATACACAAGGATGACATAAAATCACCTCTTTTTCTTTTCTTTTTTTCTTTTTTAGCTTTTCCATATCTTTACTGTGTTGTTCTTACCACTTTTAAGTTTCTTCTTTTACTGCATCACATCATTCGATGGTCATCGGTTGGCTCACGCAGCACCTGAACCGGGCCTTCCTAACAGTTGTCAAGATCTCAGTCTCTGCATTCTCGAGCATTCTGACCACCTCAGTGAAATGTGGCCTCACATCAGGATTACCATCCCAGCAACGGGTCATGATTTCGCTCAGAACTGGCAGGCAGTCATTGGGGATGTTTGGGCGAACACCTTTATTCACAACTGCAAATGCAGCCTGCACAGCAGTCATGTTCTGAAAGGGTAGCATTCCTGTGATTAGTTCCCACAGAACAATACCAAAGCTATAAACATCTACTTTCTGCGTGTAGGGCCTGTGCTGGATCATTTCCCTGAAAATTCAAAGTAGAAAATGCATTTTAAGTAGCCATATAAAATATAGCTGCTAAGAAATAAATAAAAAACTAAGTTGAGACAAGGGAGGGAGGGAGAGAGAGAAAGATGAATAAATAGCAAAGCAGCAGCATCCTTAGATTCTCCAAATAAAATATCAAACGCTATACATAGCACAACTAACATATAAACTTTGTTTGGATCTGTTCCCTTACAAGAAACAATAAATCATATAGAATTCTGCTTTGACATTAATAGCATATTACCAAATTGATAGAACTATCAAAAATTAATTCATTTCTACGAAAATGTTAATTCATTTTTAGGAAAATGTTACCTGAAACGTTTCAGTTCATAGAACACTATGAGAATGCAGAATGCTACATGAGCTAAAACTTGGTATGCTAGAAGTTTATATGGATGCGTATAGTTAAGTTCTGTTAAAAACTAAAAGTAATAAAGCTAAAATTCAAAGAAGACTTTTAGTTACACTATCAATTTGATTGTTTCAATATTCCATATTAAGCTAGAATATTGATATTTAAGCAATTAGAGGCAGAAAAACAAAGAAATCTTTTGCGACTCAAAGTTTAGAGTTTCAAAACGCAAGGGTACCATGCTTGGGAGAGGTAGCACTAAAATGCATTTCGCTAGGTCACTAATAGTATTTGAAACTCAACTCTACCAAATTTAGTGGCTATAAGCAAAGATTTTTTTGTTTTTGTTGCAATGCACATCCATCCCATCGTCTCACCATCCTTGGTCATTATAATTATTTTTGTCAAGTGTATTCCAAAAAATACGCCGCACTTTCCCAACAATACCAATTCATCATCCTCACCTTTTTCTAAAATAAACGAAGTTTTTATAGATGACGAGGGAAGAAATTAGACAAGAAAGCCTCTCAAAAGAAAGCAAAGAATATGAATTGGAAAAAAAATATGTCAGCCATGAAGCACCCCCCTCCCCAAATCCTATGAAGATTTAACAAAGAAATTCCATGGAAAAGTTCCTAATGCATGAGCCCACAAAGAAGAAAAAATTTTAAGCGTCCCAAAGTACATCACTATTCATTGCCCAACCACACAAGTCGTCATCATCACCCATCCCCCTAAAACCCTGTATCTGGAAAACAAATGCTCCATCTCCTCTTTGTACAAGCAAGCTTGAAGTTGGTTTGCACAAAATATAGCAATCTATGTATTCCATTTGTAAACTCTATCAGAATTTTAAAACAGCATAAATAAATCTTCCTTAGACTGTCCACAGCAAGAAATGTATCACAAAAGGAGCAAGACACCGAAAATCTTGTGTACCTTTCACACAAAATTCATATGCATGGAACAAGGTAAACCAGGTGATATGGTACAGAAGAAGAAATTCAAAATGTTTATTATTAATTTTATATTGTTATTTAGAGATAAATATTGAGTTATTAATGAAATTATTTAATAGGATATTATAGTAATAGCTTTTCATTAAGAGAGTTTTAATTGTAGTAGTAGATTTCAATTAGGAGAGTTTATTATAGTAGTACATTTTAGTTAGAAGATTGTTTCCTTTCTAGATTAGGGTTTTTACTTAGTCCCCGAGTATTGGGTTTTCTATTTAAGCATTGTAACACTTTATTATTTTTAGATTATTGAATATATTAATTTGAGATTAAAGCTTTGTACTTTTTCTTTTGTGTGTGTTTCATCACCAATTCTCTGCGAAAATAGATACTCTTATTCCTTCTTTCCCACCCCGTCCTACATCATAATGGTATCATAGCCAAAATTCCTAATATCTTTTGATTTTACCAAATTCCTTTCTACCATATTTTTTTGATTTCCATCCAATTGTCGAAGTTCATTAGGGAATCGACAACAATTTTTCGAGATGAAGACACGATCATCGTCGTAGTCTCAATCTATTCCCAAAAAAAAAAATTCAGCGTTACTGTTCATTGCTACAGTGTGCGACACTGTTCATCAAATTTCTGGTGTTCCTTTCTGCCAACTTACAGTTTGTTACCCCAAAGTTTCTACAATTTTCAATTCAGTCCCCTCAAGTTTTTGAAATTTTCAATTCCACCCCACAAATTCTAAAACTTTCAATTCAACCGTTAAAGTTTCTGAAATATTCATTTTAGCCCCACAGTTTTTGAGTTTTCAATTTAACCCCCAAAGTTTTTGAAATTTTCAATTCAGCTCTTCTACATATATACAATGTCTTCCAGGTTTAACAATCCAGACTTTCTTTGGGCTAAGCTAAAACAACTTGAGCATCAAACTTTGGTCATATGCGAGCAACGTCTTGTGTCCTGTATAGTGCCGAGTATTAAAAATTATGCAATGAACTTGTACTTTCTGAAACAAGTTACAAATTTAAAGGCACATTACGAGTACATAACCACGTGTTATGCTCGTCCATATTTTGTTCAAGTGCAAAAAAATATTCATCCTAATCGTGTTTGTTCAGTTAAAGCGACGCATTTACAAGAGAAGACCCGCAAAGTAAATTCTTACAAGACAATTGATGAATGTCTCACAATACTTAAACGTATCAATAACCAATATGAAATTGGTGAGAATAAAGAAGAGCAAGTACTTTTACATATTGATGTTTATGAGAAACATGAAGCGAAAGTTAAGTGTGTTGAACAACTTGCAGATTCAGAGATGGTTTGCACTTTGCAATGAGGAAATTGAAGTTAGGTTTGACCCCAAATGCGAAAACATTAAAGAAGAAAAAGTTGAGGTCAATCATGTTGATTTTCTCTTTCCGGTTAATACATTCGAGTCCCAAGCTACTTCAAATTTTCATATTATGTCATTGTTATTCCCGAATAGTGTTCATGACATTAAAATATTGGATGCGAATGTTTTGTTGGAAGACATCGCTCGTACTGTGGTTTATTATTCTACAATATTTCAAAACTCGAGGACGAGTTTTTTCAAAGGCGAGGAGAATGATGAGGTACGGAAGAAGAAATTCAAAAAGTTTATTGTTAATTATATTGTTATTTAGAGATAAATGTTGAGTTATTAATGAAATTATTTAGTAATATATTATAGTAATAGTTTTTCATTATAAGAGTTTTAATTGTAGTAATAGATTTCAATTAGGAGAGTTTATTATAGTAGTAAATTTTATTTAGGAGATTGTTTCCTTTCTAGATTAGGGTTTTTACTTGGTCCCCAAGTATTGAGTTTTCTATTTAAGCATTGTAATACTTCATTATTTTTAGATTATTGAATATATTGATTTGGGATTAAAGTTGTGCTTTTGTGTGTGTTTCATTACCGATTCTCTGCGGAGATAGGTTCTCTAATTCCTTCTTTCCCACCCCTTCCTACATCACCGGGTAGTCACAAGCTTGACTAGTTAAAGCTATTGCCTAATTAGATACCCTTTTTATATAAATAAAAAGGTATATATCCTACAGATTTTTTTGGCATTTGACAAGTGAGTTATTCCTTGGTAAATATATTTTTCAGTGTTGTAGTGTCAAGACTACAGATGTTTCAAGAACAAAAATGTGCTCCAATGCTTTCCTTTGACCAAGTCATAGAATATAAAACCGAAAATCAAACTTTAAATCGGACCTCAGATAAACTAAAAGTAAGAAAATATTATGCATCTCTCAGTCATTAAGTTTCCCATAAAGCCTTTGTAGATGTATCTGTCTCAATTCTCATTAGCTCTGGAGAGTCATTGCAAGTCCAATTCCCAACTCGTTTTAAGCTCATAGTTTACTTCTTCAAGCAACAACGTGAAATGATTGTTCTCTAGCTTTTTCATAATAATGCAGTAGAATTCAATGCGCAAAAATGAAGGGGTCGTGACCTTTCCTTTATCTTTCATTTAAAAAGAAGTTTAACTGAAGTAGATGTAAATACATAGAAAGTGTCAACTCTTGTGATAAGACAGAAGTAAGCAGCACATTACCATCTCATAACCTCATTAAGGATCCAACTTAGGTTGGAAAAGGCAGTCTGCACAGACTGCCATTCTAATCAACTGCCCCATAACCATAATGCCTAATAGTGGGGGACCCAAAAACATCAAAAAAGAAAGAAAAAACAGGTAAGAATGCAAATAGGCTGGAATTGAGATTAACAGCACCCAACCCAAGTTACTCAACCCTAAAGACAAAAGAACAAATATTCATCTTCATGAATTGAAACAATCGGATGACAGTTACAAAACCAAGAAAAGAATGCCCCAAAGTAGAGTGATGTTAAAGTGGTCAAATTTAATTAACAACAATATATGATAGTAGTAAAGTACACGCTTAAATAATAATTCTAAATCACACATACTTCATAGTTCCAAACAATATAAGTTCTATACCAGAATAAATAAAACATATGATAATGCATGGCAAGTCCCGCTTAGTGAACCTGAGGCTGGTTCAAATCCAAATATTACATCTTTACAATTAATTAGTGGAACATAGTATCAAAAATGTCAGACAAAAAACTATTAGTCATATCACAGATAAAGCAGCATAACCTATCAAATCTCTCATCTACACATCTGGGTTTAAAAGCAACAACATCAGTAAGTCTTTAAGACTCAATCCTTGTGTTCTGTGTGCACTGCATTAGTTTTAGTAAAACATATATGTACAAAGATTAGTAGTACCAGCCCTTCAGTCCACAAGAATCTACTCATGCACGCATGAGAATAACTTTCTCAAAATTTGCACAAAGAAGAATATTGCAGTAAATTCACAAAAGGTTACTCATACATAATCATACAACCAACCCAGCAATTCCCTAAAAGAAAAATATTAATTATAAAATGGCAATTAAATTTCACAAGCGTCTTCTGCATAGAGCATTTCAAGAATTTCTATGGAAAAATGATTGTGAGTGTTGTCGAAGTAGTCCTTTCACGCTACTTCAGATCCCAAGATGTCAATATCAAATTCATTCATAAGCTTTTTAGTACATTACAGCATAAGGAGGCATCCCAGATAGCAAACAGTGAACTCTAATATTTCCTTCGGCTATTATGGCTCTCTTCTTATTTTCTACAATGCACAGACTATACAAAATTTAAATAATAATGATATTAACAATCCCCACCATGTACCTACCAGCAAAAATACCTGTATAGGAGAAATGGGAAAAAACAATTGTGCTGGTCAAAGCAAGAAGTGTGACGAACGAGAATTTTGTAATTAATTTTAATATTTATTGAATTAAATAAATATTTTTCGATGATTTAATTATTAGATTAAATAATTAATTGACGCATTGTGGTAGATTAATTTAATTATATGTGTTACATTTATTAAATTAATGTAGAGAGTTTTATTATCAAAGTATGTGATTATGTGAGCTTATTGTATTAAAAGAAATATTTAATAAGCATATTGGTATTTTAATTAATTTAATTATTAATTAGAGAATTAATAATTTGACATTATTTATTAATGAGAAAATTATTTATGTGACTATGTGAATTTATGAGAAATTATTATATTTTATTTAAAATATATTAAATAAAATATTGGATTTATTTTATAAGGAGTGTGACATTTTCAAACTATATGATAAAGCATTATTAAATTAAATGACTTTGAATCAATTAAGGGTTGCCAAACAAGGCCCTAGTAGTGGTTGGATGCACGCTTACCCATGTTTGGGTTAATCGACCATTACGCTTGTCGAGTTCTCTTCTACCTACATTATATTACGTCTTCTTTTATTATTATTATTCTAAGTCCTGGAAAAAGAGAGGCAGAGAGTTTGAGAACTTTGAGAGAGATTGCGAATCTGTGATTAAAGGTGAAGAAGTGTGAGAAATTGGGAATTGTTGTCACCACTGTAATCTAAGCGAGTATTCAAGGGTAATCCTTCTTCCTAAATTTTAAAGTTACGTCATTTAGTTTTTATAAAATGGCTTTCATATATTTTGTAAAATCTACCGTAATTGAAAAAGGGTTTGATTATGAGTTTATATATGGGTTAAGATATATCAAATCGTATTTGATTATATATATATTATGTGAATTATCATGTCATCAATTTCATAATACTATGAATTGCTATTTCAAAATTCTGAGAGTTTGGGTTTTGGCCATATGGCCTTATACGTGATATTTCATGTATTGAACGATATTATCCCTAAATTTTACATTCAGTATGTTGTTATGCATGTTGATACTGAAGAGACCAAAGTTTAAATAAACGGATTCTTGTTATAACGAATCCGTAGTGACAATTTTCATTTTTTTTATTTTCAAAACCTTCAAGAACATCAAGAACGTTGAAAGTAAATGTGTTGATTTTGCAAATTATGTGTTATAACTTGTTAAAATCATGCTAGATGGGTTAAGTAATGATTATATATATATTACAATGATTGGGTAAGTCTAAATTCGTGTAAAAATAACTAATTGGAAGTTATGGCCATATTCATGTATAATTTTACGTGTGATTGATTTTTGGCCTAATTTGGCCTTGTTATGTTCATGAACCGCAGAACACGCAAAAAATGAGCTGGTAACCCGGCCCCATGCATGTTACCAAACAACATTACCACCTTTACGTGATCAAAAAAATAATAATAAATAAATAAAATAAATAAATAAATAAATAAAAAATAAAAATAAATATTTGATGAAAATTATTATTAAAATATTTATAAAATAAATTAAATATTTTAATTGAGAAATTTATGGAATAAAATAAATATTCGATGAAAAATATTATTAAAATATTTATAAAATAAATTAAATATTTTAATTGAGATATTTATGGAATAAAATAAATATTCGATGAAAATTATTATTAAAATATTTATAAAATAAAGTAAATATTTTAATTGAGATGTTTATGGAATAAAATAAATATTCGATGGAAATTATTATGAAATAATTTATTCGAGTGTAATAATAGTACGAGAATGAAAATATTCTAATTTAATTAAGTAATTAAATTAGAAGGGTAATGATTTTTTAAATAAAGTAGAGTTTATATTAAATAATTAAGTGAAAATGTAACTAATGAATGTCGTGAATACATATGGTATGTGTGTAAGATTTGTGGTGAACGAAAGTAGTAATCGTTTAGCTCGTTTAGCCTACGCACGAGGCAAGTTTCCTAACCCTACTTGTCATTATTGTTCAAGTTTATTAATTACCTCGAGTAAATTATCATTATTATTATTCATGTTCAAATGTTATATTAAAGATTGATTATCTTTTCAAAGCATGATTCAGTTATACAATAATTGTCCTATTGTATACTTCCTGAGATTATTATTCAATTTGAATATCATTATTATTGAACCTTATTAGACTAGCGAACCCTTATTGATTCGACTAGTCCATAGTTGATAAGCGTTCTAAATTTCCGAACCTCGATGAATTGTCCAAACCAAACTTCCTTTAGTGCGAACTCGAATGTCAAACCGAGATGAACAACCTCGCAAAGGGATTTACTTATGCGTTAGCGTTAAGATATTGTGCATGATTGTCTTCGAGGGTGATCCCCTAAGTACGAGTAGAAAGGTCCATAGTCTTACGATTGTTAAAGGTTTCAAGTATTAACCCTTGATAACCTAGGACATAGTTCAAGTTCTTATGACCCTCAGAATTCTTTTGTTTCTTGTTATTCATTCTTGATTTAAAAGTTGAGCTTTTATTCAGATGTCTTTGATTTACTCGCATGTTATTATACTATTATTTCATTATTATATTTGTGGGCATTAGTGTTCACTCTTGCTTAATAATAACATTGCAGTTAAGAACGAAAGAACCCATTTAACCTTCCACTAGTAAAGGCAAGGCAAAGTTAGCAAGTGTTGAAGACTTGTTATTTTATTTGATGATGTATTTAGGTTAGACTTAAGTTAATGATGTTGTTTAAGACTTAATTGTTTATGATTCCAACATGATGTTTAAGGTTAGAGTAACTCGGGATTGTATTTATTATGTAGTTGATGTAACCCCATAAGGGAGATTTATTATTATTTCTATCTATTGCATGGTTTGCATTTATTATGGGTAGATAGATAGATGATATTTATACAGTGAACACCAAATCCTGTGGAATTGAAGTACCCGGATTTGGGGGTGTCACAAGAAGCATTTGCATATGATTGCAAATATTGATGCTTTTGCTTTTTTATATATATAATTGTCTTGGAGGAAAGAATCTAACAATCTGTTAAAGGAAAATAAGATATAAAGGAGGCCAACTATAATTTCAACCAAAAGAGAATTTGTAGATAAATGAGGAATAAAAAAGAAAAAGAAATGGACAAAGCTAACACCTATCATCCACTACCATGGGGAAGGGTGGAGGGGTGCTCAAGGCGAATAAACAACCTCAAGGTTATAGCAGTCATTTCTAAAGAGTTCATGTTGAAGGATAGGCCAAAATAAATGTCCAAGTACTCAAAAAGAAGATTGTCAAAGTTGAAGACAAAACTAGGATGCTACAACTAGTTGGTAATAAATAAGTTTCACGAAATGTCATTGGATTCAAAGCTTTAGTGTTTCCTATAGTTCTCTCTTTGAAAGGAGAGCAGATATAAAACTTTACTACAAAGGATAGTCAAAACTCAAAACGGTTAAATAATATAATCCTAATAATTCAAAGTTACCAAGTCTATAAAACAAGTTTGCAAAAAGATTGTCTATAAAGCAAGTTTGCAAAATGATTGCACTAATAATAGAAGATTAGACACATAAATGTAAGGAAGCTAAAGAATTAGGATGCTTACGGAGCCATCCAGCGATACGTTCCTGTTTCTGGAGTCATTCCCTCAGTTTGCACCTCAATTGAAGCAACCCCAAATCCATAATCTTTATTGATTTGTCTGCAGAAATCAATAAGTTGTCGGATTTCAAATCCCGGTGAATCAAACCAAGACCATGCACATATTCCATACCCCTTGCAACATCCAAGGCCTGCTTTACTGCCAATTTCAAAGGCACTGATCTATTCTGTCGCTTAGCCAAAAACTGCCGAACTGAGCCCCCCTTTGCATATTCTGTCACAATACACCACACCATGGGTTTACGACAACCACCAATGAATCGAACTATGTTTGGATGCTTTAATGTTGCCAGCATCATCACTTCCTGTTGAAACTGTTGCTCCATCAACTGAGCCCTTTCTAGATCATTTTCTGGCCTTTCCAAAAGCTTGATGGCAACATCCTCGCCATTGTAAGTCCCTTTGTAGAGTTTCCCAAAAGCACCCTGTGCAAAAGCTGCTCCCATGATCAGCTTTCTGAGATCAATTGTCCACTCGTCAAAATTTTCAAGCCCCTCGGTGGGGAAACGATTGTCCATCAGAGCCTGGGCTAGTGCATCATCGCTTAGGCCATGAGAGACCTTTCCGCGATTGACACTCTGGGCAACTGAGTAATTGTTGTTGACGCGTTTCAGTCCTTGGTGGTTTAAGATGCGAGTGTGGGAATCATTGGAACCAACACTACTATTATCAACAGACATAGCAACTGATCCTCCACCATTGCTCAATTGCAAGCTCCCAAAGCTATCAATCGACATGTTCGAACCTTCGCCAAGCTTATGGTAAAACTCTTGCGAAAGATCATAATTACCATGGTTTATAATTCCTGTGAACTTTGTACCCTCCAACATCTTCTCCACTAGAGCAGTGCAACCTTCAAAATCTACTCACTTCTTATGCATCAGGATTAACTTGAATCCAATCTAAGTAAAATCATACAACCATAATCAGGTCATAAATTAACATTAACATCAGCTTAACAATCTCAAACTACCAAGTAGAAAAAGTTCTGATACTCATTCTTTCTATATCCCTCTCCTTTGTTCTCAGTTACTCATCAAATGGCACTCAGTTCATATCTTTAAGTTCGATCATTGACAAGTTTCAAAGAAAGGGTGAACAAATAATCGGTGAATAATCAAAAATTTATTGATTGTTGGAAAACATTCCATAAAACACATTGCTCCTTTTGGTTGCCAAATCCAGGGGACTCGCAACTAAAACTACAGAGCCAAAAATTTTTACCGAGTATAAATAAAAAGCTAAACATACAGGCGAATAGCATCCAGTTCACTTTATCCCCAACTTTCTCATCAACAAACAGAAGCAAAGGTTTAGCAATTGTACCAACCAAACCCTAATTTCATTTCAAACCCAGAAATGAACACTTTTTTAAAAAGGCAAACACTAGACCAGTGGTGCCTCCTTCCTCTTACCTAAACCCAGCACAAGAAATCCCCCAAAACCAAAAGATTGAACCTTTACTCCCCAAAAAAAACGAGGCAAATTTCACAAACAAAAAATCTCAACAAAGTGAACGGCTTTTACACTAGATTCTCTCAAATTGAAACACGCTACTCAAAGAATCGCATGTAAAAGTATCAGTCAAACACAAATTAATCGAAAAAATGAGTGATCCAGCTCTAAAATGAACGGATTAAGTATATACGTACCTTGATCGAAAGGCCTCGACTGTGCGATTACGATTGAACAAAAAACAAAGCGAGATCGATTTACCAAAAGAAACTCCAATGCGCGATTGTAAGTAAACCCTCTTCCGTTGAACGCATAAACGAGTACTTTTAGAGAGAGAAAGAGAGTATAACAAAGAAGACGAAGGACAAACGATGAATGAATAGCTAGTCTTCGTCTTACCTTTCATTTTTACTAGGGATGGCCTACCGTGTAATAACTCACACCCTAAATGCATCCTAACAATGACACGTGGCACCATCTTAAGCAACGTAAGGTTTTGATTAAACTGGAGCCGTTTGTTCGAAGTTGATGAAACATCCCGGGGCCCGTCACTGTATTGGGAGTTTTAACCGGGTCCCACTTCATTGTTTTGAGTCCAATGGAAATTGGCCACGTGTTGCACGTGGTACTGTTAGAAGACGGAGGCGCTCATGCAATAGCTGCACGCCTGCAACCTCTTAAAAGCAGTGATTATTACTTTAAATTGTGTTTTATTAAGGCTTGAGAGTAGCTCACAAGAAACGTGATTGGACTGTAGCTGACGGACATGTATAATTAAAATAAGAATGAGATTGTATATCTATCTAACAAAATTTAAATAATTTTTCCGTTAATTCTAATAAATCATTTGAGTCATTTAAAATTTGGAATAAATTATATCGCTTATGTAAGACTGGGATATTAGGCATACGCCTAATATATATATGATAGTTAATGAAGTCATCTGTAAACTTTTTAAATATCTACGCAGTCTACAATTTTAATGAACACAATTTATGATAGTAGAAATCATCGCTAATAGTTACTTTACGATTTTATTATGATTTTATTATTCACTATACGTTTCTATATTAGTAAAGTGACTATTGTACTATCAGCGAGTGATTACTCTGTCATCGTATGGTGACTTAACTCTACGATCGTATATTATGTACATTTAAAATTTGCACAACTGTATTCTTTCATTTTTTTCCATATATATATATTAGTGATTAAGAATGATCATAATTCATATAGGATCAATATTGTAAAAAGGAATTAGGATCTCTTCTATTATATAATATTCTCTAATTTCTCTCGATACACATTCAATAATATAATTATGACATTTAGCAATAAAATAAAATTTATCGCAAACAACTAATTACAAAACAAAAAATCTCAAAAAGTTGTGTCGCAGAATATGTATTAGAAAATAAGTATAATAGAAGAGATCATGTACAAAGATGCATGTTTTAAAACAACTAGTGTATTAATATATTTTTTCTTAGGTTTTTTTAACACGTTTTAATAAATATAAAAAAGTACGTGTATTATGACAATAGGTATCAGTAAAAGAAAACTGATATTTTCATATGATTTTTTGATATTTTTACATGAAAAACGTCTCTATAAATTTTATAGCGATGATCTTTACTATCGCTATACATCTATAACGACATTTTTTATATAAAAATATCAAAAAGCAACTAATGCATTGGTATATATACATATATTTTCAACATTAAGGTCTTTATTATTTTTAGCGCGTTTTAATTAATGTAATAAGGTGGTATATGTTTTATGACAACTAATGTATCTGTGACGCCCCCAAAATTAGGTATACGTCACCCATCTTGGGTCGCCACTTACATAGTACATAAAATTCAAATACAACTTACTAATACAAATGTCGTATAATAATCGACAAATCATAATAGCTGTGAGTTTGAATACAATTATTGTCTACTTGAGATTTTACAAACTCAAAAGGAGTCCTCATTACAATTATTAAGACACTATTTCACGAATAATGAGGACTACTAATGCTATCCTCCCGACCGGCCACTCCGCTTCTCGACTAGTCCCTCGCCATTTCTCATTTCAAGAGAATAATGAAAAAGAAAGGGAAATTCAACTAAATTTCAAAGAAGAAATATTATTGTTTTGGGAGTTTTAACCGGGTCCCACTTCATTGTTTTGAGTCCATGGAAATTGGCCACGTGTTGCAGACGTGGTCTTGTTAGAAGACAGAGGCGCCATGCAATAGGCTGCACGCTCGCAACCTCTTAAAAGCAAAGAATACAATTATTGTCTACTGTAGATTATACAAACTCAAAAGGAGTCCTCATTACAATTATTAACACACTATTTCACGTAATAGTGAGGACTACTAATGCTTATCCTCCTGACCGGTCACCCTGCTCCCCGACTAGTCCCTCGCTATGTTCTCATTTCAAGAAGAACGGTGAAAGAAAGGGTGAGCTCAACTAGCCCGATGAAATATTATGACTAAGATAATGCGAATAAATTATCATTAGCCTCCAACAATGTTAAACGATAAAATACAATAGACATCAAGTTTAATCTGCAGCAGGTAACAAGCAATCCATTAAAAGAGTCAGTAGAGAATAGAATCTACTATCTTTTATGATTTAAAAGTTTTTCATCACTTTTATCACGAGAGACTCATTTCAATAAATAATCCACATCATTAAATCATCCCCGCACTACGGTAGAGGATATTCTTTAGATCACGACCACGAATTATCCATGCACTACGGGCCAAAGATAATCAGATTTTCATCAATGGTCTGATCACGCCATAAAACAATTCATCTTTGCTCCTCGCCAAGAGAATCCATAGCCATAATCATACCAAAAAATCGCCCATCAATGCACTACACAACCAATGAGGACTTTTAATTTTCACATCATTTGTAACATTACTATTATGATTATACCCTAATAATCTTCGTCATAATCATACCAAGTCCATCTACGCACTACTGAAGCCACGTATGACTTTCAACATAACATAAATACGAGGATGATGACAATGTTATAAGAATTCAATTAAACAATGTAAGACCCCAATTTTATGAAATAAAAGTATTCAATTTTTTTAATTACTATTCATGAGTTACTATTCATGAGTTCTTATTCACGAGTTACTTATTCATGAGTTCTTATTCACGAGTTACTATTCATGAGTTACTATTCACGAGTTACTATTCACGAGTACTATTCATGAAGCATGATAATTTTTTTTTTATAAGAAGGCATTACTCAATAATTGTTACGATAAATTATTTGCTCAATATTTTATTTTATTGATTCAATAATTGCTACGTTGATATTTTATATTATTGTTGTTTTAATAATTGTCACAAAGACAAGATTTTTCCATTATCGAGCAATAATTCATATTATCCGAATAATATTATTGGATAACATTATTGGCAATGCCTAGAAAGTTCTGTCTAAGGAGAGGTTTGGTCACCTAATTGCTACGCCAAGAAGAGGAGAAATTCTTATTGAAAGCCTCCTGCTCCTTTTAACAAATTTCGGTTGTCGATATTGTGATTATGTAATATTATTTGTGAATAATTGATTATTGATTTTTATGATGAGGAAAATATCTATTTTATATGGACATAAATGGAGAAAATTTTTAATGTGACAATTGTTGAAAATTGAAATTTTATCTTTTTCGATAAAATAATTCATTTAAATATATTATTATATTTTAATAATATAATAATGGTGATATTTTTACAACGAATGTGGGATATATGAGTATCTGAGGAGGAAGAGTATTTTTGTTGCAATAAATGTTTAAAACATGTTAAACATGTCATTGACCCCATTTATTATTCCAAATTTGATTATAGCCGTAAAATCGCCTGGCTTGTGGATTTCGGTTAATTTCTGTTTGGAATTGGAAAACTTTCTTCTGTAAAGTTGTAGAGAATTGAATTTCCTATAAATACTCATGAGATTCGAATTTTCTGATAAAAGGGCTATTTATTATGAATTATTGAAGTTCGGATTAATTAATTATTATTTTTTGAGTTTTAAATTAATTAATTATGAAAACATTTTTGTAAGTTTTGTAAGGTGAGATACGTGTGTTGCTGAAGTTTGAACAAAAAAAAGTGGGCGTAGGAATTCAAATTTATTATATTAATAATTTATTAAATTTTCTAACTTTGGTGTTTACAAAGTATTTTCCTATAAATAGGGTGCTTGGGTTATAATTGAAAATCACACCGTAAACAAAAGTTTTCTCTCTATATTATCGAGCGTATTCTTGTGAGTATTTTGAGTATACTTTGAGTATTGCTATACGATTGTAAGTTCGTTCGGCGTTATTCCAATGTAAGATCTTTTTTTTGAGGTAAGGATAGTAAGAGATTTTAAGGGTTATTATGTTTTAGTTTGAAATTTTTCTGAACCTTCAAAATTTTGGAAAAATTTGAAATGATATTTTGATGAGTTTTAGAGTTTGTCCAAAAATGGCGATTTTGGATGTATAGATTAGGAGTTATGGATTTTATGAGAAAAGACTATTTTAAAAGTAACTACTTATAACTCCTTGTGATTAACTCCAAAATTGATGAAATTTTTATTGGGAGTACGTCTATATAATATCAGTATACCGTGTAAATTTCAGAATTGTTGGATAAAAGTATAATTTATGATAAATGTTTAAATATTCGTGATTTTGGCCATATGAAAAATAGTAAATGAATTTTTAAAATTTTGAGAAAAATATATGTTCAATATGGGACTATGTTATGCTAAATCCCATAAAAGAAATATTTTTGGAACCGAGTTGGTATTTTTCATGAAAATGTTCTAGTTATGAGTAATGAATTAAATATGTTATGTGAAGTAAGAAAATTGAAAAATATGATTTATTGGCTTGAGAATCATATATGAGGTATATCTGATTTTATGAGGGTTTTGGTTAATGATGATGAAATCTTATGAGTTTGGCATTTTAGATGATTAAATGCATTAATTATTAAAGTGTAAATAATTGGATTAAATTATTTATAAGTTTAAAAATGATTAAAATATTATTATAATATTAATAATATTAGATTATGAGATTTCTAAGTGATTTATAACATTTGGATTAAGGTGTTATAAATATGGATATGAATTTTATTATGAAACTTTATCTTTTAGGTATCGAGGAATTCTTATACGCATTATCGATACGGTATTATATGTCGAATACGGGTACTATTCACGACAAATTGGTTTCTTCTTTGACCAAATTATCGTTGATTTATGAATCTTACTCTTGAAATTAAAACCATGTTTTGATTATATTGTTTTTATATAACATTCTTATAACCCTAATGATAATATTTCTCTTTGACTTGAGTGTAAAGATGGGTAGATTATTGGTATGATCGTGACCATAGGTTCTCTTTGGCCAAGATGGTGCAAAAGTTGAATTGTTGATCGGTATGATCATGACCATTGAATTTACAATTGAATATTTTTAGCTTAAGTGCAAAGGTGAATTGATCAACATGGTTATAATTATTGTTATATAACTTCTGAAATGATTATGTATTTCTTTGATATATGAATATCTTTAGCCTGTAGTGCAAAGATGAATTATTGATGAATATCTTTGGCTCGTAATGCAAAGATGACCTGTTGTTGAATATCTTTAGCCTGTAGTGTAAAGATGAACTGTTGATGAATATCTTTGGCCCGTAGTTCAAAGATGGCTTGTTGATGAATATCTTAGCCTGTAGTGCAAAGATGAATTATTGATGAATATCTTTTGCTCGTAATGCAAAGATGACCTGTTGTTGAATATCTTTAGCCTATAGTGCAAAGATGAATTATTGATGAATATCTTTGGCTCGTAATGCAAAGATGACCTGTTGTTGAATATCTTTAGCCTGTAGTGTAAAGATGAACTGTAACGACTCCAAAATAGGTCCATTCCATCCAACCCATTCTGAGTCGCCAAATATATGGTACAGAAAATAACTACAACTTTATTACAACAATTGTCGTGCAAAATACAACAACACATATGCTGTGAGTTTGGATGGAAATATATACCAACTGTAGATGCGTCACAATGACACCTTACATAAAGGTATAGTCAAAAAGCTGTTTTAGAAATTAGAATCTTTGGGAAGTGCTCAAGAAACCTTCGTATACGGGAGGCCATGCTTTTCTACATTATAGTAGATATCATATGGCCACGAAATTATCCTTGGTTGACCTAATAGACCCCAAAGAAAAAACGAGAAGATTACTATCATATTCTTCCCAACGGTGAGTCTTTTCTTGACATATCATTATCTCCACTGCTCTAATTGGGTATTATACTCCAAACAAACACCAAGATTATATAGGTAGTGCTTTTGTAAATATACTCGAAGAAGTGGATGAGCACAACCATGCCTTATGATAACACGAGTTTGTATGTCATTAGACATCTTGTATGATAGTGACAAAACACCCTTCCAAGTTAAATTCACCTCACCTCAACATCTATAGACCACCACTCTATTCCTCGTTATCCCCTCTCGACCCAAATACACCTTTATTACCCGAAAGGAATTGTGAAACAAAAGGGTGAGCACAACTAGCTCGATAAAAGAATATTATGGCTAAAGATAAATAAATTATCAATAGTCTTCATCAAGAATAAATCGTAGATTTAGAACATATGGTAGATGATAAAACTTTTAAACCATAGTTGCAATGAATGAGCAATCCATTAGAAGAGTCAAATAGACCATAAAATCTATTATCTTCTCCATGTTAAAAGTCCACCAACAATGTTTTATCCTGTAACATCAATCAACAATTCATGTCCACAATCACGTGTATAACTCATAATCGTAATTGTAGTTCTAAATTCTTTCCTCATTCAAGACAAAGATAATTTTCATCACTTGTCTTTACCTCAAACATCAAAGATCATGGTTATACCAAATCACAGTTCTGCTCATAATCATACTAATAAATTCATTTTTTTGCACCACGGGCCAAAGATATTCATCAACAGCTCATCTTTACACTACAAAAGCTAAAGATATTCAACAACGGTCATCTTTGCATTCTGCCAAAGATATTCATCAATAATTCATCTTTGCACTCTACAAAGCAAAGATATTCAACAACAGTCATCTTTGCATTACGAGCAAAAGATATTCATCAATAATTCATCTTTGCACTACACAAATTTAAGATATTCATCAACAAGTCATCTTTGCACTACGAGCCAAAGATATTCATATATCAAAGAAATACATAATCATCTCGGAAGTTATATAACAATAATTATAACCATGTTGATCAATTCACCTTTGCACTTTAAGCTAAAAATATTCAATTGTAAAATTCAATGGTCATGATCATACCAACCAACAATTCAACTTTTTGCACTATCGCCAAGAGAGAACCCATGGTCACGATCATACCAATAATCTACCCATCTTTACACTCAAGTCAAAGAGAAATATCATCATTAGGGTTATAAGAATGTTATATAAAAACAATATAATCAAAACATGGTTTTAATTTCAAGAGTAAGATTCATAAATCAACAATAATTTGGTCGAAAAAAAAACCAATTTTATTGTGAATAAGACCAGAATAAGAACTCGTGAATAGTAACTCATGAATAAGTAACTCGTGAATAGTAACTCATGAATAGTAACTCGTGAATAGTAACTCATGAATAATACTCGTATTTGTACATAAGATCAGTAGATATCGTAAATAATGTCATATACATAAATACCGCCACATACATAAATAATAGTCTTTGTATCGTGAATAAGACCATATATCGTGAATAGTAACTCAGACACAAAAAGGTAGAAATTCCACAATAAAATCCATACCAATATTTCAAAGATATAATGATATTGAAAGAATAACATTTCTTAAACTTATAAACAATTTATTTTAATTGTTTACACTTTACTAAATAATACATTTAATCATCATAAAATGCCAAACTTATAAGATTTCATCACCAATAACTAAAACCCTCATCAAAAATCTGCATATACCACATATATATGATTCTTAAGCCATAAAATCATATTTTTCAATTTTCTTTCCTTCACATAACATATTTAACTCATTTATTCATAACTAGTCCGCTTTCATGAAAAATACCAAATCAGTTCCAAAAATATTTCTTTTCTGGGATTTATCAAAATATAGTCTCATATTGAACATATATTTTTCTCAGAATTTTAAAAATCATTTACTATTTTTCATATAGGCCAAACCACTTGAATATTTAGACATTTATCATAAATTGTACTTTTATCCAAAATTCCAAAATTCACAGAGTACACTGATATTATATAGATGTACTCCCAATAAAAATTTCATCAATTTTAGAGTTAACCACAAGGAGTTATAAGCGGTTACTTTTAAAATAGTCTTTTCCCCAGTAAAATTCATAACTCTTAATCTATACATCCAAAATCACCATTTTGGACACAATCAATAAAACTCATCAAAATATCATTTCAAATTTTTCCAGAATTTTGAAGGTTCAGAAAAATTTCGAAACTAAAAACATAATAACCCTTAAAATCCCTTTACTATCCCTTACCTCAAAAGAAAAAGACTTCCATTTGGATATCGGATATATGACGAAAGAAAACTTGCACCGATGAATATCAACTCACCAAGTATCTAAATACTCACAAAATACACTCAATGATCTAGAGAGAGAAGAGAAAACTTGTTTCTAAGTGTGATTTTCAATTCTAACTTAGCCTCTATTTATAGGAAAATGTTAAGACGCCTGCAGCGACTTTAACTCAAACTCACGATGGCTTTTACTCGCTACTTATTCCCACCCACCACATTTGAAAATTCAATTGAGCACATTTCTCACCAACCAAAAGTGGGGCCCACCAATTCTAGAATTTTCCACCAAAATCATTTATAACCTAATTTCAATCACCACCTCTTAAAATTTCATAACAAATTATACGTTCATTTTAACGGTTCAAAATTTGTGAACATATACTCAACTTATATATGTATAACATATCCAAAAATCCCAACGATCCAACGGTCGATTAAAAATTATAACTCACATAATAAAGTCAGTAACAACGATTTGATCTTTTAATACCTCCAATCCGGACAAAATACGATAAAATACCTCAACATTAATTCCTTCATTTATAACCACATAAATAAATTCATCATTTATATCCACATCAAATAAATATTTCATTGTCATATAAATCAATAATTAATTATTCATAAATAATATTATAGAATTCTGAATAATGATAACCAGACGGTTCCTGGAAGAGGGGGCTTTCCAATAAGAATTTCTCATTGGCGGGCGCAATTAGGTGACCAAACCTCTCCTTGATGAAACTTTCTAGACATTGCCAATAATGTTATCTAATAATATTATTCAAATAATATGAATTATTGATCCGATAATGGAGATCTTGTGCGTTGACAATTATTGAACAACAATAATATAAAATATCAACGCATCAATTATTGAATCAATAAAATAAAATATTGAATAAAGAATTACTCGTAACAATTATTGAGTAGTGCCTTCTTACGTAAGAATCAATAATTCAAAATCTTCGTGTGTAATACCGCAATGTGCTATCGCATGCAACAACGCGTATTACTTTATTTTACCAACCGGGTATTCCAACGAGTGTTAATTGATAACGATTACGTCGTTATTTATAAAAACTTAATTTTGTCGTTTTCTTCATCCGACAGATTTATTCATTGTGGGGCCCATAATCGATCATGCTGTCGTCATCTGAATATTCTCCGATAGAAAGAATATTCCACGACCAAACGAATATTCCCCACAATGATGAATACTTTATACCCCTTGCGTATTTTGAAAAAAAATTTCATATATCACCCTTAACTTTAACTTTTATCAATTTAACCATTTACCATGAATAGAAAAATTGAATACTTTTATTTCATAAAATTCGGGGTCTTATATGAATCTGTTGATGAATATCTTTGGCCCGTGGTGCGAAGATGAATTTATTAGTATGATTATGAAACAGGAACCGTGATTTGGTATAACCATGATATTTGATGTTTCGAGTAAAGACAGAAGTGATGAAAATTATCTTCGTCCTGGATGAGAAGAGAATTTAGAATCACAATTATGATTATGAGTTATTCATATGATTGTGGAAAGGAACCTGTTGATTGATGTTACAGGGATAAAACATTGCTGGTGGACTTTTAACGTGGAGAAGACAATAGACTTTATAGTCTATTTGACTCATTTAATGGATTTCTCGTTCTGCTGCAACTATGGTTGAAAAGTTTTATCATCTACCATATGTTCTAAATCTACGATTTATTACCGATGAAGACTATTGATAATTTATTTATCTTTAGTAATAATATTCTTTATCGAGCTAGTTGTGCTTTCACCCTTTTGATTCACAATTCCTTTGTGTAATAAAAGTATAAATTTGGGTCGAGCGGGGGATAGCGAGGAATAGAATGGTGGTCTATAGATGTTGAGGGTGAGGTGAATTTAACTTGGAAGGTGTGTTTGCCACTATCATACAAGATGTCTAATGACATACAACCTCGTGTCATCATAAGACATGGTTGTGCTCATCCACTTGCTGAATATATTTACAAGCACTACCTATATAATCTTGGTGTTTGTTTGGAGTATAATACTCAATTAGAGACAGTGGAGATAATGATATGTCAAGAGAAGACTCACCATTGGGAAGAATATGATAGTAATCTTCTCGTTTTCTTTTGGGGTCTATTAGATTGACCAAGGATAATTGCGCCATTATGATATCTACCATAACCTAAAAGCACGGCCTCCATGTATGGTTGGTTTCTCTTGAGCACTTCCCAAAGATTCTAATTTCTAAAATGCAGGTTTTGACTATACCTTTATGTAAGGTTGTAAGACCCCGAATTTTATGAAATAAAAGTATTCAATTTTTCTTATAATTATTATTCAGTAAATGGTTAAATTGATAAAAGGTTAAAGTTAAGGGTGATATATGATTTTTTTTCAAAATACACAAGTGGTTATAAAATATTCATTGTTGTGAGAATATTCTTTTGGTCATGGAATATTCTTTTTGTCGGGAATATATCCGTCTGACTGACCAGCAGCTCATTTGTGGGCCCCATAACAGAATAATTGTCGGATGAAGAAAACGACAAGTTTTGTTGGAATACCCGGTGGATAAAATACAACAATACGCGTGGTTGCCAAGAATAATACTTGCGGTATTACATGTATTGTTAAATTATTGACCCTTACGTAAAGAAGGCACTACTCAATAATTGTTACGATAATTACTTTATTCAATATTTTATTTTATTGATTCAATAATTCTTTGCGCGTTGATATTTTATATTATTGTTGTTCAATAATTGTCACCGCATTATTATCTCCATTATCGGATCAATAATTCATATTATTTAAATAATATTATTAGATAGCATTATTGGCAATGTCTAGAAAGTTCTCATCAAGGAGAGGTTTGGTCACCTAATTGCGGCGAAGAAGGAGAAATCCTTATCGGAAAGCCCCTCTTTCTGGGAACTGCCTCGGTTGTCATTATTGTGATTCTATAATATTATTTATGAATAATTAATTATTGATTTATATGACAATGAAATATTTATTTGATGTGGATATAAATGATGGATTTATTTATGTGGTTATAAATGAAGGAATTAATGTTGAGGTATTTTATCGAGAATTTTGTTTGAATGGAGGTATTAAAAATCAAATCAAGATTTTTACGATATATTGCGTGAGTTATAATTTTAATAATCCGACCGTTGGATCGTTGTAATTTTTGGATATGTTATACATACATAAGTTGAGTATATGTCCACAAATTTTGAACCGTTAAAAATGAACGAATGATTTGTTATGAATTTTAAGAGGTGACCGATTCGTAAATTAGGTTATAAATGATTTTGGTGGAAAATTCTAGAATTGAGTGGGCCCCACTTGTGGTTGGTGAAGAAATGTACTGAATTTTATTTCAAATGTGGTGGGTGGGAATAGTAGCGAGTAAAGCCATCGAAGTTGCAGTCAAGTCTGCTAAAATTTTCCTATAAATAGAGGGCTAAGTTAGAATTGAAAATCACACGTAAATATAAGTTTCTCTCTTTCTCTCTAGATCATTGAGTGTATTTTGTGAGTATTTAGATACTTGGTGAGTTGATATTCATCGATCTGCAAGTTTTCTTCATGTCATATCCGATATCCAATCGTAAGTCTTTGCTTTTTTTGAGGTAAGGGATAGTAAGGGATGTTATTTTCTTCTCGATGATATTATTTCTTCAATATCATTATCTTTGAAATATTGGTTGGAACTTTTATCAAATTTGGAACTTTTTAATGTCTGGGTTACTATTTACGAGTTACTATTCATGAGTTACTATTCACGAGTTTACTATTCACGAAGTTACTTATTCATGAGTTACTATTCACGAGTTCTTATTTCACGAAGTTACTTATTCATGAAGTTACTATTCATGAGTTACTATTCACAAGTTACTATTCATGAGTTACTATTCACGAGTTACTATTCACGGTACTATTCACAATAAAATTGGTTTCTTTTTCGACCAAATTATCGTTGATTTATAAATCTTACTCTTGAAATTAAAACCATGTTTTGATTATATTATTTTATATAAACATTCTTATAACCCTAATGATGATATTTCTCTTTGACTTGAGTGTAAAGATGGGTAGATTATTGGTATGATCGTGACCATAGGTTCTCTTTTGCAAGAGGTGCAAAAGTTGAATTGTTGACTGGTATGATCATGACCATTGAATTTACAATTGAATATTTTTAGCTTAAGTGCAAAGGTGAATTGATCAACATGGTTATAATTATTGTTATATAACTTCTGAGATGATTATGTATTTCTTTGATATATGAATATCTTTGGCTCGTAGTGCAAAGATGACTTGTTGATGAATATCTTAGCCTGTAGTGCAAAGATGAATTATTGATGAATATCTTTTGCTCAGTAATGCAAAGATGACTGTTGTTGAATATCTTTACCTTTGTAGTGCAAAGATGAATTATTGATGAATATCTTTGGCTTGTAATGCAAAGATGACCCGTTGTTGAATATCTTTAGCTTTGTAGTGTAAAAGATGAATGTTGATGAATATCTTTGGCCCGTAGTGCAAAGATGAATTTATTAGTATGATTATAAGCGAGAACTGTGATTTGGTATAACCATGATCTTTGATGTTTCGTAAAGACAAGTGATGAAAATTATCTTTGTCTTGGATGAGGAAAGGAATTTAGAACTACAATTACGATTATGAGTTATACATATGATTGTGGGCCAGAATTGTTGATTGATGTTACGAGGATAAAACATTGTTGGTGGATTTTAACATGGAGAAGATAATAGATTTTATGGTCTATTTGACTCTTCTAATGGATTGCTTCATTCATTTAAACTATGGTTGAAAAGTTTTATCATCTACCATATGTTCTAAATCTACGATTTATTCTTGATGAAGACTATTGATAATTTATTTATCTTTAGTCATAATATTCTTTATCGAGCTAGTTGTGCTCACCCTTTTTTGTTTCACAATTCCTTTCGTAATAATAAAAGTGTAGCCGGGTCGAGCGGGGATAGCGAGGGAATAGAGTGGTGGTCTATAGATGTTGAGGGTGAGGTGAATTTAACTTGGAAGGGTGTTTTGTCACTATCATACAAAGATGTCTAATGACATACAACCTCGTGTTATCATAAGACACGGTTGTGCTCATCCACTTTGCTGAGTATATTTACAAGCACTACCTATATAATCTTGGTGTTTGTTTGGAGTATAATACCCAATTAGAGACAGTGGAGATAATGATATGTCGAGAGAAGACTCACCATTGGGAAGAATATGATAGTAATCTTCTCGTTTTTCTTTGGGGTTTATTAGGTCAACCAAGGATAATTCGCGGCCCATATGATATCTACCATAACCTAAAAGCATGGCCTCCCATGTATGAAGGTTTCCTTGAGCACTTCCCAAAGATTCTAATTTCTAAAACAGGTTTTTGACTATACATTTATGTAAGGTGTCATTGTGACGTCTTTACTGATTGGTATATATTTGTATCCAAACTCACAACATATGTGTTGTTGTATTTTGCGACAAATTGTTGTAATAAAGTTGTAGTTGTTTTTCGTACCATATATTTGGCGACTCGGAATGGGTTGGATGGAATGAACCTATTTTGGGGTTGTTACATTTTGGTATCGTCGAGCTTAGGGATATGATCTCCAGGCGGAGATCGGGGAATAGAACTAGGAGGAGAGAGAGAGTAAATCCTTCGCTAAGTGTGTCCTACCTAAGCTTATTTGTTGGTCATCATAATATCGAGATATTATGTGATATGTTAATTTGCTCAATTAACCTTTGTTTTGAAGTCGTATTCTAGAATGATATCCTAAATACGGAGATGAGCAATGGAGAAATCATGATGACGAGGGAGATAGAATGCGAAATGAAAACAAGGTATTCTCAACTCTTTGAAATACCGTGCACGTAAATTTAGGGGACAAAATTTCATAAGTAGGGAGATTGTAAGACCCTAATTTTATGAAATAAAAGTATTCAATTTTTCTTATAATTACTATTCAAGTAAATGGTTAAATTGATAAAAGTTTAAAGTTAAGGGTGATATATGATTTTTTTCAAAATACATGAAGTGGTTATAAAATATTCATTGTTGTTTGGAGAATATTTTTTTGGTCGTGGAATATTCTTTTTGTCGGGGAATAATATCCGTATGCGACTGCGTAGTCATTTATGGGCCCATATAATGAATAATTGTCGGATGAAGAAAACGCAGCAAGTTTTAGTTTTCTTATTAACACTTTGTTGGAATACCGGTGGATAAAATACAACAATACTGCGTGGTTGCATAAAGAATACTACCGGTATTGCGATAAAGATTGTTAAATTATTGACCCCTTTCACGTGAGAAGGCACTACTCAATAATTGTTACGATAATTATTGCTCAATATTTTATTTTATTGATTCAATAATTGCTTTGCGTTGATATTTTATATTATTGTTGTTCAATAATTGTCAACGCACATTATCTCCATTATCGGATCAATAATTCATATTATTTAAATAATATTATTAGATAGCATTATTGGCAATGTCTAGAAAGTTCGCATCGAGGAGAGGTTTGGTCACCTAATTGCGCTGCCAAGCCATGAGGAGAAATCCTTATCGGAAAGCCCCTCTTTCCTGAACCGCCTGGTTGTCATTATTGTGATTCTATAATATTATTTATGAATAATTAATTATTGATTTATATGACAATGAAATATTTATTTGATGTGGATATAAATGATGGATTTATTTATGTGGTTATAAATGAAGGAATTAATGTTGAGGTATTTTATCGATAATTTTGTGTGGAATGGAGGTATTAAAAATCAAATCGATATTTTTACGATATATTAAGTGAGTTATAATTTTAATCCCACCGTTGGATCGTTGTAATTTTTGGATATGTTATACATACATAAGTTGAGTATATGTCCACAAATTTTGAACCGTTAAAATGAACGAATGATTTGTTATGAATTTTAAGAGGTGGTGATTCGAAATTAGGTTATAAATGATTTTGGTGGAAAATTCTAGAATTGAGTGGGCCCCACTTGTGGTTGGTGAAGAAATGTGCTGAATTTTATTTCAAATGTGGTGGGTGGGAATAGTAGCGAGTAAAGCCATCGGGGTTGCGGTCAAGTCTGCTAAAATTTTCCTATAAATAGAGGGCTAAGTTAGAATTGAAAATCACACCGAAATATAAGTTTTCTCTTCTCTCTAGATCATTGAGTGTATTTTGTGAGTATTTAGATACTTGGTGAGTTGATATTCATCGATCTGCAAGTTTTCTTGAAATATTATCCGATATCCAAATGTCGGAAGTCTTTGCTTTCTTTTGAGGTAAGGGATAGTAAGGGATGTTATTTTCTTCTTCTCGAGATGATATTATTTCTTCAATATCATTATCTTTGAAATATTGGTTGGAACTTTTTATCAAATTTGAAACTTTTTCATGTCGGGGTTACTTATTCATGAGTTACTTATTCACGAGTTACTATTCATGAGTTCTTATTCACGAGTTCTTATTATTCACGAGTTACTATTCATGAGTTCTTATTCACGAAAGTTCTTATTCATGAGTTACTATTCATGAGTTACTATTCACGAAAGTTACTATTCATGAGTTACTTATTCACGAGTTACTTATTCACGGGTACTATTCACAATAAAATTGGTTTTTTTTTTACGACCAAATTATCGTTGATTTATGAATCTTACTCTTGAAATTAAAACCATGTTTTGATTATATTATTTTTATATAACATTCTTATAACCCTAATGATGATATTTCTCTTTGACTTGAGTGTAAAGATGGGTAGATTATTGGTATGATCGTGACCATAGGTTCTCTTTGGCCAAGAGTAAAAAGTTGAATTGTTGGTTGGTATGATCATGACCATTGAATTTACAATGAATATTTTTAGCTTAAGTGCAAAGGTGAATTGATCAACATGGTTATAATTATTGTTATATAACTTCTGAGATGATTATGTATTTCTTTGATATATGAATATCTTTGGCTCGTAGTGCAAAGATGACTTGTTGATGAATATCTTAGCTTTTATGAGTGCAAAGATGAATTATTGATGAATATCTTTAGCTCGTAATGCAAAGATGACTGTTGTTGAATATCTTTGCTTTGTAGTGCAAAGATGAATTATTGATGAATATCTTTGGCTTGTAATGCAAAGATGACCCGTTGTTGAATATCTTTAGCACGTAGTGTAAAGATGAATCTGTTGATGAATATCTTTGGCCCGTGGTGCAAAGATGAATTTATTAATATGATTATAAATGAGGAACTGTGATTTGGTATAACCATGATCTTTGATGTTTCGTAAAAAGACAAGTGATGAAAATTATCTTTGTCTTGGATGAGGAAAGGAATTTAGAACTACAATTACGATTATGAGTTATACATATGATTGTGGGCGAGAATTGTTGATTGATGTTACAGGATAAAACATTGTTGGTGGATTTTAACATGGAGAAGATAATAGATTTTATGGTCTATTTGACTCTTCTAATGGATTGCTTTCATTCCATTATGACTATGGTTGAAAAGTTTTATCATCTACCATATGTTCTAAATCTACGATTTATTCTTGATGAAGACTATTGATAATTTATTTATCTTTAGTCATAATATTCTTTATCGAGCTAGTTGTCTTCACCCCTTTTTTGTTTTCACAATTCCTTCGGAGTAATAAAAGTGTAAATTTGGGTCGAAATGGGGATAGCGAGGGAATAGAGTGGTGGTCTATAGATGTTGAGGTGAGGTGAATTTAACTTGGAAGGGTGTTTTGTCACTATCATACAAGATGTCTAATGACATACAACCTCGTGTTATCATAAGACATGGTTGTGCTCATCCACTTGTTTGAGTATATTTACAAGCACTTACCTATATAATCTTGGTGTTTGTTTGGAGTATAATACCCAATTAGAGACAATGGAGATAATGATATGTCGAGAAGACTCACCATTGGGAAGAATATGATAGTAATCTTCTCGTTTTTCTTTGGGGTTTATTGGGTCAACCAAGGATAATTACGTGGCCATATGATATCTACCATAACCTAAAAGCATGGCCTCCCATGTATGAAGGTTTCTTGAGCACTTCCCAAAATTCTAATTTCTAAAACAGTTTTTGACTATACATTTATGTAAGGTGTCATTGTGACGTCTTCTGATTGGTATATATTTGTATCAAACTCACAACATATGTGTTGTTGTATTTTGCTGACAATTGTTGTAATAAAGTTGTAGTTGTTTTTTCATACCATATATTTGGCGACTCGAGAATGGGTTGGATGGAATGAACCTATTTTGGGGTTGTTACATTTTGGTATCGAGCTTAGGATATGATCTCAGGCGGAGATCGGGAATAGAACTAGGAGGGAGAGATGAGTAAATCCTTCGCTAGTGTGTGTCCTACCTAAGCTTATTTGTTGGTCGTCGTAATATCAGCGATATTATGTGATATATTAATTGCTCAATTAACCTTTGTTTTGAAGTCAGTATTCTAGAATGATATCCCGAAATACAAGAGATGAGCAATGGAGAAATCATGATGACAGGGGAGATAGAATCAAATGAAAACAAGGTATTCTCAACTCATTAGAAGAGTTAAGTAGAGAATGCAAACTACTATCTTCTATGTATGAATTTAAAAGTTCATCGCTCATCTTTTTTATCCCCAGTAACATCAATCAATATACATCCGGAATCAAATATTCATCTTTGCACTACTGTGCCAAAAGATATTCATCGATTAGTCATGTATTCATCTAAACACTGCTCATCTTTGCACTACTACCGAAGATATTCTTCGAAATCATTCATCTTTGCACTACTGGCCAAAGATATTCCATAATATCATCATTTAAGATGAGGATGATGAAAAATATTTTTTAAAGCGAATCCAAAGAAACAAAATGACAAGGATTAAGGATTAAGGATTAGTACTTGGTTTTATCCACGTCCAAAAATACCTCAAAATAATCATAGTGGTGTAAAATTCAAGAATGATCAAAACATGGATCTGATCGAGTTAGTATCCGAATAGATGTTTTAGACGAAAAGAAGAAATTTTATTTTTCTATTGAATAATCTCAGTATCGTGAATAGTCTTGATATCGTGAATAGTCTTAAGATATCGTGAATAAGAACTCAGACACCAAAAGATAGAAATTTCATAAAAACATCTTCACGCTTACGTGAATAGTACTTTCGTGAATAGTAACTCGTGAATAATAACTTTCATGAATAGTAATTAAGTGAATAAGAACTCATGAATAGTAACCCATGAATAGTAACCCCAGATATGAAAAAGTTCCAAATTTGATAAAAACTTCAGATCAACATTTCAATTATAATGATATTGAAGAAATAATATCATTCTGAAAAAAAATAATATCCACTTACCTCGAAAGATCGATCTTTCAATTTGAAACAGGGATATAGGCTATGACTTGGACTTGCACCGCATAGCAATACTCAAAGTATACTCAAAATACTCACAAGAATATACTCGATAATATAGAGAGAAAACTTGAGTTTACGGTGTGATTTTCAATTCTAACCTAAGCACCTATTTATAGGAAAATCTTTAGAACACCAAAAAGCAAAAAATTTAATAAATTATATTATTATTAATAAATTTCCCTCGCCTCTTTGGAAATCAGATCCCAACATTTCCCACATGCCAACCTTCTAGAAAGAAATGATAAAAACGTTTTTCATAAAATAAATAATTAAAACTTACAAAAAATCAATTATTTGAGACTTGAACTTCAATAATTCATAATAAATAGCCCTTTCATCAGAAAATTCGAATCTCGAGAGTTTTTATAGGAAATTCAATTCTCTACAACTTTGCAGAAGAAAGTTTTCCAAATTCCAAATAGAAATTGACCGAAATCCACAAACAGGCGATTTTACGGTATAATCAAATTTCGATCGATAAATGGGGTCCACAGAGCATATTTAACATGTTTTAAACATTTATTGCAACAAAAATACTCTTCCTCCTCGTATACTCATATATCCCACATTCGTTGTAAAAATATCACCGTTAATATATTATTAAAATAATATATTTAAATAAATTATTTTATCGAAAAAAGATAAAATATTAATTTTCAACAATTGTCATTTTAAAAATTTCTCCATCTATATCCACATAAAATCAATATTTTCCTCATCATATAAATCAATAATTAATTATTCACAAATAATATTACGAGAATCACAATATTGTGACCGAGGCGGTTCCCAGAAAGAGGGGCTTTCAATAAGAATTTCTTCTTCTTGGCGCCTATGATTAGTGACCAAACCTCTCCTTAGATGAACTTTCTAGACATTGCCAATAATGTTATCTAATAATATTATTCAGATAATATGAATTATTGCTTCGATAATAAAAATCTTGTAATAATGACAATTATTGAAACAATGAAAGAAAATATCAACGCAAAGAATTATTAACTCGATAAAATCTTTGAGCATTAATTATCGTAACCATTATTGAGTAGTGCCCTCTTATGTAAGAATCAATAATTGGTGCAATACTGGTGTCTTCTCTTGTTCAACAACGCCGTGATTAGTGTGTCTTAACCACCGGTTATTCCAACAATGATTAACTTGATAACAACTACTGTAGTTATTTAAAAACAACTTATATTTGTCGTTTTCTTCATCCAATCGCTTTTTAGTTATGGGGCCCACACATCATACTATGTGGTCATCTGAATATTCCCAAACGATCTGAATATTCCACGACCAAAACGAATATTCTGAAAGCGATAATGAATATTTTATAACCACTTCTTATTTTGAAATATTTGCGTATTTAACCCTTAACTATCCACATTAATCAAATCAACCCTTACTATTTCAAAATAATAAATAAAGGAAATTCCTTTTTATTTAAAAATTTGAGGTCTTCTGATATATAGCAGCAGACGGGATATTCCGACGTAATAATAAAAGGCAGAATAATAGAAGAATGTCACCAAGTATGGGGTAGCCCGCATTATCTGATTATTCCAAATGAAACAATAAATAAATAGAATAACAGAAGTTCTCTTCTTGAATACAAAAGAATAATATCCATTACCGTAAAATAATACTTTATATAAGAGTAGTGAAGTAGCAGAAAACTTTTCTTTTATCTCTCTATATTCTCTCTATAGTTTCTCTTTTTGAGAGTTGATGAATTAAATAAGAAAATAATGAAGGAATGAACTTCTATTTATAGGAAAATAGAATGCGTAGTAAGAATCTAATCCATGAACTGGCCTAGATTGATTTACTTTAATCGACGGCCATATTTAAAGAAAATCTTTTAAATAAAATATAATATATTCTATTTATATAAAAGATTTTTATTATCAAACACCATGCGCAGTATTATCTGAAACACTATGCGTAATAAAATATAATATATTCTATTTATAGAATAACTTTAATAAAGTATTATATTTTATATAAAAAGATTTTACTACTATCGAAAAACACTATGCGTAATAGAATATAATATATTCTATTTATAGAATAACTTTAATAAAGTATTACATTTTATATAAAAAGATGTTTATATTTTATTACGTGAATAAAACAAAACTTCTAAATCAACAATAATTGAATCAAATAATGTGAGATCTTATCGCAAATTGTATTGTAGCAATAATTGAACAAAAGCGGTGACTTCTTACATAAATATCAATAATCAATCACGTGTCTACTTGTCGAACAACGCCAGATTCTTCTTGTACTTTTACTACTGAAGTAGTTCAACAAGATATTCTGGTAAAACTTCCGCCATTATTTTTAATAAAATATTTTTGTCATTTTCTCAATCCGACAATAATTCCGTTGTGGGATCCACCAATGATTGTGCCGTCGTACGAATATTTCCTATTTAAAACGAATATTCCCCAACCAATCGAATATAATATGACAACTTGCATACTTTACAAAATTTATAAATATTATTCACAATTATAATATTATCTCAAATTCACACCATAATATAAAAAAATTATTTCGAAAAAATTAATTCTTTATTCATAAAATCTGGGGTTTCATAGTATTGGTATAATTTTTCTTCAATGTTAAGGTATTTTTTCCTTTTAAAAGTGTTTTAATTAATGTAATAAGGTACATGTTTTATGACAACCAGCGCATTACTATAATTTTATTTTATTTTAATGTTAAGGTCTTTTTTCTTTTTAACGTGTTTTAATTAATGTAAGTGTAATTAATAGCAATGTCTTGTCATTTGAAATTATAGCACTTTGATAGCAGATCCTCTGTCCCCAATTCTCTTGTCTCCTTGTCCACTTACATATTGACACATGTCATTTTATTTAATTTCAGAGTTAATTAGTGTTAAATAAGAAATTATGTGTCAAAATGTAAGTGGGGGACACAAGAATACAGGAGAATTAGGGACAGAGTATTTGCTCTCACACACTTGTTAGAACTACATTTAATAGGACTTCTTTATTTAATAAAAGTAAGACATAATAGAATTATCGTGTAAGATAAAGTACACACAAATATTAGTAACAATTATTTTATTGTCAAAAATAGATATACTAACATTGTGTTTACTAGTTGATGATCCGTGTGATAGTAATTTTATTCTGACATAAAAAATGAACATGAATATATTTTAATTTTATTAATATTAATATAAATAAGTCATACTGCATGGAGGGACTTCTATTCTATAGAGATTAGGCAGCTTGCAACTTGTAGTTTTGTATTAATTATTTTACATTATTGATTCATGTTAGACGATTATGACATTTGTACTTATTTGATTTGGTTCATATTGATTTGTTTATGTTTATATAGTGTTGGTTTATTTGTTTGCAATATTGATGAATATATAAATATATGGATGTTTATATATAATGTTCTATGTTAGTTTATTTACTTGTATGAGTGGATGTTTATATATTATTGTGTATTGGGATATAAAGCACGTACAATTTGTTTAGAAAATCCACAAAACAAACATGTTAAAAAAAAATTATGTATTAGCGGCCGTTGATTAGTAGAGAGTGTTAGTGACATGTGGGCCAGATCACTCTTCAGACCTGACTCACCATGACTTGGGGGTGTTTGATAAAATTGAATAAATATGAATTTAAATCTGAATGAGCTGAATCTGAATCTGAATGAAAAAAGTTGTTTGATAATTGACATGTCTGAAATATCTGAATGACAAAAATTTATTATTTTATCCATTCTAAAAAAATTCAAAATTGTTGTAAATTTATTTAATATTACTTAATATAATAGTTAATATTTTTTTTAATTTTTTTACTTCATTCAAATTTGCTTATTTAACTATTAAATTTCAAAAAATCGACTTACCATTCATCTCGCTATCTTACCGATTCAAATAATTCGAGATCAAAAACAAACCTTGACCGACCAATTCAGTAATTCAATTCAATTCAATTCAGCTCTAAATAAACACCTCCGCTTAGCAACGTAATCGATCATTATAGGCGCCCACAGATAAATCGATCGCTGATGCGTGGGTCACGTCACCCTTCGGACCTGACTCAGCTTAACGATGGAATCGGTAGCTATAGGCGATCGCGGATACATTAGTCGTCGGTATCCACCCAACGATCAGATTATGTGCGATCAAAATCAACGACCGAATGTGGTAACTGAGAAGCGATCGTAGATAAATCTTTTTTTCTTGCCGTGCATATTCTCTTGGAGTAGATAACTCGTAAAACGGGGGATGGGGATATGGAGGAAAAAAGCAGCTCCCTCCTTCGAAACCAAATTTTAAAACCATTGATCCACCAAGATCAACAACCAGCACAATTCCATGGCGGTAATTCCCTCCTGAAACTCTAATGAACATTTCCCCGGGGAAAAGTAGATTAATAATTTTATATGTTTGTAATCTGTACAGGATTCTGCGGGAATGACGCTGATGGATCTGATATCGTCGGACCCGACGCCGACGGCGCCTCCACCTCCGTCGTCTTCATCGTCGGCATCACCGGCGGCAATGCCGCCTCTGAGCAGCGGAACAGTAAAGCATGCGACGACAGATCGGAAATCGAAGAGAGGGACTTTGTCGCAGATCCAGAGTAACACAATTTCTGCTGCCAAAGCTGCTTTGAATCCTGTTAGAACCAACATATTGCCCCAGAAACATAAGCAGAAGAAAAAGGTCTGACTATTTATCTGTCATTAAAGAATTTACACTAAACTGGGTTGTTTTATTATTTCACGTCTTAAAAATGTTTCCAGTTTGTAGCTTTACACAGTTGCATGTTTTTCTTATTGTTCGTATTGAGTACACTATAAGAAAAAAGCTTAAGTCCGACCGATTATTCCGTCGGACATAGGTCTATTCAGTCAAAAATATATTATTCCCGATAGAAATATCCGTCAGATATTCGGTCGTAAATATTCGCGTCGAAAATACGATCCGTCAAAAATTCCGTCGGATATTCATTATCCTCGACGAACGTATCTCCGACGGATGTTCGTCGAACATTAACTATCTTCGACAGAATATATAGGACGCAACTTTCCGTCACATATAACAGTACCTATTTTCGACGGATGTATTCCCTCGGAATTATATTATTTTCGACTGAAAACAAAAATAACCCACTATTTATTAAAATTGTCTAATTATTAACTTCGACGGAATTTGCGCTTTGGAGATAGAAATTCTGACGGATACATTAAATTCCGTCAAGATAACGATGTTCATTTGAAATTAGGATATTTAAATATTTATTAAAAATTGATTATTTGTTAACTTCGAGGGAAATTCAAAGTATAAATACTCTATTTCGTCGGAATTAACTATCCTTTTTTTTAATTGCAGATTTTAAAAGTTCAATTTCTAGGTGTTTAAACCCATTAATGTACATGTAACCTGTCACAACCCAATACACAGTAATATAAACATGTATCTCACATTCAAATATGCAACGTAGCACTAAAACTTAATCTTGACTCATTATCGATCACATTCACATTCAAATATCCACCAAAACGTATTATAAGCTAACCAATTACAAATATTAGCTAATGTTCCATAAATGTTAAACAATATAATTTACAATAGTTATACAGAGCCTTGATTAGACAATACAATATATACAAAAGTTCTACAATAACATGAATATATACAAATGAACTATAAACTAGTAAAAGTATCATCATCGGTGAGGAGGTGAGCAACGACAGACTTTGTGTAATATGAAAATCGGACTAAATCTTCCTGCTTTCATCATCGACTTTCGTCGCCATCGCCACCACATTGATAGAATCAAAAATATAAATCATTAGTCCGTATATATATATGTGAGAATTAACAAACTAGCCTTAATTGAAAAACATAAACAATAAGAATACCAGAGTAGGTAGGGTGACGAAAAGCCTCCTCCAGAGGGTAATCACCATCCGGAGCATCTCGGCGCTCAAGCGTCGAATCGCTTCCTCAAGTGGTAATCCGTACTCTCTGCAGAGGCCCTCGCTATAATATCTGAGCAATCTGGTGAAGACAAGAACCGGAAGGCAATCTGTTGACGCCAAAAAGGCCCGATCGGTATGGAACTTATCCGACCATTTTATCGGTCATAGGAAGATATCGTCATCCAAGCCAAATTGCGTATGAGATGGTCCGACATGTGTTTCGACGGGCCAATGGATACTATCGAGCCTATAAAGAGATACAAATTCAATTACTAATAATAATTTATATAATGTGATAAATTCGGATAATTTCGTGAAACATAAAAAAATATTACCTCCAGGAAGTGTATATGCGAGTATTCTCGGCAGACCCAACACTCGATATCTGCCGGTACTGCTAGTAGGGGGATCCTGAGACGCGACCCATAGTCTCAGCTCCTCATCCCAATCTAATACAATATCGGGAAGAGGGGTGGCGGAATCTAACGGCTCAGAACCCCTCCTAATAGTCAGCTCAGCTATACGCTCGTCCCGAAGCCTTTGAAATCGGTCATGTAATGTATTCCGTATACGTATGTTAATTATATCATTTTATTTACGGTTGAATATTATTAAAAGCTAAATAGTACGATGAGTTTTACCCGTATAGCTAAAGCTGCCTGAGACAAAGCACGTTCGTCCTTAGGCGTGTGGGCTCGATCCCAAAACTCTAGAATGGTAGGATCTCGGCCCAAGGTCCTCCCCAATGCCCAATACAAACAATCATAAAACAGGTCTTAAGTATTTGTGTGAGAACTTGACACATAAATAACTTAATACAATGCACTTACTGTCTTCGCCTCCTCGAGCGATCGAGAACCAGATGGTGTGTACTATCCGGGATGACCACGGTTCTTCTTCGTCTCTTCAAACTTTTTCTTGAAGTCATCGACCTCCCATGTCTTTTAATATAGCTCTCCCAGTGCTAAATCGGAGACTATCTGGGGCGATGATCTCGATGGTGGTCCCGGTCGGTCCACAAGCCTGCGGCTTCATCATCATCTCATACATCCATCCAGAGTAATTCGCAGAGATGTGATGCTCAATCACATCTTCGCCAGCTGACTGAGAGATGCTCGGGTCAAATCGATAATAAACCTATAACAAAAGATTATTTAAAATTAAGAACAATTGATTTCGTCATCCCAATACAACTATGTAGTGATAATATGCTTAATTTACGTGGAACTCCCGCAAGACGGTTTGCATAAAAGTGGCATCGTCATCACAGATACTAAGCGAACGACATGCCTCTCTCCTGAGATCGTCACAAACAAATCGCGTGTAGGGTGTGTTGTAGCCAAGGTCAGTATACTACGAGAAAAGTATAACAATATGTTTTATGTGAATTGTGTTTTGCAATAACCGATAGAAATAAATGCGAATATATTAACACTACTCACTGGCAAACGACATCCATCCATCAGATCAGAAAGTGGCAATGCTTGACGGACGACCAAAGATCTGGGGTTAGATCCCTGGTTATGTCGTCGACGAGTGCATCTGTAATAATTGTATTTAACATAGTACTTCAATAATAATTATAATTAATGCAGCTTGAGATATATTTAAATCCTAGTTAAGATAACTTACTCGCGCCTGAAGAAGAGCCTCCATCGTGGCTACCGTCTCCAGTACCGGATCGCCCACCACCTCGACGACCTCCACCGCTATGTCTAGCCATGAATATCCTACTGTAATAACAAAATTGGTAGATTACGAATATTTAAGGTTTAACAATATGAGGTAAGTACTAATATGAATGCTCATTTTCAATTACGCACGTTATCAAACCCATCAGAATCAACGTGTATATCATTCTCGGATTCGGTATCTTCCTCATCCTCGGTTTGAGATCGGTTTAAATCATCGTTATCATCCTCAGCGACTACATAATCATTCATGTATGTCGTTGGCCTCGACATCCTCATCGTTAGTACGTCGATGACATCGATATTCACCACATCTTCATCACGGAACACTACTACCAATGGGTTGCTCACATCTTCTTCTTGCAACGCCTCATCCATACCAAACATGTTATCGACATTAAATGAACGTGTTTTAGTAGTGACTCTTCGTATGCAGGGGCTTCGAGTATTTACGACATTAGGGCGTAATACACTTGAGTCACTTGACTTGCTAACACGTACGTCATCGGACTTTAACACCGACTTGATATCCACGGTTGTGATTCTATTACGATCAACTGTAACCCCGCTTTCGATGTCAAACCAATTACACTTAAATGTAACTACCTTTTTTGTAAGTCGTGATAATTGAGCACAACTACATCCTCATGTGAAACTACCGTAGTAATTGGACTCAAAATCTTGGTAGCGACTTCCTAACACCACAACCCCGAATTGGTGATGTGAGTTCATGCAAGTCATCGACTCTAAATCAGTGCCCATTCACGATCTGACGGAAAAAGAACTAACAACTTTGTAAGGTCCTCGGATGTCATCTATAAAACGCTCGAAATATTCTCCGCTTTCAACCCTTTTCTTAAACCATTTATTTCAAAGACTTAGGCCATGGCCTAAAAGCCGAGGCTGCCAGAACTTTAGGCCCAAAATATTTTAGGGCCCCTTTTTCTTATATCATATAATCAGTGCATGGCTAGTTTTATTCTAATGGATGAGTATAATTGATTATGTAGAATCATTCTCTAAAATATTTAAAATTTTGACAAATAAAATTATTACATAAGTAAAACTAGATCCAACACTGTTAAAAATTCTAATATTTACATTTAAAAAAAATACCAACCAGTTCACATAAATTAAAAAACAATTACTTCAATATGTCTCAATTAATTTCAATCTTTGTTAGTCTATGCATTTGTCCATCATAAGTATGTCTTTACTCATTCTTGTGTTTCTTTGCAAATATGTATAATCCTATTTTTTCTCTTAATCTGGCTAGTGCAAACTTTACGATTATCTCTATTAATAGACTATGGGTCATGCGTACTTTACTTATTGGTATTAAAATTTGACAGTTAAAGACTGAGGTCATAATATAGCCAATATAATACAAAAGAAAATAGGTAAACTCTTGCTGGAAAGATTTTGAGTTTTACACTATCTACCATGGGTACTATTTAAAGAATAACCAAACAGGTTAACTCTTGTCATAGCTTGGATATGTCACCCCCTGATTGATATCTGTGAAACTATTTGAAATTCAGTAAGATTACATTCCATTACCTGAACTATAAAATTTTATGCTTCTTTATTTATAATTTGCCCATTATAAGTGAGTGTTATTCAAGAGGAGTTGTTGATGATATCATCCACCCCTCTGTTGATGATATTATGTATTTGAACTGATTACTTTTTTGAATTAGTGATAATGCGATATCTGAATGATGCTTTTAAAATATTGAAATAGTCGGTTATTATATTTGGTATTCTTTTGTATTTATGCTCTTTTGTTCAGAGAAAGTTCTTATTTTTTTTATACTTATCTTAATAGCAATTACATGAAGCGCGTTTTTTTTTTTTTCGCTTTTAGGCCTGAAAAACTCGGTAAGCCCGCCAATCGTTGAAATTAACATTAGTGAATGCTTCCAATTCTGCTGCAGTAAAAGTTGGGTTAGAAGCATGCGTTTCCTTTTCGAATGAACTACGATATTAGTAAAATGTCTTTAACATATATAGAGATGACTACACTTGTAAATTGTACTAAATGGAGCAAATAAGCTTAGACTTACGTGATGTATGATGATACTTGGGCATATTTAGAAACACGATGTAGATACAATCTGATCTTGAACTCTTTGTCGCTAAGTAAGTCGACGTCTTAGGACCAAATGGTTTAGCGGGATATGTGAATCTGACTAACTCATCATCGGCGATGAGTCGTTGGACCAACAATCTCATTCCTTCCTAAACGGTTGTGCTTCGTTGAGATAACATCGTCAAAATACTGATGAAGCGAAGTTGATGAGCTCTTCCTCCGTATATCGTTCAAAGAATAGAACCTCTACACGAGCTTTGTTCTTGACCTTTTGTTTTAAATGGCGTATATACCTACGATAAATAATATGCAGACAAATTGAAGTATTATTAATTTGAGCAGGATAGAGCAATTAACGGTTTATATATTACCTCTCAAAAGGATACATCCACCGATATTAGCAAGCCCTCCAAGTTTGAGTTCATACGGCGGATGAATAAAGCGGATGTTCCATCGAGTCAAAAAATTACGGAGGAAGATCATTTCAAGCTTGCACATAGGTAAGCCAATATTCTTCTCCATCTCGCTTCGACATCATTTGTACTTAATTATAGTTGAGCAAATATCTCGAAAGAAATTTGACGATTCGGTCGATGCATCCGAAACTTTTCTCGGGTAACATCTCACGAAATCTGATTGGAATCAACTTCGCATGAATACATGACAATCGTGACTCTTGAATTCGAAATTTTCAATCGCTGACCTTACAACAACGTGTTATGTTCGGCAGCGACATCCATCTCTGGGAGCTTCAACCCACTAACCCACTTACGATCGCCTCTCACTTGTTGCTTAGTAAGACAAAATGGAGCTTTGAGGCTTCGTGGTGTTAGGCGAAGCCACAATTACGGCCTAATGTTCAATGCCTCCAATACGACAACTCAAACCATATAGGCAAGTGTGTCCAATTATGAGTCTTCCGTGCATCTTTACCGCTCTCAATTTACTCGTTTTCCTTCCCCAAGAAAGGAAAATCAAGTTGATTCAACCAAATTTCAAGACCTCACCGCCTTGACGGTAGACCAACCAACCCCTTCTTCTCTCTATCTTTCTCGCAATCGCATGCGACATCTTTGTGTAATTGTGATCTGGGGACTGTTTGACATTCACCCCTACTGAGTGTATGTCAAACGGGTTTCTAAGTTTCAAAGTATAGTACATATATAATTGAAAATGCTACTTAGTTTATGAGAATTTTTATGGGGAATCTCTACTTGAGTCGACAACCGGGAAAAAAAAAGGGTCGTAGTTCCTGTTGTGTCTATATCGAATAATAAAGTTAATTCAATTCTTTCGCAGAATTTCCTCATCGTTCATCATAACAAATGACAACATCCCCGAGGAGTTCCATTAAGCTTTATTGAACAAAGTTTGACAAACCACTTTAGATGAGCGAGCGATCACTTCTGCTGAGAATGAATCATCTCCCCATATGGGTCCAATCCATGATATGGCGACCTTCACCATTCCAATTTCCTTAAATGGATAGTTCTCATACAAGAGGTGAGACGTTACGTGAGAACTACCCATCCGAGGTATTCGAGCCGGTGAGAAGTTCGCTTATATCATGGATTGACTCATATGGGAGATGATTCATTCTAACAAGAGAAGTGATCGTCGCTTCATCTGTAGGGTTGCTTAACCTAGAACTTTGTTCAACAACTTACCGACACTCCTTCCTGGGATGTTGCCATCTCATATGATGGAACGATGAAGAATGTCTGCAGAATTCAATTACCTTTATTATTCGAGTATAGACAAAACAGAACTACGACCCCCCCAATTGTTGCTTAGAACCAGGTTGAGTACTATTAAATTGCTGAATCGCTATGTCGAAACTCGCGTACAAGAAAGAGTACATAGATGTAGGGAGAGTGTTATTGCATTTATATATTGAAAATTGTGGCAAACTAAGCAAATGCTACTTAGTTTATTTTGCCAATGATAATAAACTAAGTAAGTGGTACTTAGTTTATGAAAATTGTTATTCGGAATCTATAGAGACTACTGCTCGACATTCACTCCTACTTAATTTATTTTGCCAATGTGAACTAAGTAAGTGGTACTTAGTTTATGAGAATTGTTATTTGGAATCTATAAAGACTAATGTTCGACATTCACTCCTACTTATTTTATTTTGCCAATGATAAACTAAGTGGTACTTAGTTTATGAGAATTGTTAGGAATCTATAAAGACTACTGTTCGACATTCACTCCTACTTATTTAATTTAATTTATTTTAATTTAGCCTTAATTTAATTTAATTTAATTTAATTTATTTTAATAAAATAAAATAAAATTAAATTGAAATTATTTGATTATATTTTACTTTATTCTTTATTGAATTTAATTCTATTTGTATTATATTATATATTTGTAATTTTTTTTTATTAAATTTAATTTATTTATTAAATTAAATAAAATTTGTTTGATTTTATTTAATTTACTTCAAATTAGTTTATATTTTAATATTGGGACTAATTACTAATATTATCAAAATAATTCTGACAAAATCTTGCAAATGCATACATCTGACAGAATTTATGTCACAAATTTAGTCGGAAATTGCAAATATATCAAAATTAAAAACAGTCCAAAAATCAGTTAAATTCAAGATTGAAAACTAATTAAATTACATAAACAATGCAAACAATATATACTGCATAATTATCAATTCTCAATCAAAATATATACCAAATTTTAGCCCCAAATTTCAACCTCAAATCCAAATTTCAGTCAAATATATAACAAATTTTTAACCCTATACCAATTTTAGCCTCAAATCCTATTGCCAAAGCCAAATTGATGCACATACAGTAACCAATTAAGGAATTTACCAATTTTTAGACTCAAATCAATATATACATACAATTCTATTTCTTCTTTGGATTGTTTTTCACTTCCCATAGCAATTCTATTTGTTTTTGAATGCTCTGCACCAGAACTAACTAAGAAGATCATAATAGTTGGATTTTTTATTTTTGCCTTTACTGTGTCCCCATATAATGTCTCCTTTTTGAGTTAACTAATTATCCCTTTTCTACAGTTGAATTTGGTGGCGGGAGAAAGAGGTCAAAATTGAATATGAAGTTGATGGTTTGGTTTTATGTAAGATACTCACATTGGGGGAGATTTTGGAAAATATAAAACATAAAAGAAAGCGATAAAGAACCGGATTTTCATAATCTCAATTCTCCATGTACAAGTTAATGATATTGATATTTATAATTTATATATAAGGCTTGAATCTCATATGTTTTACTACTAAGTTTGCTTAACTTGCACTTGATCTGAAACATTTCTTTTCTTCCCCCCTTTTCTTTTCTTTTCTTTTCTTTTTTTTTGATGATGATGTGGTTAATCTGTTAATTTCATGCTTATTCTAGGTGAAAATAAACGTCCCGGTAGGGATGGAAAATTGGTTTGGGCTTGTTCTGTATTATATGCATGTTAGCCAATCATGATACTAAGTAGTGATCCATTACTGATACAAGTTTGATTTCGAGTTCTGCAATTTCAACAAGTAAATACAGTCTTGAGTGGTTTGATGAGCATTCCTCTGTGGTTCATGCGTTGTTAACGCCAAGATCTTTCCCCACGTCCCAATCACCAAGACGCGTCCGATATCCTGCACAGTTCAACAAGTCAACACCAAAAGCTTGACGGCCTGACCGTCGGGGGATAGCTCCGGCGTGAGAGTCAGTATCGGCGATCACAAGGTTAACAATGGAGGAAAATAATGTCTAGTGCTTGAGAGAGAATAATAATATGATTGTGTGTGGTGTATTGTTTTATTACCTTCTTTTCTTATGTGATCCTTGCCCCATACGCATCTACTCACCCTTGGTTCTGCGTGCCACCACTACCTCCTCGACACCTCTCCCCCACTCCCGGTCATCTCAAATTAAAAGTATGTAGCTCACTTCCTACCTGCTACCACTTTTGCCATTGCCATGGATCCATCCGAGTCCCATCCTCATTAATGCCGTGCGAGAAGGTGGCGAACAACAATCAACTATTATCTTTTATCATGATGGTAAAATCGAAGTTGATAAACATATCTTATTTGATTAATGGATCAGCCCAAAGGATAAGCCCAACACATTTAAGACATAAGGAATAAAATATAAAAGGGGGGGGGGGGGGAGCCCAATTGACCCGGCCTAACATAAAGATATTTAAGTCCAAGGGATGAGCCCAATGAACCCAGCCCAATGATGAAAAGTATCATGGCCCAACATTGTCCACCAGTGTTTTATTAAACAGGATGTTTAATAGAAGACTGTAAATAATATAGGTCCATGATATAATGAATTGCAATAAGTCAAAAAAGGGTCCAATTTGAAACCTGCCGAGGCCCAACTGGTAAATGCCAGACAACAATTCAAATAAAATCAGGGGCCCAATAGAGAGAAGCCCACTCCGGTTAAGATATTATACCCACACCCGGACGCTACCTCTTCTAATTCACCATCATTGCTGCTAATTAAATGTGCCGCCCTCGTGTACCGTGTAACCGTCAGTTATAAAAGGTAATTTTCCCCAAATTGACAACTTTACTTGCCATTTTGAATTTCAGACGCCCTTTCGAGCTCTAAACTTCCTTTCCTTCTTTCTCAGCTTTCTTACTTTCTTCTGCAAGCTATCAACAATGGCGTCCTCCGGTTCTGCTGACGCCATTCCAATCCAGGCCATTCCTCTCACCACCGTTCCTCCTACACCCAGCCCAAGCAAGGCCGCTTCAGGATCAAACCCTAACCCCACTGGTACCTCAAGCAAAAGCACACCGAAAAAGCATCTTCCCAACCCTTCCATCTTCTTCCAAAGCGCAACACAGTTCACTCACGCCAATACTGCATCAACATTGACTGAGAAGGACGTTCGAACGCAGCATCTGAATCAGTACCGTGTTCCGGCGACCCATCAATTCCACCGTCACACCACCACAGAGAGAATGTACGGTGCCCGAACACTTGGACCGCCGCGTCGTCGACACTCTTAGAAAAAGGGGTTCGATTTTCCCTGCACGTTTTCCTGGTCACACTTCTGGGGTTTGTTGGCGTCGGATTCGCCCAACTAGTCCCTAACTCATACATCCACATCCTTGCCTTCATCGCCTTCAGCCACGAAGTGGGCGTCGCCCCCACTCTCGACTTCTTCTTCTCCATATATAGTATCACCAAGTCCAGAGAGAAGGGGTTCAAGGTTCTGAGCAAGATACCTGCAAAAGCTGGAGAGAACTTTGAGAAACGGTCTCTGATCAACACTCCCTCCAGTATCCGAGGATGGCATGAGCAATGGCTCTTCGTTAAAGGGCTAGAAATTGCCTCTCTCCCCGATTGGACAACATTGGACAAAGTATCAGCCGACTTCGGTGATATAGCCGAAGAGCGTGTGAAAGAGATGATCGAACTCCTGGACAACTTCCCGAAGAAGGAGTGGAGTTACAATCTTTTTACCAAGCAATCTTGGTTGTATGACCACAAATGTAAGTCTCAATTTTTTACCGAAATAAAATTTTTGAGTTTATTATTGTAAACAGATCTAACAAGATGTATTTTTCTGTTTCAGTATCTTTGATCAAACCTTCATCGATGGACCGAAGGGACTTGGAAAAGTTTCTCTCGGGCAAACCTCCCTCACCTCCTATTACCGAAACCCCCCAGGAAGAGATTCCGACCTCTGAAGCCCCAGATCTGAGAAGATCTTCCCAGTAGAACCGTGTCGTAGAAGAGACTCTCCGACTTCGCAAGAAGAAGAGAGATGTTCGAAAGCCAAGAGGTATCTCCCAAGAATCCCAGCTAATCTCTACCTCCAGCTTGATCGATATGCCTGCAAACGAACTGATGCAGGCCTTTCGTATCAAGAAAAGGCGAGTCAAGATAACTCCTCTGTCGGCCGATGAGCTTCGGGTTCCTATCGCCCAAAGGAAATTCAGTCAAGAAGAGGATCACGAAGAACATCCTGAGAGTTCGATTCCCTCTCGGAAAAGAAAACATCCCTCGGATGATCAACCATCACCACCCGAAGAACCGATTCCAGACCAACCACATCCGTCACCTATCTCTTCGCCAACCCGGGAACCTACTCCTGCTCGTTCTCCATCCCCCGAGAACATATACATGGATCCTTCACCATCACCTTCCCTTGAAGAACGGACGCCCTTCTTCTCAAGACCTTCTGCCGATGAATTTGAGAATGATGCAAGGGGGTCCCCAACTTTATGGCCCCATTTCAATGCCAATTATCCCTTCCATCTCTTCAATTCTTTTGTTAGAGAGATCGATGAGCACCGGTTTGGCAATAGCTCAATCATGGATTTGATTAAAGAAGGCATGAGCTATCACGCCAAGGTAAATATTTGTCTGTCTGTTCTTTTGAATTTATATGCATTTCTTTGAAAACTAACGAATTATCTGTGAACATCTATAAAGTAGAGTCTTGTCTTGGTACGTCTTCTTCCACGCTATCAAAAGTGAAGTCAAGTGGATCTTGCACTTCGACGAGAAAATACAATTACAAGTCGGCCGGACTAAAGGCGGAGTGACCTCGGTGATGCTCTCTTCAACAATGAAAATCCCAAAGGGATTTAACTCAAAGAATGGATGAGTTGAAGATCTGCAACGAGGAGCTAAAGAAGACGAAGGCCAGCAAGCAGGAGATGACGAGCCTGAACGTCGATCTGGACACTCAGAATTACGCTCTGAGGGTCAGAAATGAGGAACTTTGTATAGCCAATCAAAGCTTGGCGATACAAGCGGACAATCTTCAGGAGCAGGCTCGTGATGACAGAGAAAAATCTGAACATACGTCTTGAGCTTCAGGGTAAGTTGGAAGTTTTGCAGGCTTTAGGTCCATCCTTAACCGAAGAGCTTCGCGAGCACCGGAAGTTGAATGAGCTGAATGAGAAGGTAGTTCAGATGTTTTCTGATGGGTATTACGACTGCCGAAGGAAAGACAAGGCAAAACTTGTCGCGACCGAAGCTGATCCTACCATTCTCGATTCGTCTGAAGATGAAGCCGCAGCCTGAAGAAGGATATCTGTTTTTCTTTTTTAGCTTATAGGATGTCTTGTAAAAAAAAAAACTTTGCCTTTTTATCCTTTTTGTAATTGACAATATATTAATGAAATATCAGTCTTTTTCCTTATTACTCCTTTGTTATTAATTTCTGTCAATAGTATCTTCAAAAATGTATGAACTCTTAACTTAAATTGTTAATAAATAACTAAACAAGTTATATAACAGATGAAAAGAAGTTAAGTAACGAGGCAATCCGAACTCAACACTTAGAACAATTTAGGTGATAAAGTAAAGAAATACTTATTCGTTACCGAAGTGTGAGATAGATCTGCTTCATAGGGAATTTGTTTACCCCAAAAGGCCTAACAAAACCACAAGATGATATTTGCCTACCACGAAGGGCCTGACGAAGTCTAAAGAACGACAATTGCCTATCACGAAGGACCTGACAACGTCTAAAGGATGGCATTTGTCTACCACGAAGGGACTGACAAACCCATAAGGACGACAATTGCCTACCACAAAGGGCCTGACAACGTCTAAATTATGGCATTTGCCTACCATGAAGGGCCTGACAAACCCATAAGGACGACAATTGCCTACCACGCAGGGCCTGACAACGTCTTAAGGATGGCACTTGCCTACCACGAAGGGCCTGACAAGGTCTAAAGGTCGACAATTGCCTACCACGCAGGGCCTGACAACGTCTAAATGATGGCATTTGCCTACCACGAAGGGCTTGACAAACCCATAAGGACGACAATTGCCTACCACGCAGGGCCTGACAACGTCTTAAGGATGGCGTTTGCCTACCACGAAGGGCCTGACAAACCCATAAGGACCACCTGCCATTAAGGCTACCATCAAATGGTCAGCAAGTCCGCCCGAACCTCCTTACACCAATGAACTGAACAACAACGAAGACAAGACTTGTTGAGAAAAAAGGAACTTTTATTGATGAGGACTTGAACATTTACAGACTTCCGGTGTACTGACACTGTATCTACTGAAAGTATTTCCGAAGTCTACCTGCATGCCAAGTATTTTTAATTTTTGATCCATCTAATGCCCTCAACCGATAAGTTCCCGGCTTCGGTACTTCTATGACTTCATACGGTCCTTCCCAGTTCGGCATCAGCTTTCCCGAATTCTGAGGTGTAGATGCTTCGACTTCTCTAAGAACAAAATCTCCTACTTCAAATCTGCGTAGCTTTACCCCTTGTTGTAATGCTTGGCTACTCTCCGTTGATAGGCTGCTAGCTTAATCAAAGCCACCTCTCTGACTTCTTCTAACAGATCCAAATTGACCTTCAGTCCTTCATCGTTGTAAATCTCTTTGAATTGACCGACCCGAAGACTTGGGGATCCAATTTCAACTGGAACTAAGGCATCAGTACCATAGGCCAGTCTGAAAGGTGAATCACCTGTTGTAGTCCTCGAGGTAGTCCGATAAGCCCATAACACGCTGAGGAGCTCTTTTGGCCATCTTCCCTTAGCTTCATCCAACCTACGCTTAATCCCATTCAGAAGCGCTCTGTTAGTCACTTCGACTTGCCCGTTCGACTGAGGATGAGCTACTAAAGTCTTTATGTGCTGAACTCCCAACTCCCTCAAAAATGCTTCAAATTTTGATCCCACAAACTGACGTCCGTTATCCGATATCACCACCTTAGGAATTTCGAAACGGAACACTACTGATTCCTTCATGAATTTCAAGCATTCCTGTTCCGTTATTAACCTAAGTGGCTTCGCTTCTACCCATTTGATCATATAATCGATGGCAACTATAACAAAAATAACCTGACCTTTAGCTTTTGGTAATGGACCCAGTATATCAACCCCCAGACAGCAAAGGGTATAGGAGATAAGATCGAGTATAGCTCTTCTGGTGGCTGATGTGGGATCGGACTGTTGAGTTGACACTTCTCACACTTCTTGACATACTTCGTTGCTTCCTTGAAGATGGTAGGCCAGTAATACCCCTGACGAAGTACTTTGTAAAGCAATGACTTAGCGACCATATAGTCGCCACAGATACCTTCGTGAACTTCTGGAGAAAGCGTATTCAAACTTCCGGATGGAGTCAAACATTTCAGCAATGGAGATGAGAAGGCCCTTCAAAAAAGATTCCCATCTATCAAAACGAAGTTAGCACTTTTATATTTGATTTTCTTGGCGAAGATCTCGATCCGGCAGAAGAGAGCGCCATCCGCCGGATACTCCAGATATGGAGTCAACCAGCAGTTGGTACGATCAATGCACATTACCGATTCATGTTGAACACTAGGATGTTGCAAAATTTCTAAGTAAACGGATCCATCAAAAACGTTAACATCCGTAGTGGCTAACTTTGAGAATCGGCAATGGAATTATTACTACGCTCTACTCCCTGAAATTCATACGATTGGAAATACTGAAGCCGATCTTTCAATTCTGCCAGGTACTTGACCATCGTTGGACCTCGAGCTTTGTATTCCCCGGAGATTTGTTTAACGACTAACTGAGAGTCACTGAAGATGACTATTCTTTGCACTTCGAGACTCTTAGCTAGTCGTAATCCAGCCAGCACTGCTTCATACTCTGCTTCGTTGTTCGTCGCTTTGAACTGAAATCTGATGGCCTGTTGCACTTTGAATCCCTCCAGACTTGTTAGAATAATCCTTGCTCCACTGATGTCCGTAGTAGAAGACCCATCATGTATACGTCTGACTAACTCTTCATTTGAAGAATCTGCCGCTTTCGTCGGATCCTTGACCGCGCCACAACTTCATCGACTTCGAAAACGAACATTCGACTACTAAATCGATCGAGGCACGCCCCTTGATGGCGGTTCGGGGATGATATTGTTAGGTTTGTAATATTCATGAACGCAATCAAATTGCAAAAATAAGCGGAAACGTGTAAAAATCAGAGTTTAAAAATTTTACAAACCATATACCCGGATCACCCTTTATGCACAATTATTAATTAAAGGAAAAGAAAGAACAAGTATCATACCCTTGAAGATCCGAAGTTTCTCGTGTACAAGTTTACCTCCAATCCTTTTCGCTTCAACTTGAATCCACCGGGTTGGTTCCTTCCTTTGATCAACGTTAGCCACCCAAGTGTTTGGCCTCTGAGGTGATCCACCAAGGAAGAAGAAGGATTTAAGAAGATGGGTGGTTGGCTAAAACCCTAGTTTTTCTATCTCTATAGAAAAAGGAGCGTACTTCCAACCATTGGAATTATAACGTCGTCTTAATATCCGATATAAGACTCTCTTATAAAGATATCAAGTAACCCTATTAAAATAAGGTATTATTTAATTAAACCCTTTTAATTAAAGGGCTCCCTAATCTTATTAGGGATAATTAATTAAACTCCTTTAACTAATTTTCCTTCCTAATCCAATTAGGAATAAATGAGAGTACTTATATTAAATTAATTCCTAAACTCTTTAGAAATTAAAATAATAATAATAATTGTAATAATATTAATAAGACTCTCTTATTAATTTATATTTAATATTTCTAAAATATTAAATAATAAATATTAAGCTATTTAATTTATTCTATCACCATAGATTAAATTAAATATACATAACATATTATTACGATTATGCCATTAACTTCTTAAATAATTATTCTTCCTTTTATGGTGTGACCCTTTTTGTTCTCCATATTAAACCTATTGTGAATAAATCAATTAGAATAATTTCTAATCTTATTTAAATAAATAAATTAAATAATTTATTTATTTAAATAAATAATATTTATTCTACAATAGGGATAAGCCTCCTAAATGATCAACGACTTTCCGGATAATATAGATTTCAACATTAATCATAAAAGAACCTTTGAGTAAATAGTTACCGTATAATTCAATCCTTCCACCATACATGTCCCAATTAAATATAAGATATGGAATTACTTTGTCAAGTCTTATTTTATTTAATTATATGTATTTCGACTCTTAAATGCACAACTCCAAATAATGCAAATTAGAAACTTCTTTCTAATTTCATTCTCGCTTGCCAAGGACTACTGGGTTGTCATTTATTGAATCACATAGACATTTCTCTTCTTTTTAATAGAAGTGGTAGATTCTTTATTGATCATACATTATCTCCACGTGTACAACTTATTATACTCAAGCATACCCTTTGATATACCCTAAGGGTCTTAAGGAATAAGTAAAAGTATAACTCATCATACACAAGATACTATGATGATCTCAAGTCCAAGGATCACTAGACTTACTATCACTACTGAAATTCCTATTGACAGCAAGTAAAACTCCATTAGGTATTCCTTAGCGAGCCAATGCTCAAATGAACTTATTCTCTAATAAGCACCTACATACTTGCTTTAGTGTTCCACACAAATGATCATGAGATCAATCATCCTCATCCAACGAAAAGAAGAACGATGTATTCAATCTATCCCATTCACTAATCCCCAATTTAGTAATCCAATGATTGGGAACTATTTTAGTTTTAAGCTTTCTAAGAATTTAGATCTCATTAGAATGATCATCATCATTATTCTAAAAGCATTGCTTAAAACTATGGGTTTATCACATATTATAAAACAAAGATCATGTAGATAATTAAAAGCCTTTAATAAATAAATACTTTTTATTAATAAATGAATAAGATTGTTACAAAGTATATGCTTTATCATCAAACATGATCGGCTTGTGTGCATACTACTTTCAATCTCCCACTTGCACTAAAAGCCAATCGTCATGGTATCTCATACTCTTCTTCTCTAAGTGACGATTATCCTGCGTTGTTGGATAAGCTTTAGTTAATGGATATGTAATGTTGTTCATGAGAGTCCACTATCTCTATAGTGATTTCCCATCTTTCATGATTCTAATAATCAAATGAAAGTGCCACAACACATGTTTAGATCCAAGATGATACTTAGAACTATTCCTAGTTCAGAATGAACTTTTAATCCAAACAATCAACTTGCAGCTTTCATTTATAGCTATATACTTTGTCTTTATCATTAAACCAAAGAACTTTTTGGCTGTTTAGAACCTTTCCAATTCAACGCACTAATTTATTCAAGATAACGCTTTACCTTAAAGTGATTTTTTTCTCACATCATCTTGTCTGTCTCGAAAAACTTGAGTCCATTAAGCCCTCTAGTTTTAATTTAGACCCACCATGAATATGATCACATCCTTAGTGCTTGCTAAGCACTTTAAGATGTTTTCAACGACTCATAGTGAACTTCTCCATAATACGATCGATCAACATCGTGTCTCGTATATTTCATCGCATATACATGATTGTCACTCATGCGATCTCTCTTCTTTTAATAGAAGTGGTACTATAAAGAGAGATACACTCCATAGCTCATCAACATGAGACATCTCTTGGAGTTTGCCATGCTAAACGACTTTAGCATCAAATGAATATACGTTCCTTAGGTTAAGTTGAGCATCCTTTTAAATCTATCTATATAGATTTGTATCCCAATTACGATACTCATCCCAAATCATTCATGGAGGAATGTTTAGACAACTTTATCTTTACTAATTGTAGCATTGGTATGTCATTCTTTATCCGTAGTATATCAACATATAATACTAGAAATTTCACGACGCTCCCACTGACCCTTTTGTACACACTAGGTTCATTCTTATTTTTGATAAAATCAAACTCTTTTGATTATCATATCAAAATGAATGTTCCATTTTAAGAAGATTGCTTTCAATCCATTTCTCCGAAAGTGTCTACAACTCATACATCATCGTATGTAACTAGATCATCATCTTCTATGATATGTACCTCATCATCATCATCCATGATGAATCCATACCTCCTAGGTATCTTCTAGACTATTCCGATTTTACGATTCTTGTGGGTACAATAGGTCTATCTACGTGTTCCTCTTATTCGACTTATAGTGTTTTGTGGTTATTGAACTCTTCAAGATCTATTATCCTCCCACTAGCCCCTTCTTTAATGATAAACATCTTTATCTTAGAAGGCGGTGTTTCGCAACAAACACCTTTTCTTTAAGTAGGATTATAGAACATATAACATAAACTTACTTTAGGATGTCCCACAAATTTGTACTTGTCAAATCTTGTCCCAAGCTTATCCTTTGAAACCTTTTCACATAAGTTGACAACCCTTATTTTAACATACTTAAGATTAGGAATCCTCCCTGCTCATAACTTTTATGGAGTCTTGGGCTGGATTTTGAGGTTACCTTTTCGTAGATATACGCAAATTATTTCTAGGACATTATCCTGTAAGGATACTTTGGAATGCTCAGTAAAATCATTATGGACCGCATCTATGTCCAACAAGGTACGATTTTTCATTCGTATACATCAATCAATTATTGCGTGTCGATGTGTCCATTATGAGAAAACCATTTGAGATGATCTAGAAACTTGTTGCACAAGTATTTATTCCTTGATCTAATCAAAGAATCTTAATACATTGCCAATTTGTTTCATTTCTGATTTCTTTGAACCTTTTAAATAATTCACACTTGTATTTTAGCAAATACACACATTCAACTCTTTGAACGATCATCTCCTTTTCTTATACTAGTTTGTTCAATTTACAAAATAATTTTTCACGTAAGTCAAGTATACAAAATCCATTAAGTAATCTTTCAGTTCTATACGAAACATTATTATTATAAATAGAACAACAATTGTTCTTAAATATAATACCAAAGATTTCATTGTCCAACAATAAAATGGAAATAATGTTTTCAACGAGAACCGAATACAATAACAACTTATCGACTTAATAGATTTGCCTAGTAAGCAATCTTAAACTATAAGTTTCTACGGCTAATGTTACAACCTTTGCTTCATTTCCCACACATAGATTACTTATATTTGTTTAGCTTTACTACTTACTTGGTCCTTTCATAAATGTATATTTATGATAACCAAAGTTGGTATCCAATACCCAAGTAGAACATCGACTTAAAGAAAAATTTATTTCAAATCATGAACAAATTTGATTTGTAACCGAAACTTCACTAAGCTTCTTTGGTTAACCTTAACCTCGTAAGATGCTTCTCGCAGCTTTCTTTCCAAAGGTCCTGCTTATCAGGAGTGGAGCAAACTCCTTGCTATCCGTATCGCTTTTGTTCTTATTATCATTTATTTTGCCTTTCTATTTACCTTCTTTGAATCTTTCTTCTTTCGAAAGATCCTTTGGCCCCTACCAAGAAGACTTAGTCTTTCTTGGTTGAAAGTGACTCTCATCATTTTTCAACATGTTAAGCAAATCAACGAGGTCGATATCTAACTTGTTTGTATGAAAAATTCACAACAATGGTGAAAGGAGTCCGGAGTGAGTGCAAGATCAAATCTTGGCTCAACTCTCCATCCATGACAAAACCCGTTTATCCTAATCGATCAATCAAATTGATTATGTTAAGAACTTTTTGTCTAAGAGCTTTATGTGCCATTTAGTCATTCTAGATCGGAAGAGCTCCTAGATATCTCGATATCTATCGGTCCCCTTTTCCTCACCATCAACTACTTGATGTGCGAGGAATATAAGAGAGCATCCATAGTTTCATCTTGTGTAACAGCTAATATGTTTCTCATGGATGCTGAGCATGATGATCGATTTGTAGCCAATCATTGCATCATCTTGTTTTAAATTGCTCATGACGCCCCAAAATTAGATATACATCACCCATCTTGGGTAGTCGATACATACCCATCGTGCGGTAATTTAAATACAACTTATTAATATAATTGTACAGTAGATATAAACCGTATTTAAATACAAATATTGTCTCACTAGATATTATACAAACTCAAAAAGGAGTCCTCATTACAATTATTATCACACTATTTCACGTAATAATAGTGAGGACTACTAATGCTATCCTCCGGGCCATTACTCTGCTTCCCCGACTCGTCTCAAATTTATATTCTCATTTCAAGAGAATAAAGGAAAGAAAGGGTGAGCTCAACTAGCCCAAGAAGAAATATTATGACTAAGATAATGCGTAATAAATTATCAATAGCCTTCAACAAGTGTTAAACCGATAAAATATAATAAACATCAAGTTTAACTCACAATGAACAAGAATCCATTAAAAGAGTCAAGTAGAAAATAAAATCTACTATCTTTTATGATTTAAAAGGTTTTTCATCATCGTTATAAATGAGACTCACCTTTAATAAATATTCCACATCATCGAATCACCCCGCACTACTACGCCAAGGATATTCTTTAATATCACGACCACAATTATTTACGACTACGCGCCAAGAATATTTGTGTATTCATTAATGGTCATGATCATGCCAACAACTCATCCCATCAATGCACTACGACCAATCGAGGATTTTTACCACATCATTTGTAACATTACTACCATGATTACACCGAATAGTAGTCTCGTCATAATCATACCAAGTCCATCTACGCACTACAAAAGGCCACGTATGACTTTCAACATAATATAAACATGAGGATGATTACAATGATATAAGAATTCAATAAAACAAGTTCAAGAATTAATTTATCTAGAACCAATAACATCCAAATCACAATACGACATCGCTTTAGAAAGTAAAATTCAAGAATATCGAGAAGAATATTTCCATGAAAGATATCGGATGAAGCGCAAATATCAAGGATATTCCACTAATTTCATGGAGTATGTAAGTCAAAGTTTTAACCAACCGGGTATAATAAAGAATGGAATAACAAAAGAAATCACCATGCATGATATAATCAAGACATAAGCAAAAGTTATTCCAACAGAATAATAAATAAATTCCAACCCGTGTCGTGAAACGCATGCATGTGATGTTCCAACAATAATAAAGAATGGAACCAGTCCCACAGAAACACACACATGTGATGTTCCAATGTAATAATAATAAAGATTTTAACAAAGTCCTGTGTAAAACACATGCATGTGATGTTCCAACAGAATAATAATAAAGATTTTAACCAGTCCTGTAAAAAACATGATGATGTGATGTTCCAATGTAATAATAAGAAGAATGTCACCAAGTATAGGGTAAATCACAGATATCTGAGTTATTCCAATGTATAATAAGCAATGGAATAACAACAGCTTTCTCTATGAATAAGAAAGAATAACACCCCTTACTTTTAGTAGAGATTGAATAATCGCAGAAGTAAGAAAGAAAAAATACTCTTCTTCTTTCTCTTCTTCTCTCTATACTTTCTCTCTATAGCTTGAATGAATTCATGAAAAAATAATGAAGCACTAGCCTCTATTTATAGAAGATTTCTAGCTTAAGACCGCCATGTGAAAAAAGGCAAGTGGCTCGACGACCGTGATGTGAAAAGAAAAGTGGTTCGACGCCTATAATGTGAAACGACAAGTGGTTCGGCCGCTCAGAATGTGAAACGACAAGTGGTTCGACACTCAGTAATGTGAAACGACAAGTGGTTCGACGTCTCGGTAAAGGTAATTACTATCGATTTAAGATAATTACTATTCACAAAGGTAATTACTATCGATTGGTAATAATTACTATCGAAGAAGAGACTCTTAGATGATGACATACATGGGCCCCCATAAAATAATCAAACTTACCACAAATGTCTCATAATGTACTTTTTATATACATCAAGGATCAATAAATATTACCACAAATCATTTTATTTTTAATCAACACATATTTAATCTTTCAACAATTATTAATCATTTATAACTTGTCGCCTCAATTAATAATATAATACATATTATATTATACGATGATACCGTGACAATAATCAATCAATAATATAAGAGATATGATGCAACAAATTATCAGTAGTAATAATTGAGTATAACCGAGTGACTTCTCACGTAAAGATCAATAATCAATACCGTGTCTACTACGCAACCACGCCAGACATCGCATTTTTTACCACCGGGTAGTTCAACAGCTTTAATTCAGAACACCTCCGCCAAGTTTTTTTATAGAAAGTTAATTTTGTCGCTTTCTAACTACGACAATACTTCCGCCAGGTCCACTAATGATTGAGTCATTGCATTTAATATTCCCTAACAAAAAGAATATTCCCCACCAAACGAAATATTTTATAACAACTTCGCTTACTTTGCAAAATTTATAAATATTACCCACAACTATAACATTATATCAAATTTATTCCATAATATTCAAAAATAATATTTATAGAAAATTCATCTTTATTTATAAAAGTCAGGGTCTTACAACCTCCCTTCTTATGAAATTTCGCCTCTAAATTAGGGTACGACTGGTATGTCAAGAGGTAAGGATACCTTGATTTCATTTCGATTCTAACTCCCAAGTCATTTCCTCAACATCGTGGTTCCTCCACAAAACTTCGATTTCGAGGTATAACTCTCGAGCGTAGAATATGTTCCTTCTTATCCAAAATTTGAACAGAACCTCTTCATACGCCAAATCTTCCGCTATTTCGTCCTGCTTCTAACTCAATAATATGGTTCGGGTCTTTCACATATTTACGTAATATGGATATGTGAAAAACGCATGAACACGAGACATATTCAGCAGAAAGCGAGTCTATAGCCACGCTTCCTACTCGATCGAGGATTAAAATGGACCGATGAATCGAGGATTAAGTTTTCATCTCTTTCAAATCTTGTAACTCCTTTCCATGGAGCAACTTTAACAACACACGATCTCCTATATCGAATTCCACGCCCTTTCGATGAAGATCAAGATAACTCTTTTGTCGATTTTGTGAGGTTTTTATACGTTGTTTGATCGCTTGAATCTTTTCCGTAGTCATACGCATCAACTCCGGCCCCAACAACGCTGTTTCACCCACCTCATCCCAAAGATACCGAGAACGACACTTTCTTCCATACAACGCTCGAATGGAGCCATGCCAATACTTGCTTGATAACTGCTGTTGTAGAAAAACTCCACCAATGGTAAGAACTTGTCCCAACTCCCTTGAAATCAAGGACACAGTAGTCTTAATAGATCTTCAAGAGTTTAAATAGTCCTCTCCGATCGTCCGTCTGTCTCCGAGGATGATATGCCGAGCTAAATCGTAAGTCTGCGCTCATAGCTTTTTGCAAACTAACCCAAAATCGTGAAGTGAATCTTGGGTCTCGATCGTAAACTATGGATACCGCAGATACCATGCAGCCTTACAATCTCGCTTATGTACATACGAGCAAGACGCTCAAGTGTATAAGTTTCTCGATTTCAGAAGAAATGAGCGCACTTGGTCAATCTATCAACAATGACCCAAATCGCATCAACGCCTTGAGAAACCTTAGAAGACCCCAGAATCGAAATCCATGGTAATGTGCTCCCACTTCCATTCCGGAATTTCAAGTGGTTGCAATGGACCTTTTGGTACTTGATGCTCCGCTTAACTCGCTTGACAAGTTAGACACCTTGAGATAAACAAATACTATCTCTCTCTTCATATCGCTTCCACCAAAATGTACGATTTAATATCATGATACATTTTGTACTCCTGTGATGGATTGTAAATGGTGTGTCAGCGCCCATCATGATATTATACTTTAAATCGTGGTCGTTAGAACACAAAAGTCCGGAGTCGACTCAAGTATTCCTTCTTCATCGATTCTTGCTTCCAGAGATAGCACACCTTCTCGCACTTTCTTCCTCATACGCGATCATCCTCCAGTGTCCGTAGCTCGAGCAGCTTTTAACTTTATCGATTAAAGCTCTGCCTCTACTCAGATACTCGCTTATCATCACACGCGTCCCCCTGAGTCTTTAACTCTATCTCCATCCTTTGTAAGTCACACAAAATGGGCCTTTCGTACGACAATATCGCACTCTCGATTGCATACGATCTTCTACTCAATGCGTCACCACTACGCTCGCTTTTCGTGATGGTATCGATGGTATGATCATAATCTTTCAATCAGCCTCAAGCCAACGCCGTTGTCGCATGTCGAGTTCCTTTTGAGTGAAGAAATATTTGAGGCTTTTATGATCCGTAGAAGATCTCCACTTTCTCCCCATACAAGTAATGCCTCCAAATTTTAAGTGAAAGACAACAAATGCTAACTCTAGATCATGAGTAGGATAATTCCTCTCATATTCTTTGAGTTATCGCGAGGCATAGGCTATAACTTTTCCATGTTGCATGAGAACACATCCCAACCCTTTGCCCAAGCATCATCAGAGATGACAAATCCTCCGAGCCGTATGGTATCACGTAACAAAATAAATAAGTCTCCTCTCGAGTTCTTGAAAACTCTTCTCACATTCTTCGCGCCCAACCGAACTTTCAGATCTTTCCGAGTCACCGAAATAATGGAGTAGCGATTCGAGAAAATCCTTCCACGAATCTCCGATAATAACCAAATTTAAACCGAGAAAGCTACGATTTCTACATATCGATTTAGGTTGTTCCCACTTTTGAATAGCTTCAATTCACGGTCAATGATATTCCACGACTTGATACCACGTGCCCAAGGAATGCTACTTCTTCAAGCCGTAACTCACATTTCTTCAACTCGCATAAAGCTTATATTCACGGCTTTTGGAGTGTCGACCTCAAGTGTTTCTCATGATCTTCACTATTGGAATAAATAAGGATGTCATCAATAAAGACGACCACAAAGTGATCTAAATATTCCTCAATACTTGGCTCATCATATCCATGAAGGCAAAGAGGAGCATTAGTCAATCCAAAGGACACGACTAGAATTCATAATGCCCGCATCGAGTTCCGAAAAGTCGCCTTTGGAATGTCACGGCTTCTAATCTTCAATCGGTGATATCCTAACGAAGATCAATCTTTGAAAAGAATTTGGCTCTTGCAACCCGGGTCAAACAGTCATCAATACGCGGGTAATGGATACCTATTTTTGATGGTGACATGATTCAACTCCCGATAATCAATACAAAGTCGATACTCCCATCTTTCTTCTTCACGAATAGTAATGAGAGCACCCCAAGGAGAAGTACTAGACGAATAAAGCCAATGTCTAACAATTCCTCGCAGCTTGGGTCTTTAACTCCTCAAGTTCAATAGAGCCATTCGATATGGGGCTTTGAAATAGGTTTTGTACCGGGTTCAAGGTCGATACAAAATTCAATTTCACGCCTGGGGGGTAGGCCAGAAGTTCTTCTGGGAATACGTCAGAAATTTATTAACAATAGAAATATCGCTCAAAACTCGACGATTTTTGTTTAAATCAGATATGAGCTAAGAAAGCTTGACATCCGCTTTTCAATAAACGAATAGCTTTTATGGCTTGAGATAACCGTGATTGATTTTAATGGTTTGGTCGTTTGAATTCGCATAATAGGTTGATTAGGAATATGAAAGCTAACAACCTTACTTAAAACAATCAATTTTTGCATGATAAGTAGTTAACCAATCAATCCCTTTGAATCACGCTAAATGCAAGTATTTTTAATGAAATAAGATCGACAAAAATGTGAGGGTACCGATTTGAACCAAACAAGACTTATAAACAAAGGGATGTAATGAAGGTTTCTCCCAACTGAGTTTCCACAGATAAGTCAAAGTCTAATTTCTCCTGAGTCAAATTTAATCGATGAGCGCAAGTAGAGAAATAAAAGAATGGGTAGAACCCAGATCAAATAAAGTATAGACTTCATTGTAGAGTTTATGATAAGCTTACCCGTGATGACCTCATTCGGATTCCTTGCTTTGGGAGGTCACAACAAACGCCTCCTCAGACTACCGGCTTTTGACTTTTCCGGACTACTTTTGCCTCCATCCTAGCTTGAATTTGTCTTCTCTGCGAACGACAAAAATCGAGCTAAGTGACCTTCTCTTCCACAATTATAACACGCTTTGACGGCATGGCGCGCAATTTTGACTGATGTGTCCTCTCTCCGCATTTGAAGCATATAATAGTGGTCTTTCCTTCCTTAACAACGGTGCTCAGTGGACGCCTTTCCATCATCATTGAATCTCCTTTTCTTGAAATGTCCATTCTTATTGTTTTGGCCCGATTACCACCAAGTGGTTACCATATCCGCCCGCTTGATTCCTCCACGCTTGTTGTCACCGCTCGACTACTACTCTCGCCGGTATTATAATTTTGCCGCCGCTTCTTTTTAGTCAAGGTTGACTCATTATCGCTACCCACTAATCGAGCCCTATTTACAACATCCTAATACAAACACAGCTTTATGAGAAATAAGATGTCGACGATATCTCCGCTTCAAACCTCTTAAAAACATTCGCGCCATTTCTCTCTTCATTATCCACCAAGTGGGGACGAAAACCGTGATAACTCCGCAAATTTTGCCTCGTATCATGACACCTGGCCATATTGTTTTGTTCCAACTTGATAAACTCCACTCTCCTTCATGTGGCGAATACTTTCGTGAAAGTATTTGTCGTTGAATGCCTTTTGAACTTCTCCCAAGATATCTTCAAGACAAAGAAGTCGAGTACGCTTTTACCGATTCCCACCAAGAATCCGCCTCCGCAAGAACATAAAGGCTAAGAAGGGAACCTTTGCTCCTCTGAGCATCCCAAGACATCAAATATCTTGGTAATCTGCTTTATCCATGCTTCCGCCAAGTAAATGGTTTTGGCTTCCCTTAAACTCCCCGGTGGTCCCAGCTCTTGAATTGTTTAATGCATGGACCGCCTCGAGAGTTTTCCGTGTTTCCACCCACGCTTTTGGATGAGTCAGTCGCCTCTCGCCATTGTCAGATAAATCGTGATAAAGCCTCCTCCGAACATTCGATCATTCATCATTTGGTCGGTGTTGTTGTTTGTACGAGGATTGTCGCCTCCCGATGCACATTATCCCGATTATCGATATGCAGTGAATCAACGATCGCTCATACTCCATCAAGTATTCTCAACATTCTCGATGTCATTTTCGACATCGCCACAAAACAAAAGGTTAATCGACATGTAACAAATTATCCCTATCTTCTCGACCAACCAATAAAATAACACATAAACTTAGTAGGTCATACTAGCGGGCGGTATTCCCCGCCTCTCCTCCTAGTACTATTCTCACATCTTAGCCAGTGATCATATCCCTAAGCTCGATACTAACCGTGACGCCCCCAAAATTAGGTATACATCACCCATCTTGGGTAATCGATACATGGTATGTAATTTAAATACAACTTACTAATATAATTGTCGTATAATACGACATAAACCGTGAGTTTGAATACAAATATTGTCTACTAGATATTATACAAACTCAAAAGGAGTCCTCATTACAATTATTATCACACTATTTCACGTATAAATGAGGACTACTAATGCTATCCTCTCGGACCATTACTCCGCTCCCCGACTCGTCCCAAATTTATATTCTCATTTCAAAGAGAATAAAGAAAGAAAGGGTGAGCTCAACTAGCCCAAAGAAGAAATATTATGACTAAGATAATGCGTAATAAATTATCAATAGCCTTCAACAAAGTTAAACCGATAAAATATAATAAACATCAAGTTTAATCTGCATTTAATGAACAAAAAATCCATTAAAAGAGTCAAGTAGAAAATAAAATCTACTATCTTTTATGATTTAAAAGGTTTTTTCATCATCATTATAATTTTAGACTCACTTTTAATAAATATTCCACATCATCGAATCACCCCGCACTACTACTACCAAGGATATTCTTTAAGATCACGACCACAATTATTCACGCACTACGCCAAGAATATTTGTGTATTCATTAATGGTCATGATCATGCCAACAATCGGCCCATCAATGCACTACTACCATCGAGGATTTTTACCACATCATTTGTAACATTACTACCATGATTACAATCAATAGTCTCTCATCATAATCATACCAAGTCCATCTATGCACTACAAAATGCCACGTATGACTTTCAACATAATATAAAACATGAGGATGATTACAATGATATAAGAATTCAATAAAACAAGTTCAAGAATTAATTTATCTAGAACCAATAACATCCAAATCATCAACACGATATCGCTTTCAGAAAGTAAAATTCAAGAATATCGAGAAGAATATTTCCATGAAAGGATATCGACGGAAGCGCAAATATCAAGGATATTCCACTAATTTCATGGAGTATAAGTCAAAGTTTTAACCAACCGGGTATAATAAAGAATGGAATAACAAAAGAAATCACCATGCATGCGATAGATCAAGACAGCAGGTTATTCCAATGTAATAATAAATAATCTTAACCAGTCCCATGCCAAAAACGCATGCATGTGATGTTCCAATGTAATAATAAAGAATGGAACCAGTCCGTGTAAAACACATGCATGTGATGTTCCAATGTAATAATAATAAAAAGACGGAACCAGTCCTGTAAAAACACATGCATGTGATGTTCCAATGTAATAATAATAAAGATTTTAACCAGTCCTGTAAAACACACGCATGTGATGTTCCAATGTAATAATAATAAAGATTTTAACCAGTCCTGTAAAACACACGCATGTGATGTTCCAATGTATCAATAGAAGAATGTCACCAAGTATAGGTAAATCACGATACAAAAGTTATTCCAATGTAATAATAATAAGCAATGCAATAACAATGCTTCTCTTCATACTAATAAGAAAGAATAACACCCCTTACTTTTAGTAGAGAGATCAATACCGCAGAGAAGGTAAGAATAAAATACTCTTCTTCTTTCTCTTATTCTCTATACTTTCTCTCTATAGCTTGAATGAATTCAAAAAATAATGAAGCACTAGCCCTCTATTTATAGAAGATTTCTAGCTTAAAGACCGCCATGTGAAAAGTGAAAAGGGCTGGTGACGAATGTGATGTGAAAAGAAAAGTGGTTTCATCGCCTGTGAAACGACAAGTGACGCCTCAAATGTGAAATTATTGGTTCGACGCCTAATTAATGTGAAATCACAAGGGTTCGACTATTCACTTAAAAATAAAGGTAATTACTATCGATCGACGAAGGTAATTACTATTCACAAAGGTAATTACTATTGATGAAGAGACTTTTAGATGATGACATACGGGGCCCCCATAAAATAATCAAACTTACCACAAAATGTCTCATAATGACACTTTTTATATACATCAAGGATCAATAAATATTACCACAAATCATTTTATTTTTAATCAACACATATTTAATCTTTCAACAATTATTAATCATTTATAACTTGTCGCCTCAATTATTGATTAATAATATAACATATTATACGTATGATAATGTGACAATAATCAATCAATAATATAAGAGATATGATGCAAAGAATTATCAGAAGTAATAATCGAGTATAAATAAGTGACTTCTCACGTAAAGATCAATAATCAATACCGCAAGTGCTACTACGCAACCACGCCAGACATCGTATTTTTTTTACCACCGGGTAGTTCAATGCTTTTAATTCAGAATACCTCCGCCGTTATTTTTATATAGAAAGATAATTTTGTCGCTTTCAACTACGATAATACTTCCGCCAGGGGTCCACCAATGATTGAGCCGCCGCATTTAATATTCCCCACAAAAAGAATATTCCCCACCAAACTAAATATTTTATAACAACTTGCTTACTTTGCAAAATTTATAAATATTACCCATAACTATAACATTATATCAAATTTATTCCATAATATTCAAAATAATATTTATAGAAAATTCATCTTTATTTATAAAAGTTGGGGTCTTACATCGCCACTTTCTAAAAGTAGCAATCTCTTCCTCGAGGCATTGTTTATGCAAGGATAAAGGTACAAGGACATAAGATAGTTTTTCACCATGAAAAACTATTCTCAAATTCCTTAACCAATCCATTTAATACTACCCAGCTTAAATAACATCTAATATGTTTCGCAGTTGATAAGAATTAAGACATTGTAAAATTTTGTAAATGAATTTGTATTTAATAACATTTTAACATACATTCTTTTATTAATTACCAAAATAATTTAGGTCTTGTTTTAAATTTGTATCTCCCACTTATTTTCTTCAAACTATTAGTTCGCAGCAAAATCTAATTAAAGATTTGCTAGTGAGAATAAAGATCCCATTTCAAATGTATATAGCCTTGTGGTGACACAACAAACTATATATAAATAAATAGTAGACAACTTTTTGTCAATTACATCAACTATGCAACTCCTTTTCTTTTGCCTCTTAGATTATTTTGATCAAGTGGTGGCACATCCAAATCAAAATTATCCAAGTTAAGTCCAACCTAACACTCCATATATTCAAAAAGAAAAATATCATCCTTGTGGTGACACAACAAAACAATATTGTTCAATTTTCTTTATAAGCATCAAATGTGATAAATTAACATCTTAAATACTTAATACTCATTGTGGTGACACAACAAACTCATAGTAAATATTTAATACTCTATTAATTTTATCATGCTAGAAAGGCTTACGCTCGATATTCCAAATATCTTCAAACGCTTAGACTTAATATAAAAAATTGAGGGTTTGTTATTAATTTGTCTCATCTTGTTTAGCGCGGCATTTATTATATATATATATAAAATACGTCATTATATTAATAAACATGCCAAGCATGTTTGCATAATATATAATATATATAGTATAAGCATGCACATATATAGAATACTATATTCTACTTCGGATTGATTATGGACTTTTATTCTAGTTTGTCTACTAGAGCCACCAAGTGAACCAAAAGGTCAAACCCTAGGGGTGCAAGAAATAATATTTAAATATAACTATTACATTTAAACCCTGACTCCATTACAAACGGGTCTTCAAGCGCCTTCCTTGTTCTTTGATCTCCAATTCTTCAAAATTAATTCTAACTATTCCTATTACAAAACTATTTAAAATAAATAGAAACCTCGATCAAAGCAAATAAGGGGCAAGTACATATGAGAGAGATAGAATTTACATTAAGAAAAATTAGAGAAGCGAAAGCGCAGACCCCATTTAATAAAACTCATACATTCATGCATCCAACTAAAATAAAATCCAATCACATCGGTCAATAAATTCCATAATCAATCCCATTTATTATCATACACATCATCATACGCATCAATAAATAACATTCATCTTATGAATAATAAACATTTAATATATATATTGATATCATTTAATGGGCAACTTTAGTTAAGATAAAATCTAATTTTGAATCAAAATAAACTCCTTTATTTTAATCCAAATTTAAATCAAAATAAAACTATTTTATTTTAATTTATCCAATTTTGAATAAAATAAACTATTTTATTTTAATCAAAATTTTAATCAAAATAAACTCCTTTATTTTAATTAATTATGGAATTCAATTCCATATATAAAAAATCCTTTATTAAAAGAAAACACTTGATTCTCTTTCCTATTCACAAATAAACTCCTTTATTTTGAATAATATGAAATCATATTTCATATCTAAATAAACTCCTTTATTTAAGGAAATTATGATTCTTTTCCTATTCACAAATAAACTCCTTTACAAACCATATATCCTGGATCACCCTTTATGCACAATTATTAATTAAAGGAAAAGAAAGAACAAGTATCATACCTTGAAGATCCGAGCTTCTCGTGTACAAGTTCACCTCCAATCCTTTTCGTTTCAACTCAATCCACCGGGTTTGGTTCCTTCCTTTTGATCAACGTTAGCCACCCAAGTGTTCGGGCTCTACAGGTGATCCACCAAGAAGAAGAAGAAGGATTTAAGAAGATGGGTGGTCAAGTTAAACCCTAGTTTTTCTATCTCTATAGAAAAGGAGCGTACATACTCTCCAACCATCGAATTATAACGCCGCCTTAATATCCGATATAAGACTCTCTTATAAAGATATCAAGTAACCCTATTAAAATAAGGTATTATTTAATTAAACCCTTTTAATTAAAGGGCTCCTAATCTTATTAGGATAATTAATTAAACTCCTTTAACTAATTTTCCTTCCTAATCCAATTAGGAATAAATGAGAGTACTTATATTAAATTAATTCCTAAACTCTTTTAGAAATTAAAATAATAATAATAATTGTAATAATATTAATAAGACTCTCTTATTAATTTATATTTAATATTTTTAAAATGTTAAATAATAATATTAAGCTATTTAATTTATTCTATCACCATAGATTAAATTAAATATACATAACATATTATTACGATTATGCCATTAACTTCTTAAATAATTATTCTTCCTTTTATCAGGTGACCCTTTAGGTTCTCCATATTAAACCTACTGTGAATAAATCAATTAGAACAATTTAATCTTATTTAAATAAATAAATTAAATAATTAATTTATTTAAATAAATAATATTTATTCTACAATAGGATAAGTTCTCCCTAAATGATCAACGACTTTCCGTATAATATAGATTTCAACATTAATCATAAAAGAACCTTTCGAGTAAATAGTTACCGCATAATTCAATCCTTCCACCATACAATGTCCCAATTAAATATAAGACATGGAATTACCACAAGTCTTATTTTATTTAATTATATGTATTTCGACTCTTAAATGCACAACTCAAATAATGCAAATTAGAAACTTCTTTCTAATTTCATTCACCTTTTCCAAGGACTACTAGGTTGTCATTTATCGACTCACATAGACATTTCTCTTCTTTAATGTAAGTGGTAGATTCTTTATCGATCATACATTATCTCCACGCATAACTTATTATACCCAAGATACCTTTGATATACCCTAAGGGTCTTAAGGAATAAGTAAAAGTATAACTCATCATACACAAGATACTATGATGATCTCAAGTCCAAGGATCACTAGATTACTATCACTACAAGAATTCCTATCGACAGCAAGTAAAACTCCATTAGGTATTCCTTAATGAGCCAATGCTCAAAGGAACTTATTCTCTAATAAACACCTACATACTTGCTTTTAAGTGTTTCCACACAAATGATCACGAGATCAATCATCCTCATCCAACGAGCAAGAACGATGTACTTAATCTACCGGATTCACTAATCCCCAATTTAGTAATCCAATGATTGGGAACTATTTTAGTTTTAAGTTTTCTAAGAATTTAGATCTCATTAACGATCATCATCATTATTCTAAAAGCATCGCTTAAAACTATGGATTTATCACATATTATAAAACAAAGATCACGTAGATAATTAAAAGCCTTTAATAAATAAATACTTTTTATTAATAAATGAATAAGATTGTTACAAAGTATATGTTTTATCATCAAACATGATCGACTTGTGTGCATACTACTACTTTCGATATTTAATGAAAAATTGAGATAACTCCATCGTCTACGCAGCCTAATCTCCCGATACCCTCGTGTTTGCCCTTAATCTTCTTCAAAGGTCGATTGCGTATACTACTAACAACCTACCCCCGAAGTATTGCCTAAGCTTTCGACTAGCGCTTATTAAAGCAAAAGCAAACTTTTCAATGTTCGGGTACCTTGTTTCAAAGATCCCAAGGACATGGCTTACATAATAAACCGTGTCGCTATACCTCAACTTCACGCACCAAAATCGCTTCCTATCGCCAAATCTAACTAGTCAAGCTAAGACAAATACAGAGGTTCAAGCAGAGCGACTTCACCAACAAAGGCGCCAAGATAAGTAGGACTTCGATGCTCCGAAGGCGCCCTCACACCAAGTCCATTGGAACGCCTTTGCATTCTTCATTCCTTTTCAACGTGATCAAAAACTAAAACACCTTTCTCGCCGACTTCGACACGAACCTCCTCAAAGTCGCAATCCTTCCAAATGACGTCGTTGTACATCTTTAAACGACCGAGGAGTCTTCATGTTCGTGGATCGTCAATCTTCTCTCGATCGGCTTCAATTCTCTTCGATCGACAAGATAACCTGTAAACTTGCCAAATTTCTAATCCAAGGTGCACTTAACAGATTCGGGCCTTCAATTTGTGATGACGAATTGTCTTCAAAGCATTCTTCTAAATCATCCAGATGTTTATGTACCAAAGATGCTCTTAACAATCATGTCATCCACGACACCTCCATAATCTTGCCCAACCGATATCCGAAGACGTAATTCATCATCCTCTCGTATGCGGGCCCCACATCGATGAGGTCAAGGTCATTTTCTTATAAAGTATATACCTAACGATGCGTAATGAACGCCGCCTTCTAGATATCCTCTTTACACATGGAAATCGATGATATCCAGAGAATGCGCTCATGAAACTTAATAAAGCATACCCAAGTCAGATCGATGAGTCGGGTCGATGTGGGCAAATGTAGAAATCCTTTCGACAAGCTTTATTCAGATCTCAGATAGTCGATGCAGACTTCGCCATTTCCGCTCGCTTCGGACCAAAGACCACATTTGCCATCCATCGCGGGTAGTCGATCTCAAAGATGAAGTCGCAGCCTAATGCAAATTTTCAATCTCTTCATCGATGATCACGCGCCGGTGCAAAGATCCTCCTTCTTCGTCGAATCGCTTCTTCGACGTCCACTTCCAATCGATGCTCAAAGAATATCCTTGCTCACTCCCTTGTGATGTTCTTGAGGTTCCCATGCGAAGATGTCAACATAAGATCGCAAGAGTTCCACGAGGTTCATCTCGAGAGATTCCGCAGACCAACCTATTTTTACCGCCTTTGTTTGCTTTGCCAGGATGAGCTCTATCTCCTCTGCTTTCTTCAAATTGGTACGACCAATGGCTCGAATCGCTTCTCGAATAAGGGTTCGATCTCTATCGCCACGGTCTGCTTTTTGCTTCGATACCCCACTCCGGTGATCACGACATTTCTATAACATCTTCCGGCCGATCTAAATCTCCTTTCACCTCTCCAACCCCACGAGCCGTAGGAAATTTGATTTTGAAATGAGAGATCGAGGTTATAAATAGTAAAGCAATTAAAGTAGGCTCTCAAAAATAAAGATTATAAGTTAATCTATACGCATAACATAAAATTTGCAAATAATTTCTACTCATTGGGGGCCGCTCCAAGATGACCTAGAGTTCAATAGTTCCACCACCTCGACCGGATCGTTACTAAAATCGCATAAAGGAGCCTCCTCGCTTCATCTCCATCTTCCGCTCTGGCCCAGATGCATCCTTTGATAAGCGGCATACAGATATCTACTGTAAGACCCGTTGTCTACCATCATTCTTTTCATATCCACCGAACCCACTCACAAGCAAAGACCAATGATCCTCATGCGGTTCGATTGTTTCAAGGGTAATCCTCATCAAGAAAGAGATTACCGCATTTTGATAAGGTCTATCACCTTCTGGAGGTACCCGCCATGCATACTTAATCGAATCCAAATGACTCCTGCTTTTTTCCAACGAGCTCGCTGTAAGTACCCCAAAGATTTACATCTCACCACATGCCTCGCAGTCGCCTTGAGCCGGCAATGCTTGTTGAATCGGTCATGTCGCTTCGAATTCAGCTTCTATCCTCTCGTTGAACTTCATTGAGTCGCTCGGCAAAATGCACATATCGAACTAAAGCCCCGCCAGACCCTTTCTTTCAATAAAATCCTTCAACTAAGATACTGCTCAGATCGTGACCCGAGGCTTGGATGATAGTCACAATACTTACGAGAATTTTCTTTTTAAGGCTTAATGTTATCTCGAGGTGGCTCAAGATAGTCGATTCTTAATCGATCCAAGATAATGTACTTCACAAGCTGAAAGTAATATACGCCCTATTTACTCTTCAATGGAGCGATTTAACGCCCTCCACCCCGCTCCAATTATCATTGATTTCTTTGACCCGCCATCATAGGCGGCTTTTATTTCCTTCATTCTTCTTCCGTCCCCTTTTCGCTCGTCCCGATCCGCCTCCTTACGCCGATCCGGGCAAGGAAGTTCGAGACTATTCACGGCTTCCTCTACCACGATATAACCTTCACTTTTTCAAGGCTTCAGCGAGACTCTTCTGTGGTGAAACATTAACTTCTTCACAAACTTCTCCGATTCACCAGTGATCTAACCCATTCTCAAACAAATCCCACCATGGCCAGATCGCTCAGTCTCAAGATTCGGGCCGATCGCTTCACTTTAACCGCTTTTACATATCGGCCCCAAAGACTCATTCAATACTCGTTGAACCTCGAGCCACGAGCCACTGGTTTCCCTCCCACTGCTCGACATTCACTCCTACTTATTTAATTTAATTTATTTTAATTTAATTTAATTTAGCCTTAATTTAAATTTAATTTAATTTAATTTAATTTATTTTAATAAAATTAAATTGAAATTATTTGATTATATTTTATTTTATTCTTTATTGAATTTAATTCTATTTGTATTATATTATATATTTGTAAATATTTTTTATTAAATTTAATTTATTAATTAAATTAAATTAAATTTGTTTGATTTTATTTAATTTACTTCAAATTAGTTTATATTTTAATATCGGGACTAATTACTAATATTATCAAAATAATTTCGATAAAATCTTGCAATGATACATCCTGGATGTAATTTTTGTCACAAATTCAAATTTAAATTGCAAATATATCAAAATTAAAAACACCAAAAATCGCTTAAATTCAAGATTGAAAACTAATTAAATTACATAAACAATGCAAACAATATATACTGATAGACTCGGTCGTCGCCTCAATCGCTTTCTAAAGACAAATGTTGGGTGAATTGCTTGCAACACCTTAACCACTCGCCTATACTTTAGATTTTTTAATTTTGGTACAATTGCTCATGCTCGAAATCACAGGTTGAATGGACACCAACGACACCTTGACCCTCGCTTATATTAAAGCGGTAATCTCAAGACAATCGACGATCGATGCGGTAGAAGACGCCACACACAACTATGAATTGTTATATGATAAGTCAAATTGAATCTCAAAGAAACAACTAAGAATTACTAGTTCTTAGGAATTCTTCAAAAGAACCAAAAGTAGAGATAAACTCACAAATATATCAATAATAATAATGAATAATGTCCTCATTACATCAACTTAGACCTCTATTTATACTACTCAAAACAATTCAAATCCTAATAGAAATTTATAAACTATAACCCTAATAGAAGTCAATTTGAAAAAAGAATTTTAATTAAAAAATTCCTAATTACAATAAATTTAAAATTAATTCTAGATCCCACATATTTTCCCAAGTCAAAAGCTGCGTGAATTGTACTAAAACCGATATTCCTCACAAGTCGCTAATAATCCGTAATCGCTAAAAATTTGATATGGTCCAAATTGATTGTAAAAATGTGGCCCCACCAAAAAAATATATCGACATATTGAATTATTGATCCATGAATATTAATGTTGAAAAGCCCACTTGAAAGTTTAAGTCTGATAAAAAAGGTATGGCCCACGTGAATCAAATAACCTTGCGTCTCACGCGACTTTTCTAACCTCTTTCGCATATAAAATATGTCGACTTTGTTAAGAAGATTAAAATTGGGCTTGTATCAAATTGATCCACATTAATGTCTCATGCTCATTTGCATCCTCTTTGATTTTCTTACGTTAGCTTCAAATTTCAAACATCTTGGATCAATCCATTAAGACCTTGTTTCAACCTCTTTGTTTCTAGCCTTGCTTGATCCCCACGCCCTTTAGTCTTGTTTGAATCTACGCATGCCACGTCCTCATCATTCCTCTCCTCTTGAAAAGGATTTGTCCTCAAATCGTCACCTACATCAAACGGACTTAGATCAAGAACGTTAAATGTAGCACTAACATTATACTCACCGGCAAATCCAATTTATAGCATTATCATTGATACGCCGAGAACTTGAAATGGACCATCTCCCCGAAGCAATTTCAACGCCTTTGAACCGGGAATCTTTCTTTCCGCGATATGTAACCACACCCAATCTCCTGCTCAAAGATCACTTGATGTCGCCCCTCGTTCACAAGCGTTTAATGTATTATTCCGCCCTCCGCTCAATGTTTAGTCCTACTTTTTCATGAATCGCTTAACAAGATCAACCTTTTCTTTCCATCCATGTTAGTATATTCGTAAATGTAATGTTGATAAATCCAACGGTGTCAAAGGATTAAAACCATATACAATTTCAAATGGAGAAAAATTAGTAGCAGAATGAATGAATCTGTTATATGCAAACTCAACATGTGGTAAACATTCTTCCCATCGCTTGATATTCTTTTTAATGATAGCCCGTAATAATGCCGATAAAGTCCTATTTACTACTTCAACACCACCATCAGGGATGACAAGTAGTAGAAAATAACAATTTAGTACCCAATTTACACCACAAGGTCTTCCAAAAGTAACTTAAGAACTTTGTATTCTATCGAAACAATTGTTTTAGGCATACCATGCAAACGCACAATCTCCCTAAAGAAAAAATCAAGAATATGAGATGATCATCGCTTTTATGACATGGAATAAAATGTGCCATTTTTGAAAATCTATCCACGACCACAAATATCGAATCATAACCATGCTTGAACCTAGGTAAACCCAACACAAAGTCCATAAAAATATCAATCCAAGGTTCATTAGAATAGGCAATGGTGTATACAATCCATGGGGGGTGAACACGAGATTTATCTTCGCGACAAAGTAATACATCTATCACATATTCTTTCTACATCTCGCTTCATATGAGGCCAATTAAAATGTTCTTTTAAAACAAAGAAAAGTTTTATCAACACCAAAATGTCCCATTAAACCGCCCCTACGTGATTCCCTAACCAACAACTCACGCAAAAAGAATATGCAGAATACATAGTTTATTTTCTCAAAACAAGAATCCATCAATTCTAAAGTATTTACCCACAACATTCTTTTTTTACAAGTTTTAAACTCTTTACCAAATCAAGGTCATTATCATATAACTCTTTAATTGCTCAAACCCAAGCAATTTCAGATCAAGAGTATTTAACAAAACATACCATGAGACAAAGCATCTCAAGCAACGACGCTTCTTTTTTACCTTATTTATATCGAATAACATATGGAAATGTCTCGATAAACTCCATCCATCATGCACGCCTTTTGTTCAACTTAGGTCAACCTTCAAATATTTCAATGATTCATGATCGGTGTGGATCACAAACTCCTTAGGCCATAAGTAATGTTGCCATGTCTCCAAAGCTCTAACCAAAGCTTACATCTCTTTCATTATATGTAAGATAGTTCAAAGTCACCCCACTCAATTTTTTCGCTAAAATACGCCATCGGTTTCCTTTCAGATCAACACACTCCAATCCCTAAACCCCAAAACATCACACTCAATCTCAAAAGTTTTAGCAAAGTTAGGCAAAATAAGTAAATGAGCATTTGTTAATTTATCCTTAATCAAATTAAATGTTTTTTCCTGCTCATCACCCCACTTAAAGCCTACACTTTTCTTCTTTGATGACCTCTACCAATGGTGTCAGAATCTCACTAAAATTCAACAAAGCGCTTCAGAGAAACTCATGAGTCCATGAAAGCTTCAGTACTTGACTCACATCATGGTTGGACTCTCACCAATCCCGATCGCACGTATTTTCTCCTCATCAACTTGGGCTCCTTGTGAACTTATAACAAAGCCAAGAAAAACAACTCTATCCGAACAAAACATGCATTTTTCCATATTAGCAAATAACTTTTCTTTTCTGAGTACATCTAAAACAGATTTTAAATGCAATGCATGATCTTCCAAGTTTTTGCTATAAATCAAGATATCATCAAAATAAACTACGATAAATTTTCCAATGAATGGACGCAAAACATGGTTCATTAATCTCATGAAAGTGCTGGGTGCATTAGTTAAACCAAAAGGTAATACTAACCACTCATAAAGACCATATTTTGTTTTAAACGCTGTTTTCCATTCATCACCCTCTTGCATTCTAATTTGATGATAATCAATTTTTGAAAATATTCAAGACCCATGTAATTCATCTAACATGTCATCTAAACGAGGAATGGGATGTCGATATTTTACCGTAATGTTATTTACCGCTCGACAATCGATGCACATTCTCCATTTTCCATCCTTTTTCTAAGACTAGATCACCGAATCGCATACATGCTCATACTTTCTCTCACGAATTTTTCCCCATCACCTAGTCAACTTGCATTTTGAACTCTTTCGTCTCCTCAAGATTACTCCGATAAGCGGACTATTTGGAATCGTCATGACCGAACCAAATCAATTTGATGTTCAATTCCCCGAATAGGTGGTAGTCCTTGAGAAAGCTCCTCGAAATACATCTTTGAATTCTATAAGAGAGATGAAACAACACTAGTAAAATTTCATTAGCGTTAGTATTCAAAAAGCGCCTTCTTTATACCAAAGTAAAATCATAGTCGCTTAGAAATCAAAGCTCTTCTCACATCACTCTTTTTTTTGCAATATATTTGTTTTTCTCTCATCTTTCTTTTCTCTTTCTTTTCTCTTTTTTTTTTTTTCTTCTTGATTTTCTTTTCTTCACTCTCTTTCTTTGTACATGATTTTTCTCGCAAATGAATTTGATCTTCATGTACTTGTTGTGGTGACAAAGGACGAAAGAGATCTTCTTTTTGTCGTGAATGAATGAATATACGCTAGTAAACCCGTCATGTTGAACCCTCCTATCAAACGCCACGGCTTACCCCAACAATATATGTCCTCGCTCAGCATAGGCACCACATCACACAATACTTCATCAATATACCGACCAATAAAGAAATGGAACTAACACTGTTTGGTTACTTTAATGTCTCAGATTATTATCGAGCCACCGCAAACGATACGGGCCATGGATGTTTGGTAAGTAGGTAACCCCAATTTCTCCACCATCGTAGTGTTTGCCACATTTGTACAAATGCTTCCATCTATAACTACGCAACAAATTTTCCCATTCACAAGACATCGAGTATGAAATAGATTTTCCCATTGCTCACCGCTTCTCCTCCTTAACTCAGTACTAAGTGCTCTTCTTGAAACTGCATTTCACCATGTATCGATCCTCACCTATCTCCTCTAATGGTGGCATAGAATCTGGTGTCGCTATATTCCCCCCTGCCTCCACATCTCCATTGTCAAGCAACAACATTCTCCTCCTGATTTGGACATCGACATCAAGAAATATGTCCCCGCCTTGACACTTAAAAGCATACAATATCCCGATTACGCCCAAAAGAAGGTCGTTCATTCATTTTACCGGTATATCTCTGCTTAGTCGATCCTCGCTAGCTTCCACCTTTGGTTTGCTTTTGCAATTGCCTTTTTTCCTCTCGCTTTGCCAAATTAGGTCTCCATGATGAACTAGTATTAGATTGTCCTCGTTGTCCTCCTCTCCTCCTCTTGAAATTGCTTTCTATCTTGGTAGCCATACGGACTAGTTCTTCTAACTCTAAATAATGTTGTCGCTTAACCAAGTCTCGCAATCTCCCGCTCAATCCTCGCCGAGAACCTAGCCATCGATATTTCATTGTCCTCAATCAAATTAGCCTTTGATCCTTCAACATCTCCATCTCCCTCGTAATATTCATCTACACTCCGACTTCCTGCTTAAGAGTTTGCAAACTACTTAATGATCTCCCGCTGATAGATGTTTGGTACAAACCTCTTTTTTCATGATAGCTTTCATCTCCACCCAAGTTGTAATTCCACGCTTCATCACACCTTTCTCCGATTAGTCACCAACCGATCCCACCATATCAATGCATACCCGTAAAAACTCCGTAATGGCCAGTTTGACTTTCTTAAGGTCCGAATAGTTGTGATACCAAAGATTCGCTCCATCTTGGTTACCCAATCTAAATAAGCCTCAAGATCACCCGCACCTTGGAAAGGTGGAATCTTCATTTTATGCTATCCAAATTGCCATCTTCTCCGTCCCCGACCTCTTTTTTCCCTAAAGACCTCTGTGTCTTTGATGTCGAAAATTAGCTTCACGATCTTCCGCCGCACTCACCGTCCCTCACCGTAAGTGGTCTTCATTTCTTCGCCGCTTTGTTATGTCCTCGCCTTGTTTTGCATCCCATGAGTGTTTTTTGGGATATCTCACCATGTACACCCCTCATCTCTTCTAATTGTTCTTGCATTTGCTCCATAGTATTTCTCAATCTTCATCCCATTCTTTATGCATGGCCTCCATCCGAAATTTCAATTCAAATTGTTGAGGTTGTTCATCATAAGTTCCTTTATCCTTCGAGTTAGACATATTTCCTGCAAAATAAGGGTTAGTAGAAAATAGTTTCCTCACCACTCCCTTACGTGTTTTCGCTCGAATCAATGGTTCACTCGTGTATACTCTCAAAAATTGGCTTTTACCCCATTAATCTCACCACTAAGCCTTTTACCTCAAATATTCTCTAATAATAGGTTCTTATTAAATTCTAGCAAAATTCTTGGTTTTACTAATCAATTCAAAATTACTTATCACGAAACAAAATTATAGATGATGTAACTATCGAATATCACAAAATCATCGATCGATTGCCTTGTACTCCTCAGATGCTTCTGCATTTGTAAATCAGAGTCTGCTTTAATTGATGATGATGGACTTATGAAATCTTTGTTAAAATTTGATGGTGTGCTACAAGTTTGGTTAGCACAATGGAAATAGAATATGAATTTTTCTTTCTTCTTTTTTTTTTTTTTTTTTTTTTTGTAATATATATTTCGACAAAAATTAAAGATAAATAACTCATTAGAAAGGCTTGGCTCGATATCAAATGATAGACTCCACTAAGACGCTTGCGGAGGTCGTCGTCGTCGATCGCTTCTAATATAGCTTATTGGGTGAATTATTTGAAACACCTTAACCCCTCGCTCATACTTTGTATTTGTAATCTTGGTACAATTGCGTCATGTTCGAAATCAAGGCTGAATGGACACCAACGACACCTCAACCCCTCGCTTATATTAAAGCGGTAATCTTGGTACAATCGATTTATCGATGCGGTAGAAGACGCCACACACAACTATGAATTGTTGTATGATAAGTCAAATCAATCTCAAAGAAACAACTAAGAATTACTAGTTCTTAGGAATTCTTCAAAGAACCAAAAGTAGAGAATAAACTCACAAATATATTGAATAATAATAATGAATAATGTCCTTGATTACATCAACTTAGACCTCTATTTATACTACTCAAAACAATTCAAATCCTAATAGGAATTTATAAACTATAACCCTAATAGAAGTCAATTTGAAAAAGAATTCTAATTAAAAAAATTCCTAATTACAATAGAATTTAAAATTAATTCTAGATCCCACATATTTCCCAAGTCGCGTGCGAATTGTACTAAAACTGATATTCCCTCACAAGCTGCTAATAATCCGTGTACTGCTAAAAATTTGATATGGTCCAGCTGATTGTAAAAATGTGGCCCCCACCAAAAACAATATGCTGACATGTTGAATTATTGATCCATGAATATTAATGTTGAAAAGCCCACTTGAAAATTTAAGTCTGATAAAAAAGGTATGGCCCACGTGAATCAAATAACCTGCGGCCCACATGACTTACTAACCTCCTTTGCACATAAAATATGTTGACTTTGTTAAGAAGATTAAAATTGGGCTTGTATCAAATTGATCCACATTAATGTCTCATGCTCATTTGCCTCCTCTTTGGATTTTCTTGCGTTAGCTTCAGCCCAAACATCTTGGATCAATCCATTGAGACCTTGTTTGAACCTCTTTGTTCTATCCTTGCTTGATCCCCACGTCCCTTTAGTCTTGTTTGAATCTACGCATGCCATGTCCTCATCAATCCTCTCCTCTTGAAAAGGATTTGTCCTCAATTCGTCACCTACATCAAACAGACTTAGATCAGTAACGTTAAATGTAGCACTAACATTATACTCACCTGGCAAATCCAATTTATAGGCATTATCATTGATACGCTCGAGAACTTGAAATGGACCATCTCCCCTCGGAAGCAATTTCGAACGTCTTTAAACTTGGAATCTTTCTTTCCGCATATGTAACCACACCCAATCTCCGTGCTCAAAGATCACTTGATGTCGTCCCTTGTTCGCGTGCTTAATGTATTGTTCCGTCCTCCGTTCAATGTTTAGTCTGGCTTTTTCATGAATCTGTTTAACAAGATCAACCTTTTTCTTTCCATCCATGTTAGTATATTCAGAAACAGGTAACGGTGATAAATCCAACGGTGTCAAAGGATTAAAACCATATACAATTTCAAATGGAGAAAAATTAGTAGCAGAATGAATGTAATCGGTTATATACAAACTCAACATGTGGTAAACATTCTTCCCATCGCTTGATATTCTTTTTAATGATAAATTGTAATAATGCCGACAAAGTCCTATTTACTACTTCAACACCATCAACAGTGGATGACAAGTAGTAGAAAATAACAGCTTTAGTACCCAATTTACACCACAAGGTCTTCCAAAAGTAACTTAAGAACTTTGTATCTCTATCGAAAAATAATAGTTTTAGGCATACCATGCAAACGCACAATCTCCCTAAAGAAAAAATCAATAACATGAGATGCATCATCGGTTTTATGACATGGAATAAAATGTGCCATTTTGAAAATCTATCCACGACCACAAATATCGAATCATAACCATGCTTGAATTCCAGGTAAACCCAAACACAAGTCCATAGAAATATCAATCCAAGGTTCATTAGGAATAGGCAATGGTGTATACAATCCATGGGGTTGAACACGAGATTTAGCTTGGCACGACAAGTAATACATCTATCACATATTTGTGAATAGTGCATGAGTATACGTGAATAGTAACCCGACACCAAAAGATAGAAATTTCACAAAAAACATCATCATGCTTCGTGAATAAGAATCGTGAATAGTAACTCATGAATAGTAACTCGTGAATAAGAACTCATGAATAAGTAACTCCCACATGAAAAAGTTCTAAATTTGATAAAAATTCAAACTAATATTTCAAGATAATGATATTGAAAAAATAATATCATTTATGAAGAAAATAATCTCCTTACCTCAAAAGGATAAGACTTTCAAGTGGAATACCTGGATATAGTGCTTAAAGAACTTTGCAGTATAGCAATACTCAAAGTACTAAAATACTCACAAAATACGCTCGATATTACAAAGAGAGAAAGAGAGAGAAAACTTCAGTTTCTGGTCTGATTTTCAATTCTAACTTAAACACCCTATTTATAGGAAAATGCTAAGAACACCAAAGCAGAAAATTGAACAAAATAATAATTTATTTTTCTCAAATTCCCTACGCACACCAATATAGTCTAGACATCAGCCACACCTCAATAACAACCACAAAAACGTTTTTCTCAATTAATTAATTTAAAACTCCAAATAATAATAATTAATTAATCCAGAACTTCAATAATTCATAATAAATAGCCCTTTTTATCGTAAAAATTGAATCTTGTGACTTTTTATAGAAAATTCAATTCTCTACAACTTTGCAGAAGAAAGTTTTTCCAAATTCCAAACAGAAATTGACCGAAATCCATAAACAGGCGATTTTTCAGGCTATAATCAAATTTCAGTCAAGAAATGGGTCCACCAACATGTTTAACATGTTTTAAACAATTTTTGCAATAAAAATACTCTTCCTCCTCATATACTCATATATCCCACGTTCATTGTAAAAATATCACCATTATTTTATTATAATAATATAATAAAATCTTATTTTATCAGAAAAGATAAAATATCGATTTTCAACAATTATCACTTTAAAAATTTTCTCCATCTATATCCACATAAAATGAATATTTTTCTCATCATATAAATTAATAATTAATTATTCACATATAATATTACAGAATCACAGTAATGACAACCAGGCAGTTCCCAAGAAAGAGGGGGCTTTCCAATAAGAATTTCTCCTTACTGGCGCGCAATTAGGTGACCAAACCTCTCCTTAGACAGAACTTTCTAGACATTGTCAATAATGTTTTCCAATAATATTATTCAGATAATATGAATTATTGCTTCAATAATGAAAAAATCGTGTAGTGACAATTATCAAACAACAAAGAATATAGAATATCAATGCAATAATTATCAATCAATAAAATAAAATCTTTGATAATAATTACAGTAACAATTATTGAGTAGTGCCTTCTTATGTAAAAATCAACAATTAGTGCAATAATACCGCGCCATCAGGCAACAACGCCGCGTTATTGTATTTTAATCACCGGTTTTTCAACAAATGTTAATTCAGTAATAACTACGCCAGTTATTTATAAAAACTCCCTTTTATCGCTTTTTCATCCGACAGCTATTCTCATTATGGGCCCACCAATGGTCACATGCCACATATACGAATATTCCTCGACGGAAAGAATATTCCACGACCAAACGAATATTCCCCGATAGGAATGAGTATTTTATAACCACATGCATATATTGAAAAAAAAAATTCATATATCACCCTTAACTTTAACTTTTATCAATTTAACCATTTACTGAATAGTAATTATAAAAAAAATTGAATACTTTTATTTCATAAAATTCGGGGTCTTACATACGTGAATAGTAACTCCGACACTAAAAGATAGAAATTTCACAAAAAAAAATCATCATACTTCGTGAATAGTACTCGTGAATAGTAACTCATGAATTGTAACTCATGAATAGTAACCCCGACATGTAAAGTTCCAAATTTGATAAAAATTCTAACCAATATTTTGGCATAATGATATTGAAGAAATAATATCATTTTTGAAGAAAATAACACCCCTTACCTCGGAAAACAAAGATTTCCGAATATCGGATATAAAGTTTTGGAACTTGCACAGATATAGCAACACTCAAAGTACCAAAATACTCACAAGAATACGCCGATAATATAGAGAGAGAAAGAGAAAACTTTTGTTTACGTGTGATTTTCAATTCTAACCCAAGACCCTATTTATAGAAATTGCTTAGAACACCAAAGCAAGTAAAATTGAATATAATAATATTATATAAAAACAAATTCCTATGCCCACTTTGAAATCTGATTTCACCATCTAGCACATGTTAAAGATGTCCACAAACATTTAAAAACGCGTTTTCTTTTAAAACATAAATAAAACTTCCAAAAATTAATTATTCGGAACTTTGGAACTTCAATAATTCATAATAAATAGCTCTTTTATCGTAAAATTCAATCTCACGCCTTTATATAGGAAATTCAATTTCTACAACTTTGCGAAGAAAGTTTTTCCAAATTTCAAATGTAAATGACCAAAATCCATAAACAGACGATTTTACAAAATATAATTAAATTTCAACCAAGAAATGGGGTCCACCGACACACAAAACATGTGTTAATCATTTAATGCAACAAAAATACTCTTCCTGCTCATATACTCATATACCCCACATTCATTGTAAAATATCACCATTAATATATTATTAAAATAATATATTCAAATGAATTATTTTATCAAAAAGATAAAATATTAATTTTCAATAATTGTCACATTTAAAAATTTTCTCCATCTATATTCACATAAAATCAATATTTTCCTCATCATATAAATCAATAATTAATTATTCACAAATAATATTACGTAATCACAATATCGACAACCGTGATAGCCCCTGTGAAAGAAGGGGCTTTCCAATAAGAATTTCTCCTTACTAGCGTGCAATTAGGTGACTAAACCTCTCCTTAGACAGAACTTTTAGACATTGCCAATAATGCTATCTAATAATATTATTCAAATAATATGAATTATTGATTTGATAATGGAAAATAATGTGCAGTGACAATTATTAAAACAACAATAATATAAAATATCATCCACGACTAATGGAAAATACTTGTCATTTTATTCATCCAATCGCTTTCCATTATGGGGCCCACACAAGGTTGCGCCGTCGTACGAATATTCCCCGATAGCAAGAATATTCCACGACCAAACGAATATTCTCCGACAACAATGAATATTTTATAACCACTTCCTTATTTAAAAAATATTTGCGCATTTTACCCATAACTAACCACATTAATCAAATCAACCCCTTACTATTTCAAAATAATAATTAGAGAAATTAAATCTTTATTTATAAAAAGTTGGGGTCTTACACAACCAGTTAAATACCAAATAAACTTTGGTAGGTCATACTAGTGAAGGAATTCTGCCTCCCTCCTAGTTCTTATCTCACATCTCACCAGGATCATATCCCTAAGCTTTGATACTAACCGTGACGCCCCAAAAACAGTATACATCACCCATCTTGGGTCGCCAGATATAAGGTAATCAATACAAATACAACTTAATTATACAAATGTGTAAAATACGACAAAACATAGTCATGAGTTTTAATACAAATATTGTCATCTAGACAATATCCACACTCAATGGAGTCCTTATTATATTTATTATCACACTATTTCACAAAATAGTGAGGACTACTAATGCACCATCTAGACCATCACTCTTCCCCACTAGTCCCGATACTTTCTCATTTCTCAAGAGAATGCAGGAAAGAAAGGGTGAGCTCAACTAGCCCAGTAAGAAATATTATGACTAAGATAATGCAAATTAAATTATCAATAGCCTTCAACAGTATAACAACTGATAGAACATAATAGACAACAAGTTTTAGATCAAAAACTGCAGCAGAATAAATAATCCATTAGAAGAGTCAAGTAAAGTATAAAATCTACTGTCTTCTATGATTTAAAAAGTTTTTCATCAACTTTATCATTGAGACTCAACTTAATAAATAAAATCGAATCATCCCTGCTCCACGGCCAAGGATATTCATATAATCATCAATGGTCATGACTATACCGAATAATCCCTGGTCATAATAATACCAACAACTGTCCACCAATGAACTACAGGCCAATGAGGACTTTTACCACATCATTCGTCACATTACGGTCATGATTATACCGAATAATCCCTTGTCATAATCATACCAAGTCCATCTATGCACGTAAGCCAAAGATGACTTTCAAAATAATATAAGCATGAGGATGATGACAATTCAATAAAACAGGTTCAAGAATAAATTTTAAACATTTATAAGTTAATTTATCCTGAACTCAATAACGTCCAAATTATCAACATGATACTGCTTTGTGCAGTAAAATTCAAGAATGCTCAGAAGAATATTTCTATGAAAAGATACTGGATGAAGCGCAAATATTAAGGATATTTCATTAATTTCATGGAGTATAGAAGCCAAAGCTTTAACCAACTGAGTATAATATAATATATGAAACTGCAAATGGATTTTCACCCGCCATGCGGTAATCCACATATACAGATCATTTTCACAATTTAATAAGGAATGAATACACAGGATCATTCACCATGCATGTGGTAATCCACAAAGACAGGTTATTCTAACAGAATAATAAAGAATAGAATAACAGAAGGATTCACCATTCGTGCGATATAGATCAAGACCGACAAGTTATTCTCAATGTAATAATAAATAATGGAACCAGTCCCAGAAAACGCCTGCATGTGATATTCGACAAAATAATAAATAATGGAACCAGTCCCACAGTAAACGCACGATATAGGATATTTCGGCGAATAATAAAGAACGGAATATTAGAAGAATTTCACCATGTATGCGATTTGGCATAAAAACAAAGTTATTCAACGAGAATAATAAGAATGGAATAATGTAAGAGTTTCACCAAGTATAGGGTATCCCATGATACAAAAGTTATTCCAATGTAATAATAAAGAATGGAATAACGTGAGTTCTCTTCATGAATAAGAATGAAAGAATACCCCTTATGAGTACAACCAATAATATTCTCTACCTTAGAAAAACTGAATACTGAATTAGTGAAGTAGCAGAATACTTTTTTTCTTTCTCTTTATAGTTTTTCTCTCTAGAATTTCAGTGAATTCTTAAGAAATAATGAAGGAATGAGCTTCTATTTATAGGAGAATGGACTGAATAATAACTAATTCATGAACGGTCCAGATTGATTTACTATTAAAACTTTAAACCAGCTATCCATATTGATTTACTATTATACTTTCCACTAGCGGTCCATATTGATTTACTATTATATCTTCAACCAACGGTCTGAAAAATTAGCACATCTCCTCATGGAATAATATTGTACCCAAAAATGATTTGGACCGAACAGAAATATATCTTACGGGTGAATAGTATCCCATGAATAGTAACTCGTGAATAGTACTCCGACATGAAAAGTGTCTCGAATACCCAATTGAACAATATAACCTCCAGATATCAATTATACTAACACAAATAAGTCCAACACAATGGAACTATAAAATTTATCTTTAATTAGTACGAACTTATTCATCATTAATATTATAATTCACAATATTTAACAACCAGGTCGTTCCCAGGAAAGAGGGGGCTTTTCGTTAAGGATTTCTCCTTATCATGCGCGCAATTAGGTGACCAAACCTCTCCTCGATGTAACTTCTAGATATCATTAATATTGCAAATAATAATATGAATAACTTTGTCGTCTCAATTATTTATTTAATAATATATCATATTATGTAGATGATACTGTAACAATAATTGAATCAATAATATGAGAGATATGATGCAACAATTACTGTAGCAATAATTGAGTATAACTGAGTGACTTCTCACGTAAGCATCAATAATCAATACCGTGTGCTACTATGCAACCACGCGTATTAATGTACTTTTACTACCGGGTAGTTCAACAGTTTTAATGGTAACACCTCTGCCGTTATTTTTATAGAAAGATAATTTTGTCGCTTTTTAACTACGACAATACTTCCGCTAGGGGTCCACTAATGATTGTCTTGTGCATTTAATATTCCATGTTAAAACGAATATTCCCCGACTAATCGAATATTATATAACCACTTGCTTAATTTGCAAAATTTATAAATATTACCCACAACTATAACATTATATCAAATTCACACCATAATATTCAAAAATATATTTCGAGAAAATTATTCTTTATTCATAAAAGTTGGGGTCTTACACACCCCTACCCCAAACCCACACCCCCACACCCCCACCCCACCCACCCACACACCCACAAAAAAAAAAATAATATTATGTGATTATGTATACATCCCACCCCACCCCACCCCACCCCTCACCCCACCCCACCCCACCCAAAAAAAATATTATGTGATTATGTATATACACCTCTTACCCTTTTATATATATTTTATATAAATATTATATATATATATATATATATATATAAATTATATGAAAAAGTATAGTAAAAAAAAGAAGAATATAATTATAAAAAAAATCTAGAGAAATATGTGTTAATTTTTTAATATAACTTGAATTTAAGTTAAATTTGAACATTTAGGGATATTTAGGTCACTTTCTAATTATTTATTTCATTCTTAGATGTATTCATAACATCAACCAAACATGTACATGGAATATTAAAAAATCATTCCATTTCCTTCCTTATTCCATTCCCTACTCTATTCCATTCCTTCAATCCAAACGTAGCATTAGCGTTTTAGTACGTACATAATTTTTCTTAGAATTCATACTTAGAATTTGAATATACTATTCTGTATTGGATCTCCTATTTGTCAATGTTGCTCCTAATTCTTTCTATAATATTGATGCTGCATGTTTCAAGCTATATATATACTCAATATTACAAAATGAAAACTTAGCAACTGCTCTTCCACATTTTGTATACCCAAACAACTCTAGCATCAATGTAATCTAGCAGTAACGAAAGAATCAATAAGTCAAATTAAGATCGAGGACTTTCATGTTTAAACCTTGGGGTATTGATTTGAACAATATTGTAATTTAGAAGGCCTCGCCACTGCTATATTTTATATTGATTTGTTAAGAAATAATATATATTTTTTTCTCTTCTAAATTTCCAAAACAATGGTATAAATAAGTAGACACGAGGGACCCTAGCTAGGGTTTACTAATTGCCCTTCGATCTGCAAGTGATTAGCTAGCATAATTCATGACCATATATGGAACGACAAGCTAGCTAGCTAGCTAGCTAGGAAAGCTTAATTAGATTGAATATGGTTCATAAATTGAATTGGAGATAGAAATTAAAAGAAGAAGAGAAAAAGGAGAAAAAATTGTCCAGGTTCATGAACAGGAGGAGAATGGAAAGGAAAGGAAAGGAATTGTACCATGCATGCTTTTTCCATATTTATAAATCACTCTCATTCATCTATTTCCGTGATAACCAAATAAGGGAAAATGTAGTCCTTCAATTCCCACTTTTTTCCTTAATTTAATAAATTTATCTCAAGAATCTTTACTTTTACTTTTTATAATTTATGGATAGAAAAAATATGCACAAGTGGAAGCTAGTGCAACAAAGACTAAACAGTACCTTTCATGTCCTATCTTGCCTCAAGGCCATTTAGCTAAAAAAAACAATAAAATGTTTGTGGAAAAAAATTGAACCATATATTTTGCTTTTGAAAATTGGACTCTCCACAACAACAAAAAATTAGCAAAAAAAATAGTATCTATATATATGGGATGTCAACTTTAGGAGTGATGATACAGTTAAAATTATTATAATGATAAATATGTATATATTTCCTTTTTCAGAACAAAAATAATTGAAAAATGAGACTTGTTTTTTATGGGAGGGGAGTATTATAGCGTCAGTCATCAAAAGAGTTTAAATTCATGATAAGAACTTCTAAAATATATTAATCAGCTTAATTAGGAATAACTTACTGCATTTGTGCACAATCTAAAGTCTGAAAAACAATATCAAATATAATACAATCTAGATTAATTAAGTAGTAGGAAAACAACATGATACACAAACACTGACACACATATAACTAAAGGGTTGAGCATATATATATATGTATGCATTAATATCTTCCTTCCTGAAGCTAGAGTTCTTTCATTTTCATAGTTCAAGAATCAAGAGGACATTTATTCATGCAGGTGTTTCCAAACAAACTAAAAGTCAGAAAGCTTTAATTTCGAACATGGATAAAAACAAAATACTAGTAATTAATGATCCATGCCAGTGGTATATTGACTGGTACGTCTTCTAAAAAGTTGGTTTAACTTGTTCCTTTATTGATTCAACCCCAGGAAGCTCAATATATAAGTGAGCCACAACATTGTACTACTGTAGAACACATTACAATGTGCATGGAAAAGACATTTGATATTTTTGTTAATTAATCTAAAGGATTTGTTTGTGTATGTGTGTGTGTGTGTGTGTGAGCTAGAAAGAGAGAAGATTGATTGACGTGTGATATAAAAGAGTTTACGAGTCCTAATAAATTCTGAATTGGAGTTGTGTGCTATTTTCATAACTGCTAGTGCACGTATAAGTACTTGACAATAAATTAATTTCTTGCATGAAAGTAGTTAAGCACGGGTAGCCGCCGAATAAAGAAAGGTAACTAAAGAGAGATAATTAAGCTTAATTATCTTAAATTAGATAGTTTTAAGGACTTTGATCAAGGCTGAACATAAAATTAAGATATAGCTAGCTAGCACACTTGGTTAACATTGGATAAAGAATTGCATGCATAGCATCATGAGCAATCAGCCTTAAAATTTCAGCAGAGTGACTGCTCATGATGTTATATCAATTTCAAATTTTGAAGCTCTCTAGTGTGCCGGCGGCCGTACATGACCCTCCAAGGTCATTAGCTCATTGAAAACCAGCTCCAATGGCTGCGGGAGCCCAATAATCAGCTCCATTCTCACTCCCAACTTGCACAGTGCATGATATAGGGAACAGACACAACCCTCTACTCCTCAGGTCCTTCTTTCCCTCTTCATTACATTCCTGCAAAACCCCAATATATATATATTTTAATTTTTTATAACTACAATAAGATTTGAATAAAAAAAAAAAATTGAATTTAAGTTAATCCACAATTGTATGCATATACTCCCTACTTGGTCTCACTAGACTTAAACATATAATGTACTCTTTCCCACAGTTTAAACAAATTAAACTTTAAGTATTAAGGAGATAACTTAAGATTATGAGAGAAATGAGACTCTCATTTGTATTATATTTTCGAAAGTTATTTTGCTTTTAATTTTGGAACAAAATTAAATATAATTTTGCTTTATATTTTGAAACAATTAAAAGAAATAATTAGCAAAAAAACAAAACAGAAAAAATATAATTTTCAATATTTTTTCTCAAACTACATTTATATATTATTTCTAAGAAAATATTAAAATGCATCGATAAAAATAAAAATAAATTAAATAAGACTCATCTTTCATCTTTAGATATATAGAAAGAATATGTGTTAGACGGCAAGTACCTGCTCAGGAGCCACTTTTCTCTTCATACAGTTATTATCATTCAACAGCTGTTTCAGATATTAAACATTACAATAAAGATAATTAGCAATTTCATTATGCTATATCAGTACTCAACCTTTCCCATTTTATTTTAATGCAACTAATTAAAGTAGTCTTTAACTATTCTTTTGTAATATTCCAAAAGATTAAAGTGTATTATAAAGCTGCTACACTTGTGTTTTCAAAACTTTCTTTGAAGAAACGAGAGACAGTAAGTTGTGACCTTTATCAATTAATAATTAAGGACATACAAGCTTTGCTAAAATGTCTTTTGAGGTGGTAATGGATCCAACAAAGCATATATATATATAAATATATACCTGACCAGGGTCTTCAGGAAATAAACAATTCCTCTCCCCTTGAACCTACAAATTAACACAAATAGCACAACCATTCATTAATAGTGCCTCATAATTTTACACATAATTCACACTAGTACATTTTGACAAAACACCTATTCACATTCACATATATGGTAGCCTCTGTCCTACGTCACAGTATATATATATAGAAAGATAATTTTTACAAAAAAAACAGTGGCTTATGTCACGATTTTCAATATCGACCCTTAACATATATAACGAACATAGGCATATGTCCTTATACTAATATTAGCATGGTTTTTGAAAATGTGACATCCATTTGTGGACAACTGTGACATTCATTGCGGGACAACAGAGGGAGAATACAAGAGAGAGATGTTTGTACATGCATTGGGAAGTGAGACATGAATATATAGGAGTAATATATATATATATATATATATATATATATATACACACACATATATATATATATGTGTGTGTGTGTGTCTTACAGACTGTTGCTGCCTCATGTTGTTTCCTGATCCACTGCCCAAGTACGGCAAGCTGAGGGCCTGTATTTAAGGCGGAAAAAGAATTGAAGATTGAAAAGGAATAACTAATATTTTTACAGCTTCAATAACTAAAGGAACACTGAGCTAGACAAGGAGTGAAGTTTTAAGTATATATATATATATATATATATATATATATATATATATATATATATATATAAATGTGGCATCAATACTGGTTTTATGGTAGTTTGTAAAAACATAACATCAAAAAGAAGAAACATCACCTCAATTTGACTCTGAAGGAATCTTATGTACCCAATTGCTTCTAACAACACAGAAGCTGTGTCAGTCTGCAAAAACATTAAAGAAAAAAAAGGTTAAAATTCATCAAAACCCTAAAAAATATATAAATAGGATGATTAAAGAATATAATCCCCTAGATATATAGTTGACAAATTAAGAATAAAGAGAACTTTCATCTGTTAAAAGAACCTCTCTTTATAGCTAGGCTTTAGTAATTATTAATTTGGTGATTATATAGGTTTAGAGCTTAATAAATTTAATTACCTTTCCAAATGGGGAAACAAGCTGGTGAAGAGCTGTTATTCTGTCTCCTAATTTTTCTTTCCTCACCTGCTTAATTAGTTTTCACATTACTTACAAAAATAAATTAAATAATACAAAGGAAATTAAAGATAAAAATATATCGGATGACAAGTTGCTTGGCAATAATTATTTCACTTTTTATCTGTAATTTGAATGATTTTTTCTTCATGTTTGTGTGGATGTAATAAGAGATATATAGATAGCTAAAGAATCACCATGCTTGAGAAATGGACAATCAAGAAAGACATATAGTTACATCCAAAATATATGTCAAGGAGGAGAGAGAAAGAGAGAGATGTGTGAGTGAGTTTTGTTGATTACTTTGAAGGTAGACTGAATTGACGAAGAAGGTTGAAGTCTAGCTTTCTTTGAAGCCCCACCGGTGGCTGTGCTGTTGCACTTCACAGTAGATCAAGAAACAGAGCAAGTTTAGAAATTAGAATTTTTCTTGACCACCTTTAAAAAGATAATTTTAATTTGGAGAATTTATGATCTCAAAATAAAATTATAGTGTCCTTAGATCCAATTAATTTTCATGTAGAATTTAGTTGTAAGCAAAATTGCTACATGTTAATTAAAAATGTTGAAAATGATCTTAAAACCCTAAAATTAATTAATATATAATTTACCTCGGAGGAACGATCTTGGGGTGGATGCCTGCCATCGGCCTTATTGTTAGAGAAATCAAGCATGTTACTGCTTAAACTCGTAACGCAAGATTTGGGAGATGAGACAGGCATCATTTGTGGCCAACTAGGTTTTGTAGCTGCAGCTGCCTGGATTAATTCTGCATTATTATTTCCATGACTACCAAACACTTGATGATGATGATAGCAGCTGTTTGCCGAGTTTTCTTGATTTACATGATCTACAGAATTAGTACCATTTGGAGGCTGCTGGTGATGGTGTAAAAGTTGCTCTTCCCAATTCTCCAACTTCTTTGCTTGATGCTGAATATGGTTCAAACCTAACTTATCTTGATCTTCAACAACTAGTCCACCCCTATAAAAACATACAACAAGTACCTCGACTAATTAATAGTGAACTATATTTCTACTATACACTTAGACAGAGAGAGAGAGAGAGAGAGAGAGAGAGAGAATTTAAGATAAATAATTATTTTCTGGATCAAAGAACATGCACTAATTCTCAATGGTACAAGAACATTAAATTAAGTTGAAGAATGTTTTTGTAAACTAGAAATATGTGTCCGTATTAGATCAAAATACTTGATTTATAAGTGACTTGTGTAAAACAAATGTTTTGGCTCAGACATCATGTATATATCTTTTCTGCTCCGTTAATAAACTAAACTGACTGAATAATGGCAAAAAGGGAAGAAAAAAAAAAGTAGTAGTCTTTTAATATTGAAAGGCTTAAGGTGATGAATCTAGAGAGAGAGAGAGAGAGAGAGATTACATGAGTAGTTGGCTCCATGACTCTGGAAGTTCTTGGATATGATCGTGCCAAGAAAGAGAAGAAGAAGAAGGCGGTGGCGCGTATTGAGGAAAGAGATTGTTGGGAGGAGGAGGAGGAGCCAAGAAATTAGGATGAGAGATGAGTTGTGTAGGAGGAGGAGGTGCAGGCCTCATATTACTATTGATGTTCCACCAGTTAGGGCTGCCGGCCGCCATCAGTTGCTGCACCGGTGAGCTTTGCAAAACACCTCTATTCATTGCCTTGAACAATAATAATACTGAAACAACAAGAAGAAAGATGAAGAAAATTATTTATTTTAGTTTCTCTAGCTATAGTACTTTGGTTTTAACTTATAATTGAAGCTCCCCAAACAGGAATTAAGGAGGTTCTTTTAGAGAAACTTTAAGAGGTCTTCCTACTCTAGATTAAGTAGAGGCATAGGAAGCTGATACAACCTCCTTCTTTTGGAGAGAGAGAAAAAGAGAAAGATAGAGAAAGGATTTTGAAATTAATCATGGGGTTTGGAGAACCTTTGTCTTTGTGTCCTCTCTTTCTCTCCTTTTTTCATTGGCTTTTCTTTCTTTTCTTTTCTCTTTCCTTTTTCTTTTATGTATTTTTTTTCCTTTACTTTTCTCTTATTTTTACTTTATTATTAAAGTGGGGCAGAAAAAGGTGATAACAATTCTTAAACTAATTAAAAATAAAAAACTAAAAAATAAAATAATTTTTTTTTTTTGATCCCACTATAGTGGCCATAAGTGCATCATAATTCTATCATATGAAGATTATTAAATCTCTTTCTTCTATTTTTTTTTTGTTGTTGTTGCTGAAATTCCTTCTTCAAGCTAATTAATTTCATGAACCACAATATAATGTTTTGAATATATATTATTATAATTTGTAATTTATCTATAAAAATAATAAATCAGTTGACTATATAAAAACTTGAAAGTCTGATTAATAGTCTCATAGTTCGGAAAAATAAATAAATATATATATATATATATATATATATGTGCATGTATATATATTATCTTCTTGGTTTGGCCTATCGATGACTCTTTTTGATTCAATCAAAACTTAACCTTTCCGAAAATAATCTGCAATTCTCTATTAGTAAGGAAGCATAAAAAATTTATGACCTAGTTGTGACTATACCTTGTGTCTGCCTTCGGTGCACTAAAACTCTTTTCACCATCTTATTCTAATCTTTGTCAATCTTTGAGTTGTGAGTCTAATCACTTTAAATGCATATATATATATATATATATATATATATATATATATCCATTTTAAGGACATACCCTTTTATTCAACATACTTTGCATATTCCTTTTAACGACGACAGACCGGATGACGGTTCGGTCCGTCGTTATATTAGAGAATTGTCGTCTTAATTTTTAGCGACAGACAATATATAGTGACGGATCTCTGATATAACGATAGACCGGACTGTCACCCGATCCGTCGCTAAAGGGGGTATGCAAGGTATATAGGATAAAGGGGTATATGCCCTTGATCCTTTATATATATATATATCGGAAATTAGAATCAAGGGCTTACCCCTTGATCCTACATACCTTGCATACCCCCTTTAATGACGGATCGGGCGACGGTTCGGCCCGTCGCTATAAGTTTGTTCCGCCGCTAAATGTTGTCCGTCGCTAAAAATTAAGACGACGGTTGTCTGATATAGCGACGAACTGAACCATCGCCAGATCCATGTCCGTCGCTAGAGAAAGTGAGCATGGTATGTAAAATAAAATGGTGAGCTCTTAAAATGAACTATATATATATATATATATAAAATATCTGGCTCTCTCCAGCGAACTGGAGGGAGCGAACTAAGAGCGAATTGGTTATAATGACGATTTTTTCCGTCGCTATAGCATAAAAAATCTATTTTCTATGTTATAGCGACGGAAAAAATCATCGCTATAGTCGGTTCGTTTTTAGTTCGCTCATTCCAGTTCGCTGGAGAAACGGTTGTATATATAATACCAACAATTTTCAACAATTTTCGTAAAGACTACAATGCACAATACCATGAATTTTGCAAAAGATTAGAATGCACAATAGTACGTATAATACTAAAGCATCAAAAGGAAAATTCTCACTTTTAAAATTGATATCATTTCTCAACCATTCAAACTTGTCGTAAAGAGATCACTCATATTAATCAAGGGATAAAATAGTGTATGATTGTTCATTTGGGTTAGTGTTGTATATAACTCGATCAATGACATGAATTAATCAAGCTAAAGGTGTGGCAAGTCCATTTCTTGATGGAGCAAGTGATGTGGAAATTAGAGGGGGGAAATTAATCTATATTAATTGCTTTATACCTCATTTGGCAAAGTTTGTGACACCTATAATATATATCTCTAGGTTGAAGAAAATTAGAGTGCGGGGAAACTAATCTATTGATGTGGAATGTGTTCATTTATTTAGATTATTACGTTCAAGTATTCAGATGACTAGACAGGCTTGTGGGTAATGTATCAACCTATCAATTTTCCCATTTTAGCAAAATTTCATCAAGAAAATAGCAACTTTCCTACGTATTTTAATAACAATAATATTAATTACTTTTCCTTTTTTTTTAATATATAAGAACTTCATTCTCGTAGACTGTACAATATTTTTAAGGGAACTAATATTTTCGCATAGTATTCTCTCACAGTGGTTTACACCTTCATGTAATAAGGAATCGTGTATAAATATAAAAAATACTCCCCTATTTTTAATTGAAATGTGTCGGCAGAAAAATATTTTTCACATGTTCTTCATGATACACCTTAAAAAACATGCATAGGAAAGTAAGAAGAATGAGTGTTAAGTTAATCAAAACATAAAAAAAGAGAGACATGGTAACAATCAGTTGTTTTCCTTCCGTATTAATTTGTTTTTTACTGTATCTTTTACTTTCACTGTCATAACAGTTATATTTTACTTTTTAACTTTCTCGCACGTAACGCGTTTAAGTCATTAAGAATTGTCAATGACAAATTGTATACACAATTTTTATACAATAATTTTTTTTAATTAATAGGTTTATTATTTCATATATAATACAACGTCATTATTATTTTTCCCTGTTGGGATCGGACTCTAATTTATGATGGAGCAATAAATAAATGAGTGTACTTGGTTTAATAACCATTAAACCGTGCAAGCTCCTTCAATAAAATGCGAGTACGTAGTATGCTTGTTTGCGACTGCATTAGTACGTGTTAACCGATTTAGGGGTTTGTTTATGATTGAATGACTGAATAGGTCCATTATTCAAATAAAGTTTGCTTTGTTTTAAAAAAAAAAAATCGATGAATGGTTGAATCGACAATAATTCGTATGACTTTACTGAATAGTTTAGTGTCATTTTTTTGACTGAATGGACTGAATGAAATTTTTTTTTACAATATTAACTATTATATTAATTAATATTAAATAAATTTACAAAAAATATTAAATTTTTTTAAAGGGGTAAAATAATAAAAATATGTTATTAAGATGTTTCAGACATATCAATTATCAAACAACTTTTTTCATTCACATTTAGATTTAGCTTATTCAGGTTCAGATTCATTCAGTTTTTATCAAACACCCCCTTAATCTTCTTATTAATTCTTTTCTTTTTTGTTAAACTTTTTAAGTTTATGAAATTTTTTGTTTAATATTTTAATTATATATTGGTATTTTTTGTTCTAGTTTATTTTTAGTAGATTAATTGTGAATATAATAATTTTACAAAAGCACCTATGATATACTCCTTCCTTCTAAACTTCAAGATCAATATTGACTTTTTAATAGTCAATTCTAAATAATTTTAAATTGAAATGTTTTATTTAAATTTTGAAGACAATAAATCATATAGATAATGTACTTTTTAGATGACTTATAATTATATTCATAATTGTATGACAAGCTAAATAAATATATAGGTAATTTATTTTAAATTTAAAAATATTTAAAATTAAATTTAAAAGTTAATATTAATCTTATAATTTAAAACAAAAGGAATATATGTTTTAACCTATTAAGAACTTTGTGCAGATTAAAATATATGAAACAATTATTGGGACAAAATTATAGCATCACCTAGAAGATGCCTTGAATAATGGGGTAATTACAAAACTTATTGTGTTCTTGTGTTCGAAAACTTTTATGACATGATTGGACTAATTAAACGGGGATATATATATATGTTCAACATTTTTTTTTCGTTTTCATTTTAAAAGAGTAGGTTTTTTTGCTGCTTGTATAATTAATATTTCATTAAATTATTGATAGTACTTTTACAAGAAAAAGTTCATTTATATATCTATATTTTATTAAAGGAGAGAAGATAAATAATCGCTTTTTGAAGCTGTGTCTTAATTTTTATTCACCTTTTACTTTTATAAGTTTGGTTTTGTTACAATTTCGTCCTTCCTATTTTATTTTATTTTATATCTTTTTACCTCCAAAATTTGATAATTTTTTTATCATATCATTATAATTATTGCACTTACAATGCCTGTCACTTGTACTAGACTTAATTAATTAACTATGATGAACCTGCATATAAAGAAAGTACTATAGAGAATAAAATGAGGGTATTAATTCAAAAATTCACGCATCTTTAAAAATTATACTCCTTCGTCTCATAGTTATAGGCTGATTTTTTTTGGCATATAGTTTAAAAAAATTAGTTGATAGCAATTTTTAATAAAAAATTCCACATATACCCCTCAATATGAAATTAATGAATAAGTTAATTACTCCTTACTTATCTAATTGGAACTCTCAACTTTATTGATTGACCATAGAACTTTAACCAAAGATGAAGTCTTATTACATTGGAACTCTCAAGTTTTATTGAAAATACAACAACATTAAATATGGTGATAAAAATAATGACATTGAATATTATTTTTTCAAAAAAAGAGTAGTGGTTGAATATTTATTATAAGGGCATAAAAGTAAAACAATGAACCAACTAAATTTTATAAATAGTAAATAGCCTAAAAATCAGCCTATAACTATGGGACGGAGAGAGTATAACGAATTAATGATAATAATATATATGATGTTTTGTGACCAAAATTATATCGTATCTGCTTGTAAATTCCTCTAATTGTTCTTTCTATAAATATTTAATGCATGTTTAATTTATTTTAACTTTGGCTTATGTGAGATTATGTTTAATCCATGAGGGTGCAGTGAATGATGAGCAGACGGTACTACAAATATTTCAAATGGTCAAAATCTAGGGTTTTGGAATCCTTAACCTAAAACAGCCAAGAGAATGATTTCATTTACCAAGATGAATGTATTGTTTGGCATGACAGCCAACCTTCAAATTCTTATGAGATCAGTATATATATGTAAAAGTCGATCTTGTCCCACTTATCTTACACATTCTTTTGATCCTTCAAGGGTGTCATTGTCTTTATAAATAAGAAATGAAATAAAATATAGTAGAACTATTCTATAGTATATAACTTGGGGAATATTTCCATGACATACATTCCTTAGAACCAATTATTAATTAAACAAACAGACAAATAAACCCTTAAATCTAGAAGAGAGTGACAAGGAAAATTGGGAATTATATTTGGGGTTGAGTGAGTGAGGATTAAGGGTGGCTTGGCTAGCTAGGACTGCTGCAATGTCTGGTCCGTACTGCCAAATCTTTGTCTCAGCCTCCCCGTCTTTTCCTCCTTTTATTCCCCCTTCCTTCTTTTATTTCCATTTTCTTGTCTCTACTTTCTATCTCATATCAAGAAATGAAAACCCTACTCCTTGTCCCCTTTCTCCTTCCATATTCCCTTCACTCTCCCACTCACAAACAAATATATATATATATATATATATATATATATATATACACACACACACACACACACGAGTATTTTCGAGAAAAAAAATTACATATAATAATTATTTTGCGACAGAAATTCAATCATTTTTATATCGCATAAATAAAAAACACTTATGACATCATTAATTTATACACCACAATATGCCTACTAATTGCATGATTTAATTATTTGTTAAAATAAAATATTTTATAAGTTAATTGATCGATGGAAGAAATTATTTGTTGGTAGCTTTAATTTACTATCGCTATCCTTTGATTTACTCTAATACTAGTAGCTAGTCAGTAATGGATCAAAATAAAACTAGTAGGAGTAATAATTAATAATTAAATGTCGTATGTATGTATAATTAAATCAACAACTTTGAAACTCGGTATGTCGTTTTCTTCTAATCGAATAATAGACATGAAAGGGTGTGTTATTTTTGTTTCATATTGTTCATGCTTGATCATTGGATTTCGGGTAACAAGCTTGAAAAATTCCCTCTTTATGATCCCGAAGCCGCAGCTAATGGAGTAATTTAATTACATTTACCAAGAGAGCTTACTTTCTCCTAACCTACTCCTCTATTCCTGGCCTGGCAGGCATTTCTTAATTAGAACCCCCTAAACCCATAGCATGAGCCAGGATCGAGGAATATCAATAGCACACACTTTTGAACTTCTTTATGTAAACAAATTAAGACAAGTGCATAGGAACCACGAACGAAAATCATGACATTTACTTACTTTTGTTGTTTAATTAATTCTAATATTCTAACTCCACTTGAATACTCACTTTTAGATTTTGTCTATACATACATACATACATACATAGGGCTCACAACATTAATTTTCAGCTTAAAGTTTTTAGAGTTGTAGCTAGCTAACAAAGGATTAGTAGTATTAATTAATACCTAGCTAGGCCTTTAATTACTCCATTATTAATAATACGTACACTACAATATGCATTAATCTTAATTAACATGAAACTTTAAATCACATGTTGAATTCTCTACGGAACTAGCTAGCTAGCCCGATTGATTTTACGCTTGGAATTTTGCAAATAATGATCGATGTATGTATCCACCTTTATTAATTTGTGGCACTCTCATCTTCACTTTTTAAAAGTATGCAATTTTGTTGAAAGTTGATTTGAAAGGAGCGAGCGAACATGTTTTATGGTCAAACTTAAATTCCATGTTTATTTGAAACAACAAAACTGCATAGGATAGGATAGGATGATAATTTGCAACACTCAACTATATATATATATATATATATATATATATATATATATATATATACTGGTCCGGATCATAAACTCACCCCTTTATCTAACATATCTTTGCTTCACGCATTCTTTTAATGACGGAATGAAAATGATTTATCTCGTCCGTCACTATATATTCGGTTCGTCGTTATATGTTATCCGTCGCTAAAAATTAAGACGACGATTCTATATATATAGCAACGGACCGAATCGTCGTCCGGTCCGTTGTTAAAGAGGGGTCCGGATTTATGGGGATTTATTTAATTTGCTTAAACTAATCCTTTAACTGGAGCTAAGATATCAACAATTTGAAGCAATAGTTAGACAACATACATTAATTCTTTGCGAAAACTAGCTAAGCTAATGAAGTAGTAGTAGTAGTAATAAGTTGTTAATTTTTTCATCCCTACGTCCGGCCATGCCATTAGCAGCTCCTAAAAAGTGCTTAGCAATTAGTTGTTGAAGTAATTAATGGGAGAAAGGGATGTTTTGGCACTATAAATAATGGAGTACATTACAACGACGACACGAGCTAGCGAGGTCGTTGAATTAATTTGCGTGCACGATTATCAATGCGACCAATCCGTAATAATCTTATCCAGACATGATTAGTGATATGTTTCTCCCAATCATCAAAAAACTTGTACCTTTCTCACCATCTTTCTTAATCATGTCTCAATTCTTTAAGTTTGTGTTGTACAGTACTACTACTACTACTACTTACTCCTACGTAATACTAGCAGTAGCTTTAATTTCTATTTCTATTTCTATTTCTATGTAGGCGTGTCATGCAGCTATGCACTAAGTATAATTCCTTTACTAAACAGGAAATATAATGTACGTAAGTACAACATTATCACATATGCATATAGATATTGAATAGATATAATATGATCGATGTGATAATTAATTATATATATATATGGACAATAATTCATAAAATATATTTGTTAAGAATCAAAAATGAACAAATAACATCTATATATATATATATATATATATATAGGTTGATCCGTTCTAAATATCAACGATTAAGATTTTTAAAAAATCAACATTAGCTAGAATTATTAGCGGATGCATGGAACAATGGACCAAATGTCACAAATTTAACCCCAACTCAACAAAGGTCAACTCAGGTCATGATAGCCTTTCATTACTGTCGTCTACTATTATTAGTAGTTAGCGGATGTAACTCGTCGTCCACTACTAATAGTAACGGACCTGAATTGATTTCTATATTATAGCAATTAAATAGATATATTATAGCAGATAGAGTCCTTCTAGGAAACTGATATAATTTTCATGTGATTCCTCTTATATCAACTGTGAGCGTGTCTCACCCCAATAAGAGAGAGTATCATTTTAATATGTGAAAATATCAATTTTCTTCTTTTAACATTTTACAAATATTAATTTCCTTTTTTTCTAACTCTTGTCAACATAAATATTGAATGGACAAATAATTTTCTTTTAAATATACCAATTAAAGCTCAATATATAATTAATTATAGCAAATAATAATTTTAAAAACCTCAGTATATAATTAATTATAGCACGTATTAATTTCCTTTTTTTGTCGCTCTTGTCAACAGCAAGTATTGAAAGTAAACAACCTTTCGTTACTTTTTACTGCAAATTCATATGTTTGCTGATCAAAAATAAACAATTCATGTGCAAACTCTATAATTATGTTCATGTTCATATTGTTCTCAAAATATGGGACTTCAAAAAAAAAAAAAAATAAAGGTATGCATGAACGTGATTAATGTGAAAGCATAAAAGTATGGTAGAAAATCATAATTAATTCCTTATATTAATGGATGTAGTATAGAATAACGAGGTGATAATTAAACAATTAACTAAATTACATTATTTTTATATAAATATGTAAATTGCTTCGCAGATAAGCAAAAAAAAAGACCATATCTTAGTAGAATATAAACAAACCCAACTATCATTTTCAGTATGGATTAAAAATAACCCGAATTCTCCTTTTCTGAATAAATTACTGATCCCAATACCCCCCAGTGCATCATGTTTTAATATTTTAATCTCTTATTCTTTTGTCTTGTTATATGATATGGGGAAAATAATTTCCCACCTTCCAGTTTTTTATCCAATCATTCGGGCTCTGCTAATTGTTGGAAATGAATATTACTTTTCCATGCCATGTGTCGCAACGGGATTGGCTTCAACTAGGGTTAAAAGTCAAAAAGTAAGAGAGACAAAGGTCAATTATTTGTTGATTACGTTTCAAACAATGTTTAATTTGGGTATTCGGTTAGAAAAAGTGATCATATTTTCACTCTAATTTTATTATTATTTGCCTACCAATAAAATTTAATTTTGTATCTTGACTTATATATCTTTTGGTGCACCACCTAAAAGTAGAATAATCTCTTCAATTTAAAATTAAAAATATTTTTGATTTTTAAATCTGCTGCAAAATCATTAAATTGAAAATTAATACGAATTTATTTAATTTCACAATGGTATATTCTTGTGTTTTTTTTGGAATTCTCAAATTTAAGAGTATGAATACATAATTAAATAAATAATCATTAAATTTTCTTCTCTCTCTATTCTCTTTAGACAAAAATCCTAGCATCTGTCTTCGATATGGGGAGGGCTCTCCTTATTGAGACTCTCCCTAGATGTTTATATTTGGGTGTAGCGTGGGTTATCATTATCATGACGAACGATTTTTTATCTGCTCGTATTGAAAGAACTACTCACATCTGTATATTCTATTATATATTACTTTTAGAATATGACTGTTTTTTATGAATATATTTAATATCTACTATTTGTTGTTACGATTGAATATTTTTTTTAATTATATGTTATTCCGTTTGAAATGATTATATTTTTAATTCTTTCTATTATAATATTTTCATCTTGTAACAATTTACTACCGTTTTAATATATTTCAGTGGGTTATACTGTTTGATTAAAAAAATAAATGATGATTATTAGACATTGGTATATTCTTTTATTCTCTTACTTGCCCCTCTAGATAAATAATGAATTAAGGCAGGCTCCTCCACGCCAGGTTCTTAACATTCTCATGTGACCATTTTTAATTTTATTATTTCTATTGATAAACAGGTGTGTACAATGCTAAAATAATGAAGAAGATCTGATCCAACTATATTTTTATTTTTTATCCCTGGATGGAGAATATTCCGACTGGCGTTGGATGATTTAGATCCGATCTCAGTTAATAATAATAATAATAATAATAATAATAGCAGCAGCTTAATTTAAATATTTAAATATATATTTTGCGATATTAAAATTTAAAACCCGTAGCAAGTTATCCTAAATTAATTAAACCAATAAATAAATAGGTTAATTTAAATTTTTCCCGTCTCAAAATTATGATTTCTAATACAATAATATGTGAAGACAAATGATTGGAGGTAGTTTAGCTCTTGGCGCAGGAGAAAAAGTACAAAAATATATTAACCCACTTACCTAATAACTGCCTATTGGAATTTTCAGTTCACATGCTTAAGTCACGTGACTGACAGTCGGTCGTAATGCATTACCTTTATGCCCGTGGTCTAATCTAATCCACGGCGCTACCGGACGAACCGCATTTCAGTTTGGGTCAGCTTCTCACATGGCATGGCCTCTCCCACACGTGTAAAGCTAAGCATGCCAAACAAAACGAAATTGATTTTAGAAGATTCAATGTATTGGATTAAAAGGTTGGAATATATTTAATTATTTCCCTTTTTCTTTTACCTCACATTTTCACTTTTATTTATTAAATTTTAAGAGAATAATATATCTTACAATTTTATATGTCAATTTTTTTGTTGTGAGTTACATAGATAATTATAATTTGATAATATTTTAACGATAATAATATTTTAATATATTAGAGACACTCTTTAACAGAGCAATATTTTACTAATATCTAAATTGTAGTAATATTTAAGATGTCAAAATTTAAACAAGACCTGTTATTTTGAATAGGAAAGAGTATTGTTTTGCAACATTTAATAAGAGGTTTTGATCAAGGCTTTCATTTTAAGACCAAATGGATTGTAAGTGATAGAATATATGTGATTATTCTCATTATTATTGTAAATATTTTAGGATATTATTCTGTTGTAAAATTATATCGTTTTCTTATTCTTAGCTTAACTTGTAGGCATAATATTTATTTATACTTTGTATATATTACCAAAGGATGAATGAAAAACAGCAAGGGATTATATTTTTTTATGGTATCAAAGTCCTAGTTTTCTTTTTCCCTACCTTTTGCCATCTTCTTCTTCCCTGTATCAATGGCTGACTCAAAACATCTTCCCGCCACCACCGTCACCAATATCAAAACAGCCATCCCCATCACTATAAGACCCCGAATTTTATGAAATAAAAGTATTCAATTTTTTTATAACTACTATTCAGTAAATGATTAAATTGATAAAATTTAAAGTTAAGGGTGATATATAAATTTTTTTAAAATACGCAAGTGGTTATAAATTATTCATTGTTGTCGAAGAATATTCGTTTGGTCGTGGAATATTCTTTCTATCTAGAATATTAAATGCGGACAGTAAAGCCATTTGTGGGCCCCATAACAAAATAACTGTCCGGATGAAGAAAACGACAAACTTAAGTTTTTATAAATAATTGGCGTAATTATTACTGAATTAACATCATTGGAATACCCGATGGTTAAAACACGATGTCTGGCGTTGTTGCAAAGAAACACGCAGTATTGCACCAATTATTGATTCTTACGTGAAGGCCTTTACTCGATAATTATTGTTACGAGTGAATTCTTGCTTCAATATTTTATTTTATTGATTCAATAATTCTTGCGTTGATATTCTTGTTGTTTCATAATTGTCACTACACGGTATTTTCATTATCGGATCAATAATTCATATTATTTGAATAATATTATTAGATAACATTATTGGTAATGTCTAGAAAGTTACATACAGGAGAGGTTACCAATTACGCAAGGAGAGGTTTTTCCTCGGAACTATCATCGTGATTACTAATATTATTGTGAATAATTAATTATTGATTTATATGATGAGGAAAATATTGATTTTATGTGGAATTTTTAAAGTGATAATTGTTAAAATTGATAATTTATCTTTTCTCGATAAAATAATATTTTATTATATTATTATAATATAATAATGGTGATATTTTTTTTACAATAAATGCCCCTCTTTCACAGGAGCATGCAGTTGTCGATCTTGTGATTACGTAATATTATTTGTGAATAATTAATTATTGATTTATATGATGAGGAAATATTGATTTTATGTGGATATAGATGGAGAAAATTTTAAAAGTGATAATTGTTAAATTGATAATTTATCTTTTACGATAAAATAATATTTTATTATATTATTATAATATAATAATGGTGATATTTTATAATAAATGTGGGATATATGAGTATATGAGGAGAAGAGTATTTTGTTGCATTAAATGATTAACATATATTTTGTGTGTCGGTGGACACCCCATTTCTTGATTGAAATTTGATTATAGCACATTTATGCAAAATCGTCTGTATGTGGATTTGGTCAATTTACATTTGGAATTTGGAAAAACTTTCTTCTTGCAAAGTTGGAAATTGAATTTCCTATAAAAGACACGAGATTCAATTTTTACGATAAAAGGGCTATTTATTATGAATTATAGAAGTTCCGAAGTTCCGAAATAATTGATTTTTGGAAGTTTTAATTATTTTTTTAAAGAAAAACATTTTAGGTGAGTGTCCCACATGTTATAAATGTGTTATGTTGTTGAATTCAGATCTAGGAAGGTTGGCATAGAAATTATAATAATTATATTAATATTATATTAAATTTTCTGCTTTGGTGTTAAGCGTTTTCCTATAAATAGGGTCTTGGGTTAGAATTGAAAATCACACCAGAAACTATAGTTTTCTCTCTATTTCTCTCTATATTATCGAGTGTATTCTTGTGAGTATTTTGATATCTTGAGTGTTCTTTGCTATACGGTGCTGAAGTTAGATTCGTTATTCCAAATGTAATCTTGCTTCTTTTGAGATAAGGGATAATAAGGGATTACAGGGGATTCTAAAGGGATTGAAAGGGATGTTATTTTCTTATTAAGTGATATTATTTCTTCAATATCATTATGTTGAAATATTGGTTTGAACTTTTTATCAAATTTAAAATTTTTTCATGTCGGGTTCTTTCTTCATTTAGTTTCTTATTCACGACGGATACTTTTTTATGATTCTTATTCATGAGTTACTATTCACGAGTTACTATTCACGAGTTACTATTCACGGTACTATTCACTACAAAATTGGTTTCTTTTTCTAGCAAATTATAGTTGATTTATGAATATTACTCTTGAGATTAAAACTATGTATTGATTATATTGATTTTATTATCATATATAATATTTTTATAACCACGATGTTGAAATTCTCTTTTCTTTGGAGTGTAAAGATGGGTAGATTATTGGTATGATAATGACTAGGGTTCTCTTTGGCGATGGTGAAAAAGTTGAATTGTGGTCGGTATGATCATGACCATTGAATTTGATGGAATATTTTTAGCTTAAGTCTGAGTGAATTGATCAACATGGTTATAATTATGGTTTATATAAATTCTAAAATGATTATGTATTTCTTTGAGATATGAATATCTTTGATGCAGCTGAAGATGACATGTTGTTGAATATCTTTGGCATGTAGTGCAAAGATGAACCATTGATGAATATCTTTGGCCGTAGTGCAAAGATGAATTTATTAGTATGATTATGAGCAGGCTGCGTGATTTGGTATAACCATGAACTTTGATGTTTGGTAAAGGCGGTGATGAAAATTATCTTAAATCACGAATGCGAAAAGGAATTTAGAATTACAATTATGATTATGAGTTATTATATATAATTGTGGAAAGGAATCTGATGATTAATGTTCTGAGGATAAAACATTGTTGGTGGACTTTTAATGTGGAGAAGATAATAGACTTTATGGCTGTTTGACTCTTCAATGGATTGCTCGTTCATTTTTGACTATGGTTGAAAAAGTTTTATCATCTACCGTATGTTCTAAATCTACGATTTATTCTTTGTTGAAGGCTATTGATAATTTATTTATCTTTAGTCGCGATATTCTTTCTTGAGCTAGTTGTCTTTCACCCTTTTGCTTCACAATTCCTTTCGGGTAATAAAAGTGTAGTTGGAGACAACGGGGAATAACGAGGGGAATAGAACGGTGGTCTATAGATGTTGAGGGTGAGGTGAATTTAACTTGGAAGGGTGTTTTGCCACTATCATACAAGATGTCTAATGACATCTGACCTCGTGTCATCGTAAAACGGGTTGTGCTTCATCCACTTCTTTGAGTATATTTACAAGCACTACCTATATAATCTTGGTGTTTGTTTGGAGTATAATATCCAATTAGAGGCGAGTGGAGATAATGATATGTCGAGAAGACTCACCATTGGGAAGAATATGATAGTAATCTTCTCATTTTTCTTTGGGGTCTATTAGATTGACCAAGGATAATTACGTGGCCATATGATATACGTAATAACCTAGGCGTATGGTGTAACGACCCCCAAAATAGGTCCATTCCATCCAACCCATTCGAGTCGCCAAATATATGTATGCGGAAAACAACTACAACTTTATTACAACAATTGTGCGTGCAAATACAACAACACGTATCTTTGTGAGTTTGGATACAAATATATACTAAGCATGTAAAGACGTCACAATGACACCTTACATAAAGGTATAGTTAAAAAGCTGCTTTTAGAAATTAGAATCTTTGGGGAGTGCTCAAGAAACCTTCAACCGTACGTGGGAGGCCATGCTTTTAGGTTATAGTAGATATCATATAGCCACAGAATTATCCTTGGTTGACCATAGACCCCCAAAAGAAAAGCGAAAGATTCTTATCATATTCTTCCCAATGGTGAGTCTTCTATTGACATATCATTATCTCCATCGCTCTCTAATTGGGTATTATACTCCAAACAAACACCAAGATTATATAGGTAGTGCTTGTAAATATACTCAAAGAAGTGGATGAAACCTGACCGTATACGATGATGACACGAGGTTGTATGTCATCGGACATCTTGTATGATAGTGGCAAAACACCTTCAAGTTAAATTTACCTCACCCTCGACATCTATAGACCACCATTCTATTCCTCGCTTATCCACCTTTCAACCCGGCTACACTTTTATTACCTTAAAGGAATTGTGAAACAAAGGGTGAAACATGACTACTTCGATGAGAATATTATGACTAAAGATAAATAAATTATCAATAGTCTTCATCAAGAATAAATCGAGATTTAGAACATATCTTGAGATGATAAAACTTTTCAACCATAGTTAAGTGTAATGAATGAGCAATCCATAAGAAGAGTCGAATAGACCATAAAATCTATTATCTTCTCCATGTTAAAAGTCCACCAACAATATTTTATCCCAAAGTAACATCAATCAACAATTCATCCCACAATCACATGTATAACTCATAATCATAATTGTAGTTCTAAATCCTCTTCTTATATCGGGATGAAGATAATTTCATCACCGTTTTACACGAAATGTGACGCCCCAAAATTAGGTATCGTCACCCATCTTGGGTGCCATTCACTTACGTGGTACATAAATTCAAATACAACTTACTAGTATAACCTGCCGTAGTATACAATCTGACATAAAGCTGTGAGTTTGAATACAAATTTTGTCTACTAGATATTATACAAACTCGAAAGGAGTCCTCATTACAACTATTATCACACTATTTCACGGAATAGTGAGGACTACTAATCTTATCCTCGGACCATTACTCTGCTCCTCAGACTAAATCCCGACTATGTTCTCATTTCAAGAAGAGAAAGGGTGAAAGAAAGGTGAGCTCAACTAGCCCGAAGAAATATTATGACTAAGATAATGCGAGAATAAATTATCATTAGCCTTCAACGAGTGTTAAACCGATAAAATCTGATAGACAACCGGTTTAAGCTGCGGTGAATATAGCGATCCATTAAAAAGAGTCAGTAGAGAATAAAATCTACTATCTTTTAGGTTTTAAAGGTTTTCATCAATTTTATCGCTTTGAGACTCGACAATAAATAAACCACCACATCTAATCATCCACGTACTACGGTCAAGGATTTTCATCAAATTATCAATGGTCAAACATATACTTAGAATCACCCCCTGGTCATAATCATACCAAAAATTATCCATCATTTTGCATTACAGGACCGAGGACTTTGTCACATCATTTATATCAAGTCATGATTATACTGAATGATCCTCGTCATGTCATCATATACTAAGTTCATCTATGCATGCGTAAAGCGAAGATAACATAATATAACATAGGGATGATGATGATGACATAATAATTCAATAAAACAAGTTCAAAAATTATTTAATCCATGAATTATTAACGTCCAAATTGTCGACATGAATCTTTGTTTAAGTGAGTAAAATTCAAGAATGATCGGAAGAATATTTCCATGAAAGATCTTTGGATGAAACGCAAATATCGAGGATATTCTACTAATTTCATGGAGTATAGAAGTCAAAGTTTTAACCAATTTGGGTATAATAAAGAATGGAATAACAAAAGAAATCACCATGCATGCGGTACTTGCATGAGCAGAGTTATTCAACGTAATAATAATAACGGACTGTGGTCGTGAAATTACACCGGCGGGATGTTCAAATGAGAATAATAAAGATGGAACGAATCGATCCGTAAAACACACACGAGATAGGATATTCCAACGAAATGATAAAGACGGAACCGGTCCGTGTAAAACATGCATGCAGGATGTTCCAACGATAATAATAAAAACGGAACCCGGTCAGGTGTAAAACACATGAGCGAGGATGTTCAAATAATAATAGAAGAATGTCACCAAGTATAGGGTATCGATATCGAGGTTATTCAACGAGAATAATAAGCAATGGAATAACATAAGGATTTCACCAGTATAGGGTATGCTGGCATATACGAGTTATGTATAGGGTATGCCACTTTTACAAAAGTTATTCCAGCGAATAATAGTGAATGGAATAATGAGAAGTTCTCTTCGAAGAAAGAATAACACCTTCACCAGTAAAAGAACCTGAATATAGAAGTAGTGAAGTAGCGAGAATACTCTTCTTCTTTTATAACTTTCTCTGTAAGCTTCTATACTATAATTTCTCTCTAGAGTTTCAATGAATTAAGTAAGAAAATAATGAAGGAATGAACGAGCTTCTATTTATAGAAAAATGGAATCATAGTAACTAATCCATGAGCAGTCCAGATTGATTTACTTTAATCGGCGGTCCATATTTAAAGAAAATCTTTTAAATAAAATATAATATATTCTATTTATATAAAAACATTTCTTATCAAACCACTATATGCAATACTATGCAAAACACTACTTGAAAATCTTATACTGAACACTATGATAATAAAATATAATATATTCTATTTATAGAATAACTTTAATAAAGTTCTATTTTATATAAAAAGATGTTTTACTTTTTATTACGTTAATAATCTGAATAAAACAAAACGTCATTATCGCTATAATAATTCATATTATTAATTGTGATAATGGAATCAAACCGGTGACTTCACACATGGGCATCAATAAATCAATACCGGTGCGCTACTTTCTGCAAACCACACGACATTCTTGTACTTTTACTACCGAAGGTAGTTCAACAAAGATCAACGGTAAAACTTCCGCCGTTATTTTAATAAAATATTTTGTCGTTTCTCGATCAAAATAATAATTACGTTAATGTGGGTCCACCAACGATTGGTAGTTGTGCGAATATTCCTGCTAAAACCAAGAATATTCCCCAGACCAATCGAATATAATATAACCACTGCATACTTTGCAAAATTTATAAATACTACCCATTGTATAATATTATCTCAAATTCACACCATAATATTAAAAATTATTTCGACCAAATTTAAATCTTTATTAATAAAATCTGGTCTCACAATCTCCCTCCTTATGGAATTTAAGCCTCGAAATTAAGTGCGATTACTGGTATGATAAAGAGATGAGGATACCTTGAATACCTTTATAGTTTAAAAATATTAAATTCATCTTTGAAATCACCAAAGCTATTCATTAACAATTCATCTTTGCACTACATGAATAAAAGATATACAAATCAGTAAAACCAATAATGCTAAGACGCAGCCTTAATAGTATCACGACCACGAATTATCCATTTACCACTGGCCAAGGATATTCGTGTTTTCAATCTGATTATGATTATCTTTGAACAACTCACAGTGTATAATCATACCAAGTCCATCTATGCGTAAGCCGCGAGATGACTTTGAGCGCATCCATGAATTAATATTTCATTCATTGAGACTCAAATTTCAATAATTAATCCATATCATCGAATCATCCACCACTGACGCCAAGGATATTCATTAGTATCCGACCACAAATTATCCATGCACTACGGCCAAGATAATTGTGTTTTCAATTCTGATTATGATTATCACCAACAATCCACAGTCATAATCATACCAAGTCCATCTATGCGTAAACCAGTATGACTTTGAACACATCCATGAATTAATATTTCATTCTGCTGAGACTCATTTCAATAATTAATCCACATCATCGAATCATCCACGCACTACGGGCCGAGGATATTCATTAGTATCACGACCACAAATTATCCACGCACTACTGACGAAGATAATTGTGTTTTCAATTCTGATTATGATTATACCGAAACGATCCTCGTCATAATCATACCAAGTCCATCTATGCACGTAAGCCACGGATGACTTTGAACACATCCATGAATTAATATTTCATTCTTTGACTCTCAAATTTCGATAATTAATCCACATCATCGAATCATCCCCTTTTCTACGGGCGAGGATATTCATTAGTATCACGACCACAAATTATCCATGCACTACGGCGAAAGATAATTGTGTATTCATTTACTGATTATGATTATACCAGAATAATCCAGTAATTAAGTAATCATACCAAGTCCATCTATGCTTCTGAGACCACGGATGACTTTCAACATAATATAAACATGAGGATAATGATATAAAGAATCAATCAAATGAGATAAAGGATAAATATTAAACATTTATAATATAATTTATCCGAGTTCAAGAATATCCCCATGTTATCAATCATTTAATAATCTCATAATCTAATAACATTAATATTATAACAATATTTTAATCACTTCTTAAATTTATAAACAATTTATCTTAATTGTTTACGCTTTACCATATAATGCATTTAATCATTCAAAAATGCCATACTCATAAGATATCATCACCAATTATCAAATCTCTCAAAAATATGCATATACTACATATAGGATTCTCTGTGGCATAAAATCCTATTTTTCAACTTTGTTATTTCACATAACATATTTAACTCATATGTTAAATAACTAAACTATTTTCATGAAAATACCAAATCAGCCCTAAAAATATTTCTTTTCTGGGATTTAGCATAATATAGTCCCATAATGAAAATAAATTTTTCTCGAATTTTAAAATTCATTTACTATTTTTTAAAAATCAATTTCACTTAATTTAAGAAATTAGCTACCTCAAGTTTAACTCAAAATTCCCAAATCTTGGCAGGACCTTACACATGTTAACGTGAGCTTCAGTTTAAATTTCATGGTCATCGGAGTTATAGAACTCCGGTTATAAGCGTTTTAAATCGGAAAAACCTAAATATTGAAATAGTCATAACTTGCTCATTTTAAGATAATATAATAATGGTGATATTTTATAATAAATGTGGGATATATGAGTATATGAGGAGAAGAGTATTTTGTTGCATTAAATGATTAACACATATTTTGTGTGTTTCCAGTGGACCCCATTTCTCGATCGAAATTTGATTATAGCACAAAATCGTCCAGATGTGGATTTCATTGAATTTCTGCTTGGAATTTGGAAAACTTTCTTCCGCAAAGTTGTAGAGAATTGAATTTCCTATAAAAAGACACGAGATTCGAATTTTCTCGATAAAAGGCTATTTATTATGAATTATAGAAGTTCCGAAGTTCTGAAATAATTGATTTTTGGAAGTTTTAATTATTTTTTTAAAGAAAAACATTTTAGGTGAGTGTCCCACATGTTATAAATGTGTTATGTTGTTGAATTCAGATCTAGGAAGGTTGGCATAGAAATTATAATAATTATATTAATATTATATTAAATTTTACTGCTTTTGGTGTTCTAAAGCATTTTCCTATAAATAGGTGCTTAGGTTAGAATTGAAAATCACACCGAAACTATAGTTTTCTCTATTTCTCTCTATATATCGAGTGTATTCTTGTGAGTATTTTGATATCTTGAGTGTTGCTATATCTATCTGCAAGTTCGCTCGTTTATTTATTCCAATCAAGATTGCTTTTTTGAGATAAGGGATAATAAGGGATTCTAGGGATTCTAAGGATTGAAAGGATGTTATTTTCTTCGTAAGTGATATTATTTCTTCAATATCATTATGTTGAAATATTGGTTTGAACTTTTTATCAAATTTAAAATTTTTCACGTATGGGAGTTCTTATTCACGATTACTATTCACTTACGGAGTTACTATTTATGAGTTACTATTCATGAGTTACTATTCACGAAGTTAATATTCACGAAGTTATTATTCACGGTACTATTCACTACAAAATTGGTTTCTTTTTAGCAACCAAATTATAGTTGATTTATGAATATTACTCGGAGATTAAAACTATGTATTGATTATATTGATTTTATTATCATATATAATATTTTTATAACCCCGATGTTGAAATTCTCTTTACTTTGAGTGTAAAGATGGGTAGATTATTGGTATGATAATGACTAGGTTCTCTTTGGCCAAGAGAGTGAAAAAGTTGAATTGTATTCGGTATGATTTATCATGACCATTGAATTTACAATGGAATATTTTTAGCTTAAGTGCAAGGTGAATTGATCAACATGGTTATAATTATGGTTTATATAAATTCTAAAATGATTATGTATTTCTTTGAGATATGAATATCTTTGTCTGGCAGCCAGCAAAGATGACATGTTGTTGAATATCTTTGGCGTGTAGTGCAAAGATGAACCATTGATGAATATCTTTGGCCCGTAGTGGCAAAGATGAATTTATTAGTATGATTATGAATGAACCGTGATTTGGTATAACCATGAACTTTGATGTTTCGAGTAAGAGCGGTGATGAAAATTATCTTAAATCACGAATGCGAAAAGGAATTTAGAATTACAATTATGATTATGAAGTTATTCATATAATTGTGGAAAGGAACTGCTTGATTAATGTTACGGGATAAAACATTGTTGGTGGACTTTTAATGTGAGAAGATAATAGACTTTATGGCCTATTTGACTCTTCTAATGGATTGCTTGTTCATTTGCAACTATGGTTGAAAAGTTTTATCATCTACCATACGTTCTAAATCTACGATTTATTATCTATTGTTGAAGGCTATTGATAATTTATTTATCTTTAGTCATGATATTCTTTATTGAGCTAGTTGTACTCACCCTTTTGCTTCACAATTCCTTTCTGTAATAAAAGTGTAGTTGGAATGTTGGGGAATAACGAGGGAATAGAATCGGTGGTCTATAGATGTTGAGGGTGAGGTGAATTTAACTTGGAAGGGTGTTTTGCCACTATCATACAAGATGTCTAACGACATACAACCTCGTGTCATCATAAGAAACAGGGGTTGTGCTCATCCACTTCTTTGAGTATATTTACAAGCACTACCTATATAATCTTGGTGTTTGTTTGGAGTATAATATCCAATTCGAGACAAAGTGGAGATAATGATATGTCGAGAAGACTCACCATTGGGAAGAATATGATAAGTAATCTTCTCATTTTTCTTTGGGGTCTATTAATCAACCAAGGATAATTACGCTACCATATGATATCTGTCATAACCTGGGCGTGTGGTGTAACGACCCCAAAATAGGTCCATTCCATCCAACCCATTCCGAGTCGCCAAATATATGGTACGGAAAACAACTACAACTTTATTACAACAATTGTCGTGCAAAATACAACAACACATATCTTTGTGAGTTTGGATACAAATATATACTAAGCGTAGTAGACGTCACAATGACACCTTACATAAAGGTATAGTTAAAAGCTGTTTTTAGAAATTAGAATCTTTGGGGAAGTGCTCAAGGAAACCTTCGTATACTGGGAGGCCATGCTTTTAGGTTATAGTAGATATCATATACGCTGGCACGAATTATCCTCGGTTGACCCAATAGACCCCAAAGAAAAAGCGAGAAGATTACTATCATATTCTTCCCAATGGTGAGTCTTCTCGACATATCATTATCTCCACCGCCTCTAATTGGGTATTATACTCCAAACAAACACCAAGATTATATAGGTAGTGCTTGTAAATATACTCAAGAAGTGGATGAGCACAACCATGTCTGAATGATGACACGAGGTTGTATGTCATCGACATCTTGTATGATAGTGGCAAAACACCTTCCAAGTTAAATTTACCTCACCTCAACATCTATAGACCACCATTATTCTATTCCCTCGCTATCCCCTCGCTTTCGACCCAAATACACTTTTATTACCTTAAAGGAATTGTGAAACAAAAGGGTGAGCACAACTAACTCAAGAGAGAATATTATGACTAAAGATAAATAAATTATCAATAGTCTTCATCGATGAATAAATCGTAGATTTAGAACATATGCTAGATGATAAAACTTTTCAACCATAGTTGCAAATGAATGAGCAATCCATAAGAAGAGTCAAATAGACCATAAAATCTATTATCTTCTCCATGTTAAAAAGTCCACCAACAATATTTTATCCCAAAGAACATCAATCAACAATTCCTCGCCCACAATCACATGTATAACTCATAATCATAATTGTAGTTCTAAATCCTCTTCTTATCCAGACTGAAGATAATTTCATCACCGTCTTTACACGAAATGTGACGCCTCCCAAAATTAGGTATACGCCACCCATCTTGGGTCGCCACTTACATGGTACATAAATTCAAATACAACTTACTAATATAACTGCTGTATACAATACTGACATAAACGTGAGTTTGAATACAAATTTTGTCTACTAGATATTATACAAACTCAAAAGGAGTCCTCATTACAACTATTATCACACTATTTCACGTAATAGTGAGGACTACTAATGCTATCCTCTCGGACCATTACTCCGCTCCCCGACTCTAGTCCAAATTTATGTTCTCATTTCCTCGAAGAGAATAAAGAAAGAAAAGGGTGAGCTCAACTAGCCCAAAGAAGAAATATTATGACTAAGATAATGCGTAATAAATTATCATTAGCCTTCAACAATGTTAAACCGATAAAATACAATAGACAACCCGCTTTAATCTGCAATGAATAAGCAATCCATTAAAAGAGTCAAGTAGAGAATAAAGTCTACTATCTTTTAGGTTTTAAAAGGTTTTCATCAATTTTTATCACGAGACTCAAACAATAAATAAACCACCACATCTAATCATCCCTCGTACTTACCTGGCCAAGGATTTTCATCAAATTATCAATGGTCATGACTATACCGAATCACCCCTCGTCATAATCATACCAAAATTATCCATCACCGCATTACAAAGCCAATCGAGGACTTTGTCACATCATTTATATCAAGTCATGATTATACCGAATGATCCCTCGGTCATAATCATACTAAGTTCATCTATGCACGTAAGCCAAAGATAACATAATATAACACGAGGATGATGACAATGACATAATAATTCAATAAAACAAGTTCAAGAATTATTTAATCCATGAATTATTAACGCCCAAATTGTCAACACGATCATCGCTTAGTAGAGTAAAATTCAAGAATGATCAAGAATATTTCCATGAAAAGATATCGATGAAACGCAAATATCAAGGATATTCTACTAATTTCATGGAGTATGTAAGTCAAAGTTTTAACCAACTGGTATAATAAAGAATGGAATAACAAAAGAAATCACCATGCATGCGGATTGCAGATGACGTGTTATTCCAATGTAATAATAATAACGGAACGTCGTGTCGTGAAATTCACACCGAAGCGGATGTTCCAATGTATAATAAAGATGGAACGGATCCGGTGTAAAACACACGATAGGATATTCCAACAGAATCGATAAAGATTTTAACCAGTGTCCTGTAAAACACACGCATGTGATGTTCCAATGTAATAATAAAGATTTTAACCAGTCCTGTAAAACACACGCATGTGATGTTCCAATGTAGAATAATAGAAGAATGTCACCAAGTATAGGGTATCTGGCATATACAAAGTTATTCCAATGTAATAATAAGCAATGGAATAACATAAGGATTTCACCAAGTATAGGTACGCCATTGATACAAAAGTTATGTATAGGGTATGCCACTTTTTACAAAAGTTATTCCAATGTAATAATAGTGAATGGAATAATGTGGTTCTCTTCAAGAAGAAAGAATAACACCCTTCACCGTAAAAAGAACCTGAATATATAAGTAGTGAAGTAAAGAATACTCTTCTTCTTTCTATAACTTTCTCTATAGCTTCTTCTATAATTTCTCTCTAGAGTTTCAATGAATTAAGTAAATAGAAAATAATGAAGGAATGAGCTTCTATTTATGTAAAATGGAATGCATAAGAATTAATCCATGAACTATCCAGATTGATTTACTTTTAATCGACGGTCCATATTTAAAGAAAAATCTTTTAAATAAAATATAATATATTCTATTTATATAAAAACATTTTACTATGCAAACACTATGCAATACTTATGCAAAACACTATCAAAAATACTACGCAACACTATATCGTAATAAAATATAATATATTCTATTTATGAATAACTTTAATAAAGTATTCTATTTTATATAAAAGATGTTTCGCTTTTATTACGTTAATAATACTGAATAAAACAAAACGTCATTATCGCTTATAATAATTCATATTATTAATCGACAATAATGGAATCAAACCGAGTGACTTCTCACATAGCATCAATAATCAATACCGCAAGGCTACTACGCAACCACACGTGACATCGTACTTTTACTACCGAGTAGTTCAACAAGATCACGTCGGTAAAACTTCCTACCGTTATTTTAATAAAATATTTTTGTCGCTTTCTCAATCCGATAATAATTTTCATTGTGGTCCACCAATGATCGAGGTAGTTTGTATTTAATATTCCCTCGCTAAACCGAATATTCCCCACCAATCTAATATAATATAACCACTTGTGATACTTTTGCAAAATTTATAAATACTACCCACAACTATAATATTATCTCAAATTCACACCATAATATTAAAAAAATTATTTCAACCAAATTTAAATCTTTATTAATAAAATCAGTCTCACATCTCCCTCCTTATGGAATTTAAGCCCTCGAAATTAGGGTAATACGACTGTATGATAAAGAGATGAGGATACCTTGAATACCTTTTATAGTTTAAAATATTAAATTCATCTTTGAAATCCGCCAAAGCTATTCATTAACAATTCATCTTGCACTACAAAGCTAAAGATATACAACTCAGAAACCAATAATGCTAAGACGCAGACTTAATAAGATCACGACCACGAATTATCCATGCACCAATCGGCCAAGGATATTCGTGTTTTCAATTACTATTATGATTATACCGAATAATCCTCGGTCATAATCATACCAAGTCCATCTATGCACGTAAGCCAAAGATGACTTTGAACGCATCCATGAATTAATATTTCATTCTTTGAGACTCAAATTTCAATAATTAATCCATATCATCGAATCATCCCCGCACTACAGTGCCAAGGATATTCATTAGTATCACGACCACAAATTATCCATGCACTACGGCCAAGATAATTGTGTTTTTCAATTACTGATTATGATTATACCGAACAATCCACAAGTCGTAATCATACCAAGTCCATCTATGCACGTAAGCCAGATGACTTTGAACACATCCATGAATTAATATTTCATTGTTTGAGACTCACTCAATAATTAATCCACATCATCGAATCATCCCCGCACTACGTGCCAAGGATATTCATTAGTATCACGACCACAAATTATCCATGCACTACTACCAAAGATAATTGTGTTTTCAATTACTGTTATGATTATACCGAACAATCCCTCGTCATAATCATACCAAGTCCATCTATGCACGTAAGTACGGATGACTTTGAACACATCCATGAATTAATATTTCATTCTTTGAGACTCAAATTTCAATAATTAATCCACATCATCGAATCATCCTCGCACTACGTGCCAAGAGGATATTCATTAGTATCACGACCACAAATTATCCATGCACCACTACCAAAGATAATTGTGTATTCATTTACTGATTATGATTATACCGAATAATCCGTAGTCATAATCATACCAAGTCCATCTATGCGCACTACAAAAGCCATGTATTTACTTTCAACATAATATAAACACGAGGATAATGATATAAAGAATCAATCAAATGAGATAAAGGATAAATATTAAACATTTATAATATAATTTATCCAGATTCAAGAATATCCCCATGTTATCAATCATTTAATAATCTCATAATCTAATAACATTAATATTATAACAATATTTTAATCACTTCTTAAATTTATAAACAATTTATCTTAATTGTTTACGCTTTACCATATAATGCATTTAATCATTCAAAAATGCCATACTCATAAGATATCATCACCAATTATCAAATCTCTCAAAAAATATGCATATACTCTATATAGGATTCTCTAGCCATAAAATCCTATTTTCAACTTTGTTACTTCACATAACATATTTAACTCATATGTTCAGAATTAAACTATTTTCATGAAAAATACCAAATCAGCCCCAAAAATATTTCTTTTCTGGGATTTAGCATAATATAGTCCCATAATGAAAATAAATTTTTCTCGGAATTTTTAAAATTCATTTACTATTTTTTAAAAATCAATTTCCACTTAATTCCTTAAGAAATTAGCTACCTCAAGTTTAACTCCAAAAATTCCCAAATCTTGGCAGGACCTTACACATGTTAACGTGAGCTTCCAGTTTAAATTTCATGGTCATCGGAGTTATAGAACTCCGGTTATAGCGTTTTTTAAAAACCTAAAAACCTAAATATTGAAATAGTCATAACTTGCTCATTTTAAGTCAGAATGAGCTCATTTTTGGACAGGAGGTACTTTATACCATATACTTTCATGTCCCAAAAGGCCAGAATTTTTCTCATAATTTAAGTGGCCGAAACAGCCTCTCTAAAATCATGGCAGAAGCTTTTTTCGGTTTTTGCAGCTTTGCACTCCTTTGCTAAAATCAGTCCACACAAAAATCTACAACACCTTTTCCAGTAATTCCACTTGGATTAGTTAGGTAACTCATAGATCTAACTCTAGGACTTGACCACAATCAAAAATTCAAAATATAACAGGAGGTATGGTCAATTTAATTTCATGTTACGTTTTTCACTAAAATCTGATTTTCAACTCTTTGTGATTTCTAAGAAACTTTCATGTTTTTACGTACTAACCAACATAACTCATCATAAAACTTACTAATACTTCATATACCCATGATTTTCATTATTCCAATGCTTTTATTATGACTTTCATCATAAACCACGAACCTGCTTATTTAGTTGAAGAAATATTTGAGGGTTTAAGAAATGGGTTTTTAGATCGGGGATTGATAAAAATTCGATTTCACGCTCTAGGGTAGGCTAGAAATCTTCAAGAATACGCCAGAAATTTATTAATAATAGAAATATCATTCAATCTCGTGGACTCTCATCCAAGACTTAGATAAGACGTCACATTGATACCAACCGTGACTTCTATCCCTTAACCTAGATAACACCTCACAATGATACCTATAACCTTGCCATCTTCATTCACGATGTCGCCTTAAGTAAAGTCCGCTTTCGGTGCATTCCACACAAGGAAGTCAACAACGAAAGGTTCGAGGCTCTTTACTTATGGCTTGATATGACAATGATTAACTTTAGGGTTTGGTTACTTTGAATTGTGATAACAGTTTGTTAGGAATATGAAAGCTAACAACCTTACAAAAAGAATAATGAGTAGTTAATCAATCGTTTTCAAAAATTACCTCAAAGGCAAGTATTTTCAAAGAGATAAGATCGACAGGTAACATGAAAGTGTTTATTTGAAACAACAAGATTAATAAACAGTGGAGGTAACGAAGGTTTCTCCCAACGAAGTTTCAATAGATAAATCAAAGTCTAATTTCTCCGGAGTCAAATTTAAACGTTGAACGCAAGCAAGAGAGATAAAAGAATGGGTAGAACCGGTATCTAATAAGGTATAGACTTCGCAAGAATTTATAATTAACTAACCTGCACTAACTTCGTTCGGGTTACCCACTTTTCGAGAAGTCACGAAAAACGCTCTTCTAAAAACCACCGACTTTGTTTTGTCATTCAGATCCGCCTTTGGTGCCACTATCCCAAATTGGACTTGACTTCACTATACGACAAAATCGAGCTAAATGACATTCTCTTCTTGAAATTTCCACTTCTATTATCTTTGCCATGATTACCACCGAAGTGGTTACCATTCTTAGCATGATAATTTCCCCGATGGTTATCATTGTTCGATACCCGTTGCCACCAAAGATGATTATTATCGTGTTGTTGGTCGTTACCTTTTGTTTGAGCCGAATCAACACTCTCATGTGCTTCATTGCTTATCTCAAAGATTTTCGGATGCCATTCTCAAACATCTGTCACAAAACAAGGGTTAATTGACATGTAACAAATTATCCCTATATTCTCGCCACCAACCAATCAAATACCAAATAAACTTAGGTAGGTCATACTAGCGAAGGAATTCCCGCCTCTCTCCCTCCTAGTTCTTATCTCAAGATCTTAGCCAGGATCATATCCCTAAGCTCGATACCAACTGTGACGCCCCTAAAATTAGGTATACGTCACCCATCTTGGGTCGCCACTTACATGGTACATAAATTCAAATACAACTTACTAGTATAATCGCCAGTGTACAATACGACATAAAACCGTGAGTTTGAATACAAATTTTGTCTACTAGATATTATACAAACTCAAAAGGAGTCCTCATTACAACTATTATCACACTATTTCACGTAATAGTGAGGACTACTAATGCTATCCTCTCGACCATTACTCTGCTCCCCGATCGTCCCAAATATGTTCTCATTTCAAGAGAAACAAAGAAAAGAAAAGGTGAGCTCAACTAGCCCAAGAAGAAATATTATGACTAAGATAATGCGTAATAAATTATCATTAGCCTTTCAACAAAGATGTTAAACCGATAAAATACAATATAACAAACCAGTTTAATCTGCAATGGAATAAGCAATCCATTAAAAGAGTCAAGTAGAGAATAAAGTCTACTATCTTTTAGGTTTTAAAAGGTTTTCATCAATTTTTATCACCGAGACTCAAATTTTTTAATAAATAAACCACCACATCTAATCATCCTGCACTACTAGCCAAGGATTTTCATCAAATTATCAATGGTCATGACTATACCGAATCACCCCCGGTCATAATCATACCAAAAATTATCCATCAACGCATTACAGTGCCACCGAGGACTTTGTCACATCATTTATATCAAGTCATGATTATACCAAGAATGATCCTCGGTCATAATCATACTAAGTTCATCTATGCACGTAAGCCAAAGATAACATAATATAACATGAGGATGATGACAATGACATAATAATTCAATAAAACAAGTTCAAGAATTATTTAATCCATGAATTATTAACGTCCAAATTGTCAAACGACATCTTGCTTTCGTGAGAGTAAAATTCAAGAATGATCGTAAGAATATTTCCATGAAAAGATATCGATGAAACGCAAATATCAAGGATATTCTACTAATTTCATGGAGTATAAAGTCAAAGTTTTAACCAACCGGGTATAATAAAGAATGGAATAACAAAAGAAATCACCATGCATGCGATTGCATGATGAAAAGTTATTCCAACGTAATAATAATAACGGAACCAGTCGTGAAATTACACACAATCGAGGATGTTCCAACAGAATAATAAAGATGGAACGCATCCCATGTAAAACACACGAGATAGGATATTCCAATGTAATGATAAAGATTTTAACCAGTCCTGTAAAACACATGCATGTGATGTTCCAATGTAATAATAAAGATTTTAACCGTGTCCTGGTAAAAAACATGCATGTGATGTTCCAACAATAATAAAGAATGTCACCAAGTATAGGTATGTCGCCATACACAGAGTTATTCCAATGTAATAATAAGCAATGGAATAACATAAGGATTTCACCAAGTATAGGGTATGCCACGTATACAGTTATGTATAGGGTATGCCACTTTTACAAAGTTATTCCAATGTAATAATAGTGAATGGAATAATGTGTTCTCTTCAAGAAGAAAGAATAACACCCCTCACCGTAAAAGAACCGAATATAGAAGTAGTGAAGTAGCGAATACTCTTCTTCTTTCTATAACTTTCTCTCTATAGCTTCTCTCTATAATTTCTCTCTCTAGAGTTTCAAATGAATTCGTAAAGAAAATAATGAAGGAATGAGCTTCTATTTATAGAAAAATGGAATGCATAAGAATTAATCCATGAACTGGTCCAGATTGATTTACTTTAATCGACGGTCCATATTTAAAGAAAATCTTTTAAATAAAATATAATATATTCTATTTATATAAAAACATTTTACTATGCAAAACACTATGCAATACTATAAAAACACTATGCAAAATACTATGCAACACTACGCATAATAAAATATAATATATTCTATTTATGTAATAACTTTAATAAAGTATTCTATTTTATATAAAAGATGTTTCATTTTATTACGTTAATAATACTTAATAAAACAAAAACGTCATTATCGCTATAATAATTCATATTATTAATCGACAATAATGGAATCAAACCGAGTTGACTTCTCACATAAGCATCAATAATCAATACCGCGTATGCTACTATGCAACCACACGACATCGTACTTTTACTAACGAGTAGTTCAACAAAGATCAACGGTAGAAACTTCCGCCGTTATTTTAATAAAATATTTTTGTCGCTTTCTCAATCCGACAATAATTTCGCTTGTGGGTCCACCAATGATTGAGCTGTTATTGTAATTTTCCTTCCCTCGCTAAACCGAATATTCCCCACCAATCGAATATAATATAACCACTGTGCATACTTTGCAAAATTTATAAATACTACCCACAACTATAATATTATCTCAAATTCACACCATAATATTAAAAATTATTTCACCAAATTTTAAATCTTTATTAATAAAATCTGGGGTCTCATATGAAACATCAAAGATCATGGTTATATCAAATCACGCTTCTGCTCATAATCATACTAATAAATTCATTTTTTGCACCATGGGCCAAAGATATTCATCAACAGCTCATCTTTACACTACAAAGCTAAAGATATTCAACAACAAAAGTCATCTTTGCATTACGAGCCAAAGATATTCATCAATAATTCATCTTTGCACTACAAAGCCAAGATATTCAACAACAGTCATCTTTGCATTACGAAGCAAAAGATATTCATATATCAAAGAAATACATAATCATTTCGGAAGTTATATAACAATAATTATAACCATGTTGATCAATTCACCTTTGCACTTAAGCTAAAAATATTCAATTGTAAATTCAATGGTCATGATCATACCAAATAACAATTCAACTTTTGCACCATCGCCAAAGAGAACCTATAGTCACGATCATACCAATAATCTACCCATTTTTACACTCAAGTCAAAGAGAAATATCATCATTAGGGTTATAAGAATGTTATATAAAACAATATAATCAAAACATGGTTTTAATTTCAAAAGTAAGATTCATAAATCAAGAATAATTTGGTCGAGAGAAGAAACCAATTTGTCGTGAATAGTACCTCGTATTCAGACATAGTCAAGAGTATGCGTAAGAATCCTCGACACGAAAAAGATAAAGTTTCATAATAAAATTCATATCCATATTTATAACACCTTAATCCAAATATTATAAATCACTTAGAAATCTTATAATCTAATATTATTAATATTATAATAATATTTTAATCATTTCTTAAACTTATAAATAATTTAATCCAATTATTTACACTTTATTAATTAATGCATTTAATCATCTAAAAATGCCAAACTCATAAGATTTCATCATCATTAACCAAAACCCTCATAAAATCTCAGCATATACCTCATATATGATTCTCAAGCCAATAAATCATATTTTCCAATTTTCTTACTTCACATAACATATTTAATTCATTTACTCATAACTAGAACATTTTTATGAAAAATACCAAATCAGTTCCAAAAATATTTATTTTCAGGGATTTAGAAGAATATAGTCCCATATTGAATATATATTTTTCTCATAATTTTTAAAATTCATTTACTATTTTTCACATGGCCAAAACCACCGAATATTTAAACATTTATCATAAATTGTACTTTTTTCCAAAAATTCTGAAATTAATACGGTATACTGATATTATATAGATGTACTCCAAATAAAAATTTCATCAATTTTGGAGTTAACCACAAGGAGTTATAAGCGGTTACTTTTAAAATAGTCTTTTCTCATAAAATCCATAACTCCTAATCTATACATCCAAAAATCGTCATTTTTGGACACAATCTACAAAACTCATCAAAATATCATTTCAAATTTTTCCAGAATTTTTGAAGGTTCAGAAAAATTTCAAAACTAAAAAAACATAATAACCCTTAAAATCCATTACTATCCCTTACCTCAAAAAGAAGCAAGATTTGACTAGAATAACGTTTGAATCTAACTTGCACCGTGATAGCAATAGTCAAAGTATACTCAAAATACTCACAAGAATATGCTCGATAATATAGAGAGAAAAAACTTCAGCTTTAAAATGTGATTTTCAATTCTAACCTAAGCTTCTATTTATAGAAAATCTTTAGAACATCAAAGCAGAAAATTTAATAAAATAATAATATATATTATAAATTCTCTACGCACACTTTTGAATCCAGAATTCAGCAATTGCACACATACAAAATGAGGCCCACACATTGAAAAAACGTTTTTGTTAATATAAATATTTAAAACTTCCAAAAATCAATTATTTTGGAACTCCAAAACTTCAATAATTCATAATAAATAGCCTTTTTATCAGAAAATTCAAATCTCGCGAGTTTTTATAGGAAATTCAATTCTCTACAACTTTACAGAAAAAAGTTTTTCCAAATTCTAAACAAAAATTGACCGAATCCACAAACAGGCGATTTTACGGTAGCTATAATCAAATTTCAATCGATAATTGTGTCCACCAACACACAAAATATGTGTTAAACATTTAATGCCACAAAATACTCTTCCTCCTCATATACTCATATATTCCACATTCATCAGAAAAATATCACTATTATTATATTATTAAAAATATAATAATATATTTAAATGAATTATTTTATCGTAAAAAAGACAAAATATTAATTTTCAACAATTGTCACATTAAAATTTTCTCCATCTATATCCACATAAAATAAATATTTTTCTCATCATAAAAATCAATAATTAATTATTCACAAATAATATTACATAATCACAATATTGACAACTGTGCGCTTCTCGGGAAAGAGGGGCTTTCGGTATGAGAATTTCTCCTTCTTGGCGCATGATTAGGTGACCAAACCTCTCCTTAGATGAAACTTTCTAGACATTGCCAATAATGTTATCCAATAATATTATTCAGATAATATGAATTATTGTTCCAATAATGGAAAATCTTGTATAATGACAATTTATCAAAACAACAAGAATATAAAATATCAATGCAAAGAATTATTGAATCAATAAAATAAAATACTTTGAATAGTAATTATCGTAACAATTATTGAGTAGTGCCTTCTTTACGTAAGAATCAATAATTAGTGCAATACCGCAATGCATCGTGTTTTAACCAACCGAGTATTTTAACAATGATAATTGTGAATAACTACGCTGTCATTTTATAAACAACTTATATTTGTCATTTTCTTCATCCAATCGCTTTCACATGGGGCCCACAAAGTCATGCAAGGCGTCGTCTTGATATTCTTCTCGACAAAAGAATATTCCACGACCAAACGAATATTCTCCGACAACAATGAATATTTTATAGCCACTTGCTTATTTTGAAAAAAATTATATATATATCACCCTTAACTTTAACTTTTATCAATTTAACCATTTACTGAATAGTAATTATAAGAAAAATTGAATACTTTTATTTCATAAAATTCGGGGCCTTATACATGGCCTCCCATGTACGAAGGTTTCCTTGAACACTTCCCAAAGATTTTAATTTCTAAAATAGTTTTCGACTATACCTTTATGTAAGGTGTCATTATGAGGTGCTATCCACGGTTGGGACATTAGTCACAGTTGGTATATATTTATATTTCAACTCACAGTTTAAGTGTTGTTGTATTTTGCATGACAATTGTTGTAATAAAGTTGTAGTTGTTTTCTGTACCTTGTATTTGGCGACTCAGAATGGGTTGGATGGAATGGACCTATTTTGGGGGCGTCACAATCACTCTCGATCTCGAAAGCAGCCAATACAACAACTGGGCAACTCTCTTCAAGCTCCATGCCCGCGCCAACCTCGTCCTTGACCACCTCATCCCTCATACGGAAGTTGTCACCGTCCAAACGGATGCCGAAACAGAGACTTAAAAGATGATCGATGCCATTGTCACGCAATGGATTTATAGCACGGTTTCTTTGAATATTCTCAACACTATCATTGATCCGAATGATACAGCAAAAGATGTTTGGAACCATCTAGCAGATTTGTTCCAAGACAACAAGAATGCGAGGGCCGTTCACCTTGAAACCCAATTCACCAACACTCACCTTCGAGACTTTCCCAATGTTGCTGCATATTGCCAGCGACTTAAAGTGTTGGCTAATCAATTGGCCAACGTGGGATCCAAAGTATCCGACGAGCGCATGGTTCTCAAAATGATTCGTGGCTTGATGTAGCTTACGCTGGGTTCGCCACCATCATTCAACACCGCAGATCTCTTCCGACCTTTCAGACAAGCCCGCTCGATGCTTTCATTAGAAGGAAAGCATGAAACAACGTCTTAGCTCTTGAATCAGGTTCGATTCCGCTTTACTTATGCATTCAACTAATGATCATATCTCTGGTGGCAATAATTCCAAAAAGCAGCAAGCAAATGCAAATGGGCATAATAATTCTGTTAGCCAAAATTATGGTGGCCGTGGTGGGCGGCGCGGCCACTACCGTGGTGGTCATGGTGGTCGTAGTGGCAACCGTGGTGGATTTCGTGGCGGGGACAAGCATCAACCTTCAGCACCATCATGGCCGCAACAATGGGCATCTATGCCTCCTTGGGCTCCCTGGTCACCTTCCACTTGGGCTAGCCCACCTTGCCCATTTCCCACTACAGGGCAAATCCGTCAATCATCTACAAAAGAAGTTCTTGGACCTCAACCTTCCCAAGCCCACTACACGGCAGTAGCCCCAAGTGCGAACTACAAACCTACGGACATTGATGCGGCTATGCACACTCTCTCCCTCCATCAACCGGATGACAATTGGTACATGGATACTGGTGCCACCTCACACATGACTGCTAATCATGGTACTCTCTCGTCTTATTTTAATTTGAGCAAACATAATGGCATTATTGTTGGTAATGGTCATACAATTCCGATTCTTGGTTATGGAAGTGCCTCACTAACCCAAACAAATCCACCTTTGACGCTTAAAAATGTGTTGCATGCACCTAAACTTATTAAAACCCTCATCTCAGTTCGTCAATTTAATAATGATAATATGGTGTCTGTTGAATTTGACCCATTTGGATTTTCTGTGAAGGATTTACGATCGGGAAGCACTTTCATCGAGATGTGATAGCTCGGGCGATCTCTATCCCTTCACCAAACTTCGGGGCACACCACCTTCAGCTCTACCTTCTACTTTTCTTGTTCTTTCTTTTGATTTGTGGCATTCTCGTTTAGGGCACCCTAGAAGTGCCGTTTTGAATTCTCTTCGTAGTAGCAATTTTATTAAATATAATAAGGCTCGCAATTCTTTTTGTGAATCTTGTCCTCTTGGAAAATACATTAAGTTGCCATTTAATGATTCTCGTTCATTTATTATTATGCCATTTAATATAATTCACAGTGACTTATGGACATCTCCTATATTAAGTTCATCCGGTCATCGTTACTATGCTCTTTTTCTTGATAATTATAGTAATTTCTTGTGGACTTTTCCTATTTCCAGAATATCACAAGTTTATTCCATTTTTTTATCATTTAGAGCATATATCAAAACTCAATTCGAAAAAGAAATTAAACAATTTCAATGTGATAATGGCCGTGAGTATGACAATGGTCTCTTTCAGAAATTTTGTAAATTAAATGGTATGTATTTTCGCTTCTCCTATCCCCACACCTCTCCTCAAAATGGTAAAGTCGAACAAAAAATAAAAACTATCAATAACATGGTTCGTACTTTACTTGTTCATGCTTCCATGCCACCCTCCTTTTGGCCTCATGCTCTCGAAATGGCAACGTACCTTCTAAATATTCTTCCTTCCAAGACATTACGCTACTACTCTCCTACTCAAATTCTTTATGGAAAAACTCCAGATTATACCCATCTTCGAGTTTTTGAATGTTTGTGTTACCCTTTATTTCCTTCCACCACCATCAATAAATTATAAGCCCGTTCGACTCCATGTATCTTCTTAGGCTATCCATCAAACCATCGGGGTTATAAATGCTATGATATTTCGAATCGGAAAATTATTATTTCCCGACATGTTCTTTTTGATGAATCTAAATTTCCTTTTTCGACACTTCATACTCCATCTCCTACCTCCTATGAATTTTTAGTTGATGGTTTGTATCCCCATATCCTTCATCAATTGCATGCCCCTACCTCATTCGATCTACTTGACTCACCAGTCACTTCCCTGAGCCTCCTCTTCGCCCACACAAACATCCTCCCATTCCTCCCCAGCCCGCGTTGTAACACAACCCCCTCCTCAGCCTACTCGCTCCCCTTTTCCCACTGCCACGCCAACCCCAACATCCATTCACTCCGGTCCAATTTCCACTACATCCATTCGCCCTACTCCTCCAGCCCATCGAATGGGAACTAGGAGTCAACATGGTACCCACAAGCCCAATCCTAAATACCATAACTTAAGTGCCCTCTCGACCACTACCTCTATTTTTCCTATACCCCACAACCCCGTGAGTGCACTTAATGACCCGAATTGGAAATTGGCCATGTAGGATGAATATGATGCTCTTATTCAAAATAAGACGTGGAAATTAGTACCTCTTCCATCTGATATTAATGTTATTCGTTCAATGTGGATTTTTAGACATAAAAAGAAATCTGATGGTTCTTTTGAGAGGCATAAAGCCCGTCTTGTAGGTGATGGCGAGGTCTCAAAAAGTTGAGTGGATCAGATGAGACGTTCAAATTTTATTGTTAAACCTACCACTATTCGTCTGCTTTTGAGCATCAGATTATCCAAATCTTAGGCCATTCATCAGTTGGATGTTAAAAATGTGTTTCTTCATGGTAATCTAACTGAAACGGTTTATATGTATCAGCCTTTGGGTTTCAAGGATACAGTTCATCCTGACTATGTCTGCTTATTGAAGAAATCACTCTATGGTCTTAAGCAAGCCCCTCGTGCTTGGTATCAACATTTTTGCAGACTATGTGGCTACTATTGGTTTCTCTCACAGTGTGTCCGATCATTCCTTGTTCATCTATAAAAATGGATCTGACATTGCTTATATTTTATTATATGTTGATGATATAATTCTCACAGCCTCCTCCGATGCTCTTCGATTATCTATCATATCTCTTCTCAGTTCCGAGTTCGCAATGAAGGATTTGGGACAATTGAGCTATTTTCTGGGTATTGCAGTCACCCGGACTGCCCATGGCCTTTTTCTCTCACAGACAAAATATGCCGAGGAAATACTTGAAAGAGCTGGTATGACAGGTTGCAAACCATGTCCCACTCCTGTTGACACAAAGGGGAAACTCAGTGATTCTACTGGAAAGCCTTATGAGGACCCAACTAAATATCGTCGTCTAGCTGGTGCTTTGCAATATCTTACTTTTACCAGGCCAGATATCTCCTATGCGGTTCAACGGGTATGCTTACATATGCATGATCCGAAAGTCGAGCACATGGATGCTCTCAACCGTATACTACGCTATATTCATAGAACGATTAATTATGGTTTGTATCTGTATAAGTCTAAACTTGACTCTCTCCTTTCTTATACGGATGCTGATTGGGGTGGTCATTTCGACACGCCGTCGCTCCACCTCTGGTTATTGTCTATTCATCGGTGACAACCTGATTTCATGGTCCTCTAAACGGCAACCCACACTATCTAAATCAAGTGCCGAGGATGAATATCGAGGGGTTGCCAATGTTGTCTCTAAATCGTGCTGGATCCAAAATTTACTGCTAGAACTTCATTGTCCGGTCCACAAGGCAACACTTGTATATTGTGATAATGTGAGTGCAATATACCTCTCCGGCAATCCAGTACAACATCAACGCACTAAACATATTGAGATGGACATTCATTTTGTTCGTGAAAAGGTAAAATGTAAGACCCCAAATTATTAATAAATGAAATTTATTTTCCTCTATTTATTATTTTAAAATAGTAAGGGTTGATTTGATTAATGTGGATAGTTATGGGTAAAATACGCAAATATTTGAATAAGCAAGTGGTTATAAAATATTCATTATTGTTTGGGAATATTCGTTTGGTCGTGGAATATTCAGATCGCTTCGGGGAATATTCATATGACGGCGATGCAGGCAGCCTTTATGGGGCCCCATAACCTGAAAGCGGTTGGATGAAGAAAATGACAAATATAAGTTATTTATAAATAATGACAACAGAGTTATTACACAGTTAATCTTGTTGGAATACCCGTTGGTTTAAAACACACTAATACGCATTGTTGAACAAGAAGCATTCATTGCACCAATTATTGATTCTTACGTGAAGGCACTACTCAATAATTGTCACGAATTCTTGCTCAAGATTTTATTTTATTGATTCAATAATTCTTTGCATTGATATTTTATATTCTTGTTGTTTCAATAAATTGTCATTACACGATTTTTCCATTATCTAATAATAAATCATATTATCTTAATAATATTATTGGATAACATTATTGGCAATGTCTAGAAAGTTCATATCTAAGGAAAGGTTTGGTCACCTAATCATGCGTCGATGAAGGAGAGATCCTTATTGAAAACCCCTGCTTTCTGAACGAGGCAGTGCAGTTGCCAAGATCTTGTGATTCGTAATATTATTTGTGAATAATTAATTATTGATTTATATGATGAGGAAAATATTGATTTTATGTGGATATAGATGGATAAAATTTTTAAGTGACAATTGTTGAAAATTGAAATTTTATCTTTTTCTCGATAAAATAATTCATTTAAATATATTATTATATTTTAATAATATAATAATGGTGATATTTTTACAATGAATGTGGGATATATGAGTATACTGAGGAGGAGGAGTATTTTGTTACAATAAATGTTTAAAACATGTTAAACATGTCGGTGGGACCCCATTTATTGAATCGAAATTTGATTATAACACAAAAAATTGCCTGCTTTATGAATTTCGGTCAATTTACATTTGGAATTTGGAAAAACTTTCTTCCGTAAAGTTGTAGAGAATTGAATTTCTATAAAAATTCTAGATTCAATTTTCTACGATAAAAGGGCTATTTATTATGAATTATTGAAGTTCAAGTTCAAAATAATTGATTTACGGAAGTTTAAAATATTTAAAATTAGAAAAACATTTTTTTTTCTTGTTAGTCTTGTGTAGTGAAATTTGGTTGGTGGCGATGTTGGGCAAATTAAGTGTATTGGAAATATATATATATATATATATATATTATTAATTTATTAAATTTTACGCTTTTGGTGTTCAAGCAATTTCCTATAAATAGGATGCTTAGGTTAGAATTGAAAATCACACCGAAATCAAGTTTTCTCTCTCTATATTATCGAGTTTATTCTTGTGAGTATTTTGAGTATACTTTGAGTATTGCTATATATGGCAAGTTCAAGTCATAACCTATATCCTGTTTCAACTAGAAGTCTTGTCTTTCGAGGTAAGGGATGTTATTTTATTCGAAAATGATATTATTTCTTCAATATCATTATGTCGAAATATTGGTTGGAAATTTTTATCAAATTTGAAACTTTTTCATGTCGGGGTTATTATTCATGAGTTATTATTCACGAGTTACTATTCACGAGTACTATTCACGAAGTCAACTGTTGACTTTTTGACCAAATAGTGAATCCCGGAAAATTTTGTGTTTATAGACTAATTTTACTAATTTCGTCATTCCGAACTCAAATATCACGTTCGCGTCTCCAAATTCAACTCCGAACAACATTCATCATTAATATTATAACTCACAATATTTATCAACCAGGTCGTTCCCAAGAAAGAGGCGGCTTTCTAATAAGGATTTCTCCCTATTGACGCGCAATTAGGTGACCAAATCTCTCCTTGACAAAACTTTTAGACATTATAAATATTGCAATTTATAATATGAATAACTTTGTCATCTCAAGTATTGCTTTAAAAAAAACATTTTATGCATATGATACTGTGACAATAATTGAATCAATAATATGATAGATATGATGTAACAATTACTGTAGCAATAATTGAGTATAAATGAGTGACTTCTCACGTAAGCATCAATAATCAATACCGTGTGCTACTATGCAACCACGCCAGACATCAGACTTTTTACTACCGGGTAGTTCAACAGCTTAACTAGTAAAACTTCCGCCGTTATTTTTATAAAGTATTTTTGTCATTTTCTCAATCCGAAAATAATTCCGCTGTGGGGGTCCACGAATGATTGTATCATTCAGCATGCGGATATTCCCCACCAATCGAATATTATATAACAACTCATGCATTTTTGTAAAATTTATAAATATTACCCACAACTATAACATTATATTAAATCCACACCATAATATTTAAAAAAATTATTACAAGAAAATTTAATCTTTATTCAAAAAAACCTGGGGTCTCACAATCTCCCCTCCTTATGAAATTTCGCCCTCAAAATTTACGTCGATTCTGGTATGCTTAAACGGTGAGATACCTTGACCTCACTTCAAATTCTAACCCTTGAGGTATAACCTTTGAGTGTTGAATATAATCCTTCTTATCCAAGATTTTAAAACGTATGTGACGACCCCAAAATAGGTCCATTCCATCTAACCCATTCTGAATCGCCAAATACATGGTACAAAAATAAATACAACTTCAGTAATACAATTGTCGTGCAAAATACGATAACACATATACTGTGAGTTTGAATACAACTATTATCTAATAGAGAGTATAAAAACTCAAAAGGGGTCCTCATTACAATTATTGATATGCTATGTAAGACCCCAACTTTTATAAATAAAGATGAATTTTCTATAAATATTATTTTTGAATATTATGGAATAAATTTGATATAATGTTATAGTTGTGGGTAATATTTATAAATTTTGCAAAGTAAAGCAAGTTGTTATAAAATATTCGTTTGAATCTGGAATATTCTTTTTGTCGGAGAATATTCGCATTTACTTTTACCAATCATTTGTGGACCCCACAACCAAGTATTGTCTCATTAGGTTTGTAATATTCTTGAACGCAATCAAATTGCAAAAAATTAAACGGAAGCGTGTAAAATCGAGTTTAAAAATTATTTACAAACCATAAACCCGGATCACCCTTTATGCATAATTATTAATTAAACGAAAAGATAAAGAATAAATCATACCCTTGAAGATCGAGCTCCTCGTGCACAAGTTCACCTCCAAATCCTTTCGCTTCAATCTTGAATCCACTGGGTTTGGTTCCTTCCTTTGATCAACGTTACCCACCCAAATGTTTGGCCTCAGAGGTGATCCACCAGGAAGAAGAAAATTCAAGAAGAAGGGTATTGGCTCAAACTCTAATTTTTCCTATCTCTATAGAAAAAGGTGTACTCTCCAACAAATTGGAATTATGTCATTGTAAAAGTCAACAACCCCACTACCCATAATAAGACTCCTCTTATTTATAGATGTGAAGCAACCCACCTTAACAATTAAGGAATTGGGATTTATTTAATTAATTAAATTCTTTTAATTAATTAAGCTCCCTAATCTTATTAGGGATAATTAATTAAACTCCTTTAACTAATTTTCCTTCCTAATCCAATTAGGAATAAATGAGAGTACTTATATTAAATTAATTCCTAAACTCTTTTAGAAATTAAAATAATAATAATTGTAATAATATTAATAATACTCTCTTATTAATTTATATTTAATATTTCTAAAATATTAAATAATAATATTAAGCTATTTAATTTATTCTATCACCATAGATTAAATTAAATATACATAACATATTATTACGATTATGCCATTAACTTCTTAAATAATTATTCTTCCTTTTATGGTGTGACCCTTTAGGTTCTCTATATTAAACCTGGTTAGAATAAATCAATTAGAACAATTCTAATCTTATTTAAATAAATAAATTAATCAATTAATTTATTTAAATAAATAATATTTATTCTACAATAGGATAAGCCTCCTAAATGATCAACGACTTTCCGTATAATATAGATTTCAACATTAATCATAAAAGAACCTTTGAGTAAATAGTTACTACTGCACAATTCAATCCTTCCACCATACAATGTCCCAATTAAATATAAGACATGGAATTACCGTCAAGTCTTATTTTATTTAATTATATGTATTTCGATCCTTAAATGCACAACTCAAATAATGCAAATTAGAAACTCCTTTCTAATTTCATTATGCCTTGCCAAGGACTCACCGGGTTGTCATTTATCTAATCACATAGACATTTCTCTTCTTTATTAGAAGTGGTAGATTCTTTATCGATCATACATTATCTCCATGTATAACTTATTATACCCAAGCATACCCTTTGATATACCCTAAGGGTCTTAAGGAATAAGTCAAAGTATAACTCATCATACACAAGATACTATGATGATCTCAAGTCCAAGGATTACTTGTACTACTATCACTATAGAATTCTATCGACAGCAAATAAAACTCCATTAGGTATTCCTTAGCGAGCCACGCTCAAAGGAACTTATTCTCTAATAAGCACCTATATACTTGCTTTAGTGTCTCCACACAAATGATCATGAAATCAATCATCCTCATCCAATGAGCAAGAAGCGATGTATGTACCAATCTATCCTGATTCACTAATCCCCAATTTAGTAATCCAACGATTGGGAACTATTTTAGTTTTAAGCTTTCAAAGAATTTAGATCTCATTAAAATGATCATCATCATTATTCTAAAAGCATTGCTTAAAACTATGGGTTTATCACATATTATAAAACAAAGATCATGTAGATAATTAAAAGCCTTTAATAAATTAATACTTTTATTAATAAATGAATAAGATTGTTACAAAGTATATGCTTTATCATCAAACATGATCGGCTTGTGTGATATTACTTTCATTGTCGTAGTTAGAAAACGACAAAATTATCTTTCTATAAAAATAACGACGAGGTGTTACCGTTAAAACTGCTTGAACTACCCGGTGGTAAAAGTACAAAGAATATGTGTGGTTGCATAAGAAGACTCAGTATTGATTATTGATGCTTACGTGAGAAGTCACTTAGCTATACTCAATTATTATACAATAATTCTTTGATTATATCTCTTATATTATTGATTCAATTATTGTCACAAAGATTATCATCGTATAATATGTTATATTATTAATTGAGACGACAAGTTATAAATGATTAATAATTGTTGAAAGATTAAATATGTGTTGATTAAAAATAAAATGATTTGTGGTAATATTTATTCAATCCTTGATGTATATAAAGAGTCTGATATGAGACGTTTGTGGTAAGTTTGATTATTTTATGGGGGCCCATATGTGAGACCCCAGTTTTTATTAATAAAGATTTAAATTTGGTCAAAATAATTTTTAATATTATGGTGTGAATTTGAGATAATATTATAGTTGTGGGTAGTATTTATAAATTTTGCAAAGTATGCAAGTGGTTATATTATATTCGATTGGTCTGGGAATATTCGGTTTAGCAGTGGAATATTCGTGACAACTACTCAATCATTGGTGGACCTCTATTAATGTAATTATTGTCGGATTGAGAAAACGACAAAAATATTTTTTATTGAAATAACGGCGGAAGTTTTACCGTGGTTACCGTTGAACTACGGTAGTAAAAAGTACAATGAATACGTGTGTGGTTGCATAGTAGAATATACCTGTTGATTATCGATGCTTATGTGAGAAGTCACTCATTTGATTCCATTATCACGATTAATAATATGAATTATTATAGCGATAATGACGTTTTGTTTTATTCGTATTATTAACGTAATAAAATGTAAAACATCTTTTATATAAAATAGAATACTTTATTAAAGTTATTCTATAAATAGAATATATTATATTTTATTACGCATAGTGTTGCATAGTGTTTTGCATAGTGTTTTGCATAGTATTGCATAGTGTTTGCATAGTAAAATGTTTTTATATAAATAGAATATATTATATTTTATTTAAAAGATTTTTCTTTAAATATGGACCGTCGATTAAAGTAAATCAATCTGGACCGTCATGGATTAGTTATTATGCATTCCATTTTCCTATAAATAAAGCTCATTCCTTCATTATTTTCTTTGAATTCATTGAAACTCTAGAGAGAAATTATAGAGAGAAGCTATAGAGAGAAATTATAGAAAGAAGAAGAGTATTCTCGCTACTTCACTACTTCTATATTCATTCTTTTACTAGTAGAGGGTGTTATTCTTTCTTCTTGAAGAGAACTTACATTATTCCATTCATTATTATTCATTTGGAATAACTTTTGTAAAAGTGGCATACCCTATACATAACTTTGATACGCTTGACATACCCTATACTTGGTGAAATCCTTATGTTATTCCATTGCTTATTATTCTGCTTGAATAACTCCTGTATACGCTGGCTTACTCTATACTTGGTGACATTCTTCTATTATTCGCATTGGAACATCCTGCATGTGTGTTTACAGGACTGGTTCCGCTTTATTATTATTCTTTGGAACATCCTCATCGTATGTTTTACACCGACCCGGTTCCGCCTTTATCATTCTCATTGGAATATCCTATCGTGTGTTTTACACCGGATCCGGTTCCATCTTTATTATTCTGTTGGAACATCCTCGTGGGGTGTGAATTTCACCGACCGGTTCCGTTATTATTATTCTGCATTGAATAACTCGTCGCTATGGCACCGCATGTGCGTGGTGATTTCTTTTGTTATTCCATTCTTTATTATACCCAAATAATAAAACTTTGACTTCTATACTCCATGAAATTAGTAGGATATCCTTGATATTTGCGTTTCATCCAAAGATCTTTTCATGGAAATATTCTTCCGATCATTATTGAATTTTACTCTCTTAAACAAGATTATCGTCGATAATTTGGACGTTAATAATTCATGGATTAAATAATTCTTGAACTTGTTTTATCAATTACTATGTCATTGTTGTAAGACCCTCAAATTTTTTTAAATAAAAAGGAATTTCCTTTATTTATTATTTTGAAATAGTAAGGGTTGATTTGATTAATGTGGATAGTAAAGGGTTAAATACGCAAATATTTCAAAATAAGCAAAGTGGTTATAAAATATTCATTTTTGTCTGAATATTCGCTTTGTCGTGGAATATTAAATGCTTTGTCGGGAATATTCGTGCGATGGCGCTAACCATGTGTGGGCCCCATAACTTGAAAGCGATTGGATGAGGAAAACGACAAAGTTTGGGTGGTTATAAATAACTGGCGTAGTTGTTACCGAGTTAAGATCATTGAATACCTCGGTGGTTAAAATACGATGTCTGCGTGGTTGCATGCAAGAAGATACCTGTATTGCATAGTATTGTTGAATTATTGATCCTTACGTAAGAAGGCACTACTCAATAATTATTACGATGAATTCTTGTTCAATAGTTTGATTCAATAATTGTTTGCGTTGGTATTTTATATTATTCTTGCTTCAATAATTGTCAACGCACAAAGATTTCCCATTATCGGATCAATAGTTCATATTATTTGAATAATATTATTAGATAACATTATTGGCAATGTCTAGAAAGTTCTCGCCTCATGAGAGGTTTGGTCACCTAATTGCATGCCAGTAGATGAGAGAGATCCTTATTGAAAGCCCCTCTTCTGAGAACAAATGGTTGTCATAAATGTGATTCGTAATATTATTTGTGAATAATTAATTATTGATTCATATGATAAGGAAATATTTATTTTATATGAATATAAATGATGGATTTATTTATGTGGTTATAAATGAAGAAATTATTGTTGAGGTGTTTTATCAAGATTTTATCGGATTGAGGTGTTAAAAATCAAATCGAGGGTTTTGAGATATATTATGGGGTTATAATTTTTAATCCGAACCGCTGGATTGTGGTAATTTTTTGGGTATGTTATACATATATAAGTTGAGTATATGTCCACAAATTTTGAACCGTTAAAAATGTACGAATGATTTGTTGTGAATTTTAAGAGGTGTCTCGATTCTGGAAATTAGGGTTATAATTGATTTTGGTGGAAAATTCTAGAATTGAGTGGGCCCCACTTGTGGTTGGTGAAGAAATGTGCTGAATTGAATTTTCAAATGTGGTGGGTGGGAATAGTAGCGGTAAAAGCCATCGAAGTTGCAGTTAAGTCCGCTTTGAAGTCTTAACATTTTCCTATAAATAGAGGGCTAAGTTAGAATTGAAAATCACACCGAAAACAAGTTTTCTCTCTTCTCTATATTATCGAGTGTATTTTATGAGTATTTTGAGTATACTTTGAGTATTGTTAGATTTTAAAGTTCCTTCAAAGACTATATCCTGTTTCAACTAAAGTCTTGTTTTCGAGGTGGGGATGTTATTTTCTTCTCAAATGATATTAATTCTTCAATATCATTATCTTTGAAATATTAGTTGGTACTTTTTATCAAATTTGGAACTTTTTCATGTCGGGGTTACTATTCATGAGTTACTTATTCACGAAGTTACTATTCATGAGTTACTATTCACAAGTTACTATTCACGAGTACTATTCATGAAGCGTGAAGATGTTTTTTTTGTGGAATTTCTATCTTTTGGTGTCGAGTTACTATTCACGATATACTAAGACTATTCACGATACTCTGATCTTATTCATTCACGAATCACGACTATTCAATCAAAAATGAAAATTTTTCTTTTAAGTCTAAAATATCTATTCGGATACTAGCTTTGATTGTATCCATGTTTTGATCATTCTTGAATTTTACACCACTCGTGATTATTTTTGAGGTATTTTGGACGTGGATAAAACCAAGTACTTAATCCTTAATCCTTGTCATTTTTGTTTCAATTTGGATTCGCTTTTTTAAAATATTTTCATCATCCTCGGTCTTAAATGATGATATTATTGAATATCTTTGGCCCAGAGTAGTGCAAAAAGATGAACAGTGTTTAAATGAATACGACCGATCGATGAATATCTTTGGCCTTTAGTGCAAAGATGAACAGTGTTGAGATGAACATGATCGATCAATATGAATATCTTTGGCCTTTAGTGCAAAGATGAACAGTGTTGAGATGAACATGACCGATTGATGAATATCTTTGGCTGTAGTGCAAAGATGAATATTTGATTTGAGATGAATATTGATTGATGTTACAGAGGATAAAATATTGATGATGGATCGTTAAATTCATAGATTATAGTAGATTTCATTCTCTACGTAACTCTTATGAATTATTATTTCACCATAATATTGATCCTAAACTTGTTGTCTATTGTATTCTATCGATTTTTCCTGTTGAGACTAACGATAATTTGTTGTATATTATCTTAGTCATAACATTCTTTATTTGGGCTAGTTGAGCTCACCCTTTCCTTTTTTGTTCCATTTTTCTCGGGAGGCGAGAATATAATGGTGTATGAGTTGGGGTATGGAATGAAGGTTTTAGAAAGGATGGTTTAGTAGTCCTCACCATTATTGTAAAATAATGTATCAATAAATGTGATGAGGATTTATTTGAGTATAAATATTGTCTGTAAGATAATATTTGTATTTAAACTCACAGCTTTATTGTTGTGATAATAAAGTTGTAGTTGTTTACATTACCATGTATTTGGCGACTCAAAATGGGTTGGATGGAATGGACCTATTTTGGGGTCGCCACAATTGGTATCGAGCTTAGGGATATGATCTCTGGCGGAGATCGGGGAATAGAACTAGGAGGGAGAGCGAGTAAATCCTTCGCTAGTGTGTCCTACCTAAGCTTATTTGTTGGTTGGTCATAATATAGGGATATTATGTGATATATTGATTTCCTTAATTAACCCTTGTTTTATGGCTTATGATTTGAGAATGTCGATCGAGAATATTAATAGTGGAGTAAATGAGACCGTGGAGATGCCTGTACTTAATAACGAGGAGAACGTAACAGTGGCAATGTACCTCCTGTGAACAACACCACCGTATCTGAGATGATGAATGAGGGATGTTTAGAAGCTTTTTGCGATTCATGCAAAATCGGGCGAGGGAGACTTCGTGTTCAAAATACGAGGAGGAGATGATAGCAATTCACGGGTGGTCACATGACCAAGAAGTTCAAAGAGTTGGGACCACCGAGTGCAGGGAAAGCGAGATCCGATCATGGCGGAAACATGGGTCAAGCAAATTACCAAGATATTCGATGTCTTGGGATGCACGAAGGAAACGAAAGTTCCATTCGCTACTTTTATGTTCGTGGCGCAGCAGACATCTTGGTGGGAATCATGAAGCGTACCCATTCAAATACCGCTTCAAAGATGTCGTGGAGAGCGTTTGAAAACTATTTAATGACAAGTACTTCCGAAAGTATTCGGCTATATGAAGGAAGTGGAGTTTATTAGACCGGAGTGCGAATAACGACCGGTATCCCAAAGACGAGGCGAAGTTCGCGGAGTTATCCAGTGTTCACCTCATTTGGTGGAGAATGAGGAACGATATGACGCGGATGTTTACGAGAGGTTTGAATCCCTAAGATACGTCAATATCTCATTTCTCATAAATTTTCTCTCTATTCGAGATGTTGTCAATGAGGCTCAATTGTTAGAAATGAGATAACGAAATACGGCCAACCGAGGGACCATAACCGAGGATCATACTAAAGATAGCGATCATCGAATAACGATAACCAAATGGAGAAAGAAACAGACGGACAAAAATGGTTACCACTCTGGTGGTAATCATGGTCATGAAAATGTAAGAAGCGAAATGGGAGGAGATTTTAAAAGAGGAGATTTAACAACGACCATGTGAAACGTCGGTACCCGTGAGAATCGGTTCCAAGGAGAGAGAAAAGACCATCGGTCGTATATTACAAATCACGGGGAAGAGGGATATATCGTTATTGGCCGCCTCAACAGCTTTAAGGTATGTTATAATTGTGGAAAAGAAGGACATATCGCCTTCGAGATTATGCGATATCGAAACCCAAATCCGGTAGAATGGTGACTCAAAAGGATGTCCCGAAAAGTCAAAGTCAACGATTCTTGGAAGAAGCGTTTGTCGTGGCCAAGTCAAAAATACTGAGGAACCCGAACGAAGTTAGCACGGGTTAGTTAATTATAAATTCTTGCGAAGTTTATACCTTACTAGATATCTGCCTTCTACCCATTCTTTTATCTCTCTTGCTTTGCGCCAACGTTTGAACTTGACTACGGAGAAATTAGACTTTGACTTATTTATGGAGACTCAATTAGGAGAAACTTTCATTACATCCGTTGTTTAAAAATCTTGCTTGATTCAGTTGGCACTATCGCATTACTGTTAACCTTATTTCTATAGAGATATTTGTTTTTGATGTGATTTTAAGGTTAACTACTCATCATTGCCAAAATTGATTGTTTTCGTAAGGTTGTTAGTTTTCATATTCCTAAGCAACCTCGTTATTCAATTCAAGCAATCAAACCATTGTAGTCAAACATTTTCATATCGAGCCATGAAGTCATTCGTTTATTACTGGATGTCAAGTTTTCTTAGTCCATGTTATGGATTTGAATAAAGACACGTCGATTTGAATAATATTCTTGTTGTTATTGATTTTTTCTGACGTATTTCAAGAATTTTCTTGGCTTACTCCCAAAGCTCGATATTAAATTTTGTATCGACTTTGAACCCCAGACAAAAACTCATTTCTAAAATCTTATATCGAATGGCTCTATTGAACTTCGTGAGTTAAAATTCAACTATAGAATTTGGTACATGAGCCTTTATCTTGTGACTTCCTTTGTGGAATTCACCTAAGCTTGACTCTCTCGTAGGGGCGTCGTATTCGATGCGATAAGTAAAGCTGATAGGTGTCATTGTGACGTCTATCCAAGGTTGAGATATGAGTCACAATTGAGAACAACCTAAATTCGAGAATCGAATCGAAATCGTAGCTTTCAGAAGCTTAGTTGGTTATTATCGGAGATTCGTTGAAGGATATTCTCGAATCGCTATTCCATTAACGTAGCTGAATCATAGAGATACAAAATTCAAATGGAGCAAGGAATGTGGTAAGAGCTTCGAAGAACTCAAGAGGAGACTCATTTCAAAGATATGTTACGACCATGCCATCCTCGAAAAGTGAACGTGGTAGTGACGTGTTGAGTAGAAGATCGTATACAAAGTCGAGATACGATATTGTCAAAGACTCATTTCAGTATAATATACAAATAATAGAGATGGAGATGAAAACTCTAGGTACCCACGTGATGATATACGATGCGTGATGATATCTGAGTATAATCGACTTTAATCGATAAAGTTAAAAACATTTTTCAAGCTACACAACGGAAATGATGAATTTGAAGAAAGGAGGTCTGCAAGAAGTTGTTATTTTAAAAGCGAGAATCGGTGAGGTGAGGAAAGCTCAAACCTTCGATTTAATAATCCATTTGAAATTCTCGATCGAATAGGAACTCGTGGCTATAGACTCGCTTTTACCACCAAGTATGACGCGTGTTCATAACGCTTTTCACGTATCGATGTTACGTAAATATGTGGAAGACCCGAACTACGTCATTGAGTTAGAACCCATTTGAGATAGCCAAGACTTAACGTGACGAGGAGGTACTGTCAAGATTTTGTAGAGGAAAAGAATATGACCTATGTCATCGGGTTATACCATAAGTTAAAGTTTTGTGGAGAAACCATCTTATTGAGGAAATGACACGGGAGTTGGAAACGAAAATGAAAGCGAGGTATCTTTACCTTTTCAAACACCGAATGCGTCGTCAATTTCGAGGACGAAATTTCATAAGAGGGGAGGTTGTAAGACCGAAATTTTTTAAATAAAAGGAATTTCCTTTATTTATTATTTTGAAATAGTAAGGGTTGATTTGATTAATGTGGATAGTAAAGGGTTAAATACATAAATATTTCAAAATAAGCAAGTGGTTATAAAATATTCATTTTTAGTTTGGGAATATTCGTTTTGTCGTGGAATATTAAATGCGTCGAGGAATATTAAATGCGATGGCGCAAACCATGTGTGGGCCCCATAACTGAAAGCGATTGGATGAGGAAAACGACAAAGTTTGGGTGGTTATAAATAACCAGTAGTTATTACCAATTAAGACCGTTGGAATACCTTTGGTTAAAATACGATGTCTGGCGTGGTTGCGATGACACGGTATTGCATAGTATTGTTGAATTATTGATCCTTACGTAAGAAGGCACTACTCAATAATTATTACGATGAGTCTTGCTCAATAGTTTGATTCAATAATTCTTTGCGTTGGTATTTTATATTATTCATTGTTTCAATAATTGTCATCGTACGTAAGATTTCCCATTATCGGATCAATAGTTCATATTATTTGAATAATATTATTAGATAACATTATTGGCAATGTCTAGAAAGTTCTGTCTAAGGAGAGGTTTGGTCACCTAATTGCGCCAAGATGAGGAGAGATCCTTATTGGAAAGCCCCTCTTTCTGGAACAACTTTGGTTGTCATAAATGTGATTACGTAATATTATTTGTGAATAATTAATTATTGATTCATATGATAAGGAAATATTTATTTTATATGAATATAAATGATGGATTTATTTATGTGGTTATAAATGAAGAAATTATTGTTGAGGTGTTTTATCGAGATTTTATCGGATTGGAGGTGTTAAAATCAAATCGGGGTTTTGAGATATATTGCGAGGGTTATAATTTTTAATCCGACCGCTTGGATTGTGGTAATTTTTGGGTATATTATACATATATAAGTTGAGTATATGTCCACAAATTTTGAACCGTTAAAATGTACGAATGATTTGTTGTGAATTTTAAGAGGTGTCTGATTCTAAATTAGGGTTATAATTGATTTTGGTGGAAAATTCTAGAATTGAGTGGGCCCCACTTGTGGTTGGTGAAGAAATGTGCTGAATTGAATTTTCAAATGTGGTGGGTGGAATAGTAGCGAGTAAAGCCATCAAAGTCTGCGAGTTAAGTCTCGCTTGACGTCTTTAACATTTTCCTATAAATAGAGGGCTAAGTTAGAATTGAAAATCACACCGAAAACAAGTTTTCTCTTTTCTCTCTCTATATTATCGAAAGTGTATTTTATGAGTATTTTGAGTATACTTTGAGTATTGTTAGATTCGTGCAAGTTCCCTTCATTGACTATATCCGTGTTTCAACTAGAAATCTTGCTTTCGAGGTAAGGGATGTTATTTTCTTCTCAAATGATATTAATTCTTCAATATCATTATCTTTGAAATATTGGTTGGTACTTTTTATCAAATTTGGAACTTTTTTCATGTATGGGGTTACTTATTCATGAGTTACTATTCACGAGTTACTATTCATGAGTTACTATTCACAAGTTACTATTCACGAGTACTATTAGTGGAAGCGTGAAGATGTTTTTTTTTTGTGGAATTTCTATCTTTTGGTGTCGAGTTCTTATTCACGTGTACTGGCCTTATTCACGTATCTGATCTATTCATTCATAATCTGACCTTTATTCAATAGAAAATGAAAATTTTTCTTTTCGTCTAAAATATCTATTCTGGATACTAGCTTTGATTGTATCCATGTTTTGATCATTCTTGAATTTTACACCACTGTGATTATTTTTGAGGTATTTTTGGACGTGGATAAAACCAAGTACGAATCCTTAATCCTTGTCATTTTGTTTCACTGGATTCGTTTCTTTAAAAATATTTTTCATCATCCTCAGTCTTAAATGATGATATTATTGAATATCTTTGGCCTGTAGTGCAAAGATGAACAGGTGTTTAAATGAACATGACCGACTGATGAATATCTTTGGCCTTTAGTGCAAAGATGAACAGGTGTTGAGATGAACATGAATGGCGACGATGAATATCTTTGGCCTTTAGTGCAAAGATGAGCAGTGTTGAGATGAACATGACCGAGATTGATGAATATCTTTGGCTTTGTAGTGCAAGATGAATATTTGATTTGAGATGAATATTGATTGATGTTACGAGGATAAAATATTGATGATGGTACGTTAAATTCATAGATTATAGTAGATTTCATTCTCTACGTAACTCTTCTATGAATTATTATTTCCGCTTGCGAATATTGATCTGAAACTTGTTGTACATTGTATTCTATCGATTTTTCCTGTTGGAGACTAACGATAATTTGTTGTATATTATCTTAGTCATAACATTCTTCTTGGGCTAGTTGAGCTCACCCTTTTCCTTTTTGTTCCATTTTTCTCTCGGGAGGCGAGAATATAGCGGTATGAGTTGGGTATGGAATGAAGGTTTTAGAAAGGATGGTTTAGTAGTCCTCACCATTATTGTAAAATAATGTATCAATAAATGTGATGAGGATTTATTTGAGTATAAATATTATACAGAAGATAATATTTGTATTTAAACTCACGAGTTTATTGTTGTGATAATAAAGTTGTAGTTGTTTACGTATTTATGTATTTGGCGACTCAAAATGGGTTGGATGGAATGGACCTATTTTGGGGTCGTCACAATTATCATCATCCTCATGTTATATTATGTTATCTTTGGCTTACGTGCGTAGATGAACTTAGTATGATTATGACCGAGGATCATTCGGTATAATCATGACTTGATATAAATGATGTGACAAAAGTCCTCGATGGCTGTAATAATGCGTTGATGGATAATTTTTGGTATGATTATGACCGAGGGTGATTCGGTATAGTCATGACCATTGATAATTTGATGAAAATCCTTGGCCAAGTAATACGAGGATGATTAGATGTGGTGGTTTATTATTAAAATGAGTCAGTGATAAAATTGATGAAAACCTTTTAAAACCAAAAAGATAGTAGACTTTATTCTACTTGACTCTTTTAATGGATTGCTTATTCAAGCTGCAGTTAAACTGGTTTATCTATTGTATTTTATCGGTTTAACATTTGTTGAAGGCTAATGATAATTTATTACGCATTATCTTAGTCATAATATTTCTTCTTGGGCTAGATTGAGCTCACCGCTTTCTTTCATTTGTTCTCTTGGAAATGAGAACATAATTTGAGACAGTCGGGGAGCGGAGTAATGGTCCGAGAGGATAGCATTAGTAGTCCTCACTATTACGTGAAATAGTGTGATAATAGTTTTAATGAGGACTCCTTTTGAGTTTGTATAATATCTAGTAGACAAAATTTGTATTCAAACTCACGATTTATGTCAAGTATTATACCACGGCAGTTATATTAGTAAGTTGTATTTGAATTTATGTACCATGTAAGTGGCGACCCAAGATGGGTGGCGATATACCAATTTTGGGGCGTCACGGTTGGTATCGAGCCATAAGTGTGAAGAGCCCCAGCCTCTCATTGGTGACTTCTGTTGATGGGGAATGCAAAGCCGGACTCTCCGTGAGGGACGCCAGTCTTTCGGTGTAGGCAAGTGATAGAATACCAATGTGAGGTCTTGACCTGAGTTGGTGTCGAGTTACGTTAGTATCGAGCTTAGGATATGATCCACGCTAAGATGTGAGATAAGAACTAGGAGGGAGAGCGGAAATTCCTTCGCTAGTATGACTACCTAAGTTTATTTGGTATTTAATTGGTCGATTTGAGTATAGGGATAATATTTGATATATTAATTAACCCTTGTGTTGTGGCGGTGTTTGAAAATGGCGGTGAAAATATTCACAATGGAGTGAATGTGACCGTTGTGACACCTTTAATCACTAATCGGGTTAATGCGATTAATCGGACGAGGAACAAATTAGAGATATCCACGTAGTAAATGAAGAACTAATTGTTGCAGAGCTAGTTGCGGAGGTACAATTTGAAAGTGAGGAAGAAGAGGAAGAAGAGGAAGAAGAGGAACTTTGAGGAGAATTGGTTAGAAGAAATTTATGATCAAAACTTAGAATTACAAAATCGTGTTCGTGAGCTAGAAGAACGAGGTTGAAGAACGGCAAGACGATTAGGTGGAACAAAGGGATCTGACAATTCAAAATTGGGTTACCCGATATGTGATGCTCGAACAAAATCACGCTTTGGCGAGGGTGTAAGATATTAAAGTTGGAATCGAGAATTTAAAAATCAAAGATCAATTTGAAAGAAGAAACAAGCGAGCGAAGGAGAATAGGCGATGCGTGGGTAAAAAAGGCTGCTGTAACGTTGATAGTGTAGAAAAAGATGTCCGATCCAATAAAGCCAAAATAGATGAAATGGACTTTGCTTTTTGGACGAAGAATTGGGAGAACCAACATCAATTGGAATTACCACGTGCATAGCGGTCAACCCGAATTCGATATGGATGGGAGAATAATGATTCAAATAATGGATCAGGAATGTGAAGAAGCACTTAAGGGTGGAATGTACCTATAGTAAAGTCAAACTTCGGTAATTTTAAGCGAGGCGTTTATCGAGAAAACGAGCGAAGTTATTACGGGTAAGTTAATTATAAATTAATGCGAAGTCTATACTTTATTCAATACAAGTTCTACCCACTCTTTTATTTCACCTAGTTGTGTTCAACGTTTAAATTTGACTCAAGAAGAAGTTAAACTTTGACTTATTGGTTGAAACTTCGTTAGTAGGAGCCTTCGTTACCGCTACTTATTTTTAAATCTTGTTGATTCAAATAAACATTTTCACGTTACTGGCCGATCTTATCTTTTGAAAATACTTGCCTTTGATGTGATTTTTAGGAATCAATTGGTTAGCTAATCATCATGCTTTTCGTAAGGTTGTTAGCTTTTATATTCATAACCAACTCACTTTGTTATCTGAATTCAAAGTAACCAAACCTAAAGTTAATCATTTGTTATATCAAGCCATAAGAAAAGAGCTCCGAACCTTTCGTTGTTGACTTCCTTGTGTGGAATGCACCGGCGGACTTTACGTAAGCGACATCGTGAATGAAGATGGAAAGTTTATAGGTATCATTGTGAGGTCTTTATCTAGGTTAAGGGATAGAAGTCACAGTTGGTATCGATGTGACGTCTTATCCAAGTCTTGGATAAGAGTAATGATTTTGAATGATATTTCTATCATTAATAAATTTCTTGACGTATTCTTGAAGATTTCTAGCCTACCCTAGGCGTGAAATCGAATTTTGTATTGACCCCATCTGAAAAAACCCATTTCTTAAACCTCAAATATTTCTTCAACTAAATAAACAGGTTTACGTGGTTTATGATGAAAGTCATAATAAAAGCATTGGAATAATGAAAATCATGGGTATATGAAGTATTAGTAAGTTTTATGATGAGTTATGTTGGTTAGTACATGAAAAAACATGAAAGTTTCTTAGAAATCACAAAGAGTTGAAAATCGATTTTTGGTGAAAAGCGTAACATGAAATTAAATTGACCATATCTCCTATTATATTTTGAATTTTTGAATGTGGTCAAGTCCTAGAGTTAGATCTATGAGTTACCTAACTAATCCAAGTGGAATTACTGGAAAAGGTGTTGTAGATTTTTGTGTGGACTGATTTTAGCAAAGGAGTGCAAAGCTGCAAAAAACCGAAAAAGCTTCGCCATGATTTTAGAGAGGCTGTTTCGGCCACTTAAATTATGAGAAAATTCTGGCCTTTTGGGACATGAAAGTATATGGTATAAAGTACCTCCTGTCCAAAAAATGAGCTCATTCGACTTAAAATGAGCAAGTTATGACTATTTCAATATTTAGGTTTTTCCGATGAAAAACGCTATAACCGGAGTTCTATAACTCCGATGACCATGAAATTTAAACTGGAAGCTCAAGTTAACATGTGTAAGGTCCTGCCAAGATTTGGGAATTTTTGGAGTTAAACTTGAGGTAGCTAATTTCTTAAGGAATTAAGTGGAAATTGATTTTTAAAAAATAGTAAATAAATTTTAAAATTCGAGAAAAATATATTTTCATTATGGGACTATATTATACTAAATCCCAGAAAAGAAATATTTTTGGGGCTGATTTGGTATTTTCATGAAAATAGTTTAATTCTGAACATATGAGTTAAATATGTTATGTGAAGTAACAAAGTTGAAAATAGGATTTTATGGCTAGAGAATCCTATATAGAGTATATGCATATTTTTTTGATGAGGATTTGATAATTGGTGATGATATCTTATGAGTATGATATTTTGAATGATTAAATGCATTATATGGTAAAGTGTAAACAATTAAGATAAATTGTTTATAAATTTAAGAAGTGATTAAAATATTGTTATAATATTAATGTTATTAGATTATGAGATTATTAAATGATTGATAACATGGGGATATTCTTGAATCTGGATAAATTATATTATAAATGTTTAATATTTATCCTTTATCTCATTTGATTGATTCTTTATATCATTATCCTCATGTTTATATATTATGTTGAAAAGTAAATCATGGCTGTGTAGTGTATAGATGAACTTGGTATGATTATGACCACGGAGTTATTCGGTATAATCATAACCAGTAAATGAATACACAATTATCTTTGGTAGTAGTGCATGGATAATTTGTGGTCGTGATACTAATGAATATCCTTGGCCCGTAGTGCGGGGATGATTCGATGATGTGGATTAATTATTGAAATTGAGTCTCGTGATGAAATATTAATTCATGGATGTGTTCAAAGTCATCCATGGCTTACGTGCATAGATGGACTTGGTATGATTATGACCGAGATTGTTCGGCATAATCATAATAGTGAATTAAAACACAATTATCTTTGGCCGTAGTGCATGGATAATTTATTAGTCGTGATACTAAATGAATATCCTTTGGCACGTAGTGCGGGGATGATTCGATGATGTGGATTAATTATTGAAGTGAGTCTCAAAGAATGAAATATTAATTCATGGATGTGTTCAAAGTCATCTACGTGGCTTACGTATGCATAGATGGACTTGGTATGATTATGACCGAGGATTGTTTTGTATAATCATAATCAGTAATTGAAAACACAATTATCTTTGGTAGTAGTGCGTGGATAATTTGTGGTCGTGATCTTAATGAATATCCTTGGCACGTAGTGCGGGGATGATTCGATGATGTGGATTAATTATTGAAATGAGTCTCGTGAATGAAATATTAATTCATGGATGCGTTGAAAGTCATCTCGCTTACGTAGTGCATAGATGGACTTGGTATGATTATGACCGTGAGATTGTTAGGGTATAATCATAATAGTAATTGAAAACACGAATATCCTTGGCGGTGGTGCATGGATAATTCGTGGTCGTGATCTTATTAAAAATTTGCGTCTTAGCATTATTGGTTTTACAGTTGTATATCTTTGCTTTGTGGTGCAAAGATGAATTGTTAATGAATAACTTTTGGCGATTTCAAAGATGAATTTAATATTTTTAAACGATAAAAGGTATTCAAGGTATCCTCATCTCTTTATCATACCAGTCGTACCCTAATTTCGAGGGCTTAAATTCCATAAGGAGGGAGATTGTGAGACCCAGTTTTATTAATAAAGATTTAAATTTGGTCAAAAATAATTTTTTAATATTATGGTGTGAATTTGAGATAATATTATAGTTGTGGGTAGTATTTATAAATTTTGCAAAGTATCAAGTGGTTATATTATATTCGATTGGTTAGGGAATATTCGGTTTAGCGAGGGAATATTAAATACAACAGCTCAATCATTGGTGGACCTCAGCAAATTATTGTCGGATTGAGAAAACGACAAAAATATTTTATTGAAATAACGGGAGAAGTTTCACCGTAGTTCTTGTTGAACTACTTCATTAGTAAAGAAATGATATGTACGTGTGGTTGCATAGTAAGAAGCAGTATTGATTATTGATGCTTATGTGAGAAGTCACTCGGTTTGATTCCATTATTGTCGATTAATAATATGAATTATTATAGCGATAATGACGTTTTATTTTATTAAGTATTATTAACGTAATAAAAGCGAAACATCTTTATATAAAATAGAATACTTTATTAAAGTTATTCATAAATAGAATATATTATATTTTATTATGCATAGTGTTGCGTAGTGTTTTGTATAGTGTTTTGCATAGTATTGCATAGTGTTTGCATAGTAAAATGTTTTTATATAAATAGAATATATTATATTTTATTTAAAAGATTTTTCTTTAAATATGGACCGTCGATTAAAATAAATCAATCTGGATAGTTAAATGGATTAATTCTTATGAATTCCATTTTCCTATAAATAGAAGCTCATTCCTTCATTATTTTCTTACGAATTCATTTAGAAACTCTAGAGAGAAAATTATAGAGAGAAGCTATAGAGAGAAAATTATAGAAAGAAGAAGAGTATTACAACGCTACTTTGATACTACTTCTATATTAGAGTTCTTTTTACGGTGTAGGGGTGTTATTCTTTCTTCTTGAAGAGAACTTCATTATTCCATTCATTATTATTACATTGGAATAACTTTGTAAAAGTGGCATACCCTATACATAACTTTATGTATATGTGGCATACCTATATACTTGGTGAAATCCTTATGTTATTCCATTCTTTATTATTACATTGGAATAACTTTGTATCTGTGATTTACCTATACTTGGTGACATTCTTACATTATTACATTGGAACATCACATGCATGTGTTTTACAGGACTGGTTCCGTTTTATTATTCTGTTGGAACATCACATGCATGTGTTTTACACCTGGACACAGTTAAAATCTTTATCATTACGTTGGAATATCTATACATGTGTTTTTACACCGATCTGGTTCCATCTTTATTATTACTGTTGGAACATCACAGCTTGATTGTGAATTTCACGACACTGGTTCAGATTATTATTATTACATTGGAATAACTTTGTCTGTCTCTGTAATCTGCGCATGCATGGTGATTTCTTTTGTTATTCCATTCTTTATTATACCCGGTTGGTTAAAACTTTGACTTCTATACTCCATGAAATTAGTAGAATATCCTTGATATTTGCGTTTCATCGATATCTTTTCATGGAAATATTCTTGATCATTATTGAATTTTACTCTACTGAAAGCGATATCGTGTTGACAATTTGGGCGTTAATAATTCATGGATTAAATAATTCTTGAACTTGTTTTATTGAATTACTATGTCATTGTCATCATCCTCGTGTTATATTATGTTATCTTTGAAACTTACGTGCGTAGATGAACTTAGTATGATTATGACCGAGGATCATTCGGTATAATCATGACTTGATATAAATGATGTGACAAAAGTCCTCGGTGGCACATGTAATGCGATGATGGATAATTTTGGTATGATTATGACCGGGGGTGATTCGGTATAGTCATGACCATTGATAATTTGATGAAAATCCTTGGCCAGTAGTGCGAGGGATGATTAGATGTGGTGGTTTATTATTAAAATTTGAGTCTCGGCGATAAAAATTGATGAAAACCTTTTAAAACCAAAAGATAGTAGACTTTATTCTCTACTGACTCTTTTAATGGATTGCTTATTCAAATATGCAGTTAAAGCTGGTTGTCTATTGTATTTTATCGGTTTAACAACATTGTTGAAGGCTAATGATAATTTATTACGCATTATCTTAGTCATAATATTTCTTCTTGGGCTAGTTGAGCTCACCCTTTCTTTCATTTGTTATCTTGAGAAAATGAGAACATAGGCTTGGAGACGAGTCGGGGAGCGGAGTAATGGTCGAGAGGATAGCATTAGTAGTCCTCACTATTCTGTGAAATAGTGTGATAATAGTTTTAATGAGGACTCCTTTTGAGTTTGTATAATATCTAGTAGACAAAATTTGTATTCAAACTCACAGTTTATGTCGTATTATACACGACAGTTATATTAGTAAGTTGTATTTGAATTTATGTACCATGTAAGTGGCGACCCAAGATGGGTGACGTATACCTAATTTTGGGGGCGTCACAATATATCATCATCTAAGAGTCTCTTCGTCAATAGTAATTACCTTTGTGAATAGTAATTACCTTAAATCGATAGTATTTACCTTCGTCGATATAGTATTTACCTTCACGATAGTAATTACCTTCTTGATAGTAATTACCTTCGTCGATAGTAATTACCTTCGTCGATAGTATTTACCTTCATTCGATAGTATTTACCTTCGTCGATAGTAATTACCTTCTTCAATAGTAATTACCTTCGTCGATAAGTAATTACCTTCACGTCAATAGTAATTACCCCTTCACAAATAGTAGTTGTCTCTTCAATATTACCAAGAGTCATTTTGACCCTTCGTTAAGACTCAAGACACCACCCTCGGTTTTCTATAAATAGAAAAGCTTTCGTTCCTTCATTATTTCTTCACGAATTCATTTGAAACTCTAGAGAGAAAACTATAAAGAAAGAAAGAAAAGTATTACTGCTTCTTCACTTTTCCAATATTGATTCTTCAAGGTAGGGAATATTATTTGTTGTACTAAAGAGGGTGTTATTCTTTCTTATTCATGAAGAGAAGCTGTTGTTATTCCATTCTTTATTATTACATTGGAATAACTTTTATGTCGTGGTTTACCCTATATCTTGGTGACATTCTTCTATTATTCATTGGAACATCACATGCATGTGTTTTACACCGACTGGTTCCGCTTCTTTATTATTATTACTGTTGGAACATCACATACATTGTGTGTTTTTCGCAGGGACTGGTTCCATTCTTTATTATTACATTGGAATATCACATGTCACGTGAATTTTACTGTAGGACTGGTTCCGTTATTTATTATTCTCATTGGAATAACACCTTGCATCTTGATCTATAGTATACATGGTGATTTCTTTTGTTATTCCATTCTTTATTATACCCGGTTGGTTAAAACTTTGACTTATATACTCCATGAAATTAGTGGAATATCCTTGATATTTCGCGCTTCATCTAGTATCCTTTCATGGAAATATTCTTCTCAAAGATTCTTGAATTTTACTCTACAAAGCGATTATCATGTTGATGATTTGGATGTTATTGGTTCCTAGATAAATTAATTCTTGAACTTGTTTCATTGAATTCTTATATCATTGTCATCATTCTCATGTTTATATTATGTTGAAAGTCATACGTGGCACGTAGTGCGTAGATGGACTTGGTATGATTATGACCGGAGACTATTCTTGTAATCATGGCTAGTAATGTTACAAATGATGTGGTAAAAATCCTCGATTGGTAGTAGTGCATTGATGGACGATTGTTGGCATGATCATGACCATTAATGAATACACAAATATTCTTGGCCCATAGTGCGTGAATAATTGTGGTCGTGATCTTAAAAAATATCCTTGGTAGTAGTCACGAGGTGATTCGATGATGTGGATTATTTATTAAAAGCGAGTCTCGGCTATAACGATGATGAAAAACCTTTTAAATCATAAAAGATAGTAGATTTTATTTTCTACTGACTCTTTTAATGGATTCTTTGGTTCATTTGTAGTTAAACTTGATGTTCATTATATTTTATCGGTTTAACATTGTTGTAGGCTAATGATAATTTATTCTCGCATTATCTTGGTCATAATATTTCTTCTTGAGCTAGTTGAGCTCACCCTTTCTTTCACTTTATTCTCTTGAAAATGAGAATATAGGTGGGGACGAGTCGAGAGCGGAGTAATGGTCGAGAGGATAGCATTAGTAGTCCTCACTATTACGTGAAATAGTGTGATAATAATTGTAATGAGGACTCCTTTTGAGTTTGTATAATATCTAGTAGACAATATTTGTATTCAAACTAACGGTTTATGTCGTATTATACGGCGCAGTTATATTAGTAAGTTGTATTTAAATTACGTACCATGTATGTCGACTACCCAAGATGGGTGATGTATACCTAATTTTGGGGGTGTCACGGTTGGTATCGAGCTTAGGATATGATCCTGGCTAAGATGTGAGAATAGTATTAGGAGGGGAGAGGCAGGGAATACCTTCGCTAGTATGACCTACCTAAGTTTATGTCTTATTTTATTGGTTGGCCGAGAATATGTGGGATAATTTGTTACATGTCAATTAACCTTTTGTTTTGTGGCGATGTCGAAAATGACATCGAGAATGTTGAGAATAGCAATGGAGCACTGACGATCGTTGATTCACCACATATCAATAATCGAGGATAATGTGCATCGGAAGCGCGACAATCCTCATGCAAACAACAACACCGACCAAATGATGAATGATCGAATGTTCGAGGCTTTATGCGATTTATCAGGCAATGATGAGAGGAATCTTATCCAAAGCGTAGGTGGAAACACGGAAAACTCTCGGGCGGTCACCGCTAAACAATTCAAGGAGCTGGGACCACCGGAGTTTAAGGAGAGCGAAAACCACTTTTGCGGAATCATGGGATAAAGCAGATTACCAAGATATTTGATGTCTTAGGATGCTCCGAGGAAGCCAAAGGTTCCTTTCTTGCCTTTATGTTGCGGAGAGGCGGTTCTTTGGTGGGAATCGGTAAAAGCGTACTCAACTTCTTTGTCTTAAAGATATCTTGGGAGAAGTTCGAGAGTTGTTCAACGACAAATACTTTTACTGAAAGTATTAAGCCACATGAAGGAGGTGGAGTTTATCAAGTTGGAACAAAACAATATGGTATTATGTCAGCGTCTACGAGGTAAAATTTGCGAGTTATCACGGTTTTGCGTCCCACTCTGTGGAAAATGAAGAGAATGGCGCGAATGTTTTTAAGAGGTTTGAAGCGAGATCGTCAACATCTTATTTCTCATAAATTATGTTTGTATTCGGATGTTGTAAATAGGGCTCGATTAGTGGAGCACGATAACGAGTCAATATAACTAAAAGAGCGATGGCAAAATTATAATACCAAATGAGTAGTCATCGAAGCGGTGACAACAAGCGTGGAGGAATCAACGGTTAGATATGATAACCACTTTGGTGGTAATCGAGGCAAAACAATAAGAATGGACATTTCAAGAAAAGGAGATTCAATGATGATGGAAGACGCGTCGACATGAAAGACACGTTGTTAAGGAAGGAGAAAGACCACCTATCATATGCTTCAAATGCGGAGGAGAGGGACACATCATCCCATCAATGCTATACATCCGGTCAAAGCATGTTATAATTGTGGAAGAGAAGGTCACTTAGCTCGATTTTGTCGTTTATCGAAGACAAATTCAACTAGGATGGATGCACCAAAGGTCGTCCCGGAAAAGTCAAAACCCAATTAGTCTGAGGAGGCGTTTGTTGTGACCTCCTCTGAGAGCAAGGAACCCGAAATAAGGTCATCACGGGTAAGCTTATCATAAACTCTAATGAAGTCTATACTTTATTTGATACCCCTGGTTCTACCCATTCTTTTATTTATCCTACTTGCGCTCAACGATTAAATTTGACTCAGGAGAAATTAGACTTTGACTTATCTGTGAAACTCCGGTTGGGAGAAACCTTCATTACATCCACGGTTTATAAGTCTTGTTTGGTTCAAGTTGGTACCCACACATTACTGTCGATCTTATTGCATTAAAAATACTTGCATTTGATGTAATTCTAGGGATTGATTGGTTA